>CM062806.1:50336074-51536074 GCA_031772625.1 Pinus tabuliformis | reverse complement strand
GAGGTCAAGACCCTATTCCCAGGAACAGGAACCTTCAGCACTTGTCCTCTTGTTTCTAACCACACTGCAGGTAAAAGAAAGCAATCAACGGGAGCAAGACCCTATCCCTTTATGCAGGGATCTTCAGCACATGCTCTCAATGTCATTCACTCGTGCATTCAATACATGTAGCGCTAAGAAACAGAGTATCGCAAACCATGTAACTAGTGTTTCAGCAACAGAATTAAAGAAAATGCAAATACATAAAGAAAGAAACAACTACAGGATCAAAAGGGGTGAATCTTGTGAGGAAGGCGGGCCCTTTCCTTCTCACAAGATTCCCCAGGAGAAAGAATTAAACTGGAACGCTCAAAACAAGTCTTTATTCATCTGTCAAGAAACTGATAAATTACAAAAAGGAGACTAGCTCCTGTCTCACACAATGTTGTTCTGTGAATTACAGTTCGATCCCCCTCTAATGATGATGTCTCCTCTTTTTAAAGAGGAGACATCATTTACAATTTACACAAGAGCGAATATCTCGATTCTGTTCAAAACAAGACTATTCTATTCTTTCTTAAAAAGAGATACTGTTACAACCGAGACAACAGAAGTGCTATTTTCAAGATTATCCAGGTAACCGTATCTTCGGGTTGCTGCTATTATCCACAAAAAGTTCTTCCAGAATCGCAAATTACGCATAACGGGATTTGCGTGCTTGACGGCTGTTTCAGCAACTGAGTTAGCTGTTTCAGCATCGGGACCAGCTGTTTCAGCAACGGGACCAGCTGTTTCAGCAACGGAGTCGGCTGTTTCAGCAACGGAGTCAGCTGTTTCAGCAACGGCCGCTCGTTCCCAACAAGGCATATAACTTATCTGCGATCTTTGACTTGTGTTAGCAACAATGCACTTCAATAAATGATAAAATATAAGAGTATTATGGAATTAAATGTAAGACAGATTAACCATATAATAAAGAAGAGGTTTCTATATACCTTGGGATAAAGTGAATGAAAAAGACATTGAGGTTCATGGTTTTAAGAGTAAAGTGATGTCAAAATATATAGCAAAAATGGTACATAGTGGAGTCCTAACAATGGACAATCCCAAATATATGTTGAAGAGGTCTCTTCCACTACATAGGTAGTTGAAAAACATATGCAAGAAAAATCTTGTCACGAGGAGGGGGTTGAGGGCTGCCAAGCAGTAGTTGAAGGAGTGTTAGGAGAATGATAGAGGTAGATTGGACATGTTGGCTAAAGCAACCAAAGTTTGAATGTTGAAATAGGTAAGACAAATCAATTTTGCACCATAGCCAAGCATTAGGGTTAGGATTTTTGATGTAAAGGTGAAAGTTTTGTCATTTTTATTAAAGGGGGCTTGAGAGGGGTCGGTAGCATGATCGAAATTATGTCAGAATCATCACCAACATGTGCATCTTGTTCAGAGACCTCACTGTTTCTCAAAACCATGGAGTACAGATGGCGCTACGCTTTCTCATTGGCACTGCGTTTTGGATGAGGATAAAATGTAGAGAGTTGGGAGCTTTGTGTGTTGAAAGGAAGTTTATAAGGAGGAAGTTGATGATGCCCAATCCTTTTCACATGTTTTAAAGTCAACGATCAACTCAGGGAATGACCGAAACCATTTCAACCATGAAGTGTTATGCTTTCCTGATGTGTTTTTTCTTTCTGCTAAATTAGGTGGTTGCACAACGTTGGCACTGTGCTTCCAAATAATCATCATTTTGACCGAGTTATTCAAATCAAAATCTATTGTAATTTGTTTTAATTATCATGGTAAATATTATGATGCGTCCTAGGACTCATAGGCTCGATTTGGAATTTAATGTAGTATGCTTGGAAAAAGAATTAGTCAAACAGTCCCTAGTTTTCAGAAATTAGTTCTCATTTCATTGCATTAGGTAGAAACTGAAAGCCTATTGAGGAATTAGGTGTAGGTTTTAACCCCGTACAGAAATTACCTGCATACAAATTCTAGAACACATAAAATAAACAATGCGAGAGCATAACACATAAAACACATATACACAGAGATTTTCCCCTAGATCTGATCTGGAATTTATCCAGGATAAAGAATGAAAGGTATTACAGACTCATGTGCATGGATGTGCCTATGTTACTTATGCAATGGATCGATAATATTGCTAGAATACATAGACAGTGAGGCAATCAGAGAAAACATAACAGTGAAACATGTAAACAAAACAAGTTTAATAAGGAGTTCACCCAATGTTCCTGGGCTATGTCTCCTGGTCCAACCTTTCAATGGTCACCTCTCTATTATGTTTTCAAGAAAAATTTTACAACAGTGAGCTCGATTCAAGTCTCACTAACAGAATGAAGTCAGTAGGAGTGGAGTGCATAGACTCTCCTTACTGAACTCGACTTCTGAGGGTCACAGTAGTATGACAGGCCTATACCAAGGAGCCTGCTTGAACCTCTCAAGCCTTCAATGGAGTACACAGACTCTCTGACTCTCTTTGGCTCTGTCTGGCTCGATCCTGCCTTCAGGTTAGCTCGACTTCTACTCTCTGTTCTCTGCTATTGGCTTTTTGTGTCTCTGTGTGTTGCCCCTCCTCTGCTTCTATCAGTTCATGGCTTTAAAGCCAGTCTTCTCTTTGACTGCTCGTTTCCACTTCCCAACCTTTTGGTTTCCTTTCCTCTGTCCGTTTGAATTCCTCTGCTCTACATCATCATCACTAGGTAATGCCTCGCAAGGAGGTGGCCACCTGTTTGCTAATGAAATGGGTATCAGATTCCCTGAATCATACTCGAATGGACGTTAAATATGTTTGCTTCAAGATCGCCCGTGAACACGAATTGTTTGCCAACTCATCATCCACGTCGGACATCAAATCCCTAACATCTTGAATTTTGACCTGTCAAATCTAGTCAGTCATCAGGACGTATCTCCGTCGTTGATATGGATCCCCCAGATCCTACGGTCGTCCTTCATATCGGGCAAACAATTCACACAATGTTTACTCATCTGATGCAGGCGGTTTTCTCTCTCTTCTGCCGAACGCATGTTGATCGATGTGTGGCATCGGGCGGGACTCAATCAAAACTGCTTACCGCCTTGAAGCCTTCCGATATCCTACTGGTTTGGGAATCCGTGCTACGGAACCGAAACAGTTACTTTTCCAAGTTTTATAGAATTTTTGGGTCCGAGCGTTTCGGGGCTTTCCTTCACTCAGCGTTAATCGTATATCAGAATCCACCTCCGTTTCTTGATCTAGCCTCCGGTTTTGTCAGTTTCATGCCATTGCGCTTTACCATGGGCCAACGATCTACGTGCTTGATCGAGGGTCCTCGTTGCTCCGCTCTGGCCACAACTGCAATTGTTATGAGGATTCCTTCTGATAGCTTTGATCTTTTCTAGGACTTGAATCTTTTAGCATAATTGAAACAGTCATGAAAACTTAGAGAGTTTTAGGATCCAATTCAGATCACAGCCTTCCCACTGAAAAAGCTTTTGGACCACCAAAAGTTGGTTTTCTTTCAAGCATCAATCAAGTGAGGGTATTGCTTCCTCGCTTGCTCAATTTCTATCCATTTCACACTGCTTGGATTTGAACCTTTAAGTCTGATCCTGAGGTACTCAACGTCACCTCTGCGTGTAGTTCTTACCTTCCTATCCAGAACTGTATCTTCCTACAACTCATTAAGATATTCAGGTAACAGATCATCAACAGAAGGCAATTGACTTTGCTCTTCAGGATCTTCAATTAATGAAGGTTCAAATAGCCTCAAGTTGTCTGCATTAACAACTGAGTAGATGTGCATGTAAGCTGGTAGATCAAGGCGAAAATCATTCTCACCAATTTTCTCAAGTATCTTGAAAGGTCCATACCTTATTGGCTTCAGCTTCTTACCTTCACCTTACATCTTGTCTTTGCTGATATACAGCCGGACTTGGTCACCAACTTGGAAACTATGCTCCATCCGATGCTTGTCATGCCTTGCCTTGTACTTAGCTTGGCTCTTTTCCAGTTGTTCCTATACTGCCTAGTGAATCTCTTGGATTTTTGCAATGAACTTGGTTGCTTTGTCCACATCACTATGTCCATCAACTGCTATGTCTTTACCAAATACAAAATCCAAGGGAGACCTTGGTGTGAAACCAACACAGGTCTTGAAAGGAGATCTCTGTGTAGAAGAATGTTTAGCTCGGTTGTAAGCATGCTACACATAGCATAAATTTTCATCCCAAAGTTTGGGATGGTTGCTGAAATAGCCTCTAAGCAACTGGATCACTGTCTTGTTGACCACTCCTGTTTGGCCATCTGTTTGCAGATGAAAAGTTGTGCTTTTCTTCAACCTGGTGTCCATCAATTCCCACAAGTTTGACCAAAATTTCCCAACAAATCGGGTATCCAAATCAGATATTATGGAAGTGGGTAATCCAAAATGAACCCATACATGTTGGAAGAACAACTTTGCAGTTTGTTCAGCTATAATCTATTTGTTACAAGGTATTAAAATACACATTTTGTTGAACCTATCCACAACAACATATAAATAGTCATGACCTTTCCTAGATTTAGGCAGTCCTCTAACAAAGTCCATGGAAACACTTTCCCAAGGATGAGAAGAACTGGTAGTGGAGTGTACAAGCCTAGTTTTCTATTGCTGGGCTTGCTTCTAGCACACATGGTACACCCTCTTACATATCTAGAAATTGTCTCATTCATTTTTGGCCAATAACAAAATCTTTGCAGCTGTGCAACCATTTTACTTACACCATAGTGACCTGATATTATAGAAGTGTGTGCTTCTCGAATTATCTTTACTCTTTCAGTTTGTGGAATGCATAGCTTCCCACAATGATACTGAATTGGTCCTTAATATGATAATCCACTTCTTCTACTCGTTTGCCTTGACTTAAAGTTTCATATACATCTTTAAAATCTATATCTTGAGCATATTTTTCAATGTAGCTCTCATGCAATACTGAATTATGCTTAAGTATAGTAGATGCATTTATAATTGGTCTAGATAACATATCTGCAACTTTATTGTGTATGCCTTTTTTATATATGATGACTAAATGAAACTCTTGTAGAAAACCCATCCATATATAGTGTCTTGATTGTTGCAACTTAGTTTGGGAGTGTAGATATTGAAGTGCTTGATGATCAGTATGTATAATTGTCTCTTTGCCCATTAAGTAATGTTTCCACTTTTTCACACTTTGCACTAATGCATACAATTCTTTATCATGTGTAGGATAGTTAACTACCGCTTAAATGTCTCAGAATGATAACATATGGGTTTACTGTGCTACATCAACACTGCTCCCATGGCATAGTCACTGGCATCTGTTTCAATCTCAAATGGTCTTTGAAGATCGGGCAGTGCTAGTATTGGTGTTGTACTAATCTTTTCTTTCAAGGTGTCGAAGGCTTTCTGTTGTTTGCCTCCCCACTGAAACACCTTGTTCAATATTGTTAAAGCATGTAAGGGAGTTGCAGTTAAGGAAAAGTTAGAAATAAACTTTCTCCAATATTGTGCTACTCCTAAGAAGCTTCTAACCTCTGTAGCAGATTTGGGTTTAGGCCAGTTTACAATGACTGCAACCTTAGAGGGATATATCTTCAATTCACCACCCCCTACTATATGTCCCAAATAATTCAAAGATTTTTTTTCCAAATTCACATTTTGAGAGTTTAACATAAAGGTTTTCTCTTTTCAAAACATCTAGTGTCTACTTAACATGCTTTAAATGTTCTTCCCACTTTTTGCTAAATATAAGAATGTCATCCAGATATACAATAACAAAATCATCAAGAAAAGGTCTGAGTATATCATTCATTACTCTCATGAAAGTAGTAGGAGCATTAGTTAAGCCAAAAGGAATAACCAACCACTCATACAATCCCTGCTTTGTTTTGAAAGCAGTCTTCCATGCATCTTGCTCTGTAACTCTGACCTGATGATAGCCACTATGCAAGTCTAACTTGGAAAAATAAACAGCTTCCTTTAACTGATCTAATAGATCATCTATGCGAGGAAGGGGATAATGATTTTTGACCGTTATCTTATTCAGTGCTCAGTAATCAATGCACATTCTCCACGAGCCATCTTTCTTTTTCACCAAAACGATTGGAGACCCACATGGCGATGTGCTAGGTCTGATGAACCCCTTCTCGAGCAACTCCTGTATTTGCCTCTTGATTTCTGCATTCTCTAAAGTGGACAACCTATACATTCTGATATTAGGCAATGGAGCATCTTGTTGTAAACTAATATCATGCACTATTTCCTTTTTGGGTGGCAGACCTTTAGGTTCTTGAAACAATAAATCATATTCTGAAACAACTTTTTCTAAATCAGCTTATTGTTTAGCATCACAGCCCTCAAATACATTGGTTTTATCAGGTTTCTTTTCCTTTACAACCATTAGTAAAGATTGTTTGCATGAATTTACAATTCGTTTCATCAGCCCTGAGTTTATGAGAGTATAATTATTCTTGAGCTTATGAGCTCTTATAATATATTCAATTCCATCTTGAACGAGTAGATACTTGTCCTCAGCTCTATAGAAAATAGCTTTTCTATCATACAAGTAAGGACTTCCTAAAACAATTCCACATATATCCAGAGGAACTATATCTAACTCAACCTCATCTACAAATGTTGACCCAAAAGAAAACTTAAGTTTGCATTGTCTAGTCACTTGTAGCTTTGCTTTATCACATAGCCAACCTAATGGATATGGTTTCTGGTGAGGTGTGGTTAGTAATCCCAACTTCTTTACAATTGCTTCAAAAATTAATTTACTTGTGAGCCACTATCAAACAAAGTATTAATCTTTTGATGATTGGAAAAATCTCACGTCTTTTTCTCTCATTTTCTTCATTATCAGTAGATTGTGCAGAATTACTAGTAGATGCTTTAGAAATTTTACCTTTTATACCTATGGTTGTGATTGTTGGTTCGTCTCTTGAGTCTGACCCCAAATATTTTTGAATAGCTGCAGTAGTCTTCTTCTTCTTGCCCTCGAACTTCTTAGGTTTCAACTCTGGATGCATAATCCAGCAGTGTTCATCATCATGCCCATCCTTCTTGCAGTGAGTGCACGAGGACTTGCTCTTCTGTACAATATTTGTCTTCCTCTCTTTCCATTTCTATTTTCTTTTCTCTTTATTTTTGCTTGCAGTGGGTTGGGATGATCCCCCAACTTTTGGGTTCCCATTCTTACCTCTAGCTTCTAGATGCGTAGCCTAAACGGATACCTCATCTATACTAGTGGGATTAAACATGAGGATAGTGTGCCTCATGTAGCTGTGTAGACCACCTATGTACTTCAACAGTCTCATGTGAGTCTAAAGAGATTCCTAGAATCAAAGCTCTTTTCCTAAATTATTGAGTGTAACCTTGTACACTTTTCCCTTTTAGTTGTCAAAGAGTTGGTGAGCTCATCATGGCTTGCTGCATGTAGGCTAGTGGATAGAATTGATTTTTAATTGTAGAAACAAATTTACTCCAAGCAGAAAGAATCTTACCATGTTTCTTCATGTCAGCGTGTGTCCTGCCTTCCCACCATACCAAGGCAGTGCCTCCGAGGCGTAAGCTGGCTAGCTGAGTCTTACTCTTGTCTGAGTCGATGCTCTGCACTCTGCAATAAACATCAATCTGTCTGATCCAATTATCCAGCTTCTCTACATTCAACTCTCCATCACATATTGGTAAATCAAATTTAACATATAATTTAATCAAAGATGTCTTATTTTTATGTTCAGGTCTATTAGGAGGCGTGAGGAATTTTTCTTCTTTCCCTTTGCCTTTAGAGTGGTCATGGAGGAGAGATTCTTCTACTCTGTTGTCTTGTTTGGAGCTTGATGCATCTTCATCTCTATGTTTCTTATAGTCCCTATACATTTCCTCCACCATGGATTTCAAGGTCATATAACAATCCATGAACTGGGGGTCTGATTCTAAGGGATTTTCCTCTGACATTTTCCTCTTAGAATAGACTCTTCCAATTTCCGGGTTAGTTTCAGCCAATTCTCCTTCTCCTAATTTAAGCTTTGATCTAGTTAGCATTCAACAACAAAATCCAGCACAAGCTTGTCTAACCTTAATAACTCTAAGCTTTGATACCACTTGATCTGGAATTTATCCAGGATAAAGAATGAAAGGTATTACAGAATCATGTGCATGGATGTGCCTATGTCACTTATGCAACGGATCGATAAGATTGCTAGAATACATAGACACTGAGGCAATCAGAGAAAACATAGCAGTCAAACATGTAAACAAAACAAGTTTAATAAGAAGTTCACCCAATGCTTTTGTGCTATGTATCCTGGTCCAGCCTTTCAGTGGTGGCCTCTCTATTATGATTTCAAGCAGATTTTTACAACAATGAGCTTGATTCGAGTCTCACTAATAGAATGAAGTCAGTAGGAATGGAGTGCACAAACTCTCCTTACTGAACTCGACCTTTGAGGGTCACTGTAGTATGACAGGCTTATACCGATGAACTTGCTTGAACCTCTCAAGCCTTCAATGGAGTACACAGACTCTCTAACCCTCTCTGGCTCTATCTGGCTCGATCCTGCCTTCAGGTCAGCTCGGCTTCTACTCTCTGTTCTCTGCTATTGGCTTTCTGCGTCTCTGTGTGTTGCTCCTCCTCTACTTCTGTCAGTTCATGGCTTTAAAGCCAGTCTGCTCTTTGATTACTCATTTCTGCTTCCTGGCCTTCTAGTTTCCTTTCCTCTGTCCATTCGAATTCCTCTGCTCTGCGTCATCATCACTGGGTAATGCCTCGCAGGGAGGTGGCCACCTGTTTTCTAACGAACTGGGTGTCAAATTCCCTGAATCATACTCGAATGGTCGTTAAATATGTTTGCTTCAAGATCGCCCGTGAACACGAATCATTTTCCAACTCATCATCCACGTTGGACGTCAAATCCCTGTCATCTTGCTTTTTGACCTGTCAAATCCAGTCAGTCATCGGGACGTATCTCCACCGTCGATCTGGACCCCCTAGATCCTACGGTCGTCCTTCATATCGGGTGGAAAAGTCGCATGACATTTACCTGTCCGATGCGGTCGGTTTTCTCTCTCTTCCACCGAACACATGTAGCTCGATGTGTGGCATCAAATGAGACTCAGTCAAAACTGCTTACCACCTCAAAGCCTTCCGATATCCTGCCGGTTTTGGGGAATCCATGCTATGGAACCAAAACAATTACTTTTCCAAGTTTTATAGCGTTTTCGGGTCTGAGCATTCCGGGGCTTTCCTTCACTGAGGGGGACACCCTGCAATACATAATTAATGCTTAGTATTAATCGTGTATTAAAATATACCTCCGTTTCTTGATCTGGCCTCTGGTTTTGCCAATTTCGTGCCATTGCGCTTTACCATGGGCCAACGGTCTGCGTGCTTGACCGAGGGTCCTCATTGCTTCACTCTGGCCACAACTGCAATTGTTATGAGGATTCCTTCTAATAGCTTCGATCTTTTCTAGGACTTGAATCTTTTAGCATAATTGAAACAGTCATGAAAACTTAGAGAGTTTTAGGATCCAATTCAAATCAGGATCCCAAAAAATCGGGACTGCCAGCTTGATTTTTCATTATATTCCTTTCAATGTTACAATACATATTTATACATGCTGAAGCATCCAATACCATGGACCGAAAAACCATCGCGTCCAAAACCATGGACCAAAAACCATAGGTAGGTTCTCCCAACATAATATAGGGTCCAAAAAGAATATAACACAACCTAACATTAGGTCCCTAGAGTTGGAAATTGATTTTTATATTTAGTATATTTATGATGTAATTGTAATTAAGCAAAGGGTTGGTTAGGTTTGAGAAGGAAGAACATTATGTGCATTGTATTTTCTTGATTTTCTAGTGAATGAAAGGACAAAGGCCAAATTTTACAGGGATTCCTGTGTTAGTTTCTTTGGAGATGTGCTTCTTGGTTTTGTAAGTTCCTTATGTTATCCATCATGATTTGAAATGTGTCTTCTTGTTTAGTTAAACAAATATATTGACTCAGAATTCACTTTAAATGGTGCTTTGTTTCAGTTTTCTAAACATATATGTTTTATGCTAAAATGATATTTAGAATTCATCCTGTTGTTTGATGCTCTGCATGTCATTTTCCATTTATCTTCCACTCACCCTTCTACAATGATTTTGACTAAAAAACTCCAAAAATACTAGCTACCTCGCCCTGTAGAGGATCCCTCTTTGTCTTATCCTCTCACTGTGTTAGTGTTTGTCAGTCACCAGTGATCAAATATGCTCTTACAAGGTTTTTTTTAGGGTCTCAAGTCAAATTTTTATCATTTCATTAGGTTTTCAAAATAAAATTTGGTCACTGGCTAGTGTGTCTAGGTCTATTATTTCTCCTTTCAAAATTTTCATGTTTTGGTCACTCCCATCACTCAGTTGGATGTGCCATCTGTTGGGTACCAAATCGGGCCATCTTTCTTACCATTTCCACTACCCTTTTTGACCTTTTTGTACTCATTTACCTATGTTGTTATGTTAAACTTACAAGGTAAATACCCCCTTACTTGTCCAATTGGTATATTTTAATTAATGAAGTAAAAATGCACAGAGTCTATCTATTTGCGGTACTAAATTATGTGTTTGACCGCAGCGTGAGAACAGGAACCCTCACTTCAGCGTATTGCAATAGATCTGGTAACGACCAGCCAGAAGGAGGTCGCGCAGCTCGGGGAACAGGCTCCCTGAACTATTCTTAGGCCTTCTTGCTATCTCAGACATCTGATGTTGATACCGTTCCAACTGATGTACATCTTTGTATCTGTAGTTACTATGTTTCCAGGAGATCTGTTAATCTCCCTCGCTGTGTATAAATTGTAGGTTGTTCCTATGAATGGGGGTTCTCCCATCAGTATTGTAAACATCTGTTACCGAGTAATAAAAGATCATCTATTTTGTTGTTCTAGTCTTTTCCGTGGCTAACGCAGCCCTGATCAGAGAGCTGGGCCCGCTCTTCTAATCAGGTGTTGCGTCTTTGTGTGTGTGTGATTTATTAGTTTATGTTTGTTGTTACAGTTATTTATTGTTTATAATTATTTCTGTAGTTCTGTAATTTGTTAATCTTAAAGTCATGGTTTGAATCTTAAACCACGAGGCCTTGGTTTGAAAGGCATATGCATTTGCCCCTGCATATACCTTGTGCGTTGCCTCGAAAGGATACGCAGTCGGATTGATAAGTTAATGTCGGAACAAGGTTGATAAATCACCCCTACCTGGAGACCAACATTTTGGCGTCGTTTCCAGGGAGGATAACAAGGTGCAACAATGATCCAGACCGACCAGAGGGTCAATCTCTCACCCTGGGGAGAGAACGACTTTTCTCACTCTGCTTGAGGTCCTGAGCATAGGTACTCTTTTTACTTGTTTATTTTTGTTTTTCTGATGATTTTGGGCCATTCTCTTTCCCTAGGGAGGGAGGAGTCTTTTGATGCCCTGCTCTAGGCCTTGAGCTAGAATTATTTCTTCTTAACCTATGTGTGCTTTCTTTTTGGGAAATCCCTAGCTTTTACCCTGGGGAGGGACAGGTCTTTTGACACCCTGCTTCAGATCTGGGAATATTAGGGCTTCCCGTGGTTTTTTATTGTTTTTGGTTCTTGTCCCTGGGGAGGGAGGAGTCCTTTGACGCCCTGCTCTAGGCTTGAAACCCTAGATTTTTGGTTATAGTTGCCTTTATTTTTGTGAGTTCTTTCATCTTGGGGAAGGAACGGTCTTTTGACACCTTACTCTAGGATTGAAGCATTGTAGGTTCATACCAAGACCCTCCATCAATCCAACTTTTGTATGAACAAAGAACCAAATAAAAGGGGCAGAGGGAGAGCCCCAAAGAGGGGAAGACTAGACCTGGGAAGAAAAACTTATATACAAGAGATCATAGCAAAGGTTGAATCTGAAGCATCCTCTTGCGTAGCTATGAGACCAGGAGCAAGAAGGGTGAAGTCAGAAGGACAATCAGTGGAACAGCCAGTATCGACTGTGGCATTCTTTGGTGACTCAACACAGCAGGTTCCTCTGACCGTGGAGGAAACATCTAGCAGTAGACCTGATCCAGAGAATCTTGCGCTGGTGTTAGCAGAGGAGGAAGTTGCAAGTAGAGCATCGGCAGAGTCAAATTGTTCTAGTAAAGGAAAGGGAGTTGCAGCCAAAGGATCAAGTCATCAGGCCACAGGATAATGAAACGAGGAGATACTTACATCACCAAGGGACTGGGGACGTGCTACCAAAGCAGCTCGAGTTTTGGTAGCAAAGAATCATCAATCACTCTTTGCAGAGCCTGTTGAAATCCCCAGTGATTATTGGAAAATATTCATGGCTCCTACAAACTCCACCATCGATTTCCCTATTAGAGATCTAGGAACAGATGTGCCTACAAAGCCTATTCCATTGGCAGCTCTACCAACCTTCCATGGGCTTATCTCAAAAGACCCCGACACGTTTCTATTTAAGTTTGATATAGTATGCCGAGGGTATGACTATACAACAGAAGACTAGAAGTTGAAGATTTTCCCTTCCACTCTAAAAGGGATGGCTCTGTGATGGTTCATGGGCCTTGGAGGAAAATCCATTTCCACATGGGAAGATATGCAGACGGCTTTCCTGGAGAAATACCAGGATTACTATAAATCCTGTAACATTAAGGAGGAACTCTTCAAGTTCACGCAGAAAGAAGATGAAAGCTTGGAAGATTGTGTGGAGAGGTTCAACTACACCTTACAGAGGTCAGGTCATTCTGACCTGGGTAAGGAAATATTAAATATTATCCTCCTTCGATCCCTTTGAGAAGACTCGATGGAACTATTGAACATTGTGGGAAAGGGAGACATCTCCAAGGAGAATTTCGAAGATATTTGCAGATTATGTATTTAGTGCTCAAGGGGGCTTGCAAGAAACAAGTAGGGGATCCAATCAATAAAGGGATCTGGTGGGGGTGTTACAAAAGCAGAAATCGGAAATTTTCTAGATAACCTGAGAACAGATATCCTCAGTACCCTATCAACACATATGGACACTTTGCAAGTAAAACAAAAGCAGCTAGACCTAGACAGGACTATGGCAGTATTTTGTCCGAAGTGCAGAAAGAAGCACCCGGAGAGGGAATGTCCACTAAATTCCATAGAGGAATGTGCGATCTGCGAGCTCAATCATGCAACAAGCTCATGCCCTTCCTTACCAGGATTGAAAGCAGTATTTCAAGGAACGGGGGAGGACATGGAGCAGTGGTACCTCATGGGATCTAGGAAGCCATGGCAGCCTCGACCACTGATGGGAAATCAAGGTATGTACCTGGTTTTGAGTGATAAAAGGTGTTTTCTTAACTCCTAATTATCTTCACATTAATTGTCAACCCCGGCAAGATTTTCTATTTCAAGAGTGTACACAGTTTTTGGTGGCTATTTACTCAAGAGTAATGTTTCTAAATTGCAGTACAGTGCTTTCAAATACAAGAATAAATGGATGCAACAAATAAATTCTAATTGCAATTAACAAAAAGTCCAATCCTTTAAGGAACTCAAATCCTGCAGTAATCTAAGTAACAACAATGCAGTCTATATAACAACGCTATCAGTTAAGAGTGCAGTAATAATAACTCTTCCCTTGGAAACTAATAGAAATTAAATCATGTTCATTCGAATGTAAAATAACGATGGCATCAATATGAGATTTCTTAACAGCATTAGTTATAGCTCGTTACAGTTGATTACACCGAGCAAGAGATGTATCAATGAAACTCAATCTGAAATGAAAGGAAACTAATCAAGAAACAATTTTGTAAAATAAATATAAAATAGAGTTATTCTATCACACAAAGAACCAATGAACAGCAAACAGGAGCTCTGCAACGGCGATGGCGGAACCCTAGCTCGGGACCTGCAGTCCCCGTTCTGCTGGCGCGCTAGACGACACTGAAACTGACACTTGGGCCCTCCTTGGTATTACAGATGGGGCCACTGCCATAGGGCAGGGCCGACCGTCAGACTTTTCCATTCTCGATTCGCTCGGGGTTCGTGGTTTTGTTTTGGGGTTTTCTACTTTCTCCCCTGGGGTTCCCTCCCTCCTCGAATTCACTTGTGGTCGCCATCTGTTCTGTTGCTGCCGACCCGGCATCGATCCCACCATAGCCGTTTTCCGCTTTCCGCATCCGTCGGTCCCGGTCACGAGTCCTACTGTGCTCCCACCGACAGTTATAATGCTGGAAGATGACCTGTTAGATTATGGGGAGGACCCCATGCCCAACCAAGAAATTTGGGCATTCCACCAGACCGTTGATGATTCCGCGAAGCGTGGCTCTTGGGGTAACGGCTGGCACTTCCTCACGGCCTCAGCAACAGCTGCCAACTGGGAAAGACAAGGAAACATAATATCCCCCTCTGGACGTCGCTCTTGACTGCCCTCCTCTCTCTCCGGCGACTCTTCAGCTCTTGGGTCCAAGCTTCCTCGCTTCGCCATCTCTGGATGCTCCTCTCCATCAACCCATCCGACCTCCCCTCCCTCCTCCCCCGACCCCTCCTCCTCCATCTAGCTCCCACTCCCTCTCGGTCTCTTTTATGCCGCTGAATCAGCGTTTCCCCCCCCCTTCTTCCGGCCCGAACCCACTGGGTATTGGCTCCTCGGCCCCTCGATCCCCTATACGCTCTGGATGCTTTACTACGCCTACCCCTGCACAGTCGATTCACTCAGCTCAACAAAGTTCCTCGGACCCATGTCGCAGGTTACTCCGAGAGACACTTGCGGGAAAACGCTCGGAGAAGTATACAAAAGGAAGATGCCTTAAAGCTAATAATTCTGGTTTTAAGGTAAACTTGGGACCTGAAGCTCCGCTGCCGGACATTATGGATGCTGCGCGAAAGGTTCTTGTTGGCCGTGTTCGTGGACGTAATTACACGGCGGAGAGGCTTAAGTCGTGGGTGGAGGAGATATGGGGACCGCTGCTCAAAGAATTACCGGAGGTGATGGTTCTTTCAAAAGGATGGTTCGCTCTCCATTTCTGCCACCAACAATTCGCCGAATGGATTCTGGGCAAATATTGGCACATTGAGCTTATGCCTGTACTTCTGAAACGCTGGGACCCCTTATTTGATCCTGAACGCGAACAACTTGGAGCTGGCCCTGTCTGGGTGCGCTTACCAGGCTTGCCTTGGCAATTTTGGAGTCCCTATGTATTTAAAAGGATCGGCGACACCCTAGGCACCTACCTGGAGCATGACCGCACATATGAGAAGTCGGGTAAGCGCTCCATGGCTCGAATTTTGGTTCACATGGATACTAGGCCGGGTCTGGAGGAGGTTATCGAAATCTATCATAATCATGTCACCAGGAAGCAGTTACTGGACTATGAAGGAGTACCCTTTCGATGCCACAGATGCCACAAGACTGGACATCTCTATAAGGACTGCCCATTGATTACAGGGGGGGGTAAGGAGAGCATGCATGGTCCCAGGAATCAACCTTCTGTCAATCCAAAGGTAGATGTCAATGCAATGGAGAATGACCCGAGGCAACAGGATCCGCCTACAAAGGGGCCGGGCGAAGGTGGGAAAAAGAGAACATCCAGGAAATTTGCTGTGCCTTCAACTGAGCCGCCGCGTACCAGATCCAAGACAGCTGAAGCCGCAGCAAAGCCGATGGAGCCGGCATCTTCACATTCAGGTGCTAACTCCTCTCCTTTTTGTCATCCTTCTAATTTGAATGATTTGCATTCCAATATGCACTCTGCATTCAGAACCTCCCTTTCTGAAAGTGTATCCTTACCCTCCATCCATTGCCCCATCGACCCCCCCCTCCCCACTTTCTCCACTACCCCCCCTTCCTTTTTCCCGGAGAGTGGAGATCCGGTTTCCCCGACCTCCTTGATGGCATCTGGTGGGCACCATTATCTTTTGAGATCCAGAACTCGGCCTAAAATACTTGGGCTGGGCTCCTCCCCAGGTCGGCATCGTAAACATAAGAGAGGCCGGCCATCCCAAATTTCTTCTGCGAAATTATCTGCGGTGGCAGATGTGGCTTCGGGTCGACAGAAAACTATTGAGAGGGCACTTAGAGCGAATGAGCCCCAGAACAGGGTGACCCCATGATTTGCCTCTCCTTTAACTGTCGGGGTCTCGCCAGCCCTAAAAAACGTTTGGCTCTCAAGAGACTGATACTTGAATCTAGATGTGATATTATTTTTCTTCAGGAAACCCTATGCTCCTCTGAACTAGCAGTCCGATGTCTTCTCTCCTACCTTCCTGGATGGCTCCTGCAGGGGGTGGACGCCTGTGGTAGATCTGGTGGACTACTCATTGGTATCAATCCTAGATTACACAGACCTCTCTCGGTTTGGGGAGGAAGAGGATTCCTTGGCATGGACATCACTATGGGTGAATTGGGCATACCCATCAGAATTCTCAACATCTATGGACCCAATCAGAACAGGCTTGAATTTTGGCAAAACTTTCTCTCAGAAGGACATATTACACAGAACACTATTATTGGGGGTGATTTTAATTTCTCTTTGGGTGCTGGGGAGACTTGGGGGTCATCATCTCAAGGGGATCCTATCGCGGATCAAATGTCTATGCTACTCGAAGGCCAGCAGCTAGTGGACATTCCCATGAATAAAAAACTACCTACTTGGCACAACCAGCGTACTGGAGAGGCAGCTTTAGGAAGGAGGCTGGACAGGTACATGATGCATGAGTCGCTGATACAGAAATTCCCATTATACAGACAGTGGGTCAGCAACGGGGGCTTGTCCGACCATCACCCCATCCTTCTACAAATTAGTGGCAACACTCCAAAACCGCGATCCCCCTACAAATTTTTTGCTGGCCACCTACAAGACCCAGATTACAACAAGCTGGTCACGGATTTCTGGACCACTCAGCCACAGTTGAGGGAAGGGAGGAAAGCTTCGGATTTCTGTGACAGGCTTAAGAAGCTCAACAAATTGTCTGAAACCTGGGCTCGACTGAAGCGAAACAGAGAGGAACAGAACCTGAAGGATATGGAAGATAGAATTGGCCAATTAACTGACGAAAGGGGAATAGGTTATCAATCGGATGGAACAAAAGCTGAACTCTGTCATCTGATTGAGGAAAAATCGAAGATCCTTAAGGAAAGAGAAGAACTCTGGCGTCTAAAGAGTCGTGCCATTTGGCTTAAAGCAGGGGACAACAATACCAAATTTTTTCATAATATTGCCAATGGCAGGAAGGCTGCCAACACTATATGGCAGCTTCCTATGGAGCCTGATGGTTGGGCAACCACCCATCAACAATTGGCCAGACTGGGGATCGCACACTTCAAAAGTCTCTATACGGCCCCAAATTCAGTAAACCTCCCAGAGATCATCAGACTTGCTGGCAATTTTCCAAGGTTTGTTTCACAGGAGGACTCTGAGGATCTATGCCATCCGGTCAGCGAACAAGAGCTTGAAAGCACGCTTAAGTGGTTTAAAAAGGACAAGAGCCCAGGACCAGACGGATGGCCTGTGGAATTCTACCTGGCTTTCTATGAGATGATGAAGGTCGACCTTTTGGCAGTGGTGGAGGAAAGCAGGATCTCGGGTCATATTCACCCACCCATGAACCAGACCTTCATAGCCTTGATCCCCAAATCTGACGAGCCTTCATCCTTCAATGACTTCCGGCCTATTTCCCTCTGCAACTGTCTCTATAAAATTATAGCCAAAATCATCGCCAACCGCATAAAGCCAATCCTATCCACTCATATATCTGCTGAGCAATTTGCCTTCCTCAGGAACCGACATATTCATGAGGCTATTGGCACCGCCCAAGAAGCCTTACACTCTATCAAGCAAAAGAACCTGAAAGGCATCTCATTAAAAATTGACCTTGCCAAGGCTTTTGACAAAGTTAATTGGCTATATTTGAAGATGATACTTACTCACTTAGGTTTCCCTCATATCCTCATTAATTGGATCATGGGCTGTGTTACTTCGGTATCCTTTGCTATACTTATCAATGGTGCGGCCTCGGAACGCTTTCATATCTCCAGGGGGATCAGGCAAGGATGTCCGCTATCCCCATTACTTTTCCTCATTGTAATGGAAGGTTTGAGCAGGCTCATTGCGGAAGCTAGAAGGACAGGAGACATAAGTGGCCTCAAAATCACGGAGCAGTTTGTTCTCACCCACCTATTGTTTGTGGATGACATATTAATTTTCCTGAATGGCAGTATCAGGGACAGCACTGCCCTCAATGACATCCTACTCCTCTTTTGTAAAGCCACGGGCATGGAAATAAACGAACAGAAGTCCACCAGGTCCATGATGAACTGCTCACAGCAGGAAGCCCTACTTGCTGGCCAATTCTTCCCATTCTTAGAATGCCAGATGATAGATGGCTTTAAATATCTGGGATTTAGATTGAAGCCGGATGGGTATAAAAATACTCACTGGTTATGGCTTATTAACAAAATTGAAAGAAGGATAATGGGTTGGCAACACCGTCTATTGTCTAAAGCTGGCAGACTCCTACTGATCAAGACAGTCCTTGAGGCCACCCCTGTTTATTGGATGTCTCTGACCTGGATCCCTAAAGGCATTTTGAACAGGATTCAACAAATTTGCACCCGCTTTCTTTGGAATGGAAACAAAAAAGGAAGGGTATTTGCCTGGACCAGATGGTCCACCGTTGCACTGCCAAAGCAATGGGGTGGTTGGGGATTAAAGTCCCTACAGGAATTTGCACTTGCCCTCACGGCCAAGCAGGGCTGGTCCCTCACCAAGATGGACAGTCTATGGGCTAAGGTTATTCACCACAAATACATTTGGCCTTCCTGCTTCACGGAGTGGCTTCGCAGACCTTCTTGGAATCAACAGGGTATTTCAGCGATCTGGCGTGCCACTCTCAAGGCGATGCCCCTTATTAGAGATAATCTACTCTGGAGGGTGGGAAATGGGGCCCAGGTTCGTATTGGACTCGACCCTTGGCCTGGTTCGGGGAATGCACACATATTGCCCAGAGAACTGATTCAACACCTAAATCACAGAGGCATCAAATTCTTAGCTCAGATCGGAGATCGGGAGCGCTCCACTATTTTTTCCCAAGCTTGGATTAATGACGGGCATGGTCTGATCCCGGAGGCATGGACAGAACAGTGGAATGGATATATTCGTGCACTAATTGAATCTCACATCAAACTTCGGGATGAGGATGATCAGCTTATATGGGCCCCTGCTAAATCTGGGATATACTCACCCAAGCTGGGATATATCAGGCTTATGGAAGCCAGAAAACCTGCTAACTTGCTTGGCTGGTGGAAAATCGTGTGGATGCTACAGGCGCAGCCCAGGAACAGGCTTCTCCTGTGGAACATAATTGCAAACAAATTGCCTACAGGGGATGCCCTCAAGAAGCGGGCCATTGCAGGACCATCCTGGTGCGTACTTTGCCAATCTAATGAAGAATCCTCGAACCATCTCTTCCTACACTGTGAGACAACTAAAGGAATATGGCAACAGGTCACACAGGTTCTGAATATCAGAATGATTTGGCAGGGCGAGGACATACCGTCTGCTTGGGCAAATTGGTGGGCTACGTATGCCACAGAAAAGGCTCAAAATCTCCCAGCTGTGATTTCAAGTTTCATTTGGCAGAGCAGGAATGTCTATATATTTGAGAACCGTAGAGTCGACAATCAGCTCCTCTCGGCATCCATCTGTGCCGCATATAATGAAATTCCCTTTGAGAGCACACCCATCCGACCTAGACTTATTCAGCCTGAAAATATTAATAAGGATATGCCTTGGGCATATTTTGACGGGGCAGCTCCGCCACAAGGATGCGGTGGAGGGATTGTTTTTTATCTAACTGAGACACATTTTTTTCACCTGAGACTAGGACTGGGGTCGGGATCGAATAATTTTGCGGAGCTTATCACTTTGAGACACCTTCTCTATTTTTCCCTCACTAAACATTGCAGACAAATTCAAATTTTTGGGGACTCAAAGATTGTGATTGATTGGATAAACAATAAAACTATCTGTCATGCATATTCTTTGGAACATATCTTGGAAGAAATTGTTTTTCTAAAAACACATTTTGACCAGATCACTGTTTCTCATATCTACAGGGAAAGAAATGCGATTGCTGACCAGCTTTCGAAAGAGGCGGCGGATCGCCCTATAGGTGACTGGCAGATTGATGAACATTCACCAGCTGGGATACACAGGTTCTATCATCGTCCCTACATCGACGGCCTTCGGATAGGGGGTTCTCCCCCTCACTAGTTCTCTTATAGCGGCTACTTGGGAGCTTCTTTTTGTATAGCAGAATCTGTATATTCGGTTATATATTGTATGGACATATAGATGTATTTTCCTATATGGCCTTGGGACATTACTTTATTTTTGAAATTTTGGGGACTATGTACTGGTGAATACAGCTCATGTAATTACCTAGACACTTTTGGATTTCTATATCCAGTTTCTACTTTGTAACGTGGCTCTAGCCACCCTACAGCATATGCCTCGGCATCTACAACATGTAATAACTATTAACAACTTTTTAATAGAAATTACGAACTCTATTTTCCACGGAAAAAAAATGAACAACAAAGCGATAAAATAACAGAAGGCAGTAATATGATCACACTAGCACACTTGCGATAATTGAAATCATATAATACAGATGAAGCAGTGAGTTCCACCAGAAGCTGGGCCCTAGCTGCCAGCATACACCGCTTAGTTACTTCAAAGAATGGAGAGGAACAACAACTCTTTTATTTATTAATCATCAAACTGTGAAATCATTACAACGTATTTGCGCTCTACAACAAAAGTCTGTAATTGAGAATTACAATGGTAATACAACAGTCCCCCTTTCCTCCTATCCTATCCTATCCTATCTCTAATAATCCCTATCTTAATCTCTCATAATCTATCCCATAATCTCCCCTCCTCTGATCTCTGTTCTGATTTAAATACACAGAGAGAAAAGAGAAGTTACAACCGTGATGATTACAATATGATTCCCATTACAAAATTGGATTGTTCTCAACAAATTGATAAACAATATCATATCTGAAATATCTTCCCATCAGCATTCAACAGGAACAGGTCGAATTTGGTGTTGCAGCTGAGATAATTTGGAAAACGGCCACAACAGCGAATCTGAGAAAAATGTCTTCAGAGAACCTTTTGTTTCTCTTAGTATGGACCGAATTTGGGAAAACTGCTCATCAAAAAAAACTAATTTGGTCCATTCTAAACAAAACCCATGTTTTTGATTTTCCAGATTCTTCTCCATTTTCCCGAACCATTCAATACAAAATTGTCACTACTTATTCCAGCAAATTTCTGAGTTTTCACATTTAATGATGAGTAGGAGATCAAATCTTCAATCTAGAAGGTATTTTGGAGGCTAAAATGGTGAGTGATGTTACAACCAATTTATTAATAAACCATCATTGGTAAAATTATGCATAATCATCAATTTATTAAAAATAAAGGAGAAGAAATAATATTTATCCATAAGAGCATAAATAATTATAAGATGGAATTATATGATAAACCATGATAAATGGCATGATAGAGAAGAGTAGAAATGGATGAAATAGGTGTTAAAAAGTGATAATAATAATGACATATTAACGGCCCAACACCTGGATCCATCTCAATATTTTAACAATTGTAATATGAATCCTCAGACCATGCCTTATCCTCCCATGTGGCCGCAATACCAGTACCCACCTTGGCAACAGTGGAATCCCCAAGCCAATACGAGCTCTTCATGGGCTCCAACCTGGCAAGGATCCACTCCTGGTCAGTTTCCTCAGCAGATGCCACCGCAGATGCCCCAACAGCAGCTTCAACTACCCTCCAATGTGCCTCCTAGTAACCAGCCTGCCCGTCCTCAGCTCCCAATGCAGCCTAACCCTAACCCCAACAATAAGGGAGCTCATCAAGTTGATGTTCTTAACTTGCCTTCATATAGTATCTCCACTGCAGAGTTGTATGAAATGAATCTGCGATCAGGTCGGACAGTTAATGTCCAACCTCCTCCAGTTATCATTGAACAGCTTGATAGTGAAGGTAAGGAGGCAGAGCCGGTCAGTAAAGAGCCAAAGCAAACCGATAGAACCCAGATGCCTCCTGTCAAGCAGCATCAATCTGAACCACCTTACCCAGAGAGATTAATCATGAGTAAACCAGGTCCTCAATCTGAATTTGATTTATTAGGAGAATTGCAGAACTTATTTGTTAAAATTCCCTTATTACAAGCTATGAAGGATGTGCCAATCTATGCAAAGACTCTTAGGGAATATTGTTCAAAGAAACTTGCCAAGAAAATTAAAGATCCCCTCACTATACATGTTATGGGAAAGTTGTCGGATTTTATGATGGGAAAATCAATGCTAGTGAAATATGGAGATCCGGGGAACCCGATCTTGATAGTACAGATTAATGGGGTAGAGATTCCAAATGTGTTGGTAGACCTGGGAGCTGCCATCAATGTCATCACCACTGAAACTATGCATGCGTTAGGACTTCGTAATTTAAAGCATACACCTACAGTACTGGAATTAGCAAATCGATCTACAGTCAAACCTGTAGGGAAGTTGGAAGATGTGACAATTTCAGTGGATTCATGGCATTACCCCATAGACTTCCTGGTATTACATACACAATCTTCAGTGGGCGGTCATCCCCTAATTTTGGGTAGGCCATGGCTGGCCACTACAGATGCTTACATTGGGTGCCACTCAGGGAATATGGTCATTTCTAATGGGCATAACACTAAGAATTTAGTGTTATATCCACTTGCAGAACCAAATTCACCTATAAAACCAGCAGGCGGTAAGAAGGCTGTATCTGTGGTGGAGGTTGAAACGGAAGATGAAGAAGTAAGACCCGTCCTTACTATCAGATAGGCCCTACAATTGAAAATGGAATCAGAAGATGATGTAATCACTTCCTTCATGGATGATCCTTGTTCCATTTCAGAATCAAACTAGCAGATCCTAGAATCTATCCTAAGCTGTGAGACTCAGGAAACTATGGAAACAGCAGGAGGATTAGAGGAACCACCTGCTGATGCACCTCATGAAAGTATGCAAGTGGAATTGGAACCTGGGAAAACCTTGAATATTAATCTGAACCTGTCAGAATCTCAGAAGGAGCAGCTTATAGACATTCTGCGGAAACATAAAGAGGCCTTCACCTGGGATTATGCAGATATGAAGGGAATCCCTGCCAACTTATGCACCCATCACATATACATCAAGGAAGATTTTCGTCCTATAAGACAACCTCAGAGAAGAATGAACCCTGCATTGAAGAATGTGGTGAAAGAAGAACTTCAAAAATTACTAGATGTAGGTTTCATCTACCCTATCTCAGATAGCCAATGGGTCTCACCATTGGTAATGGTCCCCAAAAAGAACGGCAAATGGTGGATCTGCGTAGATTATCGAGAGTTAAATAAGGCGATGCAAAAAGACCACTTTCCCTTGCCATTTATTGATCAAGTGTTAGACACATTGGCTGGTAAGAAGTATTTCTCTTTTCTGGATGGGTTTAGTGGATATAACCAGATCCAGATTGCTCCTAAGGACCAGGACAAGACCACGTTCACATGCCCCTGGGGGACATTTGCATATCAGGTCCTTCCTTTTGGCCTATGTAATGCTCCTGCAACATTCCAGAGGGAAATTCTGGGAATCTTCTCTGACTTGATAGATGACATTGTTGAGATCTATATGGATGACTTTACTCCGCATGAGGACTCGTTCATGGTGGGATTGAAAAATCTAGAAAAGGTTCTCGCAAGGTTCTAGAAAAGACAGTTGCTGCCACTTCCTTTGAAGCCCATTGCAACAGAGAGACCTTTCCAACAATGGGGCTTGGATTTCATTGGGGAAATTCATCCCTCATCTTCAGGGCAACACGGATGGATTCTAACAGCAACAGATTACTTCACCAAGTGGATTGAAGCCGCCCCATGCAGACAAGCAAATGATTCAGTAATCATTCAGTTTTTGGAAAACAATATACTGGCTAGATTTGGCTGCCCGGACAAGATAATAACAGACAATGTTGCTGCCTTCAGATCCAAGAAAATGGTGAACTTCTGCCATAAATTTCACATTACTTTGGGCCATTCTACAGCTTACTATCCTCAAGGAAATGGCCTTGCTGAATCATCAAACAAAAGTTTAATAAACATTATAAAGAAAGTGCTGGAAGAGAACAAAAAGAACTGGCATAAAAAACTAGTAAATGCTTTATGGGCAGATAGACTAACAACTAAAAGATCAATTGGGACCAGCCCATATGAGTTAGTCTATGGATTAGAGGCCAGATTTCCTTCATCACTAGGAGTGCCGGTTATGAAACTTCTGCAAGAAAGCCAAGCAGAGCCAAATGACATGCAAAGAAGGATTAACCAGATAATTTGTTTACAACAGACCAGAGAACAAGTTTTCAGCAGAGTGCAGATATTACAAGAGAAACTGAAAAAGGCCTTTGATAGAAGAACCAAAGCAAAAGATTTCAATGTAGGTGACAAAGTCTTAAAGTGGGATGCAAGAAGAGAAGAGAAAGGAAAACATGGAAAGTTTGATTCTTTATGGAGAGGACCATTTGCAGTCCAGGCAGTACAAGGCAACAACACTTACTTCCTTAAAAGTCTGACTGAAACTGACTTGGATGAAGGTCCTGTCAATGGCAGGATGCTGAAGCACTACTTTGACTGTTCACTATGAGTGGAATCCAAGGATTCATTGTATATATGCAGATGTACATATTGTTTTCTGTTTTAGATTGTAAAAAGCAATTTTCCCAAGTGATTCACCAAGCAGTAAGAGGCAAATAGAATCAGAGGTCCTCCAAGAAAGAAGCACACAATTTTGACACATTTATGCAGCAGATTTCAAAGATTAAGATGGGCAGTCAAGGAACAAGGCAATCTGACCTGCTGTTCTTGGTCTTTCAAAAGAAAAACCATCCCCATGTGGAGCCACTGTTGGATACCTATACCAATAGGTTTCATATTTCATGATTGACCAAGGAAAGTCCAAATATGCTCTGCTTTGGTATTACAAAGATCCCATATTTCCTAGAGAACAAGAGGTGTGTAAAGTGTTTCAAATGTTGAGGACCTTATTTCAATTTTGTGGATGATTCAACAGTTTAAACTGGATCATGCCATGTTTCAATTTTGAGTTATAGAATAGAGAAAGAAGTCTGTCCAAACTGCTTAATCTTGGCAGACAAGTAGTTTAGGTAGAGAAGTAAAGGTTCCCAACAGCTTAATCTGGGACCTTGGAAGAGATAAGGTTAGAAGTAGAGAGAAAAGAATAAAGAAAAAGCCAAAGAAAAGAAAAGGCAAGTAAGGGTTTGCAAGTCCAAATGCACCCTCTAAGGAGAAATAAAAAATGCTAGGAAAATAGCTGGGTAAGCAGTGGTGGTTGCAGAAAGGGTATTTTCACCATTACACATATGTCAAGAGGTGTGTTGCCAAGGCAAAAATCTATCAATGGACAAAGTGGTTAATTCCATCAAATTACAGCAAGGAGCATGACTAACCTCCCTCTCCCCCTTCATTCCATTACTAACATTCCCTTTCTTTCAGCTGAGATTTATGGAGAGAGATCATGGCTTTATGGTGGTTCTAGTTCATTCAGAATCCACATTTCTTGTCTAAGATCTTTTCATTTTGATCTACTCTCAAAACTAAATCAATTTCAGATAAACTCAGTAAAATCCCCTTCATTTGCTCCCCCCATTCATATTAACCTCTAATTTTACTACATAGCTCCCTTATCTTACCCTTCCCCTAATAATACTAGCACTATGGTGTATAAAGCCCCAAATCTTATAAATACTCCCTCCCCTTGGCATTATAGCCATATGTTCTTCAAAAGGAACCAAAATGACCTCTGGTCACTTTGGTGAACCTGTCCCATCCCATTCCCCCTCGCTACAAGCCAACTTGCTCCTCAAACCACCATTTGCATTGAAAAAACCCTTACAAACCCTCTTTTACCCCTTAAAACCTTTGCAAGAATTACCCAAAGTCAAAAAACCCGCCTCTGGCGCATTTCCAAAGGGTTAGCGCGCAGTTTGATTTTATGAAAAACATTGAAAAACCATTAAAAAACCCACAACCCAAAGTTTTCCGCCCGCATATAACCCGAGCATTTTCATGCTCCGCCCACCGTCGGATCAAGGCCCGAAGATCCGACGATCCACGATGATATCGGAGCAGCCCCCGCAGCCGTCCTTTACCGCCCGAGAAGGTGACGTTGCGTCACGTCAGGGCCTCTCCACGCGTCAAGCAGTAAGGTCTCTCGGAGCCAGGCCTGACACTTTCAGCGCCGTACCCAAACCGCCCCGAGAGACCGTAGCGGTTAGCCTTAACCGTAACCGCTACGGTCCGGACCGCCAGCTGCCCTCCTATGTCACATCGCCACGTCATGTCCGCTTGTCCTCGCCCCTGCTATTCGTCCACCTGGCCGCTGACATGGCTGCCACCTCATCGCCCCCATGGACCAATAGTTTACCGCCACGTCACCCGATGACGTCAGCTGACGTCACCTCACCTTGACCCACCAATGACGTCATGCTGACGTCATCACTAAAAAGCGCCAAAATGGTAAAAGGTCCATATTAACCCAAAAAACCGTGTTTTTTTCACTTTTTTACTCTTGTCGCTATTTCGGCTCTGCATGCCTGTTTACGTCCGAATTTTCACCAACCTGCTCAGATAACCAAGGCGACCTCCAGAGCTCCAACCGTGGACGCCTATGTGACCTCTGTTCGTCAATTAACAGGTATTTACCGTTTACTGCCCTCCATACGCCTGTTATTAAAATTTAAGTCACTCAGAAGGCTAAGGAGACCTTAAAAACTATATTTTCACCGGCCATTTCCCTCTGCACGTCCACAATTGTAACTGTGAAGTCCAAAAACACCAGCCGAGCCTTAATACTTATAATTTCGCTCAAAACCAACTGTCACTGCGCATTCCCGGCAAATTTCTTGTTAAACTCAATTCACCCGCTAAAAGAGGACATAGTAAGACCATAGAGAAGCTCTGCTCCTAAGACAAACAGTATTTCAACTGTTGTTGGGTAAAATTCCTCCTCTGGTATCTGAGATAAAACTGTTTTTACAGAAAATCACCTCTATTCTGTGTTGCTTCCATTTTAACTATCCACCTACAATTGTTGAGCTTTGAAGAAAATCATGGAGACTCCTATTGCTCTAAATATCAAGCCCCTCAATGCTCCTCACCAGGAATTAGCATGGAAAGCCCTGGGAGACATGGATTATCAAATGCTGGACTGGTTCCTTATGGGATCCAAATACAATATCCAGATGATGAATGAGTTAAAAGCCCAGCACCTGAGTGGGGCAGACATCCTGGGAATTTGGGACTCAAACTTGCCCATCTACAACCTCCCTCAAGTAAATCCTATGCCAGAGTTGATCTACAGCTGCCAGGAATGCTATGACCCAAGCCAAAGAGCTGTCATCAGCCCCACAGGCTCAGTCCTGTTCCAGATTACCCCAGAGAGCATAAATGAAATGCTGCACTTCCAAACTGCCAAGCAATTGACCCCCCTCTTTATGCAGAATTTGATAAACAAAGGGACCAAGCTGTCAAGTGACCAAATCATTAAAATCAATCAGTTGTTTGTAAGACCAGGCTCTGAATCAGTCAGAACCCCTCCTATTGGGTATCAATATTTGAATGAATTGGGCAGGATGTTAGTGGATTTAATCAGTTATGTCCTAGGATTCAGGGGAATGGAGGATTTGGATGACAGCATAATGGCAATGCTGTCTCTATTCTCTCCTGGTAAGCCCCCAGCTGTACACTATGACTATGCAACCTACATTGCAGAAAAAATCCATGAGCAGTTTATGAACTTGAGGAGGGAGAGACTATTCAGGTATACCTCATATATATACCACCTATTCTTGTTCTATCGGCCAGCCACCTTCTCTTTTCCTTTGAAGCCACTCAATGCCCAGGGAAGTCCAAGGTCAGTTGTCTTCTAGACATCTGTTTTTCATCACTCCTCTGTATCACCTTATACATACTGTGAGTTCATCGATTTATTCATTTATCCAGCCCTGACAGTATTGCATAGCACTCCTCCTCCTAGACTAACTGATGACATGAGGAGAATTCTCCACTTGAATAGGTCCTACAGCATTGGCAATTGGTACCTCTACCAAAACCACACAGTCATCAGGATATATGGCTATGAGTTGAACCCTTTTAGGTTGCCAAGGTATGTCCCCATGAGGCTTTTTGCCTTGGAATATTTCAGACAGTTTGGGAACTCAGACTACCTTCATTTTCAGAGCAAGAACAAGAAGTCACAGTTGAAGGTAAGGAGCCAGCTGGGTCCTTTCCTATATAACAGAAAAGAGGAAGGGTGGAAAGAGGCAGACAGTATCCTGGAGGGCCTCAGACTGCAAACCAGCTTTGAATGGATACCCTATGACCCCAATCATTCTATCTCCCTCAGGAGGATAAAATACAAATTGGGTAGCTATGCACACAAGAGACAACCTGAGATTGAACAGTATGCCAATGCATCAAATTGGGAAGAGGGTACCCTAGAAGAGGAAATTACTAATGAAGAGCTACTTGAGAGAGAGGCTAGAAATATGCAAAAGGAAGCTGACTTGGAAACTTGTGGACAGGTGCCCCTCTCCTACAAAAAGCAGCTTGGAGCAGCTACTACATCATCAACAGCACAGCAGCAAACTGCCGAGAAAGCACCACAGACAGCAAGCAAAGATAAAGGGAAGCAGGTGGAACAGCCACCTCCATTGACAGAAGAACAAGTGGATACATTGCTACAGCAGCAAGAAGAGATGGAGCAGCAGGAACTAGGGCAGCAACAAGAAGAGGTACAACATAGTGAACAGCAGCCCTTGCAGCAAGAAAAAGTGATTGATGCTCCAAGCTCCACTGAGCAACAGGCCCAGACAGTAGTGCCTCCTAGGGCAGAAACTACTGTTGATACCTCGGTCCTCCAAACCCCACAAAAGGAGGACTTGACCAGGAAAAGAGATAGAGAGACTCCCCTGACTTCATCCATCAATCGGGGAGAGAAAAGACAAAGACTAAATGACTCTCAAGAGGATGACATAGCAGTGAGGCAAGCAATGGGCATGGGCCCACCCAGTGGAGAAGTTTCAGCCAGTTCATTTCAACATGAACATGATAGAGCTATAGGAGGAGAGGTCAGCTCCTCCAGCCAGCACAGAGAAGGACAGTCAAGCATCAAACAGCAATTTATTGACATTAAGAGGAGGAGTGATCCTATTAAAGTACAGCTGTACAATCATTTGCTGAACCTGGCTCCTACCAATCAGCAAAGACTCATGTCTGCCTTTGATGTAAGTGAAGGCAAGATGATCATGAGTCACTTCATGCCCACAACTCTGCATCCTCAATCTACCTCGGATTACCTAAGAACCAACATGGAGGTTCTGGCTAAAGACATACACCCTATGGATAAAATTGAATTACATAAACAAACTGGTGAAATGGTGTATGCCTCCTTGGCAGATGAAACGTTGGAGAACTACAAATTGAAGAGCAGCCTTGATAACACAGCCTCTCAGCTGGAATTGGAGAAAGCATCATCACAAGCCAAGGACAATAGGATCAAGTCCTTGGAAGATGTAATTATAGAAATAGGACATGATCCTAAAGATGTTAAAGGTATCCAAGAACTCTTGAAGATAAGGGATGCAGACATGGCGGCCTTAAGAAAGAAAATCAAGCTCCCAGCTACCATCCATCCGCAAACAGACGAGGTTGCCCAGCAAAGGCAGGAAAAGGATGCCACAGATATAATGGTATCCCTGTACAAGGAGCTAGTTCGGACTCAAGATAAACTTGGAGAATCAGAAGCTGCAAAGGCAGCACTACAAACAGCATTAAAGCAAAAAGAAGAGGGCCAACCCTCCCAGCCTCCTCCTGTGATAATCAATCTTGAGGAAGTCCCTCCAACAACTACTCCTCCTCCTCAGCAGACAGGAACTACAGCACCATCTACAGCAACAACTACACCAACACCAGAACAGACTCCTAGTCTGGATATGCAGAAGCTGCAAGCTGAGATCCAAGTTCTTGAATCTCAAATGAAAGAGCTTGATGAAGTCAAGAAATCTTTGGCTAAGGTGAATGAAAAGTTTGACAAGAGCAAGCAGAATGAGGCAGCAAAGGAAAGAGAGGTAAAAGCTCTAAAAAAGAGAATAGCTGAACTAGAAAAAGAGCTTGCACTAGAAAAAGTAACAGCAGAACTAAAAGCAGTCCTCTGGGGTAACATTGGGCGGTCCATCACCAATCAATGGCAGTATATTGAGACTATGGATGAGCAAATAGTACTCATTACCAAGGCAAACAGGGAAATACAGAGAGCCAGAGCAAGCCTTGGCCACATGCCAGATGCTGCCAGCAGAATGATCAATATTTTGAATAACAAAACTAGCTCTCAACTAGCTACCATGGGAATTACTAACAGGACTGAAACAATCTCAGTAGCTAAAAGAGTCCTGACACTAAGAAGCCTAGTTGGAACGCTGGAGAGGAGGACACAGGATATGCAGACCGAGATCAACAAGTTCCTGGACAGATTTGTGGCATTACAAAACAGAGGCCTCCCCAGCATATTAAGCAGTGTAGGAAGACTGCTTACCCTGGAAAATTACATCAAAAGGGTTGATGCCCATGCTGCAGCACAAATTGCAAAACAGCCCAGTACCTCAGCAGAAGCAGGGCCAGCATCAGGGCAGAATTTGTATGATAGGGTGGATAACCTGTTTTTTATTATGAATGAAATTGATCACCTCTTTGATACACCACCAAATTTCTTTAAGTATACAGAAGCGGATGAAACTTTGGAGGCAATCATAAGACACCAATTGCCCACACAGGAAGTATGGAGGAATTTGACACAGGTAATCTTATCAGGCCCGAACCTGTAAGGTTAGTTTTTCTCCAGTATATGAGCAGTCATGCACAGGCAGAATTTTGATGAATAAAATCTACAAGGAAGAGACAGATGCTGAGCCAACTCAGCAGAGCTATTTACTCACCACAGCAGCAGTCACAATCACAGGTGACAAACCCAAAATACAGCGTACAAGCCATAAAGTCGGGTTCTCCAGCATTTAATCAAAGTATCTCAACCGACTCAGCAGATCCCAAAGGCCAAAATATCTTCTGACAGAACATTAAACGCCTTTATTCTGTATTCAATGCTGTAATAAATTTCTGATAATAATATCTCAAAAGTTGGTGAGAATATTAAGTCTGAGATAACTCAGAACTCAGATATTTTTGTAAAAATCGCAAGTATATATTCACCCCTCACAGAAGCTTAAGGGGTTGTTGTTATTTTCCTTTTGGAAGTCTCACTTGCTGTAAGATTCTCAGAGAAATAATACAAAGGGAGAATGGAATTTCCAAAGCTTGGTGTACTTTGATGCGTTGTGATGAATGGTGAATGTTGCAGGATTCCAGAGTGTTTCATAAAACAATAAGTTTTCTTAAATCTCTGTATTACATGTTTTCGAGTCTTTTGTTCTCTTTTATTGATTAGATGTTTTACACTTAATAGCAAAGTAGAAGAATGGTTCTAGGATTTAATCCATGATTACCCTGAACTCAAACTAAGCTATTATCCATGTTTTCTTCAGATACAGTAACAGAAGTGTAATTCTTAATTGCTGCACTTTAAAACTATATCTTTTACAGTGATAGACATTCCCAGGGATTCAAGTTTGCCCCTGAGACATCTATCCATTTCTCGTAACTAGTTTGGTGGAAATACTTAAACACTGAGTGAAAATTCTTAAATGCTTTCACTACTTGTTTTACCTGTTCATGTTATTAATCAAAAATTTGTTCTATAAAGCATCCAAATGGCCCTATAAGTTTCACCAATTCATCTCAAAGTTTCTAGACACCTACAGCCATAGACTCCATTGCCCAATGATACTTGACTCTTTGAAAACTACATCACAAAGATCTGAAAGAAATTCTTCAACCAAAACATAAACAAAACATGTGCTTAATACCTAGCCTAACACTATCATTACATATACAAATCATAAAGAGAGAGCCCTCTCTGATCACAGCTTGGCTAGAAACAGTGATCAAAATATTGGTTAGTGGTTACCCCGGCTGTATTCCCTTGGGAGTCATAGGGAACAACCTGGGTGTTAACAGCCGTTACTCACCATTTCTGCTACTCAATGTGCTACTACCCGCTATGTTGTCACTCTGCTAGGTAAGTCCACAGGTACATCTCCATCATTTTATGGATTTAATTAAATATTCCAAAAAGGACAATTAAACGTGCTGAGGACGGTTGTCATTAAGTTGGGTGGGGGGGTGGGGGGGAACCGTCATAATGAATGACAACGTACCACGAAAAATCATTTAGTGCACATAAATCCCACCTAACCGAATCTAATGATTTCGGTATTCCATAATCATACTTTTAAAAGCATTGGGATGCAGATTCGTATGTGCCAAGTCATATCAGTCATTTCCCCACACGCCACATTTAATTTTCGGAACACACCACAGTACCATCTTAACTTGCCATTATTTCCAAGCGTACCAGTACTAGACTTGTCATTATTTCCATACGTACTAGTATTGTTCGTCCGATCGTTCCCAAATCAACCATGACATTATTTCAATCTCCAACAGTTTGGAGACCTGTCACTCTCCCTTGCCAACCAACTGCAGTTGATGTGCTGATTCTGCCTTCGCAACAATGGGTGGCCAATCTATTCGACATGAACCTGAGAACACAAGGGCAGTTCGGAATAATCAGGAGGTATGGCAGGTTTTCCAGAACACAGGATGGGATGTGTATTTCGATAGGTTGAGGGGGTTAAATGAAGAAATGACAGTGGAATTTGCATTGAACTTGGGAGAAGGAGGCTCTCGGGTTCGCGGAATTGAGATCCCTGTAACAGAAGAAATCATCGCGGAAGTCAGTGGGCTTCCTCAAGTTGGGCAACGATGGTTTGTGAGAAGAACTACCCTTCCGGAATTCCCTGAGGCCTTCCTTCAAGCCAGAGAGAGTATAACACAGAAAGGTCGAGGGTATTGTTTGCGCTTGAGATTTCACCCTAGGCTGAGGAAGGTAAACCTTCAAGGCAACATCAAACCATTTCACCTCGTAGCTAGCCCTACGAGGTATGAGAAGGCTCTCTCGGGTCAGATTCGGTAGATCTTTCAATATGATAAGCTGACCAATTAGGAATAAAGATTTTAGGCTAGTAAATCGATAAGGGAGGTTGATTTAAAGATTTTTGGGGTTTTGGTGACAATTGGAGGGAGTGCAATTCAGGGTGCGGGGATTGGGCTCAGTTTTTGCAGGGGGATCTTTGGGGCAAGGTAGGAGTGAGTGCTGATGCCTTAATCTGAGATGGATGATCAGGAATGATAGAGGAGGAGCTAAAGAGGGCAAACAACAACTTTGAATCCTCTTTAGACAGTGGAAAACATAGATATTGAACAAAATTAAAAGCTGAGCATGGCATGCATGAATTCAAACTTTATCACTTCATCTGTTCAATTAGAAGCAAAGAAAGAGATGGAACACATAAACACACTTACAATAATATGTAAAGAACACACCATCAACACAACAATCCACAAGAATCCACAATGATGTCTGCAAAACCCTGGCCTTCCTTGTCCTTAAATTGCAGTAATAGATGTACAATATACAATAATGCTTCTCCCACAAGAGTCCAACCATGAAAATGAGTAAGAGAAGGCATAATATAGACCATCTAACTCATTTCCCCACCTTTAGGGGTCGATCTCAGCTTCCTAGGAGCAGTTTGAACTAATTCTAAACTTAGCACTAGATCATAGGCAGTCAAAACAACTTGCCTCTAAAACTTAGCTAACTCATCCATGCATTAAATATTCACTATTTACATCAAGGAAGCTTCTAGAAGGGTTAAGAGAGATTAAATCTATCAATGTGCCATGAAAATTATCCATACATTCATCATTTACAAGTACAAATGATCAACCAAGGTAAAAAACAGAGTTTGCAGGCCTGAAAAGTCAAAACTGGCAATTTTAGCTCGAGTGGTCGCGCCCCCTGCTCGAGTGGTCGCGCCCCTTTGAAGCACTTTTTGAGTGGGTTCCAGTTGTCCAAATCAAGTGCAAGATGGATCATTGGAAATCTCTGTGTGTCTAATTTCCATCCCAAGTGGAATTTCTAGATTTGGAGTTGATTTGACCCCTCAAAAGTCAATTCTCCCAAGGTCACTTTCTACAACTCAAAAAGTGGGCAGAAAGTCAAAATTTTGATGTATTTTGAGCTTTTGGAGGCCCAAATCTCAAAATCAAGTTGACCCCAAGTATAGGTAATTCTAGTTTTTGCATGCCCTTTCCAAAAATGTCAACTTTTTGTGATTCTGAGCAGTCCTCCCGAGTGGTCGCGCGCGGGGTGAGACCACTCCAATGGCCAAAACCTGTAAATTGCACAAAAAAATCACAAATGACAAAATTTTCTCCAAATTTCTTGAAATTTGGGCTGGGAGTCCCCAATCAAGTACCATGCTCAGTCAAAGAGGCTTTGGCCAAAATTTGGAGTGGATCGGGCGTTTTCCTTCGTTTTTGTGCTCTGGGCAACCATCCTTGGAGCACCTTCGTTCTCGCCGGTATTTTTGACATTTCTCTCAAACCATGACACCTGTGTAAAAAGTGAAAGAGGTTTTTCTTCCTTGGCATGTTGTGGAAAAAAACCTCTCTCAGTTTTGCAAAATTCATCTTTGATTTCTTAGAAACAGCTTTTGAGTGAAACTTGTCCCGATGTGTGAAACAAGGGATTTTGTCAAAATGGGGCGAAATGAAGGGGATAGAGGGCTTCTAAATTCTTGGGGAAATTTGTGGGAGTGGGGAGGGATGTTAGGAAGTAGGGGAAAGTGGAATCTCAGAGATTGAGTGAGGGGAAGGGGTCGAAAAGGGCAAAACACAGGTCAAACCTAGAAAATTGCCAGGTTGTAGCTAGAAACTAGGGTTTGCGCAAAAATGAGGAATTTGGCGGATCTAAGGGATGGGAAGTGTTTGATAAGGTACTTTAAGGATAGGGGAAGGTGTATGAACATCAGGAAACAAGTTTTGCCGGTGATTTGACCATCCAAGAGAAATTGCCTTCAAAACCCTAAGAGAGGGAAATGACCTTGCCTGGGTGGCAACTGAAGCATGGACAAGGTGTAAAATGACTCATTAGATACTGACATGATGATGACAACCCTCTGAATGATGATACACTCAGCTGAATGATGACATAGACTGACATTTGGGCAACTTTGAACAGAGTGAAAGCAAACCCTAGACCTAATGCTTAGTGACCAAATTTTGCTTGAAGACTCACTGAAATAACAAAATTTGACCTTGACACTCTGAGATCACTTTGTAAGAGCATATTTGATCACTGTAGGAAGGCTGAAAAGACTGACACTAACAGGTATGACAAAAATTCGCTACCATATTCGTGGGGAGAAGTAGAAAAATTCGTCATAAAATATATGGTGTGCGAAGGAAGATACTCCACCATCTCCATCTCTGTATATTAGCTCACCTGCGATTCCCACAGGTAGAAGCTTTCTCCATGAATGTTCCCTACTTTTTTCTAAGGAGCCTTCACTTAATGGCACATTCAGCTCAGGGGGCGCAACAGGTATTGGCGGTCATCACTCATCATGGGTTGGTTCGGCTACTAATAATGAACGCCATTGAATAGATCCCGATTCCGTGGGAGTTGTTTCAGGACTCCACGGAGGAACAAATAGTAGCTGTTATGGCCACTAGGGCAGAAGAACCTAAAGCTATGGAGGAGGATCCTATAGAAGATGATTATGTCGACCAGGAGGAACTAGAAGAAATGGAGATGGAAACAGAGGAACTGGGGGATGAGGTAGCTCCCCAAGAACAAGCAGAAATTATGGAGGCAATGGCAGATATGGGGGCTGATGCAGAAAGGCCCACTAGTACCACGAATGAGGCTGTCCCACAAGAACTAGCTTCACCCGTGGAACTAGCAGAGCAAGTTGATGATATGGCAGTCACGGGAGCAGACCCACAACAGGCCAGCGTGGGCGAAGCAGTCGATATGGTGACCGAAGGAACCCCACAAGGATCTCTTGCCACCATGGAGATGATGGAGGAGGACAATCCGGTTGAAGAGGAGGTCGTGACCACTCCGACCATGGAACTCGGAGAAGAGGAAGGACAAAGACAAGAAGGGCCCAGAGTTGAGGAAACCGTGGGACCCGTGGAGGAAGCAGCAGGAGAACCAGGGCATGAGGTTGACACTGAACCACAAGAACCAGCGTCAACTTCGGGGCCAAACATAGAAGATGCACCCCAGTTCCCTTTCTTCGCCTTGATTCCAAGAGGAGCGAGGGTAACTCGTTCCCCTCGACAGGAAGAAAAAGAATATTTTGCAATTCTGGTGGCTCTAAATCTGTTACAAAGGCCACAAACTTACAGAGTGGAAGCCACTTAGGTGGCGGGTACCTTGGAGTAGGAAAGGAGAAAAGAAATTCTAGAGGCTGGAGAACCGGGAGGAATCCCAACAGACACATCAGTGGGAGAGTATCTCACCAGCACATCGCCAGTCGCAGTGTGTGTGCATGAAGAGGAAATCGTTGTTGGCGAAAAGGAGGGACCAAGTGAAACGGTCCCGACGAATGAGCCAATGATACAGTCAGGCGAGGGGGCTGTTGGGCATGAAATAAGTGAAGAAGAGCGAGCAGGGAAGGAAAATCCCCCAGTCGACACAGCAGAAGATGTTTCGAGGGATTTACCTCTGGCTGAGGAAGTACTAGTTAAGCAAGAGTGGATAGAGTTGTGTGAACAGCGAAGGCTTCCAGTGAAGCAAAAGTATCAGCTGCAGTTCAAGGAAACGATGCAGCTCAAAATGGAGGTAAGGAAACTGAGAAAGAAGGTGCACAGAATGCAGAAACAAATAAAGAAGCACAAGCGGCAAGCCAAAAAGGCCAAAACTATCGGGGTTGACGCAGAAACCCAAGTAGACCAGATAGTCATGACCTCTGCTGCCACTCAGACAGACCCGATCGAACGACTGTTTGAAGATCGGGAGTATGCCTTAACAGCTGAAATACAGTCCTAGAAATCTACTGTGGCTCAATACAAAAACGAGATCAGAAGGACTGAGGAAAGAGCCTCCACAACCATCTTTGGATATGTGGAGTGCATAGATGTTATGAGGTTACGGCATGCGAAGCAACAACTCAAGATGGAGCAGCTGGAAAAGAAAGTGGCAGAACTGAAGGCCGACAAGGAGCAGATGTTCAATCTGGTGCAAGAGGTTATGGCATGTCATCCCCCTGCTTCTTGTTATTCCTTATTTTTGCACGAACGTTTCCTTTTATTTTGCATGGAAAGTATTAAGAATGAGATCAGCTATGAGATGGAGGATGGTGTGCAATTCCTCCGAATTTTGAGGAGTCACGATGTACCAACGCAACATCTGATGTGTGAGTTTTACTTGCACGGGTACCTATTATGGTTGGACAGAGATTTTAACCTGGTCCCATATGTAGGGGACATTCATTTAAGGGCCCTCACCTCTTACGCTTTTAATCAAATTCACTGGCAGAAGGCTTGTAACACTTTTGAATCCAATCAAGTTACAAAGCCATTTATAGTAAGAGGGGAACATGAGAGGTCAGACACAATGTTCAATAAGCACAACACCTTTCTGGGGATTGGGGGAAACAAAGATAGAATGGTGAGGACACAAAGATGGTGTCTTGATCTTTGTGTCAAGCAACTCACCACATTTCAAAAAGAGGCCCTTGGTTGTTGTCAGAGGAGGTGGATTATGTCACCTACAGCTATCCGGAGCAGAGAACCTTTTGGGGCACCAAATTTTGCATGAGTACTTACTAGAGTGCCCAGGTATGTGGCATGTGTCCAGACATGTGGGACCTGGTGGATGGGGCTCCGGTTTTAGTTTCTTGTTCTTTGGTTGCCTGCCGAAATTTATACTCCAGCTTATGATGTCCCAAAGGATTGGTGGAAGGAAGTTGTCCTTTCAGATGGATTTAAAGTTCCAGGGACAGAAATGGCCACGAAATATGATCTTGCCTAGCTTCATGAAACCTACAGTCTACGGAACCCAGATTTGTGAGGGCGGCGGACTGCATGAGGACATGCAGAAGGCTGGTTGGGGGGAGATGTTGGGTACCAAATCGGGCCATCTTTCTGACCATTTCCACTACCCTTTTTTACCTTTTTGTACTCATTTACCTATGTTGTTATGTTAAAATTACAAGGTAAATACCCCCTTACTTGTCCAATTGGTATATTTTAATTAATGAAGTAAAAACGCACATAGTCTATCTATTTGTAGTACTGAATTATGTGTTTGACCGCGGAGTGAGAACAAGAACCCTCACTTCAGCGTATTGCAACAGATCTGGTAACGGCCAGCCAGAAGGAGGTCGTGCAGCTCGGGGAACAGGCTCCCTGAACTATTCTTAGGCCTTCTTGCTATCTCAGACATCTAATGCTAATACTGTTCCAACCAATGTACATCTTTGTATCTGCAGTTACTATGTTTCCGAGAGATCTGTTAATCTCCCTTGATGTGTATAAATTGCAGGTTATTCCTATGAATGGGGGTTCTCCCATCATTATTGTAAACATTTGTTACGGAGTAATAAAATATCATCTATTTTGTTGTTCTAGTCTTTTCGGTGGCTAACGCAGCCCTAATCAGAGAGTTGGGCCCGCTCTTCTGATCAGGTGTTGCGTCTTTGTGTGTGTCTGATTTATCGGTTTATGTTTGCTGTTACAGTTCTTTACCGTTTATAATTATTTCTACAGTTCTGTAATTTGTTAATCTTGCAGTCATGGTTTGAATCTTAAATCACAAGCCCTTGGTTGGAAAGGATTACTCTTTTGCCGTGACATATACCTTGTGCGTTTCCTTGAAAAGATATGCACCCGGATTGATAAGTTAATGTCGGAACAAGGTGGATAAATCACCCCTACCTTGAGACCAACACCATCACTAAAATGTCATCATCATCATCTCATTCATATCATCATGCTCCTCATTTAGCTCAGTGTCACCATTAGGTTATTAGGGTCAAAGTCATCAAAATCTCTCATTTCATTCATAAATACAGCAAATGTAGTAATAGGGAATTTGCTTAGAAAGGTTTTTGTTTCAAAATGTACTTTATTTCAAATATGATGTAATAAGTTCTAATGCTCTAAAGTTGCATTCAAATGTTCCAAAGATACATAGTTTTCAAAGCAAAAGTGAAAAACACATGGTGGGCCACCCTACCACTATGAAGAAATTGACTTCCACAAGCTATAAAAGACCACACCAATTCATTTCTCTCACTCATTTCATTAGCAAAGAGCTCTCACTCACCAGAAAACCCCTTCCACAATGTTTTTAGAGGCAAAGGATACTCCAAAAAATGATTTCAAGCAGCCACGTTGCGTTTCCAAGCAGCCACGTTGTGCTTTCAGGTAGACACGTGTTTTCTCTCCAAACGCCCTAAAACTTATTTTCAACGGTCCTCAAGAGAAATTGAAGTATTCGTCATCATTTTACAAGTAATTTCAGGTCTCTTGACACCTCCATCAACTTTATTTCCTTGATTTCATAGTGCATAGCCTCCATTTGTCCCCACGTTGTGTTTTTGGCAGTTTTCCTAGCTAGGACTATGTAAAAATTCCCTAGACTAAATCCTACACCAAATTCATCCCTTTCCACTTCCCAAAGTTCACTAACACCCCTACCTACCTCCCTAAATTTTCCTACACTCATTTCCCTTCCCTAAACCCTTCATCATATCCCCTCACCCACTTCCCCTGTTTTTGCCACTAGGGTTTTCTCTTGCCAGTTATCAACATGGAGGAAGAAAAGAAATCCTATAATAAGGGAGGTCAAATTTCAAGGTATGAACCACTCAACATGCATGAGCTAATGTCCTCCCCACTATCAAAGCAATGCTTTCAGAATGTAGCATGTTCAGGGTTTTGTGAGCAAGTTCAACAGGTCAAATATCATGCTCGGTTGACCAGCTTGTTTTCCACTAATATTAGGAGAGATAAGGTCACTGTTGTAGGGGTCAATTTCTCCATTTCAATTGAACCATAGCAGCAGCCACAAGAATACCAAACAGTGGATAAAAATGGTTTAAGAGCTTGGAATTAGATGTGAAAAACTACCAACCCTTCATCAAAGGTCACTATAAGCACAACATTAAGAAGGTTTTTCCTTTTGGACCACTCCTTTAGGAGGTTTCTCCATTGTTGAAGATCATTATGAAGTATTTTACATGTGAGGGTATATTTTTGCGATTGTACAAATATCATGTTAGGTTGCTCATGCATTTCACTGGGGTAAAACCACTTAACCTACCCTACTACCTCTATAAGAGCTTGGCTAAAATGGCAGAGAAGGTGCAGCATAAACAAATTGATCATCAAACCAGCCTTTTTCACCATTCCCTCATCAAAATCATTGTATTGCATCATCTTTCACAAAGGAAGATCACTTGGGAGACATTCATTCAGTCAAATGTCTTTCTTCCTTCTGCTAGTCAATCTATAAGCCAAAGTACACCATCAGCACCATCCAAGCATATGGAGATTGGTTCATCTAGTAGAATTGTAGTCAAGAGGACACCTAGGCCTGAGGTGACTCAAACATATCAGAGAGAAAGGAGGCTTGTGTTTTCTCCACACATTGTGGAAGGGGACAAGCCTACATCAACAAAACAGGGATCATCATCACAACATGAGGCACCTTTGAAAGATGAGGAGCTATTCCATATTGACACTAATCTAGTATTCTTGAAGGTTAAATAAGAGCATAAGACAGTAGATCAAGTCATCATGGAGAAATATGCTGAGATCAAAGAGCTTAAGGACAACTTGTCTAAGGCCAATTTCATGATCTCATTCCTATAGCAAGAGAATAAGCAATTGAAGGTAAATCAACTACTCTTGGATAAGCATAGGGTTGATGTTGGCAAAGGGGATGTAAAGGGAAAATTAGTAGTTGACACAAATGATTCATATGAGAATCAATAGCATGTGACAAGGAAGATTCTAGGAACTAGAGGCCTCAAAAGGGCACTTCAGCAACAAAGAGAACAAATGTCTTTCGATGACCTAATTGCAACATAAATCAATGAGAATAGGGATTTTTGGCTTGACAAAGTGAATTACCATTTGAAAAATCTTATTGAGAGGGCCAACGGAGACAACAAATTACAAATACACATGGTTTCTCATTACTATACAAGGAATCAAATCTCCAAAGTCAAGATCAGGCGGTTGAACGAAAGACTCACGGAAACCCTAATCAGGCAAAAAGACAAGATTAAGTTGGATTTGCTTACTGATGCTTCACTCATAGCATAGCATACCTGCTTAGGTCTTCATGGAGCAACTTTGGACCAATTTTGAAGAGATTTGGAGAAATTTTTGTTTTTATGAATTTTTGGTTTTTATGAATTTTTGGAAAATTTTGAGACAGTCACTAGGTCAAAAATGTAGTGTGCCCCACGTTGCACTTTTTATGGGGAGCTCCAAATGACATTTGGTTTGCATATTTAGGTTTGGAATCACTTTTACATCACTTCTAGCCCTTTGGAGCAAAATTTCAGCAGGTTTTGGTAGGTGGAAAGGGCCAAAAACTACTCAAAAATCACCTCTCTACCCTCTTTTTGAAGAGCTCATTGCGCTTTTAAGAGTACCTATGGGAGAATAAAATTTTGGAGGACTAGGAGAAAACTTTTTTAGTTCTTGAATATTCCATGATGTAGCAGACATATAGACCTATCTCCATCACTTCTCAGATCAGGATTTGAACCTCGGGAAGGCCTCCAAAAATCAATTCTACCAAATTCGCTGCACTTTCTCTTGGCACGCTGCACTTTTGATTGAATTCGTTGTGCTTTTGCCTAAAGATACTTTTTCTCAGTTTTATCAGCTAGATTCAAGTTTATACGATGTAATTACTTGTCTTTGATGTAATTATGATGTAGTGAAGGATAAATAAGATGGTTAAAGTTATTTTCATGTAAATTTAGGCCTCATTTATGAGGGCAGTTCAGTCAAAGTTTAAATGGAGGATTTGTTTTAACCTCCCTAGACATTAGGGTTTTGTTGAACACCTCATGTAATCAGTTCCTAAACTGAAGGATTCAACCTTGAGAGAGGGGAAAATGGTTTTGGTCTATATGTATCTAGTTTTCAGTCATAGAACAGGTTGGACATCAGTGAGTAGAACTCTTGGAGCTTGTACTTCATCACTTTTGCAGAAATTCAAAGGACAGTTGTAGCTATTATTCAGGAATTCTTGTGTTGTGAGTTTGTGATAATGTTTTCTCTCTATTATAGTCTTATATGAATGATAATTCCATTCTCTTTCCATGCTTATGCTTTTCAATGATTTTCCTAAGAGGTTTTAAACAAAATTCTTAGTTTTAAGCTCTGTTTTGTTAGGAACTTCATGTTTATGTCTCTTGTCTTCTGATAAATGAATTCATGCTTGCCATGCTCATTTTGATCTCTGCTTTTCCACCCTACACTACATCAACAAAACCCCAAAGTATCACAAAAGCATAACTACCCTGCTCCTTTATATCTCTTACAGCTGAAACCTTTGATCTTTTGACCTAGTTACCCGATTTTCACTCCTGATCCAACAAAACCCTAAAATCTTTCAAAACTCTAGAGCTGGACATATCTAGCCTAATATCTTTTCCCATTCCAGTCATCACTGGCTATGAATTCACATATAGATCCCTCTTTGGTTTAGTAGGGCTAGCTATTGAACCCTAAGTGGTTTGAGGTTACCTCCTTCGATCTTCCTTCTCAGCCTTGGGATATTGTGGAGGATAACATAGTGGAAACCATCAAATTTATTGACTATATTTCCCAATGAATTTCTTTTCTTTCCTACCATCATATCTTTAAAAATCATACCCATTGAGCATCATACCTAGCATAACATCTAAGTGATCAAACTTTTCAGACAGAGAGAGCCCTCTCTGAAGTTGGAAGGGCTAGATTCCAACTTATAAGTGGTTTGTGGTTACTTCTGAATTTCTCTCCTCAACCTATAGAAATTACAAAGAGCTAATAGGGTCTAATCATTATAATCATTGGGAACAACAACTATTAATTTTCAAGATTTTTTCATGAGATTTTATTGAGAATGAAAAGGAAATTGAGCTTAGAGGTATCCAATGGAAACCCTCTAAAGTAGTAAGCTCTAATAGCATGATAAAAGCACTAAAAAGGAGACATTGTGGCGTAATTTCACAATTGTGTTCATTAGATGTTCAAGCATATATATCTTCTGCTCTAGTGGATCTTTGAAAAGCTATCTATAATCATTCCAAGGTATCTAGAGAGATGCCTAAAGGGCTTTAACCTTCTTGAGATCATGACCATGTTATTCATTTGGAACCTGAAAGTATACCACCTAACATTAGGCCTTGTATGTATCCATAGACATGGAAGAGCGAGATTAAGCATTTGATTCAAGAAATATTAGAGACTAGCACCATTCAACCTAGCCAAAGTGCTTTCCCTTCACCAATGATGATGGTTACAAAAATGATGGTTCAAGGTGTATGTGTCAAAATAAATTAGCACCGAGGCATTTTGGCACCTATAAGGTGTTGCTAAGGATTGGAAGTATGGCTAAGCAATTGAAATTGCCTCCATATTCACATGTACATATATTCTTCTGTGTTTCTTGCTTGAAGAAGGTAATCATGACAAGGTCCTAGTCCAAACTATTTTACATAAATTAGTGAAGAATAAAAAGATCATACTAGAACCATAAATAATCCTTGAAATAAGGATTAAGTGATTGATAAATTGAGCAATAGTTGAGTACCTCATCATGTGGAAGAACCTGACATTGGAAGATGTGGCATGTGGAGATGAATTATTCATGCAAAAATAATTGGAGTTAGTCAAGCATTGAGGACAACACTTGCTTAAAGGGGAGAGGCATGTTAAGCTTTAAACAAGCACCATGTTAACCCTAAAACTCCTTACTAAGCCATAGATATTCAGGTTAATACATTTATATTTTTATGTAAACCAAAGCCTTTCATTGTATGCTTTGTCTCTTATATATATGCCAAAGAGACCTAGTCTTAGGATCGTCATAGCTTGTGTCATCTTGTATTCATTACAAAAGGAGCTTCCACCATGAAAGTGTATTGTATTCATTGACTTCTTATCCATTTTAAGGTGCAATGTTCATAACTATTCCTTTAAAAATATATATCTACGTGAAGTCAAATTAGGGTAAATCTACTTTAACCATGAATCTTTTTTTTTCCAACAATGATAAATGTAGTGAGCCACCCTTAGTAAACATGGTTGAGTAAGGCCAATAGAAAATACACATCATCTCTCACTCGGTCATGCAACTAAACATATATCCCTAGAAATGATTGGAACTTTGAACCATATAAAAAATGTCTCTTAAACACTAATAAACAAAAGTATGAAATGTAACCATATACCTATAAAACAGAGAATACTCGAACTATTTAAAATCTAAAAATAAAATATACATACTTTTAAATATATTTGTTCTTCAAAAAAATTGAAATATACATACTTTTAAATATATTTGTTCTTCAAAAAAATTGATCTCTTTCACTATAATCCAGAATTAATTGCGCCAAGAGGCGCTCTACAACCCAATATAAGGGTGATCCTGGTGGTTATTGGTGGCCACCCTCCTATTCCACTTAGACCCCCAACACTGTCTCTTTCAATTTTTCAGTTTCCTTAATTGTAGCACAATTTACTATTTTTGGCAGTTTTTTAGGTCCTAAACTCCCGAAGCCATTTTGAGGCCCTATGTTATGAAACTAGCTCACAGAAAGATAGAAAAGATAGATCAACGCCTTAGAATTCAACCTCTTCGAGGGGTAAACCTCATTTACATTACACAAATGAAAAATTCTTGGATGATACAAATGACTAAACCTCCCTTCTATATATAGGAGTCTAAGGGGTCACAATATAATCAAGCCGACATAACAGTAATAACATAAGGGCACAACAATAACAATAGTGGGTTTTTGTGGGGCACACTAATAACAATATGGGGACAACAGGGGCACAATAATAACAATAAGTGCTACAATGACAATAGTAATGGGGGAATCACTAGTATTATAGGGACCTAACATGCCCCTCTCCTTCCGAAAAGCATTGTCCTCAACGCTTGAGTAGTTTTGGATGCTTCTGTATAAAATTATCATCCTCCCATGTGGAATGTTCAGTGGACAAGTTCTTCCACTTGATGATATACTTCGAAATTGATCAATTTCGTAGTTGTTGAGTTCTTGTTTCTGTGACTGCTTTCAGTTCCAATATTATTTTTCCTTCCTCGTCAAGTTCTAGAAATATTGTTTGAACTGGTAGCTTGTCACCTATAACCTTCTTTAAACATGAAACATGGAAAATTGGGTGCACTCGGGAAGTTGCAGGAAGCTCCAATTTGTATGCCATAGTACCAATATTTTGCAACACCTTATATGAACCATAATACTTTGGTGATAATTTATTATCCTTCTTAGCTTGCTTGAGGGACATTTGTTTATATGGTTGTATCTGTAGGAATACCCAATCACCTACATCAAAACTTCTTTCGATGCGATGTTGATCTAACTGTTGTTTCATTCTATTCTACGCCAATGTGAGGTTATCCTTTAAGAGTTGGAGAACTTGTTGCTGATGCTCGATGTGATGTTCCACTACTTGAACCTTCGAATTTTCTCTTAAATATGATGTGATGGATGGTGGATGATATCCATAAACTGCAATAAATGGGGTCATTTTTGCTGCAGTATGGAAGGAAGTGTTATACCACCATTCAGTGAGAGGCAACCATTTGACCCATTGTGTCTGTTTATTATATACAAAGCAATGAAGATATCCTTCCAAACATTTGTTTACCATCTCAGTTTGCCCATCAGATTAAGGATGATAAGATGAGCTATGAGCTAACTGAGTATTGAGACAAGAAAAAAAATTTGTCCAAAAATTTCCAGTGAAAATGGGATCTCTGTCGCTTACAATAATCTTTGGGTTTCCATGTAGCTTTTGAATTGTTTCCATAAATGCAGTAGAAACCATATTGGCTTTAAATGGATGTGATAATGCACAAAAGTGTGCATACTTGGTAAGTTTTTCAACTACCACCATGATGACACTCTTTCCTTCGGACTTGGGTAAACCTATGATAAAATCTATTGAAACCTCCTCCCAATGTTGGCTTGGAATGGATAAAGGTTGTAATAGACTTGGGGTCTTAATTGTTTCAGCTTTATTTTGTTGGCAAACCAAACATTCTGCCACAAAATTTTGAATACCCGATTTAAGGCCATCCCAAAAAAATTCCTTCTTAACCCTGTGGTAAGTTTTTAAAAATCCTGAGTGCCCTCCTAAGGGAGAAGTGTGCAATTCCATAAGAATCTTTTGTTTGAGTTGGGAATTCTTACATAGGTATAAGTGATCTTTGTACCATAACGAATCATTTTTCCAGCTAAATGTATCAGATGTACTGGATCTTGTTGTAATTATTGAATGAGTGCCCACACTTCTTCGTCATTCTTCCATTCATCCCTTGCTTCATTTATCCAATCTGGTTGGATAATAAAAATGGCGCACAACAATGCTTCCACATCCTCATCCTTTCTTGAGAGTGCATCTGCCACAACATTTTTCTTCCCTTTTTTGTACATGATTTCAAAGTCATAACACAACATCTTTGTGACCCATTTTTATTGCTCTTCAGAGCATAATCTTTGTTCTAAAAAGTATTTATGACTATCATGATCTTTTTTTACCTTTGTTACACAACAATTTGTCACTGTCCCTTCTACCCCTCTCCCGTATCTTGGAGGACTCATTTTGGGACCTATGAGAAGTGACATGGCCTACAAACACTTGCATTACATTCCTCTAAACATGAGCTTTGTTTGCCCTGAAGACATCTCCTGCTGAAAAACCCTAAAAATAGCCCTTTTTCCATTGGCGCGGTTCCATGGTGCAGTCCTTGCGCCAATGGGGGAAATCCTCCAAAGAGGGTGCACCAGTTGGCGCTCTGTCACAGAGTCATACCCGCACCAACCATAATCATAGGTGTTTTTTAACAAACAAATGGCGGAAGTTTCGTCCTAACAAATTCCTAGACTGCTATCTATCTTGAGTTGGGTGGTTCGGCTACGGATTTCCATAGAGAGGAAGTGGTTTGCCACCTCTCATGGAAGCTTCCTTGATGATATGGCCAATCTCATGATTATTGTGGATGATCCCAACTCCCCTTCCTCCATCTATAAAAGCTTGCCCATTTCCTTTGCAAGCTAGTTTTTGGAGAGCTCCATAGTTCCAGAGATTGATAATTGTCAAGTTTCCAAGAGCTTCATGCTGCAAGAGCCTTCTTAATTCCTACAAGGCCAAATCCAAGCAAGGAGATCCTTGTCCAATGACCAAAGAGAGAGAGGCTTGTCCTTATTCCCGACAGGCTTTCCAAGACATGTGTTGCTGACCCACCAAAGGAGAATCCAGCGTCAAAACTTTGGTTGTATTCTTCTTTGATTGATTATTAATGAACGACTATTGGTTATGGTTCCACTCTTGTTATTATTTGTGATGATGATGAGTTATGTCCTTTCTGACTGACATATAGTTGCATACGCTAGATTTTATGCTTGTGTTTGTGTCGTTATTTTCATGTGCAGGTGTCTATTCACGGAGATCGTGAGGATTGTGATCTGCTGGAGTGAAGGAACGGGAGCACCACCTCTTCTACAAGCACTAGCGTTGGAATCCAGGTAGGCCTTCATCACTGGTCTATTAATTTGCAATTAGGAACTTGCGTTGTAGCGTTGTATGATTGTTGCTAGACCCGGTCTGGGCTAGTAGGGATCACCTCTGTCTGCAGAGGGGATTTACCTCCACAACAATTTGGCGACCATACTGGGGAGCTTGTCTTGCTTTTTGGTTGTTTCTTGGTTTTTACCTGCTTGGTTAGCCTTCTGGGTTGAGTTCTTTTGTTGTTTCTCGCCTCTTGGTTTACCTGGTTATTGTTGGCCTAGCTTTGGATCACTTATTTTTTATTTTTTCATAGCAAACTTTACTGGCGTGCTTTTATAGCGTAACAGTCGCGCCAATTGGCGCTAGTTGCTCATATACAACCCGCGCCAATCCTTAAAAGGCGCTAGTTGCAGCCTGACAATCACGCCAGGCCTGGGAACTTTTGAAGTTTGCTTGGTTTTGAGCCTCCTGAGCTTGGTTTTTGTTCTGGGTACCCTTTTTTCGACTGCTTGAGTGTGTTGGAGTCTTGTTTGACTGGCTTTAACCTTTACCCTTTGGGTGTTTTCCATTTTCTATCGATTTCACGTTTCTAGCCCTAGGGCATCTAGTGGCTTTGTGTGTCGAGCCTTCCTTAGGAGTTTTGGTCTTCTATTGGTCCAGTCGACTTTCTGATCGCTCCCTTGCACTCGTTTAGTGGTTGTTAATCGTTTCATTGCATTGTTTGAGTGACCTACCTCTTTTTCACTTGAACTCCGCTTTGTTTCGTTTTGGGCCTAGATTACACGGCTCATTTGTGTCTTTGGGACTTTTCTTGTTTTTGAAGGACTGCTTTGGCATTTAGGGATCTGATTGTGTTTGCATTGAGTGAAATTTGTGTTTTTACTCTTTTATTATCATTTCTCAAAGTTTGTTTAGTGCATCTTGCCATCAATTTTTAAAGAAAAAACAATCTCTTTTGCTTTTCATTAAGTTAATGTGAATTAGAGCTTTTCGTTGTTATTAGTGATTAGTGACTTTGAAGAAAAGTTTGTTAATTTCCATTAGCTGCATTAGAGATATTGTTGATTGTTCTATGATCATTTTGTTTGTGTGAAAGCTCTCAACTCTCTCATAGTTAGCATTCATCGAATGAAATGATATATTGTGGCATATAGTTTGCATTTAGGAAATTTTGAAACATTACATACGGTAAGGCCTGAAAACTTAAACATAATCCAAGATCAACGTTAAAATGAACTGAATAAATCTTTTAACGCATTGGAACATAACGCACACATTTAGAGGTCTAGGCTAGAGACGTGCTCCGGCGTCGTTAAACCTAGTCACTTTTGTTTCACTCAAGGTTGGGTGATTCCTCCTTCCGTGACTCAATAGTGGTCTAGTACGGATTTGAGCTCCCACGTACCGTCGAGTATATGGGGAGAACCCACTAGGTTATCATCCTTTATCCATAGGAAGCTGTGTCTACCGCCTTACAAGCCGTAACGCACCGAACACAGCATTTGGGAAGATTGAATGTCGTACGGAAAGTCCTTGGTTCTCACATGACTGCTAAGGTGTATATGCAGTTTTACGGATTTGTTTGGTAAACCTTTTTGCGTAGTTCTCCAGAGTAGTCACTTTCATTCCTTTTCGGACTCCCTAAAAGAAAAGTTCCATCTGAGCACTTGTCACTTCAGGCTCATTAAATATTCGAAGGCGACTAGAGTCATCTTTTGGTCCTTTTATCGACTCTTTAAAGATGAAAAGGTCAAGTTATGTCCTTGTGTCTTAAAATTTATTCGACTACATTCACATCTACCCTGTTAGATCTTGTTTGCATTAGCTTGAGTAGGGTTCTTTCTCGTTTTCGATGGCAACCTTCCCCGAGTCTACCGGCCAAGGTTTTCCCCCAGATGGAAACCCTAGTCCATTTCCTTCTTTTGGAAATGCCGGTGCTCCGTATATGGAAACTTTGTCCTTGCTTGGGTTAACCATCGGGTTGCCTGTTTGGTTGTTCTCAACCTCTGTGGTCTCTAATGTCTCAACTACTGGTCAATCAGTTCCTCCACTCGAACAACATCATGTTGATTCCAAGGTGGACCTCTCCCCTTCTTCGCCTGTTTCTACGTCCTCATCTTCTACTTCGCCTAGTGAAAGTCTGGATTCAAGTAACCAGGTGGCTAAGAAGAAGAAGAAGAAGACGAAGAAGAAGAAGTCTCATAAGCGAGAGGCTAAAAGTGCAGCTACTACTCCAAGTCCATCCCAAGTTGGAACTCCTTCTGCTCCTCCGCGGAAGGTTAAGTTTCCTTGTAAATTGTGCAAGGGAGACCATCTTCTTCGTGATTGTCCTGGAATTCCTAGGGTCTTAGAAGCATGGTCTCATGATCTGGCTTGCCCTTCATCGTCCTCTAAAGCTCATGGCGATGCCACCCTCTCAACTGACAACATTCAGAAGAAAGGGAAGATTCGAATCCCCTGTAGACTATGTGAAGGCAACCATCCCCTTCACCTTTGTCCGCTCATGGATAAAGCTTCCGCTGTCTTGGAAAGTCTTACAGCTTCTTCACCCCAACTTCATGTTGGTTATTAGAGGCTCTCTTCTGACCCCCTCCCTGTGGACAACGAGATTGACTTATATTCTTCTCTTGTCTGTCCTCCTCCTTCTGAACCTGGCTGTGCCAAGCCTGCTCCAGACCAACCATTGGTCGGAGAGAGTGTCAACTTGGGTTCACCACCTATTGATTACTCTGTTCCGGAGGAGCATCATGATTCTATTGCTCATGTTCTTCTCGTCTCATTAGATTATCCTGAGTCCAAGAACGACCCTCCTATCCTCGCTGATCAAGAGAGTCCTTCTTCGGTTCCTGTAGAGCATGGGGGCAATCATACGATTCCCCCACCAAGTAGTTTGGCCATCACCTTCGACTGGAGTCACTTGTCTACTTTCTGCCTCCCCGCCTATGTGCCTTTCAAGATCACGGTACATGCCTATGATAAAGCAATACCTGGCACTGTTCTCTATGAGGGTGCGTCAGTCAGTCTTATGCAGTACACTACTTGGCAAGCTTTGGGTTCACCACAGCTTGTGCCGGTCGCACAGAATCTGTTAGCGTTTGACGGAGGAACCAGTCAACCATTAGGGATCCTTCCGAAGTTCCCTATTAATTTGGGAGGCAAAACTGTCTATATAGACGTAATAGTTACCCAAGGTGCTTTAGATTTCAATCTTCTCCTTGGCCGTGACTATGTTTATGCCACGAGGACCCTTGTCTCTTCGCTTTTCCGTATGGTTTGTTTTCCACATGATGGAAGAATCATGACTATCTATTAATTATCATTCTTTAGTCCCCAGGTGCCTCCTGCATAGTGGTCATCCCCTTCTGGTTTTTCTCCACCGGTTGTATCTGCCCCACCGCAGGTCAACTACGTGGCTACTTATCTCGTGCCTGTATCCAGTGATGATGCCGTCATGCATGATGTCCTAGGGGCATTGGGCCCTGACTTCCAAGATGTTGCCCTTCCACCGGGAGTGGCACTCTTGGAAGCAACAACTTCCTATTCATTATGATGAAGTTCGTTCGGAGCATAGTTCGCTTTCCTATGTCAAGCTCCTTAAAAAATGAAACTGGGTTTGGTCGGAGCATAGTTCGTTTTCCTATGTCAAGCTCCTTAACAAATGAAACTAGGTGTCACGAGGATAGTTCTTTTAAGTATGTCAACCTTGTTAAAATAATGAAACATCAGCTCGTTCAATTCGAGTGCGATCAAACTATTGTCAACCTTCACTCCATTTTCAATGGACTAAAGCTTGGGGGGCATGTACCTCGAATTGAGACATCATGCTGGGGGGCATGCCCGTTTTCCCTTGTTTTCAAGCATAGTTTGCATGTGTGTGCTTTTAAGCTTGCATAAAAATAAAATCCATTTCCAAGCATAGTTTGCATATGTGTTGTCATGTGTGCTTTTAAGCTTGCGTAAAAATAAAATATGTGATTAAATACATTTCACATTGGGTCATTTGTTATGCAACTGATACATTAGATTACATTTGTGTTAGACATCTGCATGGCATATAAAAAACATCATCACGTGTAAAAGATCCATTCAACCATAAGCATATGTATATATATGTGTCGAAATGTTTGCACAGCGTGCATCACATAGATCAAAAAATAATACATGTTCGTCTTAATACATCCGGAGACGACATGTCTCTCAAAAAATATGCATAAAAATAAACCTAGGTGTCTAATCCCTGTGGTGCTCATGATAGCACGTCACCGCACGCACTAGGCGTCTCAAGAGACAGTGGATGCGACTGGGCACTCCCACTGTATGCCTCTGATACGCTAGTGGGACATCCGCCAGCCGGGCATAATCTGGAATCCCCCAAGAAATTCCCTCGAGGTTCTGGATCAGCTCCCCTCCCTCGGCACCCTCTTCCTGAGGGTCAGCTGCAGGCTGGTTTCTCCGCGAAATAGGGGACATGCCGGCTGGTCTCTCTGGGCCAACATCTGCATACACATATAACTGTTGTTAGAACGAACATGTATTAACAATAAAAAATCATAAAACATAAAATCAAAAAGAGATCATACCCAGCTCCTCATCCCACTCATCTCCCTCTGGCAGTGGGAGATCTGGGTCACCTGTGAAGTCAGTCCCTGCATATGGCCAATCTTCGACCACGATCAGCTGGCGACAGAGCCACCCAAAGAACTTTGGCCTCCAGGACATCTGTTGGCCTCCTCCCCCTCTGGGCATCAATGCTGCCCAGCGAGCCATTCTTGGCTCCCGTGGTACTGGATCAGCTACTACGGCCCCTTGGCCTTGGAAGATTGGTAATCGTTCCAGAATGAACGATACCAGAATAGAACCATACCCAAACTGCTGCAGTTTGCCTCGCTTACCTTTTGTAAGTTGTCTCTTCATGTTGGTAGTCACCGTTGTCACCCAATCAAAGATAGTCGGATTCAGACACTCTGTGGCCAATATGAGTTGGTTCTTTGTTGCCTCATGGGGTGCCTGCGCCCCCGCAGCCCGTGTGATGGTAAATAACACCGCTTTGAGTGTTAAATCCTGAATGGTGGCAATATCCACCTTTGCACTTCCGGATCCGAATTGTGCCCCTGGGCACACCCGTTCCATCACCTCGCCCATCTTTTCACCAGATGGTCTGCTCCCTGTCAGTATGGGCACCGGACCTCTGCGTGACAACCCCGTGATGAAATAGATGTCAGAAACATCCAGTTCCAACACTTGATCTCGTATACGGAACACTTGCTCGTGTTCGTCCCAAAGATTGATCAAGTACCGTAAGAGCTCCGGTTGAGCTCGTAGGTAAGGCGTGAGGAAGAATTTTTTTAGCCCGCAATTTCTAAGGGCTTCCATGCAACCTTCGTCTGCTATGGCCAATTCATCCACACTATCATGCTCCCTTTCCTTCCATTGGACTACCATTTTGTTCGTTTCCCTGCGTCCACATGATCAAAAAATATTAATTAGATCTTTGGTAAACCTAGAAATGCATTGAAATCAGTTTAAAAATGTTGAAATTTGAAAAACAAATACGCTCGGCTGTTGGCGCGGGTCCGTGCCCGATACCCGCCCCAATGGGCACAGCCCTAGTTTTTCAAATTCCCTCCACAGAGGTCGATGGAGCAAGCAAAAACGACTAAAAAATGGACTAAAATGAAGTATGAGAAGGTGCCTCTTACCTGGAACTGACGGCGCTCCGAATGGTCACACGGATTTGTCGCAATCGTCACCCAAAGATCGCACATCGAAAGCACTACTGTCTCTCTCCAATGAGGTAAAAGTAAAAAGTAAATTTTATTTTTACCATTTTGACATATTTATAGCTTTTTTAGCTCCAAATAGGTTTTAAAAGTTATTTTTTATGGATATTTTAATATATTTTTATCGAAAATGGGTTTTACACTTGCTTTTTGTGCAGCGACAGGTTTTTATGCGACTTAGACGGTGAAACGAGTTGTATTTTATACTTTTTCGGACTCGGTAAATACACGAAAAAGTCATTCTGGAGTCATCTTTTAGCTCTTTTCTGACTCGTAAAAGATGAAAAGATTGCCGAGTATTTTTTCCTTTTTGACTCGTTAAAGAGAATAAAAATGGAGGTCTACTTTCAGCTCTTTTCCGACCGTTTAAAGACGAAAAGATTGTCGAGTTTTCCCTTTTAACTCGTTAAATGGAACAAAAGGCGGTCTTCTTTAAGCTCTTTTCTGACCGTGAAACGCGAAAATATTGTCGGGCCCTTGTCGTTTCAGGTTCGTTAACGGTTACAAAACAACGTGATTCCGATCGTTTTTTCGAAGTCACTAATCATGAAAATTACTCCTTGATCGTAATGATCGGGCGGTTCTTTTTCGGGCTTGAGAGACACAACTTTACGAAAAAGGACACCTCTGGAGTTTACTTTTCTGTTGTCTTTCCAAACTCTCTAAACATGAAAAGGCGCCGAGTTCTTCCTTTGTTAGACTCATTAAAACTTGATGACATTGGATTCTGTCAAAATGACGTTTTACAAGCATATGCTATCCCCGTCAAGCTTGTTAATAAAAATAACTGGGGTACTTGCCCTAAATGGTGGGGAAAATAGAACCACAATCATTGTCGTGTCGGCAGTATGTCGCTCTTGAACATGGCACTTGTCTGCATTCGTGTCAGGGTGGGGATATCTCATCTCGTTTTTCACTTGCCTCCGTGGGTTTGGGTGATCCTCTTTGACCTCTCATCTGCTCTTTGCCTTGTCGCCATGACCTCTGATCGATTGATGTCAAATACTACCAAATCCATTGTCGTGCCGCCGATATGTTCAAGAGAAGTTGACCTCTACGAAATAACAACCTCCCTCTGATAACTCACATAATCCTGATTCACAACAACCTTATCGTCCTCTGTCTTGTGTCGATGATGTGGGAAACACTATGGCCCACCTTCGATCAAGGTCACTTCCTATTGACTTCAGTTCATTATCCAGGAATTTGATCTAGAGACTCCTTTCTGGTGCCCTGGAGCCTGCATGCCTCAATGGCAGGTTCTTCACATTTGACACGAGGTTTTCATCATTGGCCTCCGATCGAATGATTCTACAGGTGTTCGACACCGGCTCACTGATTGGCACGCCATAGATTGTACCTATAGTACCTTGAGGGCCATTTTCATTATTGGTGGTATCTCTCGCGTCTATTAACAACTTTCACCATTAGCTGGTAATCAGACGATGTTCCTGCATGTTCGACTTCGACTCCTATATTCACATGCTTGGACTTGTACTTTGTTCGGAACGAGATGGAGCGCAAGACCCTAGATTTTGTCTGTTGGGATCCAGGCTGTGATTTTGTGGATTATTATGATTATTACATGACTCATTCACTGGATGGTTGCGACCATTCCTGAGTCTATTTATCGATCCTCACTTGATGGTTGCGCCTATACCTTGGATTTGGATTGTTATATACTTTGCTATGGATGGTTGCGCCCATACCACATATATCATGTATTTGAGATATCAGTTGTACTTCTCCACGCAGGTTTTCCGGCGGCAGTGTTTTCGGTTGGACATGTTCTTGTAAAGCATTTCACCCCTCTCTCTCTCTCGGGCCTCATGCTTTAGGGGGCATCTGTTACACAGCAATTTGTCACCGTCCCTGCTACCCCTCTCCCGTATCTTGGAGGACTCATTCCAGGACCTATGAGAAGTGACATGGCCTACAAACACTTGCATTACATTCCTCTGAACATGAGCTTTGTTTTCCCTGAAGACATCTCCTGCTGAAAAACCCTAAAAATAGCCCTTTTTCCATTGGCGCGGTTCCATAGTGCAGTCCTCGCGCCAATGGGGGAAATCCTCCAAAGAGGGCGCGCCAGTTGGCGCTCTGTCACAGAGTCGTACTCGCGCCAACCATAATTAGAGGTGTTTTTTAACAGACAAACAGCGGAAGTTTCGTCCTAACAAATTCCTGGACTGTTATCTATCTTGAGTTGGGTGGTTCGGCTACGGATTTCCATAGAGAGGAAGTGGTTTGCCACCTCTCATGGAAGCTTCCTTGATGATATGGCCAATCCCATGATTATTGTGGATGATCCCAACTCCCCTTCCTCCATCTATAAAAGCTTGCCCATTTCCTTTGCAAGCTAGTTTTTGGAGAGCTCCATAGTTCTAGAGATTGAGAATTGTCAAGTTTCCAAGAGCTTCATGCTGCAAGAGCCTTCTTAATTCCTACAAGGCCAAATCCAAGCAAGGGAATCCTTGTCCAATAACCAAAGAGAGAGAGGCTTGTCCTTATTCCCGAAAGGCTTTGCGAGACATGTGTTGTTGACCTGCCAAAGGAGAATCCAGCGTCAGAACTTTGGTTGTATTCTTCTTTGATTGATTATTAATGAACGACTATTGGATATGGTTCCATTCTTGTTATTATTTGTGATGATGATGAGTTATGTCCTTTCTGACTGACATATAGTTGCATACGTTGGATTTTATGCTTGTGTTTATGTCGTTCTTTACATGTGTAGGTGTCTATTCACGGAGATCGTGAGGATTGTGATCTACCGGAGCGAAGGAACAGGAGCACCACCTCTTCTACAAGCACTAGCGTTGGAATCCAGGTAGGCCTTCATCACTGGTCTATTAATTTGTAATTAGGAACTTGCGTTGTAGCGTTGTATGATTGTTGCTAGACCCGGTCTGGGCTAGTAGGGATCGCCTCTGTCCACAGAGGGGATTTACCTCCACAACAACCTTGAAGTGTCTTTCGATTAGGTAGGGTCGCCATTTCTTAAGTGCATGTAGTATTACCAACATTTCCTTCTCACTAATAGCTTCGTGTAAATAATTTCCTTTGATTGGAAGACTTTCGGAAGCAATGGGTCTTTCATCTTGCATTAAAACAACACCAATTCCATTTCATGAAGCATCACATTCCACAATAAAGGTTTTTGTGAAGTTCGTCATAGCTAAGACTGGTGCTTGGCACATTGCCTCTTTAAGATGTTCAAAGGCCTTTGTTGCTACTGAAGTCCATGAAAATGCATCTTTCTTCAATAATGTTGTTAGGAGTGCTACTATTCTCCCGAATTTCTTGACAAACTTGTGATAATACCCTGTCAACCCAAGAAATCCTCGCAGATGCTTTATGGATGTGGGGATTTTCCATTCCTTAATGGCTTTAATTTTTCTAGGGTCTACCTTAACACCTTCATGAGATACAATATGACCCAGATATTCCACCTCTTGTACTCCAAAGAAACATTTGGAGCTATTTGCATATAATTGTTTCTCATCCAATAGTTTGAGCACCCTGTCTACATGTTGAACATGGTCCTTCCAAGACTTGTTATAGATTAGTATATTATCAAAAAATACTAACACAAATTTTCTAAGGGTTTGAAAATGGAATTCATCAAACCTTGAAATGTAGAAGGTGCGTTGGTAAAAGCAAAAGGCATGACCAAAAATTCATAATGACCCTCATCAGTTCTAAATGTTGTTTTTGGAATGTCTTCAGTCTTCATTCTGATTTGATGATATCCTGAACGAAGATCCAACTTGGTGAAGTAAATTGATCCATGCAATTCATCCAATAATTCATCAATGACAGGAATGGGAAATTTATATTTAATAGTGAGCTTGTTTAACTCCCTATAATCCGAAAACATGCACCATGATCCATCCTTCTTGTGCACCAATACTACTGGAGCAGAGAAAGAACTTTGACTATGCTAAATTATACCAACCTCTAGCATTTCTGCAACTATATGTTCAATTTCACTCTTTTGGGCATAGGGATATCTGTACTGCTTGATGTTTGGAGGAACACTTCCTGGAATTAAATGAATAGCATGATCATGATCACGAATAGGTGGGAGGCCTTTGGGAGTCTCAAATACGTTGGAATGATTGTCTAAGACTTTTTGGAGATCTGGAGAAATAGATGATTTCGATGTGGGAACCTCTAGCGAACATAATTGTGCAATTACGCCTTGTTGTTCCTTCTTTAGAATCTTTTTCATACTGTTAGAGATGATTATCTTTCCCGATTTCCCTGCAATATCTCTTAATTCAACTTCCTTTCCTTCTGCACAAAATTTCATGAAAATTTCTTGAAAATTAAAAGATATTGTACCCAAGGATTGTAGCCATTGTACTCCTAGTACAACATCAGCACCACCCATTGGAATGGAAAGCATTGGGCTATTCAATACATATTCTCCCATGGATAGCTTGATATTATGACACTCTCGAGAGAAATTTATGGTTCCTCCACTTGCAACCATTACTTGACACTCTGGTGCTGGATATAGGAAGCAATTCAATTCCTTGGCTATCTTACAATGAATAAAGTTATGGGTACTTCCTGAATCAATCAACACTTTTACCTTTTTATTCTTGATATGTCCTTCTAGATTGATAGTTTGAGGAGTGGTAATTCTAGCCAATACATTACAAGATATGGTCGGATTAATTTCTTCTTTATCTAGGGTTTTTTCCTAGAGTATATCCTCTTCTTTTGACATTTCTTATTCCTTTTCTTCTTCCTCTTCACAATCTATGTAGAATAATTTCTTCTCAGCACACTTATGACCTTTAGTGTATTTGCTATCACAACTGTAACAACGCCCTTTTGCTATTTTTTCTTCCAATTGTTGTGGTGTCAACCTTGTAGGTTGTGGAAGGCTAGGGGAAACAACACTTCCATCTTTATAGTTGTGAGTGGTAGGCTTCCTGGTTGCCATAATTTTTCATTCCATTTTTATTGCTAACCTGAATGCCTTCTCCAATGAATCAAGTTCCCAAAGGTGAACCTCATGTTGGATATTATCCTTTAAATTCCATATGAACACATCAATCCTATGCTCCTCTAGAATATCTTTTACCCTTATGTTCAATTTTTGGAAGTCCTCAATGTGCTCCATCATTGAACCCTTTTGTTTGACATTAATCAGTTGGCTAAAACAGGTGTTGCTTTTTGTATCCTCATAATGTGCTATCATTTCTTCCATAAAAATTACCTAAGTGACAATTTGTTTACAAGAGCAAAGCCATCGATACCATACAAACTGATTTGGTTCCAAATATAAAGTTGCAATACGTACCTTTTGTGTGTTTAGCACATTATCAAGATCAAAAAATTACTCCATCTGTAGTAACCATGTTCTGGGATCCTTGCCATCAAACTTCCTCATATCGATTTTTCGAACATGGTGGGTCTTCAATCCAACATTAGAGTCTATGAAATCATGATTAACATTTCTTTTGTTCTCATTATGAGTTTCCTTTACTACCCTTTCACCATTAATAACCATTTCTTGTAGCAACTTATTCAAATTTATCTTCAATTCTTCCATCTTAGCATCCATGCCATTCATCTTAGCTTCCATGCCATCCATCTTAGCTTCCACGCCATCCATATTAACTTGCATGCCATTCATATTAGCTTCCACGCCATTCATCTTGGCTTCAGTTACCTTTTGTGAGAGTGAAATTTGTTGTACTTGGTCTTGTAATTTTGATATATCATGTTGCATTTCTTCCTCTTCTTCACGAGTCATGCTAGAGCTTTCAGGTTGCTTACTAGGTGTTTCCATTTTCTTTCTTCAGGGCATCAATTAATACTAATAATTCTTCACTATTTCCTTTGAATTCCTTCAAACTAATTTTTCAAACCAATCGTATGCAAAATTTAAAAAAAACTACACACCTTTTTTTCACTTTGTAATAGCTCGATATTGAACCTATTGTATCTTTGTAACTGTGGATCTTGAATATCTGAAATAGCATCTTGCAGTAGCCCTTTGAGTCCTCTTTCTAACCCCACAAGTCTGATCAAGATTGGATTCTCCAAGGAAGAGTTATGTCAAATATCCCACGGTGACCTGATTATAGACTAGTTCAGTAGGGCGAACTTGTATGAAGTTCCACGTGTCACTGTTTCGACTTTAGTACCTAAAACGGATATACAGAAAACTACAGGTTGTCCTCTTTAATGTTATGAAATTTCAATATGATGCTTAGAAAAAAAGTTATGACTATTTTCCCCAGGTCACCTGTTTGGAATGTAATTCGTGAGTCTGCAAAAACCCTAAATTCCTCAGATCATATCTCCGAAAATATAGCGAAACAAGCTCTGAAATTCGGACCCAAAGTTCAGAACGAATTCGGCTCAAATGGGTTTTCCTTTTAGCTTCTGAAACATCGCAGAAAAAAAGTTATAGCCAACATTCCACGATGACCTGTTTGGAGCAGTGAAACCCTAGAATCCAAAGCTCTGATGCCAAATGTTATGAAACCAGCTCGCAAAAAGATAGAAAAGATAAATCAACGCCTTAGAATTTAGACTCTTCAAGGGGGGAAATTCCTTTACATTACACAAATGAATAATTCTTGGATGATACAAATGACTAAACCTCCCTTCTATATATAGGAGTCTAAGGGGTCACAACATAATCAAGCTGACATAACAGTAATAACATAAGGGCGCAAGAATAACAATAGTGGGTTTCTATGGGCACACTAATAACAATATGGGGACAATATGGGCACAATAATAGCAATAAGGGCTACAATGAAAATAGTAATGGGGGAATCACTAGTATTATAGGGAGCTAACACCCTAAACGACGTTTTTAGGGAAAACAGAGAGACCATAGAAGTCCCAAATTAGCTTGCTAGTTTTCTTTTGGCCTTCTCTTCGAGATCTTTGAAACGAGGTATTAGGAAATCCGTATGAAGATTGTATACCAAAGTTATGACCTCGGGAAGTTGATGTACCAATCTACCCAAATGAGGCCCACAGTTTTGGCGCTTCATCTCTTAGAGTTAGCTTTTTGGGATGTTTAGGGTTTTCCATTATTTCTCAATAATAAATAGGCCTTTGAGCCTCATGGTAACACAGTTCAAAGGCATGTAGTCGTCACATATCTTCTCAGAGATAAGCTACCATTGCCCAAGCTAGTTCATTTTTATTTCTCTATGTAAGCATATTTCAGTTCTTTGATATTAATGAAATGAAGTTTTATTTTTGTTGCATCTCTGTGTATATGGGTATTTCTGTATTTTGTTGTGTTCCTGCATAAGTCTGGATTAGTGGTATCATAGGGTCTACTCTTTCTCTATTTTCTTTTCATGTCCCCAACGAGGTCAGGGTATAAGGAGTTAGAGCTCAATCTGGTTGAATCTTTCCAAGACCAGCGTCACAAAACTCGACAGCCTCCCATGGCAGAAGAAAAGAAAGATGAGGGGGTATGAGATCATTTCAAAATACTACTAGAGGAAGCCCTCGAGCGACAGAGGAATGCGAATATGGATAACTTTACCCAGATCCTTCGACAACTAGCTAAAGGTGAGGCATCTTCATCCAGCAACCACTCTGGAGGTGCCACTCCTTTTAAGGTACAAGTTAACTTTCATATTCCCGTATTTGAGGGCCAGATAGATGCAGACATCATAGATAAATGGTTAAATATGACGGAAGGGTATTTTTTAGTTCATAACTTTTCCAATTGGGAAAAAAATACTTTTGCACTTCTCAAAGCTACCCCACACTTCAAGGACTGGTGGGAAACCTACTGTGAACAAAAGGACGAGAGGGAATCCTCACTACTTTTAGCTGCACCCACTTGAAATTCTTTCTGAGACTCCATCATGGAACAATATTAACTAGTTGGGAGATATGAAGATAAATACATAAAGTGGACCACACTATGATAGGGAAGGGACCAAGATGTGCCAAACTTTACAAATGTTTTCCATACCCTTTGCACGAAGCTGGGTATCAGGGATTCTGAGCGACATTTGGTACTCAAGTACCGCGGTTGTCTACACAAGTACATCCAGGACGAGATGGAGTTCCTGGACATCTCCTCGCTCAGCACGACGTACCGATACGCTATCAAGATTGAGAAAAAGTTTAAACAAAAGAAGCGAGACTTTGGATCTGCGAATCCGAAGCAAGGAAAAGGCGTCCCCAAACCATAATCAAAGGGCAAATCCAAGGCGAGGCAACCTAGGACAACCCACCGAAGCCGCAAGAAAATAACAACACCACGAAGATAAAGAAGGACAAAGGAAAATGGTGTGAGTTCCATAAGAGCTCCACTCACAACACGAGTGAGTGTCGGGCCAAGCAGTCACTGGTGGCCAAGTTGAAGGCTTCCAAATCAGATGCATTTTATGACTTTGAATTAGAACCTGACAAGGGGAATGACAAAGGGAAGAAGATCATTGACGCAGAGCCCAGTGCCACCGTGGCCACCACTAAGATCCAGAAGAATGAGCCTAAAGACCATAGGAGGGGGAATGCCTTTTCCACTCACAAATGTGGGTGAAGGGTTCTCCGTTGCAGTTCATTTTCGACATCAGGAACAAAAAGAACCTCATTTCAGAAGAGGTCGTGAAGCGGTTGGGCCTACTGACTACAACACATCTACAGTCGTACACCCTCTGGTGGCTTCCCTACAACATCAAGCCCTTCACGTATGATGTGTTGTGTGATGTTGCTCCTATTGAAGTTTGTGATGTATTATTAGGACAACCATACTTGTGGAAGTGACATGTTGTATATGAGTCTAGACCTCACTCCGTGATTATTATCTTGGGCGATAAGTTGTATAGGATACCAGAGGTAGCCCCGCCAACTACCATCTCTTTGATCACTGCAAAGCAATGCAATAAGATCATTTCACAGACAAGGAAATTTGTTTTCCTTAGGATTTTCCCTTAGGGCAAGAAGAAGGTTGTGGCCATGACTTCCGGACAGGGCTCCTCCGCACAGTCGTAACATATGGACAAGGTCATGGAGTACAGGGACATTTTTTCCTCACCGACAAGGGTACCTCTGCACTGTGAGGTCAAGCACACCATCGATCTAACCCCGGGTGCACCACTACCTAATGGATCGATCTATCAATGCTCTGTTATGGAGAATGATGAGATCAAGAGGCAGATTCAGGAGCTGTTGTAGAAAGGGCACATCAGGCCAAGCTCATCACCCTATGGGAGCACGATTGTATTGGTACAAAAGAAGGACATGACTTAGAGACCCTATATTAACTATCAGGCGCTGAACAAGATCACTATCTGGAGTAGGTAACCAATCCCATGGATTGATGACCTTCTGGATCAACTCAATGGGACCAAATAATCCAACAAGATCGAATTGAATTCTGTTTATCACCAGGTGCCTATCGAACCCTCTGATGTGTGGAAGACTGCCTTCAAATCCAAGGAGGGCCCTTTCGAATGGTTGGTCATGCCTTTCGGGTTGAATAATGCCCGCGCAACCTTCATGAGATTGATGGAAGACATCTTGTGACCCTTCACCAATGCATTCGTGGTGGTGCATTTAGATGACATCTTGATCTTCAGCCAGAGTTGGCAAGAGCATATCCACCATATTCGACAGATCCTTCAAACCCTACGACAACACAAGTTGTGTGCCAATTTGGAGAAATGCACTGTTAGAAATATTGATTTCTAATTGCAGACTATTTCTAAGAAATACACAAAAGTTTTTGTAATATATATTTATTTGATTTATAATATTTGAATGATGAATACAAGGTTGAGGCGGTGCTCCTTTAATAGGAGTTGACTGGCCATGCATAATCAGAGAGACATGTCCTTTGGGACTGATGTCTCTTCATTTAACTAATTAATTGATTATAATTAACCATATATTTATTTAGATAATGATTTACAATTTTAATAATTTTTATGAATTAAAATTCATAACATTGCCTTCCCCTTAAGATTCTTTTTCCTCAAAGCATAGGTAGGTTTGGGTGTTGATAAAGGAAACATTATGATTCCCAAGACGAGTCTTCCTCTAGTAACCTCTTCCATTTGATGAGGTATTCCTTTATTGTCTTGGATCGTAAAACCTTTTCTCAGGTAGCGAGTATACCTTCAGGTTCAAGGACTATTCTTCCTTCTTCATCGGTCTTTGGTATTTCTATTTGTGCTATTTGGTTTTTCCCTAATACTCTCTTGAGACTTGATACATGAAAGGTATTATGGATTCGACAATTGTCAGGTAACTTTAATCCATAAGCTACACTACTTATTTTTTTTATTATCTGATATGGTCCATAATATTTAGGTGATAATTTATTCTTCCCCTATTGTTTTAGTGATAACTGCTTATAAGGTTGGAGTCTAACAAAGACCTAATCTCCCTCCTCGAACTCTCTTTCAGAGCGGTGTTGGTCGACTTGTTGTTTCATTCTATTACGAGCCATGGTTAGATTTTATTTTAGTAAGTTGATGATCCTTTGACTTTCTCCTAGGTGGTCTTTAACTGCTGGTACCCTAGAATCAAGGAGTGCAAAGTCTTTCCACCTAGGTGACGCGTTACCATATAAGGCTTGGAAAGGTGTCATCTTAGCTGAAGTGTGGTACGTGGTATTATACCACCTTTCTCCCAGGTGTAGCCACTAGATCCATCTGTTTTGTTTATCTATAACGAAACAACGAAGATACGTTTCCAAGAATTTATTAATGATTTTAGTTTTCCCATCTATTTGGGGGTGATAGGCTGAACTCATGTTGAGGAATATTCTTACTTGGTGGCATAATTCCTTCCAAAATTTTCCCTTATACCTTACATCTCTCTCACTAACGATGACCTTAGGAAACCTATGTAGTTTGTAAATATTTTTACGAAACACATCAATGATTTGTTTAGTTGTGTCAGTCTTTTTAATAGGCATAAAGTGGGCATATTTAGTGAGCCTTTCGACTACTACAAATATTTTATCCTTTTCGTCAGATGCAGGTAGTCCTTCAATAAATTCCATCGAAATCTCCTCCCACTTTTGATTTGGAATGTGTAGTGGATGTAGCAATCCTCTAGTTGGAACATTTTCTCTCTTGTTCCTTTGACAAATATCACATTCTGCAACATATTTATGAATTTCCTTGCTCATACCCTTCCAATAGAATGACTGTTGGATGTTGTAGTAAGTCTTGTAGAATTCGACATGTCCAGCTGCAGGCAAATTGTGAGACTCTTTTAGTATTCTCACCTTAAATTTGGATGTGGGTTTTAGGTAAATTCTATCCTTGTACCATAAGATGGCATTCTTCCACTAGAAGTTGATAGATTCACTGATATTCTTAATCATGGAGTTACAATCCTCATCCTTGGCATATTCAACTCGTATTTCATCCAACCATTCTGGAACAACTATCATAGCAGCACATGTTGTGTGGTCGTCATCCTTAAGTGAGAGTGCATCAGCTACAACATTCTCCTTTCCTTTCTTATGCAATTGTTCTAAGTCGAAAGTTGACAATTTCGCCATCCACTTCTGTTGTTTTGTTGATACTGTCTTTTGCTGAAGTAAGAACTAAAGATTGTTGTGGTCGATTCAGATTGAAAATTTACTCCTAAGCAAATATTGGTGCCACTTCGTTAAAGCTTGTATGATGGCGAGCATCTCCTTTTGGTATGTTGATTTTAAGCCTTCTCATTTATTAAGTTTCCTTCTCTCAAATGCTATAGGATGGTTGTCTTGCATTAATATGGCTCCAATTCTGAATCCAGAAGCATCACATTCGACTACGAATGGTTTGGAGAAGTCAGGAGTTGCTAGCACTAGCGTGGTTGACATTACTTCCTTTAGATTCTCAAAACACTTGTCTGCTTGGTCATTCCACTGAAAATTATTCTTCTTTAACAAAGTGGTTAGGGGTGCTGTCAGATGTGCATAGTTTTTTATAAATCTTCTGTAATACCCGGTTAGACCTAAAAATCCTCTTAGCTTGGATACGTTCTTGGGTTTGGACCATTCTTTGATTGCCTTGATTTTATTGGGTTCCACTTGGACTCCTTCCCTAGATATAGCATGTCCTTGGTATTCAACTTCCTTTTGCCCAAACTTACACTTTGATAGCTTGGCGTAGAACTGGTTCTTCTCCAATACAGACAATACTTCTTCCAGATGCTTGAGATGTTCCTTCCATGTCTTACTATAGACCAGAATATCATCGAAGAAAACTAATACAAACTTTCGCAAATATGGGTGAAAAGGTTCATTCATGGTTGCTTGGAAGGTGGTTGGCGCATTTGTTAATCCAAATGGCATAACCTTCAACTCATAATTCCCTTCATGAATCTTAAATGTTGTCTTTTTGACATCTTCTAGTCTTACTCGTATTTGGTATTAGCCCAATCTTAGATCTAATTTGGAAAAGTATTCTGCACCGTGTAGTTCATCTAACATTTCATCAATGAACGGAATCAGAAACTTGTGTTTAATAGTGATTTTTTTTAAACCTCTGTAATCTATATATAATCGGAAGGATCCATCCTTATTCCTGACCAATACTACGGGTGCAATGTATGGACTTCTACTTTTCGTAATGACTCCATGCTTCAGCAGGTCTTGTATTAAGTGTTCTATTTCTGTCTTGTGGTGATGGGGATAATGATATGGCTTAACATTTACTAGAGTTGAGTCTGGTTTGAATTCGATAATGTGTTCAATTTTCCTTTTAGGGGGTAATTTGATTGGTAGATCTTGAAAAAACTTCTCGTATTTCTGAATCAAGGTTGAAATTTATGATGGCTGGTGAGTCCCTTCTATCGATAATAACTCCAACTGCTGACATTGTGTGACAAATGATGGTGCCCCTTTGCGAATAAGTTTCTTCATCTGCTGAGCAGAGATGACTCAAGTTGGTGGCACTTGAAACCCAAAAGACTTATATTTCCTTCCATCCCACTTGAATTTAATGAACTTTTTATGTGTTTGTTGAATACGTGCCTAGTGTTTGTAACCATTGTACCCCTAAAATGACATCTAATCCTCCTAGGGGAACTGTATAAAAACTAGACTCCATTGTGTATTCACTTAATTTCACTTTAACTTTATGGCACTTGCCAACTCCATCTATATGTTTCCCATCTGCTACCATAACTTTTAAATCTACTACTGGGTAAGTAAAAATGTTCAGACTTTTTGCAACATTCTATGAAGTTGTGCGTATTCCCTGAATCTACTAGAACGATAACGCTTTGCTTTTTGATGTGACCTTTAAGCTTCAATGTATGTGTTTGAGCTATCCCGGTGATGACCACTAAAGAAATTCGTGGCATATCTTCTTCTGATTCTGGACTACGGTTTGTATTTTCTTCATTGTCCTCTTTGTCAGAGTTGTCTTCTGAAGATTCTTCTTCTTGTTCAGCTTCACAGTTGTACAATTTTTTCATTGCGCATTTGTTTCCTCTGTATTACTTGTCTACACATTTCCACCATTTGCGATCCTTTTTCCTTTTGACACTAGATTTTTGTTTTCCTTCATTTTGCATTAGTGGTGGAACGTACTTGCTAGTGTTTTCTAATGATGGTTTACCTGACCTCCCCTTGGAATAGCTTTTAGTTCTCTCGTTATTGGCATATGGTGCCTTGTGGAGTTTATATTTCCACTTGATAATTATGGTTGTGTGTCTGGCCTCCTCAATGGTTTTGGGTTTATGCAATTTTAATTCTTCACGAATGTAATATTTAAGGCCACAACGATACATTTTTAACAACTCTTCATCTCAGAACCCTCTTTGCCTTACTGATAATATTTCCCATTCATGAGTGTATTCACTCACTGATCATTTTTTTTCAAGTGAATGAATTTCTCGTATACATCATCCTCTTCCTCGTCATGAAACCTTTTTAGCAGGGAGTTTTTAAAGTTTTTCCAGTTGAATGAGCAACCCAAACATTTAAATGACCACCACAAAAACCAATCGTACACTTACGCTTCTAAGTAGTTGGCTGCTGTCATCACTTTTTCTTGCTCGCCGAGTGGAGGGTTTACTAAAAAAATGACGTCCATCTTATTTACCCATATGAAAACGCCTTTATGGTTCTTAATATCATATTTAGGTAATTCATTTTTTTATTTTAAAATGGTTCCTTTCGGAAGATTTGGTATAATATCGGCTTCCTTCGAAGTGAATTTGCAGTATTCGCGATTTCTCATGCCTCGGGAACTCATGCTTTAGAGAATTCTCACCTTCCGGAGTCTTGGGACTCTGTGTAGCAGAAGGTGGATCAGTGCCTCACAAACGCTGGCTCATCAAGTTTTTTAAGAAAGAGATATCATTGACCATTTGGTCTTGCTTACTAACTGACTTCTTGACATTATCGAGGCGTTTATTTAACTTGTCGATGTCCTTTTGGATTTTTTCATATCGCCATTGTTGTTGCTGGCCATTTTGTTTCGTTTCTTCCTACTGGACCCAATTTTTAATCTTTTTTTTAATAAGATATATATATATATATAATTATAATTAATTTATATGTTCTAATTATGCCACCAATCGTGTTTGATCAACTAACTAGGTTACGACTATTGACAAACCATCATTTCGGACCATTGACAAACCCACTATTTTGGATTGATAACAGGGCCATGATTGTTGACGGCTTTGACCATGGTTGGAGCATATCGACGACGACGTAAGACTGTTACGGGGCACACAACATGGCATAAGGCACTAGTCACGACACTCGGAAACCCGCGGATGACACGGTGGGTGTGGTGTTCCACACCACTTAGCGCACACCACAGAACACTGTTACGTCCACTGAGGACTGTAGACAACACAGTGATGGTTTGGTGGCTTGTATTGACCAGTTCACTGTGTCGAAGTGCAGGGAAAGTGTGAAAGGAGGCAGCAGTGTGGATTATGACAACATGGAGTGTGGAGTGGTGGACGCAGAGGAGATGAGGAGGCCTGCCGGGCCTGACGGCCAGCAGGGTGACGTGGGGGGTGTCACCAGATACTGTTGGCTCCGATACCACTGTTAGAAATATTAATTTCTAATTGCAGACTAATTCTGAGAAATACAAAGAAGTTTCTGTAATATATATTTAATTGATTTATAATATTTGAATGATGAATACAAGGTTGAGGTAGTGCTCCTTTAATAGGAGTTGACAGGCCATGCCTAATCAAAGAGACATGTCCTTTGAGACTAATGTATCTTCATTTAACTAATTAATTGTTTGATTAATTGATTATAATTAATCATTTATTTATTTAGATAATATTTTAACATTTTAATAATTTTTATGAATTTAAATTCATAACATGCACTTTTGGCATGACCCAGGCTCAATATCTTGGGTACATCATTGATGAGAAGGGTGTGCATGTGGACCCAACCAAGATACAAGTCATTTGGGATTGGCCAGCCCCAACCACTCTAACATAGCTCCCCTGCTTTCTAGGTCTTGCCAGTTTCTATCGCAGGTTCGTGTTGGGGTTCTCTCATATCACTTGGCCTTTAAGTCAAGTCACCAAGGGTGGAGTGAAAACAAAGTTATTTTGGTCTGAAACATAAATCATTTTCTAAGTTGAAGCATCGCGTCTGCTCTGCACCAGTGCTCACATTACTAGACCTGTAAAAACCATTTGAGATCGAGATAGATGCCTTCGACTGTGTTATTGGTGCGTTCTTACTCAGCAGGGGCATCCATAGGCATATCACAGTGAGACACTTTTAGACACAGTCTAAAAGTATCCCACCTATGACAAAGAGATGTATTCCATTGTGTACGCATGCCGAAAATGGAAGCATTACATTATGGGTCAGGAAACAATCATCCATACAAACCATCGACACTTGCAGTTCATACAAATACAAGGGAAGTTGCAAAATGGTCGCCATCATAAATGGTCCACATAACTGCAACAATTACATTTGAACATTAAGTACAATAAGGGAAGCACCAACAATGCTGCAGACTGCCTTAGCCGACCACCGGTCATGGCGCTGACCACTGTGCTCAACACTTATGGGCACGAGACTACGGGGTGGATGCATCTTTACAAGAGCTATCCAAAATTTGGCAGCACATACCATACACTCCTGGAAGGTAATAAAGTTCCAAATTTTCACCTCCAGGATGCATTGTTATGCCACATGGGACACATATTTGTTCCTTCAAGCGAGCATGCCAAGATAATTTGGGAGGTGAACTACGGTCGGGTCGCTGGACATTTCTAGGTAGAGAAAACAATGGCAATACTGCATAAGTATTTTTATTGGCCGAACCTTTGACATGATTTTGGGAAGTACATCAGATCCTGCACTTCCTGCGCCATTTCCAAACCGACCATCAAGAAGCAAGGCCTATATACTCCTCTGACTACTCCTAGTCGACCTTGGGAATCCATCTCCATGGATTACATGTTGGGCCTTCCTTATACAAAGCATGACAATGACTGCGTTTTCATGGTCATTGACAGATTCTGTAAGATGGCCATTAAGGCGGCCTGCAAGAAGAGTATCATGGCAGAAGCCATTGCTAAGCTCTTCTTTGAATGAGTGTGGGTGCATTTTGGGATCCCACAATCCATTATCTCAGATTGGGACAACAGGTTCCTAAGTACATTTTGGTGAAGTCTCTGGTCGATGTTGGATACCAAGCTCACTAAGTCCACGTCTTTCCACCCCCTAATACTTAAATTCAAAAAAGAGTGAAGGGATCTCTACTTGAATGGTTCATGAGGCACAATACTTGCTAAGATTTTGCAAATGGGGTAGCAAGCTAAGTGGGCTTGATTGTGGGGAAAACTCCACAGTTAAGCGCGCTTGAGCCAAAGGTGATCTGGGATGGGTGACCTCCCGGGAATTCCTGGTTACCGAGTGCAAGCCCCAGAAGTGATGATTGATGCTATGTGATTCATTTCACTAGTTTCATTCCCACTTCTTCACCCCTGTGATCATCACCTGATGCAATGAGTGCTAAGTGAACTATTAAAAAATCATGAGAAATTAGTCACTTACGACTACCTTTTATGGAAATGGTCATATGTGAATGACTTACTTAACACGGTTGAATCCCAAAAATGATATCTAATATAATGCACTGTGTAAACCCCCTAATACTTCAATTCAAAAAAGAGTGAAGGGATCTCTACTTGAATGGTTCATGAGGCACAATACTTGCTAAGGTTTTGCAAATGGGGTATCAAGCTAAGTGGGCTTGATTGTGGCGAAAAATCCACAGTTAAGCGCGCTTGAGCCAGAGGCGATCTGGAATGGGTGACCTCCCGGGAAGTCCTAGTTACCGGGTGCAAGCCCCAGAAGTGATGATTGACGCTATGTGATTCATTTCACTAGTTTCAATCCCACTTCTTCAGCCCCTGTGAGCATCACCTGATGCAATGATTGCTAAGTGAACTATTAAAAAATCATGAGAAATTAGTCCCTTACGACTACCTCTCATGGAAATGGTCATATGTGAATGACTTACTTAACGCAGTTGAATCTCAAAAATTATATCTAATATAGTGCACTGCGTAAACCCCCTAATATTTAAATTCAAAAAAGAGTGAAGGGATCTCTACTTGAATGGTTCATGAGGCATAATACTTGCTAAGGTTTTGCAAATGGGGTAGCAAGCTAAGTGGGCTTGATTGTGGGGAAAAATCCACAGCTAAGCACGCTTGAGCCAGAGGCGATCTGGGATGGGTGACCTCCCGGGAAGTCCTGGTTACTGGGTGCAAGCCCCGGAAGTGATGATTGATGCTATGTGATTCATTTCACTAGTTTCAATCCCACTTCTTCACCCCTGTGAGCATCACCTGATGCAATGAGTGCTAAGTGAACTATTAAAAAATCATGAGAAATTAGTCACTTACGACAACCTCTCATGGAAATGGTCATAGGTGAATGACTTACTTAACGCAGTTGAATCCCAAAAATGATATCTAATATAATGCACTGCGTAAACCCCCTCTACTTGAATGGTTCATGAGGCACACTACTTGCTAAGGTTTTACAAATGGGGTAGCAAGCTAAGTGGGCTTGATTGTGGGGAAAACTCCACAGTTAAGTGCTCTTGAGCCAGAGGCGATCTGGGATGGGTGACCTCCCAGGAAGTCCTGGTTACTGGGTGCAAGCCCCAAAAGTGATGATTGACGCTATGTGATTCATTTCACTAGTTTCAATCCCACTTCTTCACCCCTATGAGCAATGCCTGATGTAATGAGAACTAAGTGAACTATTAAAAAATCATGAGAAATTAGTCACTTACAACTACCTCTCATGGAAATGGTCATACGTGAATGACTTACTTAACGCAGTTGAATCCCAAAAATGATATCTAATATAATGCACTGCGTAAACCTCCTAATACTTAAATATAAACAAATGTTGTCAACAGGATGATCGTACACATGTTGCGTATGTACAGCTTGAAACATCCATGTACATGGGATGAAAGCCTCCCCTATGTCCAACACATCTACAACAAATCTCTCCATAGCTCAACTAGCCACAACCCCTTTCAGGTGGGGTTGGGATTCCAACCACTATGTCCCATTGATGTGGCCATACCATTTGCAGCTACTCGGGCAGATTCGGATGATGTCCAATATGAAGCTACAAGGCTAACAACTTCATTGAGCGCACTCAACACATCTGTTATAGATTCATTTGGGCACATCAAATCCCAACATCCAGATCAGTATTTTAGGGCTCATCAAACCCTAATTTCAGTTGCTTCATGCCCTAAACAAGTCACCCCTTTGAATGCCTCCTTCCTAGAAAACTTTATGACTTGAAGACATCCAGAAATAGCCTCTAAAGGGACCAACACAGGTAAGCCCTTGTAAAGGTGCACTACAAAGCAGTTGAGTCCACTGCCAGGGTGCTCTACAGAGCACTTAGGCTTCCTTTCACCTGCGTTGGGCGAGAATGAGTGAAATTCACATAGGGTTTGGGGAATATTCTTATCTTTTGGAGTCATCTAGAAGGTTCCCTCACTTATCAACTCCTATGAGCTCAAAAATGGATGAGGAATGAGTTAAGGTGAATCTTATCCTCTCATCCCTTCCTCCATGGAACTAATTCTAAGTATGGAAGGCCATTCAATGCCACCATTTATGACAAAAACTCCTTCATCTTCCTATAAATTGACCACTCATCTAAGTGATCAGGGGCTAGATTATGTTGAATTGTAAGGAGATAATGTTGCTATGAGATTTAGATTTAAAGCAAGTATTGTAATGCTACAAGTTTGTCATGATTTTCATGTGATGTGGATGGAATCCAAGCTGGAGGAATGGCTTTGAATCAGACACCAATGGTTGTAATTCCTTCTTATATCTAATAAAGTGTTTGAACCTTTTTCCCATATGTTTGTATTGTTTCATAATGCTTATATGTGTGAATTGTATCTCATTCCTTTCACTTATATTCAATAGATCGTGTGCTTTGATCGGTTCTTTGTTTTTTGTTGTGTTTACAGGGTACTTCTCAAGCGTATTAAGTACAGGAAGGAGCGACAAGAACTATACAAGGGAGACAAGAGGAAAGTAGAACTACAAGTAGGTCTTCTTATCTTCTCATCTTATCTATTGCTTATAGATAAAGTCTAAAACACTTTAAACTATTGTTCTAGATACAACTACTTATCTAGGGAATTAGTATTTATCCGTAGATACTAAATTCTCCAAAACAAATTGGCGACCATACTGGGGAAGATCCTCTTTCCTAGTAGCTTATCCACCTCCTAAGACATCCTTGTAGACCTTATTTGTGTTCATAGATTGTAATTCAGCTCTTTACATTGAAAAATTGGTCAAAATTGTGTCAAATTGCCTCTTGAAATGGCTTATTGTCACCAACGCAGGCTTGTGAGGGACACAGTGCACTGCAGAGCACCCCTGGCTTAGGGACAGTGCTCTAAAGCGCACTGTCTCCCACTCTGGGCTGCGCTGATCCTCCTAGGGTCAGTTTCCCACCTTTGGAAAGTGTTTTTTCCAACTTTTCTCTGTTTGTTTGTTTGTTGATTGATCAATGAATGTTATGTCTCAGAAAATAAGTTTCTATCTCCTGGTCTAGCCCAACTTTGATTTGATTGATTAATGTTTCTTAATGTTTTCTTTGTCATTATCAATCAATAGTCAAAGTTAGAATATAGTTGATTAATATTTATTCGAAAGAAAGTGTCGTAAAGTCTTCTCTTCCTTCGAATTAGAACTGTCGTAAAAGTCTCCGTTCTTATGAAAGATTGATTTATTGTATGTGCATATTTCCTTTTGTTCATATTCACATTAAGGAAATCAAAAAGAAATACATGCATGTTGCATTGAAAAAGTTTGTGTGTGTTCATAGGAATAGTGTAGGGAAATTGCATTAGATTGTGCTCTTTGCTCTTTGATCAAAAGAAATTTAATTGCTCTATCCCTAAGTAGCTAGGATTTTCATCGTTAAATTGAATGGAAAGAATGCTTATCATGATAGTTGCATTCCTAGGAATTTCAGAATACATCACGTGGTGAGCTTGAAAGGCAAATTCCTAAGGAAGATCAACTTAAAACTAACATCAATTAATGGAGCATTTTCATTAATGAGAACATTTAGTGGTTCTAGGCTAGAGACGTGTTCTGGCGTCGTAAAACAAACAGTTGTTTCTAACTTGTCTGCAATACATCCCGAGTGTGATACCTCATTCCACGTACGTGAGTATATCATAGCTCGATCACGTACCTTTGAGTATATAGGGCGGTGTTACAGTATGTGAAGTACATGGGAATGATCTCACTGTGCGATTTTGCATTAGACACCGCTTATACGAACTAGGCCTCCATGTACCCTCGGGTATATATGGGAGGACAACTCTAGGTTGCTATCCATCCTTAGGTAACCGAGTCGACTGCCTTGTACACTGTGATACACCAAACACAGCATTCCGGGAGATTGCCTACCCATACTTCTTGGTTCGCTAGGAGGTATTTTGTAGTTCACAGTTGCTTGGTAAACCTTTTGCCTAGATTATCCCTCTTTTGTTTTGTTATGTTACTTTGATTAAAATAAATTTAATTGACCGCGGATAACATCCTCCACGCTCACTCCTTAGTTGATCTTAGGTTGAAACATATGGCGACAAATTCAGAGTCCACCGATTAAGGAATTCCTTTTGATGGGAATCCTAGTCCTTTTCCTCTTTTTGGAAATATTGATATATGGAAACATTCTCCCTTCTGGGATTTACCATTGGCTTGCCAGTTTGGTTGTTTTCAACCTCCTTGGTTCAAAATGCCGTGATTTCTCCGCAATCGAGTACTCCTACAACTGGACAAAATCAACCTCCAGTGTATCATAAAGTTGACTCTTTGCCTTCTTCCTTGGTTGTTTCTTCCTCCCCTTCTTCCTCTTCGCCTAGTGAAAGTATTGGTACTAGTAACCAAGTGGCTAAGAAGAAGAAGAAGAAGCCAATTCAGCGGGGGGGGCAACCAAGCAACCATTGCATTGAATGCAACATCTGATGAGAAATCATCCGTTAAGCCTCACAAAGTTCGATATCCATGCAAAATTTGTATGGGAGACCATCTTCTTCGAAATTATCCTGATATTCCTCAAATATTAGAAGAATGGTCTTCTCGTTCACATCATCCTGTGTCATCAACTTCTGGAGATCATGCTGGTGACACACCATCAACTAGTGGTAGTAAAGTTCATGGAACCAAGGGTAAAGTTAAGTTTCCCTTTAGGTTATGTGAAGGGAATCACCCCATTCACCTTTGTCCCTATCTAGATGAAGCCAAAAAAGTGTTGGATAACCATCCTGCTTCATCGCAGTGACTTCCATCCAGTTAGAGGAAGCTATCCCTTAATCCTTCACTAGTTGATAAAGTGACTGACCTAAATCAATCGTCGGTCAAACCCACTCTCTCTGAATGTGAAGCCCAAGAGTCTATACCCGACCCAAATCAACAGTTCGAGGTAACAGTTGACCCAATTTCACCTTCAGTTAATCGTACCTTTCCCGAAGAAAGTGAATATGATACCACTCAGGTTCTTTTCGTTTCTTCAGATTCTAATGAGCTTGGGGGCAATCCTCCCATTCCATCAAGACAAGAGGAAGATCCTCCCGCTCTCATAACTCAAGGGGTTAATTCTCCCATTTCTACGGTACCCCCTCCAAGTAGTCTGGTCACTTCCTTCGGTTGGAATCGACTGATAGGATTTTGTCTTCCTTCTTATGTGCCTTTCCATATCATAGTTGTTATCGGGGAATCTAGTGTCTATGCAGAGCTGCTAGTCCCACTAAGGCTAGTAGCTACCTTAGAAACAAACAAACTAAAACCACTTTCGTTTTCCTTTATGAGAAGTAGATAAGAGAGGAATAAAGGAGACCAACCTCTGTCTTGCGCTTGGTTCCTTGCTTGATTCCTCTCCCTTCTGATAGATCTTTGCCACTCGCTTCCTCGTCTACCCAACTTCAAAGAGCACCTATGGAATCAAAGCAGCATAACACTATCCAAGAACAGAGATCTACTATCATAAACAATATAGGACCAAATATATATTGACCACACAAATGCATATATCATCAATCATACAAGAATGTGGAGGAAAACTTGAATAGCTTGATTAATAATCAAGAATAGCAAAGAGGATTACAACCAATTGTTCTGACCCAGCATCATCCTCTCAGCAAGAAAGCCCTTCTTCACCTCATGAAAATCTTATATCACCCAACACTATGATGTTGCACCAAGAAACCAGCAGCACTTCCTTACAAGATACAAAATTCCAGCCTCTGGATCTCTGGGATGAGGGATCCATATATAAATGTTTGCAAGGGGGGTGAGTCAGCTTTTGAGATTTGATTAGTGTCTTCTCTCTGATAGTTCTTGATTCCACTTGGATATTGATGATCTCTTACTCATCCTTGGTCGAATGCAGAGAGGCAAGTGTCACACGAGAAGTTTCTGGAAGATTCCATGATCCTCCACCTTGCAGATTGACCCTGCCATTTGTCCACTCTCGCCCATCGCACCCCATCGAAGGACTTTTCAGTATGCATCGTACCTCCCATGTGCATTTAGGTGGGATGCAACGCACTTTGACCATGGAGCAGGTGAGATGGTCCAGTTTTGACCAGTTCTGAGTAGTTTTTCATGGAGAACTTCTGGGAGATGATGTAATGAGCTGACCTTGTTCTTTTAGGGGTTGGAACAACACTTTTAGGGATTTAAGAGCCCTTGGTTTATGGACATTTATGATTGGGGTTTCAGTGCCCAAAAATTTCTATAACAGTTGCCCCCTAAAGCATGAGGTCGCTAATCTTTTTTAATGTCGGGTGAAATGCTTTATCATGAGGATCTGAAATTTTTTCGAGCTGGAAGGCAACCTGTAATAAGATACAATACAATACATTATCTTCATAATATTTTCATGATCTAGCTGAGGCGGTCATTCCCATGCTCAGATTTATAAATTCATTTTCATGTACATAAGACAAACAATCGTCTGTGTGCAAACTGATGATTCTGGTAGAGCCATCATCCCTTAGATTGGATGATTATCTATGCAACAATGATATACATTTGATGTCTTTATATATCGCAGCCCGGATGGATGAAACTAGATCCAGGGTCTTCAATCTCATTCGATCTTGACTCAAAGTACAAGTCGATCCATGTGATAGATGTTCTGGAGTCGAACATGGAAAGACATCGCCTGATTACCAGCCAATGATGTAAGCTGTTAACAGGCACGAGAGGAATCACCGATAATGATGATGACCCTCAAGGTACTACAGTACAATTCACGTGGTGTGAATAAGGGACTTGGCATCGAACACCACGCAAAATCTTTCGGTCGAAGGCCATTGATGTAAACCTGTCACCGGAAGTGAGAAACTTGCCATTGAGGCATGCAAGCTTCAAAGTACTGAAAGGGTTGTTCCTAGATCGACTTCCTGGATAATGAGCTGATGTCAACAAGAAGTGATCTTTCATAGGAGGGCCTTAGTGAATCCCACATCAATGACACAGAACGGAGCAAATGATTTTAATGGAGGTGAAAATGATCTGATGATATAAGGTTCAAGGTGGCGACCATGAAAGAATGGAGCGTAAAAGTATTGTAGTGGATGAGACACTAGTGAATTCTCTGAGCGACTTCTCTTGAACATATCGGTGACACTGACATGATGGATTGGTAGCGTTAACCCCAAATGTGGATGGTGTGGTGGACCAATGGTGATATGATCGGTGAATGGAACAACCCAACTCGACTCGGATGGAGTGAAAGTGTCATGTTCAAGAGCGACTTGCTACCAACAAAGTTTCTTCAAGTTTTCTTCCCAATTTTTCCCTAGTCATTGCTGACCAGTACCTCTTTATTTTTGTCAAGCTTGAGGAGGATAACATATGCTTGTTCTATAATGTTCCCTTCGGGCAAACCCATCGCTATGTTTTAATGAGCCTAGCGATAGTGAAACTTGTTCTTGTCTGTATGGACAAGTTTGTCGCTATTCGGTTTTAACGAATTTAATGACAAATATAACTCAGTCCTTTTCAATTTTAGAGAGTCTGAAAAGGGACGTAAAGAAAACTCCAACAATCCTTTTTCATCATATAATCCCTTAAGTCCGAAAAAGCATAAAACAATACAAAAGGGATGAATTTTCGGTAATTTTAACGAGCCGAACAAAACAAGTGCTCGATCTTTTTGTGTAATAATCCCTCAAGTCCAAAAAAATTAAAATCTAAAGGAGGGATAGCACTTCTGGTCACTTTAACGCGCTGGAAAGGCCAATTACTCGGCAATCTTTTCATATTTTATGAGTCAGTTGAAAACATCTTAAAGGAGACTCGTTTTTTGAGGAACGAGTGATAAATTTGGGTAGCAGCTAATTCCAGGTAAGGTTTGGAATTTTCCAATCACTGTAGTTTCACAAGGATGGCTAACAGGATCACTCTTCGCAGCTGTTCCTCAAAAGGGGTAAACAATCAAATGGAGGTGAATGATCAGCCAAAATAGAGTGGAGGTGATGATGAGAACACGACCAAGGCTTCAAAGGCTGATGATAATACATTCACGATGGTTATTTACCGGAAATTGGTTCATTTTTTAATGAGCTTAAAATCTGGGGGAACGCTTGCTCATTTCTTATGTTTATTTTTTAACGAGCTTGAATTCCATGTTAAAACTGCTCGATCCAGTCGTATAATAAGGATGTCTCATTTAAAATGGCATTTTTTCAAAGCTTTGCCCCGCATCCTTTCTTTATGCAAGTTAGGAAACGACCAATCCTACGAGTTTAAAGGGTTAGAGGACCTACAAATTTAAAAAATAAATGGTCACTCTTCGCTTGCACGCCAAAAGGTTTGCATGCCCCCAGGTATAGCGAAAAATTTCCAAGTTACCAAAGATTGTTCTATCCGCACTGCAGACAAAACACTTCCTCGGCGATGTCTACCGAAATAAACAAAGGTGAGTGGCGCAACTGGCTCCACTCACATAACTTTGACGAAGGAATCTTATTCCAGTCTAATCTCATAAACCAGTCATATATCCTTCGCGGAAACCTACCCTATACCCAAGGTTTTCCTGTCGAAACAGACCAGGGTGCATGCCCCCTGGGTTTCAGTCATGTCCTCCGAATCACTCGCGCTCATTAGGTGGATGGACTGGGGATTGATGAGACATTCCTTGCATGAAAAGACCATTCAGGGATGGTATTTGACTATTTGCTATGTGTGAACCGGGGAATGAAAGCTGGTCTACGAGCTTGACCACTCTTCCTTCATGCGGAAAACACATTACTCTAAAGAGTGAGGAGATAATGGCTCCCATGCAATAAATATAGTCGCATCTGAGGAGTAGATTATAATCCAGGTGTCCTTGGACTACCATTATGTTCATGTGAACAGTTTTCCTTCTCAATGTTATCGGCACATTGGGAAGGATCCCTAACGGTCGACTAGTTCTTTTGTCAAAGCCTGTTAGATTTCTCATTTCAGGCAAAAGCGATGGCAAACCAAGCGCTTTCCAAGCAGTTGAGGAAAGGATACTCACAGAAGCCCCCTCATCTATGATGGTACCAACCATGACAATTCTATATATATGAGCAATGATTCGAAATGGTACACTAACCAGTAAGCGGGGTCTGCCTAGTAGATTTCAATCGAAGGAAACAACTAGGTTGCTTGGAGGTGGGACCGAATAGACGGCCGGATATGACTCTGACGGAATTCCTTCCTACGGTAAAGGAAGGGTAGACTGCCCCCATGTTCATCGGAGTCTGTGCTTATGAAGAGAATTTGAACGGTGTCGTTCTTGTTCTCTCTGGTGACTGTATCATCTAAAGATGGACCTTCTGAAGGCAAGACAGGGTCAACTGTCGCCTCGACCTTTTGACTTTCATCTGGTGTGGATTCAGAGGGTTCATCTTCAATGATAGACGCTTCAGCCAACCACAATGGCGTGTCAGCCGAATTTTCAACTAGTGACGGACATGGTAAGAGTTGCTTATATCCAGGAGGAAGCCGTAACGGTGAAACCGGACATTCCTCCAAAAATCTTTTAGCCTCGTCTAAGAAGGGACAACGGTGGATGGCGTGATCGCCTTCACACAATTTACAAGGAAATTTACATTTTCCTTTTTGTCTAGGGGCTTCACTTTCACTAGTTGACGGTGTATTTTCAACATGATCGTCAGAGGTTGATGACACCAGATTGTGCAAACGAGGAGACCAGTCCCTTAAGATCCGAGGGATGCAAGGATAATGTCGATGATAGTGGTCTCCTTTTCAAATGACACATGGTGATTTAGGCCTGGACGGTGCAGTGTGTAGATTTTCGCTAGACGATGCATGGTTGCCCCTTTTCGCCTTTGGCTCCTTCTTCTTCTTCTCTTTCTTCTTCTTCTCCTTCTTCTTCTCAGTTACTTGATTTTTGGCTTTACCAGCTTGATCAAGCGAAGAGGAAGGAGGAAAGGGAGAATTGGATGAAGTAGAAGGTTGGGGGGTAACCCTGGTATCATTTAGTTGTTGACTTGATTGTTCAGGAATCACGTTGTTCTGAATGACAGAGGTCGAGAAGAGCCATATGGGCAAGCCGATTGTCAATCCTAGAAGCGACAATGTGGCCATATGAGGTGCACCAACATCTCCCCAAGAGGAGAAAGGACTAGGATTTCCTCCAAGGGGAAATCCTTGGTTAGTGGACTCCATTTTTTTCAACCTAAGACCAACGTAGGAAAGGTGAATTTTATTCCGATTAAAATATATTTTAGACGCTTTGACACAACTTGTTTTTTCAATTTTTAAGAGTCAAGAAAAAACAAAAGATGACTCTAGTCGCCTTCGATTTTTAATGAGCTTGAAGTGCTCAGATGGACCTTTTCCTTTAAGGAGTCTGAAAAGGAACGAAAGAGACTACTCTGGAAATCTAGACAAAGGGATTACCAAACCAATCGAAAAACTGCAGAATACTTTTTATGGTACGGCAGTCAATCTTCCCGAATGTTGTGTTCAGTGCATTGCGATCGATAGGGCGACATACACGACTTCCTATGGATAAAGGATAAAGCCTATTGTGGTCTCCCAATATATACTCGACGGTACGTGGGAGCACAAGTCCGTACTGGCACTTATCGTCTCAAAGTGGAGGAATCACCCAACCAGCAATGAAAACAACAGTTACCAGGCTTTACGATGCCGGAATACGTCTCTAGCCTAGACTTCTAAATGTTGTGTGTTAGGTTCCAAAGCATTTTTAGATTCATTAAATTTATTTTACAGTTGATCTTGCTTAAGAAATTTTCCTTTCAGGTTCATCGCGTGATGTAGATATACAATTCCTAAAATGCAATCTAAGATGATAAACAATCGTTTAATCTTATTTTTGCAATGAAAATCCTAGATACTAAGGAAAGAGAGATGATATTCTTTCAACATAGAGCAGAGAGCACACACTATATGCACTGTCCAAAATCAAACCAACAAACAGTCTAAATGCAAATGCACATGCATGTATTTGTTTTTCAGCCTTCTTAATGTGTGAATGATAAAAAGAAAGCTAAGCGCAAATCTGAATTATTTTTCAAAGCGACATTACTAACAAGCTTCTTTTCAAAACAAAAATGAAGACAATGACGACACTTTGTTATTTGGAATTAAAAACTTGCTTTCGACACTTGAAAAACTACTAATCCAAATCAAATACAAGAGTAACAGTGTAATCGACTATCAAGAACAATTAGATTCTCTTCTATGACTGAAAACGACACTTGCGACACTTCTAGATCAAGAAACGACAGTTCAATTATGCTACTTCTTTGTAAAAGAGAACTAAAAATGGCTCACAATACATAAAAACATTTACAGTTCTTTGCACAATGGAGGTGGAATAGTGGCAAGGAAGGGGGTTTCCAACAGAGGTATATTGACTACAAACAGCAAAACTCCTGAATAGAGCTGAAAAGAGTGAAAAAACCAAATTCTGGAGGCAAAATTAGCCCTTTCTGATCAGCGCACCTGTTACACTGGGATTCCAGTATGCATCCCACCTACAACACATGGGAAGTGCGATGCATACTGATATCCTTGAAGAGAGGGTACGATGATACAGTGCGAGACTTTTGATCCAGTTCTTGATCACAGTTTGCAGCATAGTTCAGGGATTTTGGCCGAGCAAGTGGTAATCAGTGAATAAATCACAGGGGTAGATCTAAGGATGTTACTAGAGCCACCACAAGGGAAATTAGAGAGCTTTTAAATCGGTTGTTCAGTTTATAAACAAAACCCGGAGATAGACTGAAGCAACATTGATCTACTTTGCAGTTGCATAGCAAATGCAGTTCGAAGGCTAGCTGGCTTGACTTCAAGCTTTGTCTGTAAGTTTATAAAGCAAACAAATATAGACAAACAAACAATCTATTTGCTCCCCAGTGGAGTCGCCATTTTGTTATCGGGAAATCTAGTGTCTATGTGGAGCTGCTAGTCCCACTAAGGCTAGTAGTTACCTTAGAAACAAACAAACTAAAACCACTTTCGTTTTCCTTTATAAGAAGTAGATAAGAGAGGAATAAAGGAGACCAACCTCTGTCTTGCGCTTGGTTCCTTGCTTGATTCCTCTCCCTTCTGATAGATCTTTTCCACTCTCTTCCTCGTCTACCTAGCTTCAAAGAGCACCTGTGGAATCAAAGCAGCATAACACTATCCAAGAACAGAGATCTACTATCATAAACAATATAGGACCAGATATATATTGACCACACAAATGAATATATCATCAATCATACAAAAATGTGGAGGAAAACTTGAATAGCTTTATTAATAATCAAGAATAGCAAAGAGGATTACAACCAATTGTTCTGACCCAGCGTCATCCTCTCAGCAAGAAAGCCTTTATTCACCTCATGAAAAGCTTAGATCACCCAACACTATGATGTTGCACCAAGAAACCAGCAGCACTTCCTTACAAGATACAAAATTCCAGCCTCTGGATCTCTGGGATGAGGGATCCATATATAGATGTTTGCAAGGGGGGTGAGTCAGATTTTGAGATTTGATTAGTGTCTTCTCTCTGATAGTTCTTGATTCCACTTGGAGATTGATGATCTCTTACTCATCCCTAGTCGAATGCAAAGAGGCAAGTGTCACAGGAGAAGTTCTGGAAGATTCCATGATCCTCCACCTTGCAGATTGACCCTGCCATTTGTCCACTCTCGCCCATCACACCTCATAGAAGGGCTTTTCAGTATGCATCGCACCTCCGGTGTGCATTTAGGTGGGATGCAGCACACTTTGACCATGGAGCAAGTGAGATGGTCCAGTTTTGACCAGTTCTGACTAGTTTTTCATGGAGAACTTCTGGGAGATGATGTAATCAGCTGACCTTGTTCTTTTAGGGGTTAGAACAACACTTTTAGGGACTTAAGAGCCTTTGGTTTATGGACATTTATGATTGGGGTTGCAGTGCCCAAAAATGTATATAACAATAGTACAGGTTTGTAATATGATTGTATATGGCACTATTATAGATGAAGGTACATCTGTGAGTATCGTTTCTGCTACTGCTTGGCAAGTGCTCGGTTCGCCACCACTTGTGCCAGTTCCCCAGAATCTGTTGGCTTTTAACATAGGAATGAGTCAACCATTAGGGATTGTTCCTCAGTTGCCTATTACTTTGGGAGGAAAAACCATTTATCTGAATGTGATGGTAATCCAAGGCCCTTTAGATTACAATTTACTTCTTGGACGCGACTATGTTTATGACATGGGAGCTATTGTTTCAACATTCTTTTGAGTGATGTGTTTCCCGCATGAAGGCAGAATTGTCACCGTTGACCAGCTTTCATTTCCCGGTCCAAATATGGCTTCCAGTCAACCATCTTCCCTAAGTGGTCCTTTTGTACCAATGGTATCATCTGCACCACGGGTTAATTATGTGGCAACCTGTTCCATGCCTACATCAACTAACGATCAATTCCATGATGTTGTACATTATGTATTGAGGGCATTGGAACTAAATCTCGGTTTCCTTGATATGGATCCCTTCCAGAGCATTGTTCTCCCATCAGATGAGAACCTCTTGGAAGTCATGACCTCGTATGGGTCAAGACCAAGGATTCTAAGCAGAGTTCCTTGTCTTGTGTCAAGCTCATTAAAAAATGAAACAAGGAATATGGGGATAGTTCTTTTACTGTGTCAACCTCATTAAAAAAAATGAAACAACTCCCATGAGCATAGTTCCTTGTCTTCTATCAAGCTTGTTAAAAAATGAAACAACGAGTATTAGCATAGTTCCTTGTCTTGTGTCAAGCTCGTTAAAAAATGAAACAAGGAATATGAGCATAGTTCCTTGTCTTGTGTCAAGCTTGTTAAAAAATGAAACAAGGAATCTGAGCAGAGTTCCTTGTCTTGTGTCAAGCTCATTAAAAAATGAAACAAGGTTCCCTGGAGCAAAGTTCCAAGTCGAGTCTTTGATTAGATCTCGTAAAATCCCAGTTGAGTCTTTCACTTGATCTCGTAAAAGAACCTTCATTCCATCCACCTGATAGCCACGAGTAGTCTACTTAGGTGAATGTAATGAAGCTTGGGGGGCATGCACCTAGTGGTAAATTTAAGTTTCCCTGTAGGTTATGTGAAGGGAATCACCCCATTCACCTTTGTCCCTATCTAGATGAAGCCAAAAAAGGTGTTGGCCCTGTTGAGTCTTGAAAATGTCATTCATTTGCATTATACTTTCACTCTTATGTCCATTATATCACCTCCATTTCATTACTATGTCACTACATTCACCCCACTTTCATTATCATTGGGCCACCTTTATGTTTTTCCAATCTTTATTATTTCTAAGCCTTTTAAGTGAATTTGTGGTTAAACATTAGAAAATAATGTGCATATGCTTATACCTAACAAATGGGTTGAGGTTGTTGGCATGTGTAGGTTGAAAGGAGACTTCTAGAAGACCCTTATGTGGCACTCTAAGGCCAAATTCGAATTTGGTTGGAAAGAATCATGGGATCATGAGGATATGTGTCACATCTCCTAATTGTATTGTAACTCTAAAAAGACATGTGTCTTATCAGTTCCTATTTTGATTAGGACTCTAGAGATAGAGGGAAAGATTCATGGACTATCATTAATGAGATGGCTCTCATCTTTTTGTATAAATAGGAGATCTCTCTCCTTCATTAGTTAGTCTTTTTAGTCCCTTTTAGTCTTTTAGTTTCTAGTTCTCAAGTTTGTAGTTCTTCCTTGATGGCTTTTGAAAGCTTTTGTACTTTGTGCTTTTGAAGAAATTGAATAAAGCTTTGATGTTCTCAACATGGAAGGAGATGTGAAGTAGATGTCATGGAGCATATTAGGATGTAAGGTAGAGTAGATTTCATTTTGTAAATATTGCTTTGTAGAATGTAAGGTAGATTAGATTTTTCATTCATGCAATTTTAATTCATGCAAGTGTGTTTAATTTTGCTTTGATTTCATGACTAGCGGCATGTGTGATCATCTTGGCTATGTTGCTGACCTTTATTTTTCTGTAGTTTGATTTTCATTAGTAGCATTTCTTTAACTTGCACTTTACTTCTGCTCTTAGATATCAAGTTGTTCATCTATTGATGGTTCTTTTTCCATAATCAAATAACTTTATTGGAGCCAAAATATCACTTAGAACAACTTGGTTTAGTTTGATTTAAGACTCACATTGCTGACTTGTTCATAACTGTTCTCACATGATAAATCTAGCTGAAAGGCAAAAAGGTTAAGAAAAGGTTAAAGTAGTGTGATTTGTCTCCTTTATGTAGTGTCACTTAGATTTCACATTTCATTTTCATTTTAAATCAGCAGCAGAGATACTGGGCCGATGTCATTAGTCCTTTATTTGATGTCTTTATTTTCCTTTAAGCATTTGATTTCATAGGTGGTAGGGGGCCCCTGCCTTGTATAGTTGTCATTTTATTTTTGCATTTTATTTCACCATGTATATTAGCTGTACATAAATTGCTTTCAAGTTGATTGTAGATTAGTGATGCACATAGCCTTTTAATGAACTAATGACGTGATAGAATCATCTTGTCCTTTTGCTGAAGCAGCAAGGATACTGGGTCTCATAGTCATTCTCTCATTATTTGATTATTGCATTTTATTTCGATTGAACTAGTTGCATTAAACACTTTAGAAAAGCAACAAGAATAAAACCCCAAAAACAACATAAACTATAAAACAACGAAGTAAGAGAAAGGTTAACTAAGCACATATGGTGCACCACACTTCATCAGTTTACGATACCCGGATTGATAATTTATGTAGAGCAATTTAAGACATTAAATTGACTAGACAGGCGCTTCACCGCAGTGACTTCCATCTGGTTACAGGAGACTCTCCCTTTCATCATGTTGGGGGCATGTAAACTAATTTCAAGCATAGTTCTTCATTTTAAGCTTGTGTAAAAATGAAACTGAATCCAAGCATAGTTTTTCGTTTCAAGCTTGTGTAAACATGAAACTGAACCCAAGCATAGTTCCCTATGGTTCAAGCTTGTGTAAAAATGAACCCATTTCCATTTTTAACCCTCGTGATTGCCATTCTATCAGCCTCTTTTGTCATATGAGCCTTGGTTGTTTTCATCCCATCACCACCATCCCTTTGGTCGATCATACACTTTCACTTGGTTGTTTTACCCTTTTTGAGGAACAATTGCAATGAGTGGTCTTACTAGCCAACCTCTCCACATAAATCAACATGTTTTGAGAAGTTCCAACATCACTAGAACTAGTTGCTATCCTAGACACCGCTCGTTCCTCAAAGTAGGGCCCTCTTTAAACTCTTTTCAGACTCTCGAAATATCAAAAGATTGTCGAGTGCTTGTCCTTTCCAGCTCATTAACGGATTGGAAACAACATCTCTCTTGTATTATTTTACGCTTTTTCAGGCTTGAGAGATTAATTTACGAAAAAGAACTTGTGGAGTTTTCTTTTTGTCCCTTTTCAAACTCTCTAAACATGAAAAGGACCGAGTTATCTTTGTCATTAAACTCGTTAAAACATCAAATAGCGACAAACTTGTCCATCTAGACAAGACCGAGTTTCACCTTCGCTAGACTCGTTAAAACATCAAATAGCGATGGATTCACCCAAAGGGTGAAATTATACAACAAGCATATGTTATCCTCCTCAAGCTTGATAAAAATAAAGAGGTATTGGTCAGCAATGACTGGGGAAAATGGAAAAAAGGAAAACCACTTTATGGTAGTAGGTCGCTCTTGAACATGACACTTTCACTCCATCACCGTGACTATCTGGGTTGGGTTATTAGCTTGATGGTTATCACATCGTTGGTCTATCATACCATCTATCACTTTGTTTTGGGTCAATGCTACCAATTCATTTCAGCATCGCCGACATGTTCAAGAGAAGTCATCCAGTCAAAATTCATCCTTTGCAATACAATAAACCTTCATTTTCATGACCGCCATTCCTGAACCTTGTGTCGTCAGTCAAATTCCATCTCAGAAATCACTACACCCATTTCGTGTCGTTGATGTGGGATACATCAAGGCCTTCTTACGATGAGTCACTTCTTGTCAACATCAACTCATTATCCAAGAAGTTGACTTAGAAACACCCTTCCAGTACCTTGAGGCTTGCATACATCAATGACAGGTTCTCGCTTCTGGCGAGAGGCATACATCAATTGCCTTCGACATAAAGACTTTGTATGGTGTTTGACATCAAATAATCCATTCACGCCATGCATAATGTATTGCAGTACCTTGAGGATCATTATCATTATCAGTGATTTCTCTCGCATCTGTTAACAACTTACATCATTGGCTGGTAATCAGATGGTGTCTTCCCATGTTCGACTTCAGATTACATATTCACATGGTTAGACTCATACTTGAGCGAAAAATTAAACAAGATGGAAGACCTCAGATCTAGTTTCATCCATCCAGGCTGCGATTTCAGGAGTACTAAATCATATGTACAAGGGCTTTACATTGATGGTCATTCTGATCATGGGTCTATATCTGTAGACGATTGTTTATGTACATGTAATGAAAGTTTATAAGATGAGCATGGGTATGCCTTCCCTCAGCAATTCATGTAAAATCAAATATCATGATATATGTATTGTAATTGATGCAGGTCACCTTCCACTTTGATACCTCCTCATCACATCATAAAGCATTTCATTCGACATTGGCATTTTTCCGACTTCATACTTTAGGGGGCAGCTGTTACAGATCCATTTGGGCACATCAAACCCCAACATCCATATCAGTGTTTTAGGGCTCATCAAAACCTAATTTTAGTTGCTTCATGCCCTAAACAATTCACCCCTTTGAATGCCTCCTTCCCATACAGTTTCATGACTTGAAGACATCCAGAAATAGCCTCTAGAGGGACCAGCGCAGGTAAGCCCTTATAAAGGTGTGCTGCAGAGCAGTTGAGTCCACTGCCAGGGTGCTTTGCAGAGCACTTAGGCTTCCTTTCACCTACGTTGGCAAGAATGAGCGAAATTCACATAGGGTTTGGGGAATATTCTTATCTTTTGGAGTCATCTAGAAGGTTCCCTCACTTATCAACTCCTATGAGCTCGAAAATGGATGAGGAATGAGTTAAGGTGCATCCTATCCTCTCATCCCTTCCTCCATGGAACTAATTCTAAGTATGGAAGGCCATTTAATGCCACCATTTATGACAAAAGCTCCTTCATATTCCTATAAATTGACCACTCATCTAAGTGCTCAGGGGCTGGATTATGTTGAATTTTAAGGAGATAATGTTGCTATGAGATTTGGCTTTAAAGCAAGTGTTGTAATGCTACAAGTTTGTCATGGTTTTGATGTGATGTGGATGGGATCCAAGCTGGAGGAATGGCTTTGAATCAGACACTAATGGTTGTAATTCCTTTTTCTATCTAATAAAGTGTTTGAACCTTTTTCCTATATGGTTGTATTATTTCATAATGCTTATATGTGTGAATTGTATCTAATTCCTTTCACTTATATTCAACAAATCGTGTGCTTTGATCGGTTTTTTATTTTCTATCGTGTTTACAGGGTACTTCTCAAGCGTATTAAGTACGGAAAGGAGCGACAAGATCAATACAAGGGAGACGAGAGGAAAGTAGAACTACAAGTAGGTCTTCTTATCTTCTCATATTATCTATTGCTTATAGGAAAAGTCTAAAAGAATTTAAATTGTTGTTCTAGATACAACTACTTATCTAGGGAATTAGTATTTATCCGTAGATACCAAATTCTCCAAATCAACATCTGCCAGAAGGTCCTTGACATATTGGACAGAGCTAATGCTAAGTACAAGCAACATCATGATCAACATCGGGTGTCACACAAGTTCTAGGTGGGCGACAAAGTTTGGTCGCATCTACAGAAGGAGTGCTTCACTGGGCCCCACCGCAAACTTCGCCCGCTCCAATATGGGCCTTACACCATCAAAAAAGTTGTACGAGACAATGCTTTCAAGCTCAACATCCACCATTCCTTGGCCTGCACCTAATTTTCAATGTGGACTACCGTTGACCATACTTTCCACCATTACTAGACACATCAGGCATTGCAAAACAACTCACACCAACATAATTAAACCTAGACTGCATGGAACATGCCACAACTGATCGGATCATGGACACACAGATCAAGAACACTCGCCAGTAGAAGATCTAATTGTATTAGGTTGTCAAAGCTAACCAACTCCTACACCAAGGCAAGCGGCTCACCAGTGACCAAGTTCAGTAGAAGTTTCCCCATCTCATGGAGGCACTCAACGCAATGGGGACCATTGCTTCCTATGGGGGAGGACTAATCAAGGTGGATATTGGTGGCCACCCGCCTATTCCACTTGGACTCCCAACACTGTCTCTTTTCGTTTTTTCAGTTTCGTTAATTGTAGCACAATTTACTATTTTTGGCAGTTTTTCGGGTCCTTAACTCCCGGAGCCTTTTTTAGGCCCTAAATGACATTTTTAGGGAAAAAAGAGAGACCGGAAAAATCCCAAACTAGGCATCTAGTTTTTTTTTGGCCTTCTCTTTGACTTTTTCGAAACAAGGTATTATGATAGCCAAACAAAGATTGTATGCCAAAATTACAACCTCGGGAAGTTGATGTACCAATTTACCCAAACGGGACCCACATTTTGGCGCTTCGTCTCCTAGGGTTAGGTTTTGGGATGTTTAGGGTTTTCCATTATTTCTCAATGATAAATAGGCCTTTGAGCCTCATGGTAACACAATTCAGAGGCATTTAGCCACCACATCTCTTATCAGAGATAAGCTACCATCACCCGTGCTAGTTCATTTTTATTTCTGTATGTAAGCATTTTTCATTTCTTTGATATTAATGAAATGAAGTTTTATTTATGTTGCATCTCTTTGTATATGGGTATTTCTATATTTTGTTGCGTTCCTGCATAAGTCCGGATCAAAGGGAGATGTTGTCACGTAATGTTACATTTAAAAATAATAAAATAATCTTATAATAACAAAATTAGAAAAATAGTAATAACAAAAAAAATCAATATGCGACATAAATAAAATACTTCAATTCTACCTTAATTTTACATCCACTTCATATGGAGATAAAGTAATTGAAGTTAAGAAAAAATAATAATTTTTAATATTAAAGAGATATGTAATTATTTTACTGCGTAATATGGAGTTGACAAATGCCATATGAAAATAATATAATTGATATTACATGATATGTAATCCATTTTATGTTTAGTTGACATGTAACTATTGATCTGAAAATGGGGCTCTTAGGCTTCTTATCTAACTTACAAGAACCTCTACCACTTCCAAAGCTTTAAATTTTCCCAAGTCTTAATGATTAACCAATGTGGAAATAAGAAATGCTTGAAAATATGGGTGCATGCTTGTATTTGTTTCAACTGATTATTTGCTTTAAATATGTTGTTTGTGCTGATATGGGAAGGTACTTAAACTGATATATAAATGCACATAAGAATAGTTAAAGCAGCAATAAAAACAAACACATAAGGCAACAGTATAATATGGAGTTCACCCTGATATCTTGGGCTACGTCTCCTTGAGCTCTAATCAACTCGATTAGGCTCTACGGGATTATGGATTCAATTCTTTTACAAGTGCAACACTTAACTCCAATGTTTTATACAAGAACATTGGGCTCAGAACACCATCTTATCCCTTGGCTCTTGGAGCTCTTCGGCTTTCTAGCTCTGGCTCTTGCTTTGGCTCTAACTCTGGCTCTGGTTCTAGCTCTCAGTTCTCAGCTCTCACTTCTGGAGCTCGCTCTGGCTCTTGGCTCTGGTTGTGGCTCTAACTTTGGCTCTGGCTCTGGTTTTGGCTCTCGGCCTTTGCATGCCTCTGTGAGTCGCTCGACCTCCAAGCAAATCCAACAACAATATGCTGCTGTCAATTGAGCTCTCTGGCTTTTTCACTCGACCTTCGAGTAACTCCAAAGACTCTCTGCGTATTCAACATTTTTTCGTTGTTCCCTCTTTTCTCTCCTCTATTGTTCTCTCTGTTCTTGGCTTAAGGCCAATCTGTCTCACAACTGTTCGAATGCCTTCTTTCGGCTATTACAGTCACTGCATCACACTTCACAGGGAAATGGCCACCTGTTCCATAATGGATAAGTGTCAGGTTCACTGGAAACACTCAATCGTTTGAAACGGCCGTTATTTCCATTTACTCCTAGAATGCCCACGAAACATGAACCTCTACCAACTCATCATCCCTGTCGGACTTCAAATCTTTATGTGTCGTAGCCTAATTCTCCCTCGGGTCCGGTCATCCATCGGGTGCAATCTTCGTCGTTAGATCTGGGGCCTCTAGATCCGATGGTTATCGCTCTTATCGCGTGGTTGACTTGCTCAGACGTTAGCTCGCGATGAGAGGGGTTTTCTCTCTCATCCGCCGGACACGTGTCATTCGCTGTATGGCATCGCTGGGTCTTATGACAAACCCACTTACCACCTGAAATGCCTCTGATATACCGTTGGTTTTGGAGCACGGGACCCGCTGTCTGTTTTCAACACTTTTCCCACGGTTCTCTGGCTTCCCTTATGACCGAGCGCTCACGACCTTTCCATTTTGAGGGGTTTTTCCCATCGATGCGCAATTAGCGTAATTGCGCATCAGAAACGACCTCCGTGTTCTGATATGGATTTCCCAAGTGCTAGTTTGTGCCACTGCGCGGTCTCCAAGGGCCTTGGTCAGTGTGCTTTGACCGAAGGTCCTCGTTGCTCCGTGTTGGCTGAAAATTGTCAATGTTCAGAGGTTATTTTCGATAGGCTTCGACATCCACAAGACTTTAAACTTCGGTATGAGTTTTTACAGAGTTCGGATAGCTTTAAGAGAGTTTAAGGATCCAATTTCGAATCACGCCTTCCCACTAAAAGAACTTTTGGTCCACCAAAACACTGATACATTGATCTGAGCAGTAAATGAGAGTAACAACACCCTCTTCTTTCAGACTCCCTACACTTGCCTTTACATAGTGCCTCTGAACCAAACTCTCTGACTACTTCCCTTCTTGGATGGGTTGGTCGTCTTGGGAAGCATTGTTTTCCTCCTTGACTTCATGCAAAAATTCTGCTGTGAAGTTTACAAAAGGTAGTTTGAACTTCTTTGCCTTGATCCTTGATCCAAGCTGGCTCAAACAAATGTGAAGTACATATGCTCCACAAAACTTTCATTTGTACCTGTTTGAAAAGCTGCCAACAACAACTGTTAACAACAACAAGCATACAACCAACAACTGCATGGGCTAACTCCTGTTTCAACAAAGAAACAAATTTCACATCTTTTGAACCCTTCCAAGTCTTATATCTGCATACAAATGATTAACTAGATAACAAGCCAATAAAACATGCCTTTACAACAAATGACCCTTCAAGTCAAGCATGTAGGAAAAAGACCTTTCAAACTCTTTTCCAAAAGATGAAACACTTCATCATTATCTCCATTTTGGAAACCAAGTTAACTTCTCCCAAGCCAACATTACATGCATCTCATGCTCACGCATGCATTCCATCTATCAACTTTCGCTTAAGTACACTGTACTTTCGAAGCTGAAATGAACATATTGTTACAACAATAAAGTGAGTTTCCTACTCAACCTCTTTCCATTTACCATTTTGGTAAGATCCCGCAACTTGCATTTATTCCCAAAGAAATGCAAACAGATGCATCACTAGACATGCAGCGTTAATTGGATAAGAATTCTAACCATTTATTACCAATCCATTTCAAAGGTCCCTCCTTTGTTTGCACATCAGCATCAATATGTGAAGCATCCTGAACCACATCAATCATGGAATATTTATTTCCATCCCTGCCATTTTCTTTTTCCACCTTCTCCTTCAGCTTTGGTGGAAGCAGTGCTGGGTTCAAAGTCCAACACCTTTCAGTAAGATGCCCTTGCTTATGGTAGTAAGTGCAACACACGTGCATCCTTTTGACAAGATGATTTGCCTTGTCCTGTGGACCTTTGGTTGCTTGCTTCTTTTCCTTCAAAAGTTTCCTGTATGTGGCCATCCTCTTCCAACATCTAGAAACATAATGGTTATCCAAACCACAAAAGGAACATGAATTTTTTTTTCCATGCTTTACAAAATCAGAAGGAATGTGTTTAGAACCATATTTATACCTGCCTCTTTCACCTTTATTACTTTCATGAGGAGGTGAGACAAATGAAGAAGTAGCTCCCTTTGGAACACTATCACTTTCTTCAAGGTTGTCAGAGTTTCCACAACTCTCTGGTTCAAGTATGTGCTTCTGAACACTTACATCATGCGAATGATGTTTCGAGCTATTGCATTCCTCCTGAATACAATCCTCACACTTCTGAGGTAGAGGACTTGCAATGAAACTCCTTTTTGGAACTGTTTCAATGGCCTTCATGACAGCTTTGGAACTCTCTCCATAAGATTGTCCATAGCCAAGACCCAAATACTTAGGCCTTTCCTCAACCATTATTGGCTCAACAATACCTTGTGCATGTTTGCCCAGTCATTTTCCTTCATAGCCCATCTTGGACATTAGCTTGGAACCTATGTCTCTGGTATGTTTTTCAAAGGAACCAATATAAGCATTCTTAGAAGAATTTGAAGACAAATAGAAATGGTTTACCTCTTCTTCAAACTGATACTTGGCCAAGGCTTCTTTTGCAACAAAGAGTTGTGACTCCAACTCATGCATCCTTTTCAGGTTCATACTTGCAATATGAAGTTGCCTCTCCATTTCCTGCAATTTTCCAAAAAGCATCTGCTTCTCTTCCTCCATGGAATTCAACTGCTCTCTAAGTATGCTGCTCTTCCTTCCATCCTCATACATTTCTCTCACCATATCCATCATGGTGGACAAGTCTTGCTTCATGTCTCCATCAAAGGAACTTGGGGAGAAAGAAGAATTTGAGAACTCACTTGTAGAAGTTGTTATTTTCAAAATGCACAAAATAACTTCAAACAAGATTGTTAAAGAGCTTATCCAAGCAACCTTTTGCAACAAACCTCTTGTGCTCCAAGGATTGCCTTGGGGTCCTTTGGGATAGAAGAATTACTTCAGCCCTTCTTCCTTCTTGTCCTTCCTGGACTGAGCTATCAATAGCTTTCCCTTCACCTCTGCAAACTCAAACAATAGTCAATCTGCAACCAAGCATACAATCGATGAGGCAATCATTCTTTGACTGTCTAAACACCTTTCAGACAAGCAATCTTTGCGCTGTCAATCAAGCATTCTGATACAACCTTCTTTGAAGGTGGGGTTAATCAATCGTAAGCTCTGATACCACCTGATCTGAAAATGGGGCTCTTAGGCTTCTTGTCTAACTTACAAGAACCTCTCCCACTTCCAAAGCTTTAAATTTTCCCAAGTCTTAATGATTAACCAATGTGGAAATAAGAAATGCTTGAAAATATGGGTGCATGCTTGTATTTGTTTCAGCTGATTATTTTCTTTAAATCTGTTGTTTGTGCTGATATGGGAAGGTACTTAAACTAATATATAAATGCACATAACAGTAGTTAAAGCAGCAATAAAAACAGCACATAAGGCAATAGTATAATATGAAGTTCACCCTGATATCTTGGGCTATGTCTCCTTGAGCTCTAATCAACTCAATTAGGCTCTCTAGGATTATGGCTTCAATTCTTTTACAAGTGCTACACTTAACTCCAATGTTTTATACAGGAACATTGGGCTCAGAACACCATCTTATCCCTTGGCTCTTGGAGCTCTTCGGCTTTCTAGCTCTGGCTCTTGGCTCTAGCTCTGGCTCTTGCTCTGGCTCTGGCTCTGACTCTAGCTCTGGCTCTATGGCTCTAGCTCTGGTTCTGGCTCTCAGCTCTCACTTCTGGCACTCGCTCTGGCTCTATGGCTCTAGCTCTGGTTCTGGCTCTCAGCTCTCACTTCTGGCACTCGCTCTGGCTCTTAGCTCTGGCTGTGGCTCTAACTCTGGCTCTGGCTCTGTGGCTTTGGCTCTGGTTCTGTCTCTCGGCCTTTGCATGCCTCTGTGAGTCGCTCGACCTCCAAGCAACTCCAACAACAATATGCTGCTGTCAATTGAGCTCTCTGGCTTTTCACTCGACCTCCGAGTAACTCCAAAGACTCTCTATGTATTCAGCGTTTTTTCGTTGTTCCCTCTTTTCTCTCCTCTACTGTTCTATTTGTTCTTGGCTTAAGGCCAATCTGTATCACGACTGTTTGAATCCCTTCTTTCGGCTGTTATAGTCACTGCATTACACCTCACATGGAAATGGCCACCTGTTCCGTAACGGATAAGTGTCAGGTTCACCGGAAACACTCAATCGTTTGAAATGGCCGTTATTTCCGTTTACTCCAAGAACGCCCCTAAAACAAGAATCTCTACCAACTCATCGTCCCCGTTGGACTTCAAATCTTTATGTGTCGTAGCTTATTTCTCCCTCGGGTCCAGTCATCCATCAGATGCAATCTCCGTCGTTAGATCTGGGGCCTCTAGATCTGATGGTTATCGCTCTTATCGCGCAGTTGACTTGCTCGGACATTAGCCCGCGATTAGAGTGGTTTTCTCTCTCATCTGCTGGACACACGTCATTCGTTGTATGGCATAGTTGGGTCTTCTGACAAACCCTTTTACCGCCCGAAACGCCTCCGATATACCGCCGGTTTTGGAGCGCGGGACCCACCGTCTGTTTTCAGTGCTTTTCCCACGGTTTTCTGGCTTCCCTTGTGACTGAGCGCTCGGGGCCTTTCCATTTCGAGGGGTTTTTCCCAGCGATGCATGATTTGCGCTAATTGTGCATCAGAAACGACCTCAGTTTTCTGATTTGGATTTCCCAAGTGCTAGTTTGCGCCACTTCGTGGTCTCCACAAGCCTCGGTCAGCGTGCTTTGACCGAAGGTCCTCGTTGCTCCGTGCTGGCTGCAAATTGTAGTTGTTCAGAGGTTATTTCTAATAGGCTTCAACATCCACAAGACTTTAAACTTCGGTATGAGTTTTTACAGAGTTCGGGTAGCTTTAAGAGAGTTTAAGGATCCAATTTCAGATCAACTATAAATAATTAAATTAAAGAGAGAGAATCCTATAAATATATGTTTTCTACTTCAAAATAATATTGCAACATATATTAACATTTTAATGTGTAGAATATGAATTATAAATAAAATATTTCAATGTCAACTATGCATATACTATATAAAACAAAAGACAATATACATATATATAGATATATATATATTAAAAGAGTATAATTCATATTAAACTTACTCTTATATATATATATATATATATATATATATATATATATATATATATAATCTTATTCCATTAATAGTTTTTTATTATTATTTGCAATTCATTCAATTTTTAGTGTGGAGTTGATATGTAACATTATATATAGTATTGCTCAAAATCAACATATATCCATCTTAACTTTGAACCTACCAAGAGTCAAGAGGAATCAAATATTTCAACATGCAAAGCTTTCTTTAAGTTTTCGATTCAAAAAAAAAGTTTGCATCTTGAAATATTTGATCCCTCTCGGTGCTTGGTAGATCTGGAGTTAAGATAAATCTATGCTAGTATAAATTTATCCTAACCCTGTTTATTGATCTTATCACCCTATAATATACAATCTTATCACCCTATAATTGCGTGGAGAGGTGCTCTACAACCTAGAATAAGGAAGACATGTAGGTCTTAGATGTTAGATGTGATGTAAACATTTTTTAAATATATATATATATATATATATATATATATTCTATTGTAATTTTGTTTTTATTAATAAAATTATGAATATTTTTTTATATAAAAGAAAATCATAATATACATATCACATTAAAATATATAACATATAAATAATAGTTATACATTAAGATTCATTTTACCATATAAATCAAAATAATGATTATGTAACCATATTTAAAACATAAAAAATTATTACTTACAATGAAACAAAATTCTAATTACCTTCTAATTAGGTTTTGTAACAACACCATGAGAAAATACCATGGCTTATCAATACCACATGCCCAAAAACCATAACTCATTTCAAAATCAAAACATTTTATAAATATTTTATTTTAATTTAATTTTATAACATATTTTTAGGTATCTGATGTATAAGAAGAAGCTTTACAACATGGAATCCAAGAAGATTCCCAAAATTGCTTCTAGCTCTAGTCAAAACCCCCACCTTTGCATCAAGGGTGGGTGACATAAGGATGCCATTCTTGGCTCGACCACTCGGGGATAAAGGAGGAGATCATCCTGGGAAACAAGGATAGTGTCAAAAATACTATTACCTTTAAATTTACGGATATTGTGAGGTGATAAGGAGATGGCAGGGAAAAATGAAGCCAAGATATTATAAGGAGGTGATCAACCCCACCCTTGCTAACCAAAATTATCTCTTTATTTTGACCAATGCTAAGAAAAAAAGAACATTGCTAGGATAAGAACTAATCCTCACGAGCTTCGAAGTGAAACTAGATGGTGATCTACTCCTAAAACTCCTTGGGACTAAATAATCTGTCACCCTTGCGATACTAAGAGGGTGGAAGATGAAAAACACTTCCTCTTAGATTGCTCGAATCTTACTCACATCTACTCTCATTTCCCTAACATTTGCCACACTTCCAATCTTCTTGACTTGTTAAGTGAACCCAATTTTTTTATCATAGAAATAAGATTTTGAAGAATCACAATTAAATAATAAATAAATTAATAAAATATTTTAACTGCTGGGATTAGCCATTGCATCTCTACTATATATTAATTCTCTAGTTCAACTATCCATCTATGTACTGATGATGAACCATAGTAATTGGTTTGAAACATATGTGATTTAGTGTGAAAAATACTGGATATTAATCATGAATCATAAAAGTCCGCATTCTAAGAATTAAATTATTCTTTTCTTAAGGTCCTATAGACCGCATTGGTTTTAATGGACATTAATCATCATCATCATCAATAAACTTACGGTATAACAATATTCTTAACCATGGATATTCACCCATATTTTACCATGGATATTATTCACTTTTAAATAAGTTTTGTTACAATACCATGGGCTAGTACCCTGGCTTATCAATTCCACTTGCCCAAAAATCACAATTATTTCAAAATCAAAATATTTTATAAATATTTAATTTTATAACAAATTTTAAATTAAATCTAAAAGCAAAAAGGTATGGGAAAATGTATTGGTATAAATGTTTGTAAACATTTACATGTGGCCTCACTTAAAAAATACATTAAACTTCAAAGACATCTCTAAATCTGCCAGCCTTTCTAGGTGAGCCGAAATCAAATCTGTGTTGATCAAAGAAGCCTTTTTTGGAGACATGGGGGATTATATGTCTCGTACAACAACAGAGCCCCAATAAACAACAATGAAGCCCTAAATTATCGAATGAACTCTTGCCCCAAGAAAGTGGATATGCAAGAAAATATCTAAATCAGGGCCATGATATTCTTTCATTGGCTCATTAGGAAAAGTCAATATCAGGAACACATGTACACAAGGGTGTGAATCTTGACAGCCAAAGATTGATATTAGCATTATGGAAGTTGTTGGTTGCTTCCAAAATTAAGAAGCATAATTATTATGTGCCTTCAAGGGTGTAGTTGTAGAGCATTTCTAGGGTGTAGTTGCAACCGTAGAGCGATTCTAAGGTGTAGTCTCAACCACAGAGTGCAAGAGTGCATCTCTAGGGTGTTGTGTAGTCGTAGGCAGTCCTAAAGCAGATAGAAACAACAGCAACAGATAACATAACAGACAGGGGATAACGAATAACAAACAGGGGCAACGGGGTTCAGACAACAACAGTAAGGAGCAGGGTAGAGAGCGATTTCTACAGACACGTAGTGAGGAATAGGTTAGACCTACATCTTTCTTGGAATAGATTAGACAACAAATGCATTCGAACATGACAACGAGACAAGAAATTTTAGAACCTGTGGAGACAAATGATTTAGGACAAGTGAAAATTGCCTCATCCGCCAAAGTTGGGAAGTGGGTTTGGGTCAATGCCAAACAATATCGGGGCATTTTAAAATGAAGACTAGCCCGGCTAAAATGGGAGCAGACAAGGAAAAAATGGTCTCAAAGGGAAAGTGCTTGAGCCCTTAGAATAAGTGCTCAAACAAGTCCCCTCTACAAGCATGTGGCAACAAGAAGTCCAGAGGAAAATTCATTGATGATTCTGCCTTCTATAGTCCCACATCCATACCTCTCACCTAGTCATTTGATCTTTATGTGAAAGAATTGTTAAATGCAAAACAAAGATTGGAGGTTTTAGAAGCTAAAGAGCAGGAAAGAGATCATAAAATTAATATAATAACAACTAAGAACAAGGCTTTAGCAGAAAGCAATAAAGTTTTGAAAGAACAAGTGGCATTGTTGTAGGAAGCTCTCCTGATAGGGAAGATAGAATGGCAACACATGAAGGCATATGTACAAAACATAAAGAATTCTGTAATGGAAAGTACAAAGGTGGTGAATGCAAAATCATCCCAGGATAAAGGGAAAACGATTGACCAAATAGATAACCATGAAGAGAAAGCTAGAGAAGAAAGGAAATGAAATTCCACAAAAAGTTTCCAAAAATTGGGCTCAACTTATTAGCAATCTGCTAATAAGGAAGGAGAAACAAACATTCGGGTTGACAACATGCAAGATAGAGAAGGCAAGGAAAGATAAAATAGAGCAACAAACATAGCTATTAAAGGGGTGAAATACTATGGGAAAAATGAATGTACTCTTGAACTTGCAAGAGGGTTCTTGAAAGACAAGTTGCTATGGCAAGGAAAAATATGCCAAGCATGGAGGGTGGGTAAGTTTAGCAGTGAGAGAGCCAGGCCGATAAAAGCCATCATGCCTAGCTTGTGTGATAAATATATCATTCTAAGTAAGAAGCATCTCTTGAGCGGTTCTCGCTTTTTTCTAAAAGAAGATTTAACTGTAAGACAACAGGAGGAAAGGAGGGAGGAAATGTTAAAGGTTAGGGTAGCAAGAGATGAAGGCAAGAGAGCATGAGTTTATAAACGTAAAGTTGTGATAACACGATTTGGACCTCCTTCCAAAACAAAGCAACAAGATGGTAATAAAGAAGAGGCAGCAAACTCTTCAACAAGAAATCAAGAAGCAAAGTCAGTATGGAAAAGTAGGGACAAGGACTCAAATGTGAATCTTGCATGTCAAAATAAATAGCAATCAAGTCATACCCAGGTTTCCTTAAGATTAGTTTGTTGGAATTGCAAAGGTTACCCATGGAGACGAGGACCTGGGTTAGGGCCTATTGCGGAAGATAGAGACATAATTTTCTTCATAGAAACACATGAGCATGAAGGGTGCAAGACACCTCTGTTTGAAGGATACTAGAAGATGGTAGTGTGGAACGAGGAAATAGGGAATGACAAAGGGAACGCCGGGGGGGTATCATGGTTTTAGTGAGGGAGAAAGAAGGTTTTCTCAGTCAGTTAGCAAAAGAAGACTCAAATAAACAATTCATTTGGTTTAAAATATCAGAAAATGGAAACTACATCAGAATTGCAGCATGCTATCTTGTGCCACAAGTCTAAAAAATCTACAAACATAGAGGGCTTGACCACAAAGATCCATTTGCAACCTTAAAAGCATATATTGCAACATTTTCTCAGCTAGGTGAAGTCCTTATAGTGGGTGATTTCAATGTTAGGACTGCAAGTGAGTAAGCTAACATTCTTTGTTGTAAAGAAGATTACGACCCTATTTGGCTTACATAAGAGAGTAATCATCAGTGGGAAAGAATTTCAAAGGACAAGGGCTGCAATCTCTTTGGTGAACAATTGCTTACTCTATGTGGGGCCTTTGATTTAGTCATTTGTAATGGCTTGACTAGATGGGGAAAGACCGATAATTTCACTTGCAATACTTACAATGGAATAAGTGTCGTAGATTATGTAATTTTCTCACATGGTTTGTGTGAGAAAATGGAGGAAGTTTTGATTGGAGATCAGCTTTGGGACTTAAAATCAGATCACAAGCCAATTTATTTAAGTTTCTCTTGGACTGGAAAGAAACAATTAGAGTAAAAAATTCAGCATGTCCAACAAAATCTCCCAAAGGATAGAATTCTTTTGACTCCAGAAAATTGTAATACCTTCAAAATGATGTTAGAGAGGCTCTTCGAGAAGGAGAAAATCACAACTCACAACCTTCATAGTCATGAATTAACACATTTAATTCAACGCGCACTTGTAGAGTGAAAAAGAGAAAACATTAAGAAGTTTGAAACAAATTGCTTTCCGGTTAATGCTTGGTTTGACAAGGAATGCAAAAAGGCAAGGAGAATGTGGAAAGAGTCAAACAAGGATAACATAAAGCTCAAAGCTTAGAAGCAATTATTAAGCAAGAAAAAGACCGATTTCATGGTTTCAAGGAGGGAAGAACTAATCTTCCTTGGGAAAAATAATCACAAATTATTTTGGAAGGAGCTCCAACCGAGAAAGATACAAACTGGAAATAGTATTACAAATTCTAAATGATTTGACTACACAAGACAACTCTATGAGCAGGATCCCGAGGTTGACCCTCCCCACTTGGTCAGCACTGATACTGAACTCTTCACGGTGCAAGAGGTAGAGATGAGTATCAAGAAGTTGGGTGTTGGAAAAGCAAAAGACTTAGTTGAACTCCAAGCATAATATCTAAAGTGGGGCTCAAAGATTCTTGCACCTCGCATTACAAAAAATTTCAACAACATCATACAACATGGGCTCCCCACAGATTGAACAACTAGTCTGGAAATACCTCTTTTCAAGAGCGGTGACGTCAATAATCCCTCCAATTATAGAACCATCATGATAAACCCTTTGTTTGGAAAGCTATTTGGAGGCATGCTATAAAATAAAATTAGCAAGTGAGTAGAAGAAAGAGATAAGCGTGCTAAAGGGCAAGCAGGTTTTAGACCTAAACATTCCATAGTTGATCATTGTATAACTTTAAGGCACATCATTGAAAAGGTTTGGGAGAAAAAGGAAGAATCATTTCGTTGCTTTGTTGATTTCAAAAAAAAAAAAACGTTTGACACAGTTCTTAGGGATAAGCTTTGGCACAAAATGGAGGAACTTGGGGTTCCTAAACATTTGAGAGCAGTTGTGCACATGCTGTATGAAGAGGTGAAAGTCAAAATTAGAACTTCAGCAGGCATTTTTGAAAGTTTTAGAAACGAAATTGGGGTCAAGCAAGGTTGCCCAATATCTCCTACCCTTTTTGGTTTATATATCAACAAGCTTGAGGAGTGGTTAAATTCGCAAGGGAGTGATGGTATCTATTTGGGCAAGTTTGTTATAAGGCTTCTTTTGTATGCATATGACCTTATTCTGATTGCTAAATCGGCTCTTGGTTTGCAAGAGAACTTGCTATCCCTTAAGCATTTTTGTAGAAGTGTAGGGATGCAAGTCAATATCAACAAAACGAAAGTAGTGGTTTTCTTTAAAAAAAAAACACAACTAGCATAAGTTCTACTTTGAAGGCAACATTCTCGAAGAAGTTGCAGATTACAAATACCTCATAATTGACTTCAACAATAATCTAAGCTGGGCTGGTTGTAGAAAGAAAAGAAATTTGGGGGGTTGGAAAACATTTTATGCTTTTCAAAATAGGTGTAGAGAGGCAGAGTTATGGGATTGGAAAACCACTCAAAATCTTTTTGGGCTTCTAGTGATTCTCTATGGTTGTGAACTATGGGCTAGTACATCTGACATGCAGTGGAAACAAATTGAGAAAATTCAGAAGTGGTTGATTACAAACAAATTCAAGATTAAAAGTGTAGTTCCTTATGCTATCTTGTTAAGTGAAACAGGGGCTACTCCTATTGAAGTAATTGCTATGGTGCGAGTCATTAGGTATTTAAAAAAATTGAGCGAATGGAAGAGGGTAGATGGCCTAAGGTTGCCTTTAATGACATATTGTGCAACAGAAAGAAGACTTGGATGCAACAAAATAACAAATGGTTTAGTAAATGGGGTATTTGCTTAAACACGTGTCCCATAAACAACAAAGAGATAAAAGCTTTTGTTATGGATAAGTTCCACAAACGTACATGGGATAAGGAGTTAGGAAGAAAGAAAAAGTACTATATTGAAGTGTTTAATCCCACTCATAGCGATCAACCAAAAGCATACATAGAGGTCAATATCTCTTGGAGAGCCAAAATTCTTATTGCTCAGTTAAGGACTAATTCTCATCAATTCCGTTGTGAAACAAGGCATTGGAAAATGCCAAAAGAAGTGTGGGATGAAAGAATATGTTCTTCCGGAAAAGTGGAAACATAAAAGCAATTTATTTTAGAATGTGAGGCCTTCAAAGACAACAAGGAAAGTTATCCAGAGATTCTCGCAACTAGCTCTTGGGATAATCTATTTAGCGAGGGGTTTGTCGAGAAGATGGAAGCATTTATTGTGAGGTTTCACAGAAAAATGGCCAAATACATCAAGCAAATGAAGAAGCAATATGTCCCATAGGCTATCTTTAGCCTCGTGGATGTTAAAATAATTTTCTTTCTTTCTTTCTTTGCATGGAGAAATGCTTTCTAGTCCAATATGTAGAGATGTTGTAGTGTCCTGCAAATATTTTGACTTGGTCAAAATAGACTAAAATAAAGATAAAAATAAACCTAAAATAAAAAAATTAATAATGATAATTATCAATAAAGCATTTTAACTCGATGAAATTAAAATAAATAAATAAATTATATTTAATAAAAATACATCATTTTAATTCTAATCTAAAAAGTTCCAAAAGACATAAAAGAAAAATATAAATAAAAAAATATATTACATTTATAATTATAATTAATAAAAATACATCATTTTAATTCTAATTTAAGAAATACCGAGAAGCATAAAAAAATATAAATATCATGAAAATAAATTTAACCACCACCCTCAACACTTAAAGTAAATCCAAAATTAAAATAAAACCAAACTTAGATACATAAATACAACTTGAAAATAATATTATTTTCACTGTAAATTAAAACAACATATTGACCCACTTCTGATATGTTCGATAGTGGGAAGCTTAAACATAAAAGTGAAAATACATTGCAATAAGCATTTTGTGTATTGAAATCCATCCGGATACCACGTAGACGAACAATACTAATTCATTACACTTTAATTGGCCCATTATACATATGCAAGACACTGAAAACACCACTTGGACAATGTCAACGCCATTTGGACACTGTAAAACGCGGCTCTTAGGCCAACTCATAACAGTCTTCTATACTGCGGTGCAATCTGCCATACAGAACTTGTTTGCTCTGGCCTCTGCAACACCGCAGCCGTCTGTCGATGTATCAAATTTTTTAATGTGTCATGCCCTATGCAATGTAGCTAATTCAGACACATTTTCTCCGTTGAATTCCTCAGCTCATGGCCAACGCATTGAAGAAGAGGAACAATAACAGAAGGGGCATGGACAGATCTTCAGATACTACCACATACGTCACCAACCCTCGAAATTCAAACGAATTTCGGCTTAAATTAATCTTCGCCACAACATTTTTGGGGTTCTTTCTCTTGCTTACTCTCTGGTTTCGCACTTCTCAGACAGAAGAATACTCGACAATTTTGATAAATCCATCTACGGACTTTGTTCTCGATGCTCGCTTTCATACCTTCGAAGTTGTGAACGAGTTCCCTCACGATCAAAAAGCGTTTACGCAGGTAAACATATGTTTTGCTATTTTCTGGAGCTTATTGTGCTCATTGTTTGTTAATTTCATTACTTCATGGAATTGATGGGGTAAAATAGTCGATTCTTCGCATTTTTAACGATTAAGATCTAAGACATAAAGAAATAAAAGTATTGAAAATATAAGGGGGAAAGTAGTTATGGTAAGATATTCAGATTCACTAAAGCCGGTGGAACAATACTTTATTGTATATTTGTTTGAAGTGTTCTGAGAAGCATGTCGGAGGTAGGCTGCCAAAATCGCCCAGGACTTGGACCCAGCCTGATCCCTTTGAAATTCATTCGATTATGGTGGGGCAGTCTACTCAGAGAATGGGACCTGGTGGAAAATTCGATACCCGGTCAACCTCATCAGCGAACCAATGCCACGTTGGCCTTATTGTATTATAATTAGTAATCCTGTGAAAGGACTTCCTTTAAAATTCAGAAGCATTCAAACTGGCCTGAACACATCAGGCACCACAAGTGGCCCGTTTTTACAGGCAATATGAGATGACCCTTGAAAGAGGGACTGCTAATCACAAGCAGTTTTCCTTTGGCTAAACTGCCATGCCATAATAGGGGGTGAATATTCTGTCAATATCATGCAAGGCTTGCACTTGGCCCCAACAGCTTATTTGTGCCTGTTGCGATAAAATCTAACAGATCTTGTAGAGGGGTATCTTGCAAGGCAATCACTAGACTAAGTGACAATAATGGGGTGATGGCCCACTGTCACCACAGCCAAAAACCCCTACTCTTTTTCATAGTTTTTCACTAATGTGAGGAGTCCTGGTATATAGGCCAACTAATTGGTATTCTAAGCTTATAGGTATAAGGTGACAAAGAGGCCTCCAAGGGAAAGACACGGTTTTGGCAATGTTACCGCTCAAACTAGCAGGGGTCCTAAAAGGGGATCCTTGAAGGGTTACTACTAGGCTAAGGGAAACAATGGAGCGATAGCCCATTGTCACCTCAGCTAAGGCTCACTACTCTTTATGGATTTTCACCGATGGGAGGGGGCCCGTTATTATAAGGATCACGAAATGGATGGACCAATGGTAGGGTGAGGGGTAATCCTGGAAGCCTATTCACAAGAGAGGCTCAAATATGTGGTTTGCTTGTCTTGGAAGACAAGATGGAAGGCTCTATAGGAAGGGCTTGGGGAAAATTTCTAGGGTTAGGTTTTGCGTATGTGTCTTATAAGGGAGATCCCATAGTCCTAGAATTCTCGTGGAATCTTGGATTCTAGGTGATCTTTGAAGAATTACCCTTTGTTAGTGCATCGGACCACACGGGACCAAGTGGACTCGAGGTTCGGTCAAGGGGATTGGGTTTAGCAAACAATGATATGCTTGACCTAATTAGTGAGGAGAAAGGGATCAAGGAATGAATTTTCAATGAAAGGCAATGCAAGAATCCTAGTTAGGTTTCTAGTCTAAGGGAAACCAAGGGCAAGAATTGGTTTTCGAGCTAGGGCTTGCGATATCCCAAAATCCCACCGTCGGAATCTCATGAAATTTGGAGGGCTTTTTGAGGACACACCAGCGTAGTTGTGGACCAAAAATAGAAACATTTGGATGGCTAGATCGTGAGATAATTGATGCCCTAGGTGACCTAAAGGAATAGACGTAGAGAAGAGTAAAGGGGAGAAGGAAAATAGGTTTAAGGTGATCACCTATGGTAGACCAGTGCCTAATCCTTTGGGGATATTGGAGTCAAGAATGATTATGAATTCGGATTTGATTTTCTTAGTGAAGAAGGCCTTAAAGGTAGCGTTACTTAGCACTAGGGCAAAGGAGAGAAGCTTCAAAGACTTTATACTTCATTTTGCAAAATAGATGGCTTATCAAGATAAATTTCAACCATGAAATATCCCTAGGAACATTGACTCATCATACATGGCCTATACATGAAACATCACTATCTAGAAACAAAAGTTCCACAACTCCGCAATAATAGAGGCAACAAATTAGCCCTAGAATAGTGAAATCTCAGCAACAATGTATGTGACAAAAATAAAGCAAAGAATAGCATTAAAGTTGTTCTTACATGTATTAGAGTATATCCAACCATCAAAATTTTTCCAAACAAGAAGCTCCAAGACAAGATAAAATGATCCAAACATCAAAATTCATTCCATGCTCCAAAATTTCATCCAACAAGAAGGATAGCGAAGTTCTCTAAAGAGATACAAGTCCAACCAAGTGATGATGCCAAAATGAATTCCAATCACTTGTATTTATACGTTTCTAATGAGTTTTATTTAGCTAATTAGGCATACATTAGCCCCTACAATAAAATAATCTGCAAAATAACTAACTTTTGGTGACAAACCCACCAAACTAGCTCATAAACAAAAGAATAAGCCTCTCAAGGGGTCGAATAATGAATAGTGCATGTCGTTGGGCCTTGGAGAAGGCCTAATGGAGTCCATATGTGCCATAATGTGTGGTTGAACTCCCAAAAGATGTGGACAAGGGGTTGGCCCCTTGTAATAACTTGTGGTGCTCCAAATGACATGTGGGGGTACACAAGTGTCTTCATGGGTCTCCAAACAAATCGAAGATGCATTTAGATCTCCTCCAAGGGCTAGGATGATGGTGTAGGTGATGCCACATCATCGTGCAAGTCCTGGATCATCTGTCAAGTGTATGGTGCAACTTTGGGGCCAGTTGGGCATGATGGATCAGGTGCATCTTCCTCGTCCAATAAGTGAACCACGAGCAATCTCTGAATGGCTGTGGGGATCCATGGAGTGTTGTTTGCTGTTGTGGAGGCCCATGGTTCTCTACACACACCCTACATGTGCCAATGTAGCCCTCTGGGGTCAAGACCCCGTATAAGGAGACCATGTGAAAATTCCTAAACCTGGAATCCCTACTACAACAAACTGATGTTACTTCTCCTACTTGTTAATCCATACAAGTTATTTACTATGTTCTTCAGTAAATATCGAAGTAAATACAACTGCAACATTCACTATTTAAAATAATATGGCGAAACAAGATATTGAACAGGAAAAATATACAAGACAGTAACACAGTTATCTTTGGACAAATGTCCTCGGAAAAATACAGTAGTAAATATGAGTACAATTCGTTGGAAGCCCAACCGACTATCCGATATAGAGAGAAATTGGACAAAACAATTAGTGAGATGATCTCACTCTGTCACTGGAAGAATCTGACCCTGATCTCGCTGGAAGGAGGCTCTGCGCAGATCTGCATCAGCCTCTGTGCAGATCTGTGTCAACCCTATGCAGTCTCTGTGTCACCTTAGCTGGGGACTGCGCTGCTCTTCCTTCGGATCCTCTGCTACCCAGAAACTTCGATTTCCAGCGTCAGCCTCTGCGCAGATCTGTGTCAACCCTACGCAGTCTCTGTGTCACCTTAGCTGGGGACTGCGCTGCTCTTCCTCCGGATCCTCTGCTACCCAGAAACTTCGATTTCCAGCCTCTCGGTCTCACACCCCGGCTCCCGGCTTCTGAAACTTGATTTCCTCAGTAGGAATTCGATCTTCCTCTAGGCTCTACGCTGCCACTGCGTCAGCTCTGCGTGGGCCAATGCCAACCTCTCTTTGGACTTTGCTCTGCCCTCTCTGCCTTGTACTCTTCAGCCTAGGAAAACTTCCTTCTTCCAGATACTATCTCTGCCCCTCGCTACAAAAGATCACTATCGAAAATCTCTTCGGCAGCTGCTCTGCGTCAGAAAATCGAACTTCTGATCTGTGTGTGTATGTGTTTTCCAAGTGCCCATCAAGCCTTCTCTTATAATCCTCTCGTTGATTAATCAACGACCTAGATTAGATTCTAATCAATGGCTAGGATCATATTGATTTGATCTCCGCCTTCTTCCAAAAGTTTCACCCAAAGTTTATATTAATACCCTTTAATTATTTTAATTTCCTAAGTTTAGACTTAGGGTCCTATTACAAATAATTAATTATTTTAAGAAAATTGTCTTCGGGTGGAATTTCCCAAAACGATTTCTGGGTATTGGAGAATGCATGTGTCTAATCCTTCCTGCAAAATTTGAGATTTAGAGCACATCCAATGCTACCAGAAATCAACACTCCCTCTTATCGAGGAATGTGCTCTAGCAATGCAACCTGCTGAAGCATCACTCTGTTCTGTAACATCTCCTTCTGCGCTGTTGATGTCTGACATCTTGTCCACCAAATACTACGCAAATCCTGCATCTATACTGTTGCTGACCCTACCACTATCAACACTGCATCTGTACTACAACTCCCTCTTAATTCTGCATCTGTGCTGCTGTTAGCATTGCCACTACCAACTACATCTGCACTGCAACCTTCTCCAACTGTTGCTGCTACTGCATCAGCAACAGAAAAGCATCCCAAATTACTGAACTGGTGTATAGTATGATGCATCTCGCTACTGGAGTTTGACTGCTCCTAGTCTCTGCACTGACCCTCTAAAGCTTCTGCGTTGCTGCTTGACCTCTGCTCTGTGCCATCTACACTGTTGCCAACTCTACTCTGCGCTGCCCAATCTCTGGGGCTACTAGCCACTGCAATTGTCACTCTGACACTCCTCTGCACCAACTGGCACTGATCCATCCTGCTACTACTGATCTGGGCTCCTGTAGCAAGGAGTTGATCCATGAGGTGGGCTCCTCAAGGATCCTGCCCATTTGTAGTTTTTTCGAACTACAACTCTAAATCAGCCCACCTCCCTCTTGGAGGTATCTCGGCTGTCATGGCAATCTCATCCTCCTTGATCTTCGCAACTGCAACCTTCGAATCATGCTTTTCATCTTTGTGCTTCTTCTTGAGAGGACACTGTGTTGCGTAGTGATTGAGTTCAGCACACTTGAAGCATTTGTTCTTCGAAATGTACTTCTTCCACATCCGTTGCTCTTGCACCGGTTTTCCCGCATTAGGTTTTTATGGGGACATTTGTCCAAAAATAACTTTCATTGTGTTGTATCTTTTCTTGTTCAGTTTCTTGTTTCAACATATTAATTTTAAATAGTGAATGTTGCAATTGTATTTACTTTGATATTTACCGTAGAACACAGTAAATAACTTGTATGGTTTAACAAGTAGAAGAAGTAATATCAGTTGCTGTAGTAGGGATTTTGGGTTTAAGAATTTTCACATGGTATCAAAGCAATAGGTAAGGCAAGAAGAACAGAGTCGGAAGACCCAACACTGAAGGAAGAAGGGAATTCGAAATTCCTGCAGAGGTAGCAATTCGAATCCTCAGAGGGTTTGCGCAGTTCAGGTCGGAGGGCTAGATTTTCAAGGGAAATCTCTCTTTGAGTGAGTCGACAGAGAGGTAAGATTGCCAGATCGAGATTTGTCAGTAGCAGAGGGAGCAGCGCAGCAGAAGCTTCAACAAAGAGGTTTTTCTGGTGGGACGCAGTTTCCTGCAGGGAGTTGCTAGGGCAGGATAACATTAGAGATCGTTAGAAAAATAATACAACGACGGAAACTCAAGATGTCTCCGAATTATCTTCCAGATTAGAAGAAGAATTCGCATTCTTAGTGTTGATTTTAGGTAGCATCAGATGTGCTCTAGCCATGAAATATGGTGGAGAGGCTAAGGCACACGAGATCTCCAAGACCTAGAAATCGTTTGGAGAAATTCCACCTGGATGAAGAGATATTAAAATAATTAATATTTTTAATGGGTTCCTAAGTCTAAACTTAGGAAAATAAAAATATTAATGTGTATTAATATAAAATGGGTGAGAAAGTTCTAAGTGACGAGAATCAAGCCAGTTTTAATCTTAGCCGTTGATTAGGGACTTAATCTCGGTCGTTGAATCGTCAACAAGAAAAGTATAAGAGGAGGCTTGAGGGTCAGTTGGAGATACACCAAGAGAGATCAATTAGTTCGATTTTCTGGGGCGAGGTTTGCTGAGGAAATCGAGCAAGTGATCAGTTGCAGTGAGGGGCAGTTCAACAAGAGGCTGAAGAATACATAGCAGAGAGGCAGCGAAGTGTCGGGAGAGACAGCGCAGGCCTAGGAGGGCTGACGCAGAGGCCGTAGGAGCTAGCACAGAGGATGCAGAGGGCCATAGAGGCTGACGCAGAAGTCGTAGAGGGCTTCAGAGGCAGCGCTGGGAGATTCTGTGGGGCAGACTGGGAGCAGATCAACTGACGCAGAGCCGAGAGAGGGTGACATAGTTCCAGAGTAGTGCTTGGAGCAGCTTTCGCTGTCCAGCACAAGGAACAACCAGAGTCACTGTGGGATTGATCATCCGGTTGCTGATTTGCTGGAATATCTGTCTCCGGATAGAGGTACTACTGCTGAGGACATTCTCTGTTGGGTGAGCCATTTCTGGCACCCTAGTTGTATTCAAAAATCTGCTTAATAATAAAACCCTCATATATGCTGCACCGGTTTTCCTGAATTGGGTTTTTCCGGGGACGATTGTCCAAAAATAAGGGTATTTCTTGTGTTATTGTTTCTGTTTACTTCAGTGCATGATCTGTATATGTGTGAAGGCTACATTTATGTTTACTTCGATGTTTATGCAATTAAATAACTTGTTAATGTAAAGAACAAGTAGGAGATAGTAAACCAGAAATTGCAGTAGGGGTTTCTGATGTGTTAGATTCAGGAATTTTCACATGGTATCAGAGCGATTGCAGATCAGAGGAGACTGAAGACACCAGCCGAGAAAATCTGAGAATTTGCAGCAGAGAAGCAATTGTCCTGAGAGACAACGCTGTTCTAGAGCTAGAGACGCAGAAGGAGGAGTGATGCAGTGCAAAGAAGGTGACGCAGAGGCTCACGCAGTGCCTGCGTCAGCACTTTGAGCCAGGTGAAGGTGACGCAGTAGTTGGGAGGAGCCCACGCAGTAGTTGCGTTAGCTATCCAGGCCAACGCAGAGGCAGAGGGGGGCATATCAGGCCTACGCAGTGCCAAGTCATCTTTCTTAGCCAGGAAGGATTGATGTAGTGGCCAGAAGGAGTTGATCTAGCTCTCAATGTGATTGCGTAGAGCTAGAAGGGCTCAGATTCTTTAGTTTACGGGGCTAAGGGAGTTGTGCAGATTTTGATTTGAGAAGCTGGTGGGACGCTGTTTCTGTCGGTGCAGAACAATGTTTAAGGAGACTGAACCAAGGTAGAGGGAAACACTACCTCGACAGATTTCTAGCCAAGAAATCTAGATCCGGGTTGCAGCGGCAAAGGAGGATTGGAGAGGAGTGATTTGACAGTTGGCTGGAGGATTTCCGAGAGGGAAATCAGGACTGAGAGGGAGTCTATAAGAGGAGCAGAGATGGTAGTGAATGGATTGAGGGATCAGGACAGATTGGACGGAGCTTCCAATTTTGTCATTTGGAAGGCTAGGATCCTGGCAATCCTGGATAAACATCGCATCAAGGACTATGCCTTGAGAACAATAGTTGTCCCAGTTGACCTTGATGCAAATGAGAAGTATGAGGAGGCCTAGGTAAAGGCGAAATGCATGATTCTAGACGGGGTCAAGGATCATGTCATACCACATATTGCTGAGTAGACGCTGACCACCTTATACCAGGGCTCTTCCGTGCAACGGAAGATGTTATTGGAAAATCAGCTGAGGTCATATCAGATGCAGAAATGAGAGGAGATAGATCTGTTCCTTCTCAGGTTGCAAGGAATTCGCGACCAACTTACTTCCGTGGGGTCTACACTAGATCCAGAGTTCATGGTCAGGACCAGTGTTGTTAAAATCGCGATTTTTTCACCTTTCCGCATAAAACGCGATTTTTATCCCAAAAAATCGCCGGATTTTTTTTATAGCGATTTTTTCCGAAAAAATCGCGATTTTTTTCGAAAAAATCGCCGAGGGCGCGGGCAGCGGGCTTTTAATAGGGAAAAATGATTTTTTTTTATGTCATTTGACTGTCGCCGCGCGGAGGAGGAGGAGAAGAGCTGAAGGAGAAGAGCTGAAGGGTTTGGGTCGACTTTGGGAGCGAATCCAAGTGTTTTTAGGAGAAATCCAAGACAAGATCACCAATTTGTCCATAAAAACGGTATGTAGATTAATTTTTTTTTGTTTTGCTTCTTTAAAAACTTTGTTTTTCATTGTTTTTAAAGAATTTTTTGTAATTTTTCATTGATTTGGGATGGGTAATTTGTTATGACTATGAGAACCAATTTTTTATTTTTATTTTTTCATTTTTTTTAAACATTGTTTATGTTTTTTGAATTTTCATTGTTTTTTGGCATTTGCCATTGGCATTTGGTTGGGTAACTTGGGTTTGGAAATTGGGATTTTGGAAATAATTAACTTGTAATTTTGTAAATGCTAAATTGTAATTTGTATTATGTAATCCTAAATTCCTATTTCCTAATCCTTATTTTTCCATAGGTTTGCAAATTCAAAATTCAAAAACAAACATGCCAAGGAAATTGGATCCTTTCTGGGAATATGGTGAACCTAAAGCTCCGAATGATAGACAAAACTTGTTTTGCAAGTTGTGTGGAAAGGAGATAAGCGGGGGGGTGTACAGGTTGAAGTTCCACCTTGCACAAATCCCTGGACGTGATGTGGGGCCCTGTATAAATACAAATCCTGAAATTATCCAAAGAGCCATGAGAGCATTGGGAGAATTAGAGCACACTAGAGAGGCCAAAGAAGAACTCAAAAGGCAACTAAAAAGGTCAGCTGAAGGAAGTGGGCCAAGTGGCACTGGTTCTACTGCAACGTCAGTCAATCCGGTAGCTGCATCATCATTTTTTGTTCCTCGAACCACACCTGGTTCACAACCAACTATCGGTTCAATGCTAAAAAGAACTGAAAAAGAACAAGCTGATAGGTTGATGGCAAAATTTCTCCTCTGGAGTGATATTCCTTTCAGCATTGTAAGGAATAATTCATTTTTCCAACCTGCTGTTGATGCTATTGCCAGTGTTGGCCCGGGGTACAAAATCCCTTCTCTTCATGATTTCAGAGGCCAGATTCTTCAAGAGGAAAAGCGTGACTGCACCCAAAGATTGGAGGATTTTAGGGCATCATGGGCACAAACAGGATGCACTGTTATGTCAGATGGTTGGATTGGCCAAAAGGGGAGAACCCTTATAAACTTCTTGGTTATTTGTCCCAAGGGGACTATGTTTATCAAATCTATTGATGCAACTCATCAAATCAAAGATGCAAGAACTTTATGTGATTTGCTGGATGTGTTTATTTTGGAGGTGGGTGCAGAAAATGTTGTCCAAGTCATAACGGACAATGCTGCAAATTATGTTGCTGCTGGTAGAATGCTTATGGACAGGCATCCTACTTTATTTTGGACACCTTGTGCTGCCCATTGTATTGATTTGATGTTAGAGGACATAGGGAAAATTCCCTTTGTCAAAGATATTGTTGACTCATCAAAAAGCATCACAAAATTTATTTACAATCACACATCTGTGCTTAGCTTGATGAGAAAATGCACCAACAACAAAGAGTTGGTGCGCCCCGCCATTACACGGTTTGCGACGAGTTTCATATCTCTTCAATCCCTCTTGAATTCTATGTGGGATTTGAAGAGAATGTTTCTTTCAGAGGAGTGGCGTGCTTCGTCAATGAGCCGCAAACTAGAAGGAGAGGCCGTGTGCAGACTAGTTTCATACCAGGAAGACTTCTGGGCGGGAGTGCAGGAGGTGTGCGCTGTTACTGAACCTTTGGTAAAGGTTCTTCGGTTGGTTGATGGTGAGAAGCCCACAATGGGCTATTTGTATGAAGCCATGGACAGGGCCAAAGAAGCCATTCGGTCCTACTATGATGATAAGGGAGATGATGGGTTTCAGAGACAACTCCTTCTATGGGCAGTGATTGATGAGCGATGGAACAACACACTCCATCATCCCATTCATGCTGCTGGGCTTTTCCTGAACCCTGCATTTTCTTATGCATGTGGGTTTGATTTTGATGCTGAGGTCGTGGAAGGATTATTAACCTGTGTCCAGAAGATGGTGAGATCTCCAGAACAACGTATAGAGATCTGTAGACAAATTGAGACATATAAGATGTCAGGTGGCACATTTGGCTTTGAGATGGCTGTCACTGATAGGACGATTACAATGCCAGGTATTTTTTAGTTTGTACTTTGTAACTTTGTTTCAAATTTCATTGTCTCTTCAAATTCCATTTTTTTCTTATGTTTATTTAAAATTTTATTTGTAATTTTGTTGTAGACGCATGGTGGAAGATGTATGGTGGTAGAGTACCCCTTTTGCAAAAGCTTGCCGTACGCATCCTCAGCCAAACATGCAGCTCCTCAGGATGTGAGCGCAATTGGAGTGTATTTGAAAAAATACACAACAAGAAGCGCAATAGGTTACAACTTAAACATTTAAAATATTGCAAATTTCCAAATAAATTTTTGAATTCATTAAAGTTTTAAACAATAATTTTTTTATAATATTAATTATTAATTATTATTTCATGAACTTTGTACAGGTTGGAGTCCCATAGACTTAATGACATGGTCTATGTCTACTACAATCTTCGATTGTGGGTGAGGCAACTAGAGAGGACACCTGATACGGAAGCCATCTCATTGGATGGGATTGACACCACTGCTGAATGGAGGGTTGAGACCGAGAGGCCTCTCATGGATCCCACTGATGATTGGTTAGTGCAGGATGAGGGGGAGGAGGAGCAGGAGGAGCAGGAGCAGGAGCAGGTGGAGGAGGAGGAGCAGGAGGAGGAGGTGACACCGCCTACCCGGGCTACCACTACCACCAGTAGAGGACGTGGTCTCCGTCTACCTCAGCCTCCTGTAGCTGCTACTACTAGTTCTTCAGCTTCTAGAGCACGTCAGACTCCACTACCATTTCCACCACCACAGGCACCAGCTTCTACATCTAGAGGGAAAGAGAAAGTTGTGCCATTTTCTCGCAAGAGGGGCAGAGGAAATCAATAGGATTAGACTTTCATTTTATTGTATATGACATTATGACATGATGAGATACATTATCATATTTTTTGTTGATATTTTGAGGCTGAGTTGGGACTCAGGACTTACTATTCAGGACATGATTCAATGTTATGTGTGATTTTAGCGCTAGAAATGATATTAAACATCTTATATATTAGTTTTTTTATCATATTTATGTGTCAATGTATTTATTTTATGTTGTAATGGTTTAGATATTAAAAAAATTGAAAAAAAATGAAAAAAATGAATATTTTTGTGCCAAACGCATTTTTCCCGCTTTTTTCCCACTTTTGCCGATTTTTTCCGCTTTATTCCCGGCGCCGATTTAATCCCGATCGCGCTTTTAACAACATTGGTCAGGACTGCTCTGAATGCAGTCTCTAAGGAGAGACGTTTGTTCAAAGCAGTTAGGGTAGAGCGACTCTCCCTAGTTGGGAGGAGATGTGGGCAACTCTTCGATAGGAAGAGCTCAGGAGATTGACCAAGGCGGGGAGTAGCGGTAAGGGAGTTCGAATCAAGAAAGAAGAGGAGGAGGATGTAGCTCTAGCATCTGCGGGACAACAGTGGGTTCAGAAGAGGAAGAAGAAAGATATCTCCAAGGTCAAGTGCTTCAACTGTGGGGAGTTGGGACATTATGCATCTCAATGCCCCAGGAAGAAAGGCAAGGGAGAAGCTTCCGATTCAAAGGCTGCTCCAGCAAAGGTGGAGAAGGATGTCGAGACTGATGACGATTGTGCCATGAGTGCTCATGCGCCTCTAGAGAAGAGGTGGGGAGACATAGAGTTGTAGTCAAGAGGACTACATGTAGGGGCAGGATCCTTGAGGTGCCCAAACTCTTGGATCACATCCGGCTACGGGAGCCCTTAATGACAGTAGCATGATGACAGGTGTCGGGTGGAGAAAGGTGTGATGGAGCGGCAAGGCAATGTTAGAGTGCAGAAGTCTGTACCAGCGCAGTGGAGGTTGCAGCAGTGCAAGAGGCACAAAAGAGGTTGCAGCAACACAGTGGCAGCAGAGGGAGCACAGGATAGTAGCAGAGGTAGCTTCAGCATCACGAGGCTTCCAGATTGACCAGGATGTCAATGTTTGGGTGAAGTCAGTTACTTCTCAGTAACTGAGTTGCAGTACATCAATTAGTAGTGGCAGTGATATGGGTAGCATGATGTAGCATTTTGAGAGGGAGCTGCAGTGCAGACGTAGCAGTGGCAGTGGCAGTGTCATGGGCAGCAGTACAGGAAGCAGCAGTGCTGTGGATGTGGGGCAGCAGGCCAAGCATCAACAAAGAGGACCGATGCGGAGGATCAATGTGATGCTTCTATGGTGAAGCATTGCTAGCACATTCCTCGCGAAGAGGGAGTGTTGATTTTAGGTAGCATCGGATGTGCTCTGGCCATGAAATTTGGTGGAGAGGCTAAGGCACATGAGATCTCCAAGACCCATAAATCGTTTGGAGAAATTCCATCTAGATGAAGAGATATTAAAATAATTAATATTTTAAATGGGTTCGTAAGTCTAAACTCAGGAAAATAAAAATATTAATGTGTATTAATATAAAACGGGTCAGCAAGTTCTAAGTGACGAGGATCAAGCGAGTTCTAATCTTAGCCGTTGATTAGGGACTTAATCTCGGCTGTTGAATCGTCAACAAGAAAAGTAAAAGAGGAGACTTGAGGGTTAGTTGGAGATACACTAAGAGAGATCAGTCAGTTTGATTTTATGGGGCGAGGTTTGCTGAGGAAATCGAGCAAGTGATCAGTTGCAGTGAGGGGCAGTTTAGCAAGAGGCTGAAGAATACATAGCAGAGAGGCAGCGAAGTGCCGAGAGAGACAATGCAGGCCTAGGAGGGCTGATGCAAAGGCCATAGGAGCCAGCACAGAGGATGCAAAGGGCGTAGAGGCTGACACAGAAGCTGTAGAGGCTGACGCAAAGGACGAAGAGGCTGATGCAGAAGTCGGAAAGGCTGACACAAAAGTCGTAGAGGGCTTCAGAGGTAGCGCTGGGAGATTTTTTGGGGTAGACTGGGCGCAGATCAGCTGACACAGAGCTGAGAGAGGGTGACGTAGTGCCTTAAGGGTGATGCAGTTCCAGAGTAGTGCTTGGAGCAGCTTTTGCTGTCCAGCACAAGGAACAACCTGAGTCACTGTCGGATTGATCATCCAGTTGCTGATTTACCGGAATACCTGTCTCCGGATAGACGTACTACCGTCGAGGACATTCGCTGTTGGGTGAGCCATTTCTGGCACCCTAGTTGTATTAAAAAATTTGCTTAATAATAAAACCCTTATATATGCTGCACCGGTTTTCTCGAATTGGGTTTTTCGGGGGACGATTGTCCAAAAATAACGATGTCCCTTGTGTTATTGTTTCTGTTTACTTCAGTGCATGATCTGTATATCTGTGAAGGCTGAATTTTTGTTTACTTCGATGTATATGCAATTAAATAACTTGTTAATGTAAAGAACAAGTAGGAGATAGTAAACCAGAATTTGCAGTAGGGGTTTTTGATGTATTAGATTTAGGAATTTTCACACTTAGCAAGTTCAGCGTTGGCAGATGTTTGGTACATTGATAGCGGGGTTTCAGCCCATATGACTGGAGTGTGAGAATATTTCTCGAGCTATCAAGAAGAACGAATGGACTTCCAAATTACTATGGAAACAAAACAAAGTGTACTCCAGTAGGGAGAGGCACCATAGCATTTCAGATGGAAGCAGGAATCGGCATCCGAGCCACCAATGTTCTACATGTGCTCGGGTTAGGAATGAATCTGATTTCGGTGTCCCAGTTATAGGACAAGCGATACGATGTATAATTCATTGGAAAGAAAGTATATGTCAAACATCCAAGATGGAGCACTGAGGATGCTCAAAGAGACTATTACAGGAGTTCTAGTCCTTAGTACTGAGCATGATGATTTATACAGAGGATGCATATTAGGGAAGTACGCTAAAGCAACTTTTTCCATAAGCAACAATAGAGCATAATGTGTATTGGGATTGATACACTCAGATATCTGTGGTCCAATGTCAATAAGAGCTCTTAGTGGTGGCGAATACTTCTTCACCTTTATTGATGACCACTTTAGAAAACCCTGGATCTATTTCTTAAAGACCAAGGATGGGGTCTTTGATTGATTCAAAGAGTTTAAGGCTCTTGTTGAAAACATGACAAGGAAAATGATAAAGGTATTGTGTTCAGATAATGGTGGAGAATATACAGAGAAAGACTTCACAGATTTCTGCACAAAGGAGGGCATCAAAAGAGAATGGACAACTCTATATAATCCGGAGCAGAATGGAGTAGCAGAGTGGAAAAATAGAACTATTGTTGGGGCAGCAAAAGCTATGTTGTATGATTAGGACTTGCCTAGATTCTTATGGGCATATATATCCAGAATAGAACTCCTCACAGAGCATTGGGGAAGAGAATGCTCGAAGGTGTTTTCACCGGGAAGAAGTCGAAAGTAAGTCATCTCAAGATATTTGGAACCGTGGCATATTGTCACATTCTAGACAAAAAGCGTAGTAAACTGGATCAAACTGTAGAAAAGGGGTACCTCGTAAGATATAGCAAGACCTCAAAGGCATACAGAATCTACATTCCTAGCAACAGGAAGATTGTAGTGAGACGAGATGCAAAGTTCATGGAGGATAGAGCCTTCAGGAAATCTTGAGAGATGCCAGCAGAAGGTCAGTCAGTAGATGTTTCATTAGTCCAGCAACAGTAGGGGTAGCAAGGAGGACAAGCAGGAGGACAGACACCTGGATCGAGTACAATGACCAGTACCAACATTTCCTCAGAAGAAGGAAATCCAGATAGTTCTCAGCAGATGGAATGACAGGACCAGGAGGAGGAGTTGATTGAGCCTCCCACCACCAGTGGTAGAACCAATAGGGAAGTATGACAGACGCTGAGGGACGCAGAGGAGTTTGTTGGAGCTCCTAGAACCGAGAAGAGGCAGCGTAGACAGCCTGACAGATACCAAGCCTTGGTAGCACAGGTTGAAGAACCCTCTAGCTTTCAGGAAGTCGTTCAACACCAAGTGTGGGTGGATGCCATGGTAGAAGAGTATAGTTCTATCATGACGAATGATGTTTGGGAAGTAGTACCTAGACTAGAGGATAAATCAGTTGTAGGATCAAGGTGGATCTACAAGATCAAGTATGCTGCAGATGGCAGTATAGAGAAGTACAAGGCTAGGTTCGTGGCAAAAGGGTACGCACAGAAAGAAGGAATAGACTATGAAGAGACCTTCGCCCTAGTAGCCCGATATACCTCTATCAGATTCGTTATATCCCTAGCAGCTCAAATGGGATGGGAGATTCACCAGATGGATGTCAAGACAACATTTCTGAACGAGGTGATAGAAGAAGAGGTGTATATAGAACAACTTGAAGGCTTTGAAATGCATGAAAAGAGAACTCGTGTGCAGATTAAAGAAAGCCCTGTATGGGCTCAAGTAGCCACTGAGAGCCTGGTATGGTCGGATTGATAGTTACTTGCAGCAGTTGGGATTCTTCAAGAGTGATACTGATCCCATTCTCTACTATTTAATGATAGAGAATGAGCCACTTATTCTGGTATTATATGTGGATGACTTGTTTTTAACAAGGTCATCTAGGCTCATACAAGACTGCAAGAAGAATCTTGAAGTAGAATTCGAGATGAAGGATATGGGGTTGATGCATTATTTTGTAGGGTTGGAAGTTTGGCAGAGGAATGGGGAGATCTTCCTTGGGCAAGGAAGATATGCTACAGAAGTTTTGAAGAGATTCAGAATGCAGGATTGTCGGTCCATGGCTACTCCCATGATCACCAACTGAAAGAAAATAGATGCATCAAGAGACAAGGAGGTGGACCCCACTTTGTACAGACAACTCATTGGGTCGCTCATGTATCTGGTCAATGCTAGGCTAGACATTTGTTACGCTTTCAACACCCTTAGTCAGTTCATGATGGAATTGAAAAGGTTGCATTGGGCAACAACGAGGGACATTCCAAGGTATGTGCGTGGAATATTCGGATATGGGTTGAAATACTCCCGAGGGGATGACGTCAGATTGAATGGATTCATAGGTGCAGATTGGGCAGGTAGTTCAGTAGACCGGAAAAGTAACTCTAGGTATTGCTTCAGTGTTGGATCAGGAATGATCTCTTGGTGCAGCAGGAGGCAGAGGTTGGTAGCTCTGAGCTCAACAGAAGCTGAAGATATGGCAGCCAACACAACCATATGCGAAGCTATATGGCTTAGAAAACTGCTTGTGAGTTTATTAAGAAAGAGGATGGAAGCGACCATGATTTACTGCGATAATTAGGGTTATACCAAACTCTCTGAGAATCCAGTATTTCATGATCGATCGAAACACATTGATATCAGATGTCACTTTATCAGAGACTATGCTTAGCGTGGGGTAGTACAACTACAGTATGTACCCATAGGAGATCAGATAGAAGACATACTCACAAAGGCTCTAGGAAGAGCTAAGTTCATTCAGTTCAGAGAGCAGATAGGTATGGTAGAGAATACATTTCAGTAAACAGGTAATTTCTTAGTTATAGTGGTAGGGAATGAGAGAGAGTTGGAGTACAGATGCAGTGTTGGCAGTGACAAGGTCAGCAATAGTACAGATGCAACATTTGCGCAGTAGTTGATGGGCAGTGATGTCAGACATCAGCAGCACAGAGGGAGATGTTACAGAACAGGGTGATGCTTCGACAGGTCGCATTGCTAGAGCACATTCCTCGCTAAGAGGGAGTGTTGATTTCTGGTAGCATCGGATGTGCTCTAAGTCTCAAATTTTGTAGGGAGGCTTAGACATATGTATTCCACAATACCTAGAAATCGTTTTGGGAAATTCCACCCGGAGACAGTTTTATTAAAATAATTAATTATTTTTAATGGGACCCTAAGTCTAAACTTAGGAAATTAAAATAATTAATGGGTATTAATCTAAACTATGGGTGTAACTTCTAGAAGAAGACGAAGATCAAGTCCAAATGATCTGAGCCATTGATTAGAATCTAATCTGGGCCGTTGGTTCTCAACTGGAAGATTATAAGAAGGACATCGAGGGGCATTTGGAAACACACCAGAGGCAGATACTCAGTTACCTGAGTAAGTTCGATTTTCTCACTGGTCGAAGTTTGGCAAGAGAAAATCGAATCAGAGGGAGAGTTGCAGGTGAGAAGGAGAGAGAGAGGGTATCAACATCAGTCTGAAGGTTAGGAGCAGAAGACGCAGAGCAGAAGGAGGACAACGCAGAGGCTGTGACACAGAGGACAACACAGAGGCAGTGTGACGCTGGGATAGTGTAGTTCTCACGCAGGGGTTGACGCAGTGAGACGCAGAGGGGGCAACAGGTCCTCTCTTGGATCAAAAACTCGTCGAGAAGTGTCTGTAAAAATTCTCATAGAGAATCCTCTTCTATTCTGCTGGTTGTATCTTGTACATGAGATTTTTGCTGAAGAATAATAAAGAAACCCTCATCTGCTACACCAGTTTTCCCGCATTGGGTTTTTCCAGGGACATTTGTCCAAAAATAACTGTGTCATTGTGTTGTATTTTTTCTTGTTTAGTTTCTTGTTTCGACATATTAATTTTAAATAGTGAATGTTGCAGTTGTATTTACTTTTATATTTACTGTAGAACAAAGTAAATAACTTGTATGGTTTAACAAGTAGAAGAAGTAATATCATTTGTAGCAGTAGGGATTCCGGGTTTAGGAATTATCACAGTAGATCTACCCCTCTGCTGCTGCTTAGCTAGTGAGAATTCAGACTCCTTGGCTGGATGTCCTCTGAGGAAGAATTCCCTCTACCGTGTCTCTCTCTTCCCTCTGACGAATTTCTGCCCAGCAACTGCCTGTAGAAAACTACGTCCCACTAGAAACCTCCTTTTTGCTGAAGCTTCTGCGCTACTCCCTCTGACACTGGCAAACTTCGATTTGAAAGTCTTACCTCTCTATTGGGTCACTCAGAGAGAGCCCTTCCTCGAAAATTTTGCCCTCCTGGCCTTGTCTGTGCAGACCCTTTGGGGATTCGAATTGCTGCCTCTGTAGGAATTTCGAATTCCCTTCTTCCTTTAGCGCCGGGTCTTCCGGCTCTGCTCTTCTTGCTTCACTTGTAGTGCTGATACCATGTGAAAATTCCTAAACTCGGAATCCCTACTACAACAAACTGATGTTACTTCTCCTACTTGTTAATCCATACAAGTTATTTACTGTGTTTTATGGTAAATAACGAAGTAAATACAACTGCAGCATTCACTATTTAAAATAATATTCCAAAACAATAAACTGAATAGGAAAAAGATACAACACAATGGCAGTTATTTTTGGACAAATGTCCCCGGAAAAACCCATTGCGGGAAAACCGGTGCAACAACTCTAAGGTTTTTTTATTATTATGTTGCAGTACATCTGAGCACAATTCGTTGGAAGCCCAATCGGCTATCCGATATAAAAAGAAATTGGACAAATCAATTAGTGAGATGATCTCACCCTGTCATTGGAAGAATTTGGCCCTGATCTCGTTGGAAGGAGGCTCTGCATCCCTTTTGCGTCAGCCTTTGCGTAGATCTGCGTCAACCCTACGTAGTCTCTACGTCACCTCGGCATGGGACTGCGCTGCTCTTCCTCTCGATCCTCTGCTGCCTAGAAACTTCGATTTCCAGCCTCCCGGTCTCACACCCTAGCTTCCGGCTTCTGAAACTCGATTTCATCAACAGGAATTCGATCTTCCTCTAGGCTCTGTGCTACCACTGCGTCAACTCTACGTGGGCCAACGTTAGCCTCTCTCTGGACGTTGTTCTGCCCTCTCTGCCTTGTACTCTCCGGCCTAGAAAAACTTCCCTCTTCCGGATACTATCTCTGCCCCTCACTACAAAAGATCACTATCGAAAATCTCTCCGACAGTTGCTCTGCTTCAGAAAATTGAACTTCTGATCTGTGTGTGTGTGTTTTCCAAGTGCCCATTAAGCCCTCTCTTATAATCCTCTCATTGATCAATCAACGACCTAGATTAGATTCTAATCAATGGCTAGGATCATATTGACTTGATCTCCGCCTTCTTCTAGAAGTTTCACCCACAGTTTATATTAATACCCTTGAATTATTTTAATTTCCTAAGTTTAGACTTAGGGTCCTGTTGTTGCACAGATTGTCATGACAACGCTTAGACCGGGGGCTGTCAACCTGATCCCTGATCTCTCCGTTTAAGCCTGTCTCCCGCGGCTAAGGGGGGTAGACCCTATGAGATGATGAAGACCAATTGTGAATCAGTTGGTTTGGGAGACACGAAAGGAAACCAGCACTAAATAGATTTTACTGAATTAACAGACCAGTGCCTTATGGAGTTAATGTTTAAACGATTAATTATCAGATGCTGTAGAAATATGAACTCATTAAGAGCAATCATTTATCATCAAAGCCTGAGTGAATATTAACTTTTATCAAATGCGAGAAAATGCTTAACGGCTTAATGATACTCCAGCAATTTAAAATTTCGAAAGATAAAGTGCTTTGAACAATAAAATATTAACCAGAGATCACATTCATGCAGTTAATCCTCAGATGAACATTGAATCATATTAAACACTAATTCCCACGTCAAAAATTTTTTAGCCTCAGCATAAAAGATGAAACCTAAGAAATTCCAGAGCTAAGACTGAAATTTTCAATTTTTTTTTTTTTCAAAATATTTTTTAATTTTTAAATATTTTTATTTTTTATTTTCTAAGAATAAAAACAAACTAAAAAAACTTAATAAAAATAAAACTTAAAATTATTCTAAACTAAACTAAATAAAACCTAAAATTATTAAAATCTACACTAAATCTAAAGTCTAATAAAAGGAGCCTTTTTTTTTTATAAAGATTAAAAAATAAATAAATTAAATACTAACCCTTCCATCCTAAAAATCTAGACTAAACTTAAATCTAAAATTAAAATAACTTAAACACTATACAAAATCTAATCAAAGATAAAAATGAATATCGATTTTTAATTTTTTTTATTTAAGTTAAATCCTAAAAAAGTAAAAAATGATAATTTAAATCTAATGTTATACCTATCAAAAACTAGAAGCGTAATGAAGTGAGACTGGCCTGCGTAAAGAAAATAAACGCGTTCCTGTTTGTCGGCGGAATACTTCGACGGCTGACAGAGAGAAATTTTGAGTGTTTGTAGGTGGAGAAGGGCGTAGCTGCGATGATGGAAACGCTGACAAAGCCACGGATTGAGACGCAGCTTTGGAGAAACTTCAACGGCAGGGTTGATGGACCAAGGTCGATCTTGTAAATTTTTGCAGTCGTGCTGATCGAACTTGAACAAGATTATGTCAGGGCGTTCTCTTAGACCAAAACGATGAGTGCTCCAGTTTCATAACAAGATTTTTTTTTGTTTTTTTTAATTTGATAGAGCAAGAAAAGGATCCCTCAATCACGTAGAGCCAGTTGAACTGGAAATGACCTGCTCCTGCGATTAACGTTTTATTTCACTGCATTTTCCCTTGCTTTGTGCGCAGATGTGGCGTAATTGATGAGCAGAGGGGATCGATAGATGGTCGTAGCAGGTTCTGACGACAACATAAGCAAGTATACAGCAGTGAGGGGACGTGAGGGACGCGTGAACTTGAATGAAAACGCAGGCAGCTATGCAACGTTTTGGGGGGGCAATGACAGGCTGGGGCAGCGAGGGGCCACGACAACTTCAATGGAGATAATATGCGGTGAAAGGCGGAGAAGAATGAGGGACGATAAAACTCAATCCACGTAGCACGCAGGGATTATGGCAGCCACTGTAAAATGACACTTCGACGGTTTTGGCAGCCAGGAGTTTTAAAATTTTAAATCAACTGCTCTAGAAACCCTGAAATATTTCTAAAAAAAAAGCACCTGTAACCTACAAATGGAAAACAAAAAACCCGAAGATATATGCAAAGATTAAAAGTAAATCCCTACAAAACTGGTCCAAAATTGCAAAATTTACAGCTCTAGGACAGCCAGATTTGTCAATAATCACAGTAATATTATCAAAATTTAATTTAAATGTAAAATGCTTCAGAAAACCCTGCATGCATTAAATAAAAATATTTCGAATGATAAGCCAGGGATCAAGAACTGGCTGGGCTCTTTCAGAAAACACAACCCGGGAGTTGGCTGGTTCAGCCGAGAACTTCCCCTAATGCCCGATAATCTGAAAAAAAAAGGATTTCCTGCACAGCTTAAAATCAACCATCAACATAGAAGGAGAAAACAATAGTGAAACCCCGATCAAATGGAGATACCTGCCACTATATTTCAGAATCTAAACTATCATTCAAACCCCAAAGATCAGACAAGATACCCGTGCCTAGATCAATCTTCATTAAGCTATCATTAATGGCTGAAAATAAAATTATGCAGAAAAAATAGAACAATCTTACAACATTTTCAGAAGAGTAACACCAGCAAGATTTTTGACCCCAAATTCTTTCTTTATTAGCAACATAAAAGTTTACAAGAGAGCTTCTTCAGCACAAGACTCCAAGATCCAATCTCACTCTCAAATGACCCTTAGCACCCTATTTAAAGGAAAAATTCCCAACAGCTAGTTCGAGTGATCCATGTCAAAATGATCTCGACCGCCGATGAGGATCAAGACATCTTTTAATCTCATCTGTCGAATTTTTTTTAATGCATTAAAAATTGAAATTCTGCATTTATTTACTCAAAAATATTATTATTTTATTATTTTTAGGTTTTTACTTTATTTTATTATTATTATATTTTATTTATTTATTTAATTTATTTTATAAATTTTATTATTTTTAATTTTTTTAATTTTTAAAATTTAAAATTTATTTTTTAAATGGATCCTCGAACTTAGCCTTTGGAAATATCACCTAGGACCTAGGACTTAGGACTTATGAGGGGATTAAAACATTTTCTAACCCTCAAGACACTTTACATCATGACTTTTACAACTTTACATCTCAAGGGAGAGAACCCATTTGACATAGACCCTCATAAACCATTCAGTTCTGCGACACAACTATAATCTAGCAGATTAACACACTAGGATTCTCCTAAGATTCTAATGGCAAAATCCATTCCGGCTTTGGGGTTATGCTGAAGGAAAACTCTGCCGATCATGGATCGGTGAGACGAAAAACCTTCCGGAACGTAGATTATCACTTAGAAAATTAGGTCCACCTAGGCAATTTACATACATGACTCATATCTGCTAAGATTATTTACAATTTATACATGCAGACTGGGTTTACAACATAAATTGATCAAGCTGTCGATGACTGTAGAATGGCACAGACATGTCGATCAAGCGCTACCCTTTTTGCAAAGAAAAGGGGGTGTACTGCTATGGGTAGTTGACCGGTAGTGGTCAACATCTGGCTCTACTTGGGGACACGTTGCTGCATTGTAGGAACGTGAGAATCCAGAATCTGCACCCATGCAACACACAACAAAACATAAGTAGCGTCCATCCAAAAATCATCATATAACATTAAGCACAGGAAAGATATAAGCTCTTCATTTATTAACTAATCTAGAAAAGCAAATCTAATCCTAAAACAGAAATGAAAGTGCTGAAATGACAAGGAGTAGGGTTAGAAATACAATACAAAGGATGCCCCATGGCATCAGATGTGTTCAATATAGTGTATACTGAGCATTTGCCTGCTTTCAGGCAAATCTGTCGGCTGCTTGTCGGATGTGCCATGTCCAATTCTACATATGGTAGGACTTTTTCCTATTCGAAAATCAAGCTGCTCGCGGCCGTCTGATGCATCAAATCTTCTTCTCATTTTCTTCCTTTTGCGCTTTTTCTTTGTGGCAGGCTGTATTAATGACGACGTGGAACTTTCTATTTCATAGCTCTTAGATGAAGTATGTAAGATATGTGTGACATGTCTTTCCTCTTCTTGCATCTGATCTTTATCGTTTTTAATTTTATCTGGATCACCTTCAATTGACCACCTTTTAATCGAACCAATGACCTCCTCATAGTAATATGGAGCTTGTTGCAGCGGATGGGAAGGCTCTTGATCTAGTGATTTTTCCTGGTTTCCTTCATCTTCCGACTGCTGTTGAAATTTCTGAAACTGTATTTTAATGGCGTCTATCTGACTAGAGTGTTCAACCCTTATAGCACTGATTTCCCTGGCATGGTCTTCTTCCATGGTCATCAAGCAATGCTGCATAGAGTTTATCTCTTTCTTATGATTTGCTTGCATGGTCGTCATATTTTCCTCTAAGCCTGACATCTTGCTTTGCATAAAACTAATTTCTGTGTCATGATTAATCTTCATGGCTTCAATTTCCTTACTATGTTGATTTTGCATGATCTCCATCTCCCTATTACGCTTTTCCAGGTGAGTGCATAAAGTTCTCACATCATTGGCGTAATTAGTTTGATTTATCTCCATATTTCTTACCAGTAACAATAGATCTTGTATAATTTGCTTATGATCTTCCTTTTTATTGTCAACACTACTATGATTTGCAATGGTACAAGTGGATGGCACCTTCTGATATGAAGAATTGTCTTGGACAGCTGGACCTTTTACAAGATTACTTTCATTTTGTTGCACAATTTTAGGGGCACAAGGCGAGCTATCTGGATCACCATATCTATCTTTAAAAGCATCGACAATGTCTTGCAAAGAAATGAAGGAATCTTCAGGACAACTATTAAACCAGTTCAAAGCATCACCCTTTAAAGAATGGACAAATAGACGCATCTTGACATCTTCATGATTATATTGAGGAAGTCTACAATATATGATCATTACACAAGTAAACCTGTTTAAATGCTGTCTAACAGCGACCGAATCACCACCTGAGAACTTAAATAATTTAGAAATGGCCTCTTTCGGAAAATCATGGAGATTATCAGTAAAATGACATGGTTTAAATGAATAATCCATGATGAATAATAAGGGATCAAATGGATGATAGAAAGAGATTTCTGCTCAAGAAAATTAAGAGATGAAAGAAGTGGAGTCGCCACTTGAACAATGAATCTAATTCTAGGATCCAAAAATCAACCAACAAGCAGATATGAGAGAGGCTTCTTGTCTGGGAAATGAAAAGAAATGGAGTCGCCACCCAAACAAGAAACGAACTGAAGAGTAGTTGCTGATATGACGAAAGATAAGGTGATGAAAGAGATCCAAATGATGCCAAAAAATGTTGAATCTGCCAGCTCAAACGCGAGATGAGAAAGAATGATGAGAAATGAGAATATGAATGTCGTTGAAACACCAGGGACAGAAAAACTCTTTCCCCGGCAACGACGCCAAAAAATGTTGTCGCACAGATTGTCACGACAACGCTTAGACCGGGGGCTGTCACCCTGATCCCCGATCTCTCCGTTTAAGCCTGTCTCCCGCGGCTAAGGGGGGTAGACCCTATGAGATGATGAAGACCAACTGTGAATCAGTTGGTTTGGGAGACACGAAAGGAAACCAGCACTAAATAGATTTTACTGAATTAATAGACCAGTGCCTTGTGGAGTTAATGTTTAAACGATTAATTATCAGATGCTGCAGAAATATGAACTCATTAAGAGCAATCATTTATCATCAAAGCCTGAGCGAAGATTAACTTTTATCAAATGCGAGAAAATGCTTAACGGCTTAATGATACTCCAACAATTTAAAATTTCGAAAGATAAAGTGCTTTGAACAATCACGTAAAATATTAACCAGAGATCACATTCATGCAGTTAATCCTCAGATGAACATTGAATCATATTAAACACTAATTCCCACGTCAAAAATTTTTTAGCCTCAGCATAAAAGATGAAACCTAAGAAATTCCAGAGCCAAGACTGAAATTTTCATATATATATATTTTTTTTTTCAAAATATTTTTTAATTTTTTAATTTTTAAATATTTTTATTTTTTATTTTCTAAGAATAAAACAAACTAAAAAAACTTAATAAAAATAAAACTTAAAATTATTCTAAACTAAACTAAATAAAACCTAAAATTATTAAAATCTACACTAAATCTAAAGTCTAATAAAAGGAGCCTTTTTTTTATTTATAAAGATTCAAAAAAAAAAAAAATTAAATACTAACCCTTCAATCCTAAAAATCTAGACTAAACTTAAATCTAAAATTAAAATAACTTAAACACTATACAAAATCTAATCAAAGATAAAAATGAAAATCGATTTTTAATTTTTTTTATTTAAGTTAAACCCTAAAAAAGTAAAAAATGATAATTTAAATCTAATGTTATACCTAGCAAAAACTAGATTAACATTACCGTCAGCGTAATGAAGTGAGACTGGCCTGCGTAAAGAAAATAAACGCGTTCCTGTTTGTCGGTGGAATACTTCGACGGCGGAATACTTCGACGGCGGACAGAGAGAAATTTTGAGTGTTTGCAGGTGGAGAAGGGCGTAGCTGCGATGATGGAAACGCTGACAAAGCCACGGATTGGGACGCAGCTTTGGAGAAACTTCAACGGCAGGGTTGATGGACCAAGGTCGATCTTGTAAATTTTTGCAGTCGTGCTGATCGAACTTGAACAAGATTATGTCAGGGCATTCTCTTAGACCAAAACGATGAGGGCTCCAGCTTCATAACAGGAATTTTGATTTGACAGAGCAAGAAACGGATCCCTCAATCACGTAGAGCCAGTTGAACTGGAAATGACCTGCTCCTGCGATTAACGTTTTATTTCACTGCATTTTCCCTTGCTTTGTGCACAGATGTGGCGTAATTGATGAGCAGAGGGGATCGATAGATGGTCGTAGCAGGTTCTGACGGCAGCATAAGCAAGTATACAGCAGTGAGGGGACGTGAGGGACGTGTGAACTTGAATGAAAACGCAGGCAACTATGCAACGTTTTGGGGGGGCAATGACAGGCTGGGGCAGCGAGGGGCCACGACAACTTCAATGGAGATAATATGCGGTGAAAGGCGGAGAAGAATGAGGGATGATAAAACTCAATCCACGTAGCACGCAGGGATTATGGCAGCTACTGTAAAATGACACCTCGACGGTTTTGGCAGCCAAGAGTTTTAAAATTTTAAATCAACTGCTCCAGAAACCCTGAAATATTTCTCAAAAAAAAATGCACCTGTAACCTACAAATGGAAAACAAAAACCCGGAAGATATATGCAAAGATTAAAAGTAAAACCCTACAAAACTGGTCCAAAATTGCAAAATTTACAGCTCTAGGACAGCCAGATTTGTCAATAATCACAGTAATATTATCAGAATTTAATTTAAATGTAAAATGCTTTAGAAAACACTGCATGCATTAAATAAAAATATTTCGAATGATAAGCCCGGGATCAAGAACTGGCTGGGATCTTTCAGAAAACACAACCCGGGAGTTGGCTGGTTCAGCCGAGAACTTCCCCTAACACCCAGTAATCTGAAAAAAAAGGATTTCCTGCACAGCTTAAAATCAACCATCAACATAGAAGGAGAAAACAATAGTGAAACTCCGATCAAATGGAGATACCTGCCACTATATTTCAAAATCTAAACTATCATTCAAACCCCAAAGATCAGACAAGATACCTGTGCCTAGATCAATCTTCATTAAGCTATCATTAATGGCTGAAAATAAAATTATGCAGAAAAAATAGAACAATCTTACAGCATTTTCAGAAGAGTAACACCAGCAAGATTTTTAACCCCAAAGTCTTTCTTTATTAGCACCAGAAAAGTTTACAAGAGAGCTTCTTCAGCACAAGACTCCAAGATCCAATCTCATCTCAAATGACCCCTAGCACCCTATTTAAAGGAAAAATTCCCAACAGCTAGTTCGAGTGATCCATGTCAAAATGATCTCGACCGCCGATGAGGATCAAGACATCTCTTAATCTCATCCGTCGAATTTTTTAATGCATTAAAAATTGAAATTCTGCATTTATTTACTCAAAAATATTATTATTTTATTATTTTTAGGTTTTTACTTTATTTTATTATTATTATTTTTTATTTATTTTATTATTTTTAATTTTTTTAATTTTTTAAATTTTAAATTTATTTTTTAAATGGATCCTTGAACGTAGCCTTTGGAAATATCACCTAGGACCTAGGACTTAGGACTTATGAGGGGATTAAAACATTTTCTAACCCTCAAGACACTTTACATCATGACTTTTACAACTTTACATCTCAAGGGGGAGAACCCATTTGACATAGACCCTCATAAACCACCCAGTTCTGCGACACAACTATAATCTAGCAGATTAACACACTAGGATTCTCCTAAGATTCTAATGACAAAATCCATTCCGGCTTTGAGGTTAGGCTGAAGAAAAACTCTGCCGATCATGGATCGGTGAGACGAAAAACCTTCCGGAACGTAGATTATCACTTAGAAAATTAGGTCCACCTAGGCAATTTACATACATGACTCATATCTGCTAAGATTATTTACAATTTATACATGCAGACTGGGTTTACAACATAAATTGATCAAGCTGTCGATGACTGTAGAATGGCACGGACATGTCGATCAAGCGCTACCATTTTTGCAAAGAAAAGGGGGTGTACTGCTATGGGTAGTTGACCGGTAGTGGTCAACAGGTCCCATTAAAAATAATTAATTATTTTAATAAAACTGTTTCCGAGTGGAATTTCCCAAAACAATTTATGGGTATTGGAGAATGCATGTGTCTAAGCCTCCCTACAAAATTTGAGACTTAGAGCACATCCGATGCTACCAGAAATCAACAGACCAAACCCAAATGGAAACCACCTGCAATCTTGCATAAGATCCAATGCATCCTTGTGCCTTCCAACAAACCAAGCCATTAAAAAATCAAGTAAAATAATTTGTAAACCATGGACAACAAGTGAGCACTTCATAATGGCATGCCCTTCCATAGTGGGCTTTGTCATGTGCTAATGTCTCCTAGCTCCAAATAGGGTTAACCAGGCAATCTATTAAGTCGTTTCTACCCCCAAAGGGGGTGGTATGTCTATGGTACATCCTTCAAATGGTGGTGTCACATGGCATAATGATGGAATGGAGTAGGGAATGAAAGGGGGCAACTTGGATCACATGCCATGGTACAAGGGTAGCTAATAAAAGGGAAGCCCACACTTGGGTAAATAATGTGTAGGAGGGAGCAATCATGGTGCATGAGTTACCCCGACCTTGATTTTTCCACCCTTCTTCATATGCCTTTTGCCTTTTTATGATTTTCTTTGGTTAACTACTCGGGGCTCTAGGTAATGAGAGCATGATGCGTAAAGTATAGCAGTGGATACCCCCTTATAAGGTGGGGCAGTTCATCGCCCACCGAGGGTTGGGACAATCATGGGTTCCTGAATGATAAAGGAGGCTCATCAAGGGCCATGTAGGAACTAGGGTGATGGCCATGGAATGGGGTAGAGCTCATGTCATGGCTTTTTTCCCACGTGCTAAATGCTTGTGTCCCGACCATCTTTTGCATTTTGTGGTACAATTTCTTGTTGAATGTGGCCAATTATGCTTTTTCTTTTTCTTTTAGCTGCGTCAACCTTTGGACATCATTCCGGGCCTGACCTAAGATTTGAGGCAAGGGGAGGGGGTGGCTGACCCTATGTGGACCCTGTTAGTGTCAGTCTTTCCAGCCTTCCTCCAGTGATCAAATATGCTCTTACAAAGTGGTCTCAGAGTGTCAAGGTCAAATTTTGTCATTTCAAAGAGTTTTCAAGCAAAATTTGGTCACTAGGCATTAGGTCTAGGGTTTGCCCAAATATCAGTCCATGTCATCATTCAGCTGAGTCTATCATCATTCATAGGGTTGTCATTATCATCTCAGTGTCTAATGAGTCATTTTACACCTTGTTCATGCTTCAGTTGCACCCAGGCAAGGTCATTTCCCTCTCCTAGGGTTTTGAAGGCAATTTCTCTTGGGCGGCCAAATCGTTGGCAAAACTCATATCCTGATGTTCATACACCTTCCCCTATCCTTAAAGTACCTTATCAAACACTTCCCATCCCTTAGATCCGCCAAATTCCTCATTTTTGCACAAACCCTAGTTTCTAGCTACAACCTGGCAATTTTCTAGGTTGGGCCTGTGTTTTGCCCTTTTTGACCCCTTCCCCTCGCTAAATCTCTGAGATTCCACTTTCCCTTGCTTCCTAACATCCCTCCCTACTTCCAAAAATTTCCCCAAGAATTTAGAAGCCCCCTATTCCCTTCATTTCGCTCCATTTCGACAAAATCTCTTGTTTCACACATCGGGACAAGTTGCACTCAAATGATGTTTCAGAGCTATGAAAGATGAATTTTGGAAAACTGAGAGAGGTTTTTGTCCATAACATGCCAAAGAAGAAAAACCTCCTTCACTTTTTGCACAGGTGTCATGGTTTTAGAGAAATGCCAAAATTACAATCGCCGGATCCAAGGAGTTTGGTCAAGGCACTAAAACGGAGAAAAAAAGCCAAATCCACTCCGTATCTTGGCTGAGGCATCCCTCAAGGATCATGGCACTCATTAGCATCCTCCTAGCAGCAAACCCAAGAAATTTTGAGAGTTTTGAAGCATTTTTGGCATTTTTGGGAATTTTACAGGTTTTGGCCATTTGACGGGTCTTACCCCGCGCGCGACCATACATGGGGGCAACTCAGAACGGGGAAAACTTTCCATTTTTGGAATTGTCATGCAAAAATACACTTGCCTATGGATGGGTTTCAGATTTTATGGAGATTTGGGCTTCCAAAAGCTCAAAATACATGCAAATTTTGACTTTCTGCCCCTATTTTGAGTTGCAGAAAGCTGTCTTGGGAGAAATGACTTTTGAGGGGTCAAATCAACTCCAAATTCAAAAATTCCAGTGAGGTTGGAAAGTAGACTCGCAGAACTTTCCAACGAGCTATCTTGCACCTGATTTAGACACCGGGAAGGCCCTCAAACAGAGCTGTGAATTTGCGCGACCAGTCAGAGTGATGTGCGCGACCTGTCAGGGAAATTTGCCTGTTTTGACCAGTTCGGCCAGCAAAACACTGTTTTCATCTTGGTTGACTTTTGAGGCATGTAAATGATGGATTTTTGGGTAATTTTCATGGCACTTAGATACTTTTACTCTCCTTGAACACTTCTAGAAGATTCTTTGATGTAAATGGTAAATATTTAATGCATGGATAGGTTTCCTAAGTTTTAGAGGCAAGTTGTTTTGACTGCCTATTATCTAGTGCTCAGTTTAGAATTAGTTGAAACAGCTCCTAGGAAGCTGAGCTCGACCCCTAGAGGTGGGGAAAGGAGTTAGATCATCTATATTATGCCTTCTCTTGCTCATTTTCATGGTTGGACTCTTGAGGGAGAAGCTATCATTGTATTATTTCACTTGTATCTCTGCAATTTTTGGCTAAGGAAGACCAGGGTTTTGCAGACATCATTGGGATTCTTGTGGACTCTTGTGTTGATGGTGTGTTCTCTTATTGTAATTGTAAGTGTGTTTATGTGTTCCATCTCTTTCTTTACTGCAACTTATTAAACAAATGAAGTGATAAAGTTTGAATTCATGCTTGCCATGCTCAGCTTTCAAATTTGTTTAATGTTTATGTTTTCCACTGTCTAGAGAGGATTCAAAGTCATTGTTTGCCCTCTTTAGCTTCTCTTTTTTCTTCCTTGATCATCCATCTCAGCTAAAGGCATCAGCACAAACTCCTACCTTGCCCCAAAGACCCACCTGCAAAACCTGAGCTCAATCCCCGCACCCTGAATTGCACTCCCTCCAATTGCCACCAAAAACCCCCAAAACTTTAAATCAACCCTCCTTATCAGTTTACTAGCCTAATATCAGTGTTTCTAATTGGTCAACTCATCCTATTGAAAAATCCACCGAGTTTGACCGGAGAGAGCCTTCTCCTGCCCCGTAGGGCTAGCTACGAGGTTGAATGGTTTGATGTAGCTTTGAGGTTTGCCTTCTTCAGCCTGAGGTGAAATTTCAAGTGCTAACAGACCCTGTGGAGGAATTTGGACCCAGGTGGGAGGAGAGATGATTGGGGGTGTAATGAGCGAAAGGGGAGTAATATATACGAATCAAGGAGCGGGACCACTCAACCAAAATTAGGGCTTCCCATGTAGTACCATCCCTAAAACCAAAGGGTCAGTAAAAGAGATCCCATGGGACTAGGGTGCAAGGTTAAGATCCCAAAAGAGACCTAGGGGACAAGAGCACAGACCTAGACCACTTTTTCCGCCAAATCCCCCCATTAATCCATGCCCAAAGTTTCCATGATAAATGAACTAGAATACTCAATTACCAAATAACAAGGCATACTTTTAGGTTTGGGAGGCCCACCTTCAAACATACGATCATGGCATATGGGTGAGGGACCACATGGCTGGCTCAGGTGGCAGAGAAATGGCACATCGAGCTAGTTGGTGGTTGTGAGGGGTTGGTGGCTGTGAGGGGTTGGTGGCTATCGACTGAGGACCATAATGGAGAATTTTTTTCTCCCAAGGATATCACCCACAAAATGGTGGGTAACAGGCACAAGGCTCCAAGAGGAGGCAATTTGCTTTCCTTAAGAGACCAAATTAGGGCAGCACAAGACCTATGGTTTGATTGATAGGTTGAGAGTTGGGAATGCCAAAGGTCAAGATGCCAAGAAAGGGTTTCCTACAATGTATTACAACTATAGAAATTCCTTGTAGATTCAAACTGCAGATTGTAATATGCTAAAATGTTAAAATTGGTAACTAGGGCCGACTTCCACCTTAGGAAAACTCATATGATGGAGATGATTATTGCATTGGATTCCTGTTTTCAAGAGGTACAATTTTGATATAAAGATCATCTCATTCTGACAAGCAGAAATGGAATTTTGAATTTATTCTTTCTTATGCACAAATTGTCAAGGCTGGCCTTGGTCAAATGTAGGCTCATGAAGCCCAATGGATGTGTCTCCTCACCCTCAACAAAGTGTATAAATAGGAGTGACCTCTCTCTCATTTGGACATCATCTCAACTCATCACATCATCTTCTCTCTCCTCTCTTGATTGGTTCGTACAACTTGGAGGCTTCTCTACTTCGCATTTGTGGAAGAGGACGAATTTCTAGACTGTTTTTGGAGGTCGAAAATTTCAGGAATCAGGACAATGTTGACTTGGACTATTTGACCCATAGCTGCCCCACCTTTCAACACTCCCTCTCAGCTAGGGAGGAATTTCCATCTTCAACATAAGTCTCCTCTTGGATGGCATGTCTCAACATAAGAAGGCAAGCAACTGCATCATCATTATATCTGCTCTTTTCTGATAGAAGAAGAATAATGCACAATCAATTGTAGGGAGATCAATCCTCCAAACCCTTATAGACTCAAAGTCAAATCACATGACCTCCATCTCAGCTTTATCAACAAAATATCCATCTCATCACATCTTGTCTTAATTTGTTTCCTTTGATCGTCAACTAAACAATGATGTATTGATCTAAAGAAGAAGAATCATCATAGGGGAGCCCAACTACCACCCTATATCCATAGAAAATAGGAGGGATACCACTTACTGTGAAAGGTAAGGATCATGCCTATTCTAATGTCAGGTGACAATAGGCAGGATACACTTACCACAAAGGGTAAGGACCACTCTATCTTATTGTCTGTTGATCTTCCTAACTTGACTCTCAAGAGTCAGTGGAAGAACATCTACATCCCTAACATGAGAGGGATACCACTTACCATAAATTGTAAGGATTGCACCTAAATCAAGTATCCTACACCCATTGGCCAGATGGGTGGGAAACGATCTCAACAAGACCAACAAGACCAACTTGTGGGTAGGATTCCAACTGGGGTATACTCTGTCAATACCAAAGAGAGACAATAGGCATGATATGGCTTACTGTGGATAAGGATCACAGGCTATCTTATTTTTCGAAAATAGGCAGGGTACGACTTAACAAGAGGTAAGGATCATAGACTATTCTATTGTCTAGAGTTCCCTCAACCCCAGGATCTCTCTGGTCGATTCCTCTCTGTGTGAGCTCAAACATGGGGGTAGAGCATAGCTCAGTGTCCTCGATCAGCCCGGGATCCCTTCCTCTTATCAGTGCCTTCACTAGGCTTATGATTGTTAGTCCTGGACATAGTGCATGACACCTAGAGAATGTCGGGTCAACCACATGCTTACATGCTGCAACTCAAGAATCCAATTTTCTACTTGTTCATCAATCAAAATGTGATGGAGTCTCATAGCTCCTCTCTGCATCATATCTCAGATATAGAGATATTTGATCTGAATGTGCTCGGACCTGTCATGGAACACAAGATTCTCCGCAAGTCGTATCCCATAATATGTCACAATATATCATAGTTTTGCCTAACATATGCTCAAACAACTCTCCAAAGAGGTTTCTCAGCCAGACTATCTTGCATCCAACCATGCTGTCAATAATGCACATTGCCTCTCAAAGCAACAAATTTCTATCCTAGGAAGTCATCTAGGAAACCAGGGAAGACCCAAGGCAGTACTGAGATGTACTCAACATCATCAACATATCCATATAGTATCAGGTATCCGACAGTGGATCTCAGATCATAAATTACCAACTTTGCAACATTCCAATATACATATCCAAACTCTATATGGCTCAAAGAACATATTGCAAATCAAGAATCCATCTAGTTGACGCAACATACTAGACTTGAAGTGGACAGATCATGTGTGTGGGAGAAAAATCTTAAAAATACTATTTTGGAGCCTTGAAGATTGTGGAAATCCTTGGAGTAGTTTCTGGAGCAGGTATGGTGAAGCATATTGAAGAAACTTTGAAGAAGTCTTGGGGCACCTTCTTAAAGACCTTGAAGCATCCTTGAAGAAAGTTTGGAAGAGCATTTGAAGCTTTGTGAAGACATACCTTGGAATTGACATTTTGAAGGCACACTTGGAGACATGATGCTTTGCTGAAGCCCTCATGGAGTAACCTTGAAGATCTTTGTTTGGGCACCATGAAGAGCTGTGGAGACACCTTCTAAGGAGACAAGGTTTTCATTGATGAAGTGATTTGGAGGAGGCATTGTTGAAGATAGAACGGGATCGTTGAAGAAGAAATTGGGAGCCGTGAACAATTACTAAACTTATCTTGACGAATTGAAGCAGGAGGTTGGAGCCCTAGAGGATAGGAGACCTCAAGAGACCAGGTTGGAGCCTGTACTATAGATAGGGTTGGAGTCCTAGAGGTTGGTGCCTCAAAGTGACAAGGTTGGAGTGTTGGGAAGTCCAAGTTGGTGCTTGGAAAACAATAGGTTGGAGCCTGGGAGATTGAAGATTGGTGTCTTCATCTAGGGTTGGAGCCCTACACGTTATTATATTGAATTTATTGTAAAGAAGAGATTAATAATTTTTTTTATTCTTATTGTTCATTTTGTGTTCTAATTATAAGTGATCTAAGTGGTAAAAATAACAATTGAAAAGAAACACTGATTCACCCCCCCTCTTAGTATTTCCAACAATTGGTTTCAGAGCTAGTACCTTCGCTCATAACCCTAACAGCTTGAAGGTTGATCCATAGAACAAAAATGGCAAAACCAAGGAAGAAAGCCTCAAATCCTTCTAAAGATGTCTCTTCGTCAACCATCAAAGCAAGAAAATCAACTTGGGAAAGCTCCATTGTCCAATGGAAATTTTGATATATGGAAGGTAAGAATGAGAAATTTCTTAATGGCTCAAGGCATTGAAGTCTGGGAATCAGTGATAACTAAAAACTCGATGGAAGAAGAATCCAAGGAATATAATACAAAAGCAATGAAGGCAATCTTGAATGGGCTACCAGATGCTATAAAGACCAAAGTGGAGAAATGTTCATCGGCAAAAGGTATGTGGGACAAACTTCAAGATCTTCACTCAAAAGGAGCATTGACCATGACTGTTAGTCAAGAAGATGATGGAAAGAAAGAAGGAAATCCAGAACCCATTAAGGAAGCTAAAAACAAGAGTGAAGACATCAAGGCCAAGGAAGACCTAGAAGATGAAGAAAATAAAGATGACTTCGAAGAAGATCTCATGGCGAAGCTTGTAGCTGCCCTAGAAGAGATTAACAATTTGAAAAAGGAAAATGAAGAGCTTAAGAAGCAATTACAAGATGGTGACCATAGCCTTGACAAGACAAGGAAGGAAGTTGACCTATTTAAGCTTCAGGTACAAGAAAAAGATAAGGAGCTCACCAAGCTAAAGGAGGATTGTCATCAAAACAAGAAAAGACATCATGAAGAAGTCATATCCATGACAAATCAATTGGATAAAGCAAAGAAAAAGGAAGACACTTTGTCAAGCCACCTTGAACAAAGACACAAGGACTTGAACAAACTTGAAGCGGAAATTGGTCAATACAAGGAAGAGGTCTCCTCCCTTAGATCTCAACTAGAAGAAGCAAAGAAACAAGCACAAGGAGCTGAGAAGGTGATGGAAGCTTTGGCACTCATAGAAGGACAAGTTGATGAAGCAGAAAAGGAAAGAAACACCATGATATGCCAACTAGAAGAAAAGGATGATGACATCACCAAATTAAGATCATAAATTACCTCACTTAAGGCCCAATCATGTGAAGCAACCAAGATAAAGGAAGAAATGGAGATCAATCTATCAAAGAAGGATGAAGAATGCAAGAAAATGAAAGAAGAAATTGATATCCTTAAAAAGGAAGTTGATCATCTAAACAAGAGCCTAAAAAGCTCTCAAACCCTAGATGACATCCTAAGTCATCAAAGATCTCCTCTTGATAAATCAGGTCTTGGCTATGCAGGTGAACCCTCCAACAAGAATGATGCAAACCCTAATGCTTCAAACAACAATGATGTGAAGAAGCCTAGAAGAAATATTGATGCCCCCAGTTCCAACAAAGGCAAGGAGAAGAGTCAAGATGACATTGGAAGAAACCCTACTCCAAGAAGATATGCAGATGATGTCAAGAATGCAAGAAGCAATAAATTTGATCAAAGAATCCCAAGGCAGAATGACTTTAGAAGTACATCAAGGCAATCTCCATCCTCTAGGTACCAAAGTATATTTTTTGGTTATTGCTATTCTTGTACAAATTTTGGGCACATGGCAAAAGATTGTAGGGCATACCACAAGGGCAAATATAATGGTCCCCATCAACTCCCTAGAACCAACTATGCAAGAAGAAGTCATGATTCCTCATTCATGAACAAGATGGAGTGCTTCAAATGTCATAACATTGGACATATGGCTCGTGATTGTAACTTAACTTGGGTCCCTAAGCAAGCTAAAACCATGACTACCAAGCAAGAAAAGAAAGTTACTCAAGTATGGAGAAGAAAGCAAATTTGATCCGAAAGTCTCTTGAACACTCAAGCCAACAACACATGTTGTTGATTTGATGAAGACATCTTTGGCAGATATGATATTCCAAGTGTTTGATGATGAGACTCTGCCAAAAAGGAGACCATGCATATAGTTAGGGGGAGCTTGTGATCATTCTTGCAGAAGCTATCCGTGAAAGGGCCCTATGAAATCCTTGATGAGTCACACATGATAGATCATCTCTCAGGAGCAACTCCATTAAAGAACATAATACTTTACTCATCCGATGGACCATTGTTGAAGATGTCTTCCACTTGATCACAAGGCAAGCAATCTTTCTTGAGCTAGAGGAGTTTATGCAGGGAAGGGGAGCTGGTTCATCACATGAAGAAATGCATCTATCATCGACCACATTGCCAAAAGGAAGAACACCATGATAGGGGGAGCAACATATCTATGAAGAACTATCATTGATGAAACAAATACGATCAAGAGAAGTAGCTTGATAGGGGGAGTACTTGGGCACCCCATTTGCCATTGATGTCAAAGGGGGAGAGAATGTTAAGAGGGCAAGATTATTTCCATCAATGACAAAGGGGGAGACTATTGGTCAAGGTTGTCATTAATGTCAATATGGCATTATTGGAGATGGAAAATATTCTTGTGATGTCAATGAACCTCATACAAACCCTAGAGGTTGCCCTTACATTATGAAGATGTCAAGCCATTAATGAAGAAGTCTAGTCTAAGATACCCATGATGCCCTAAAACATGAAGATTAATGTAAAACCCCTAAGTGCCAATTATGTGCCTAATATTCAAGCCCTAAAACTAACCTTGTTGTGGGAATATGATATCCTTGCTCATGTGAAGAAGCCCTAGCCTAAACATTTAATAAGATGATGTCATGAATAATGACACTTGATGAACACTATTGAAGGAATTGATGACATGAATGTTTACACTTGATTACCACATAATGACACACTTGATGACAATGGATGATGATTGAAGAACATACTTGAAGATACCCTAACCCTCATCCTTATACATGAAGAATCCTAAATCCCCAAGGTCTGCACTAAAAATTCCAAAATAGTCATCCCATGGTCTGCATTAAAAATTTCAAGAACAGTCACAAAGAAAATTATTTTTTGTCACCTTGAAGACATCCTTTCACATTGGCTCCTTCACCATCTTGAAGAGGACTTTTTCCCCTTTCTAATGAGCCCTCACTTACCCTCAAACTCCCAGTAGTTGAAGAGAAAATGAATTTTTAAGTTGAGAAATATTTATTTTATTGCAAGATGACCTACACTCAGTCACAGTGTTGAAAATATCGGTATCGGCAAAATATCGGCAAGGGTTCAGAAAATATCTTATCGACAATATCAGCAAAAATATCGGCAAAATATCGGCAAATATCGGCAAGCATAAAAAATAATTTTTTCAAATTTTTAAATATAGCCGATATTTTCAAAATATCGCGGTATTTTGCCGATATTTTCCGATATTTGCCGATATTTTGAAAATATCGCAATATTTTCAAAACAGAAAATATCGCGATATTTTCTCGGCGATATATCGTTTTGCCGAAAATATCGCGATATTTTCGAATATTGCCGATATATCGTCGATATTATCAACAGTGCTCAGTGATACAAGTTGGCCTCACTTCAAATAGATGTGTCCCTTCAGTTATAAATGAAATCACTATAAATACAAGTTCGGACCACTCATTTGACCAAGGATTTTCGGTGAAGATTATAGTCAAGTGACAACACAATGAGGAACAACACCGAAGATTATAGTCAAGTGACAACACAACAAGGAACAACACCAAGGAGGATATTTTGATTGGGTTATAAATCAGATTGGAATTATTTGACAACTGAAGCAGCTACAGTGGAGGCTTGGACTTAACCACAGGCAGCTAGAAGGATTAAGCTATAGGCAGCCAAACTTAACTCAGACACCACCAGGCAGCCACAGTAACTTCGGACCTGTGATAAAAAGGCAAGCAAACTGTTTGCTGGAAGACTGTGGGGCAACATTTGATAAGCCACAACTCAGACTCCTCCACAGAACCTCAGACTCCTTCACAAAACCTCGGACTCTTCCACAAAAGCTCGAATTCCCACACAATCTCTTGGATAAGGCACATGATCTTGTACTCAACATTCAGACCTTGTTTTACACTTGGAGTTAAGACCTGGTGCAGAAGTTACAGTAGTTTGATTGAACCTCAGTGGAGCTTGGGTATTGCAGTCTCAGTGGAGCTTTGACCTGTGGAGTGTATACACATTTAGGCCTCTACTTGTTGCAGCCTCGGACCTGTGTGATGAATGTGAAGATTGGATGTTGAGACAGTGATGAACTTATAACTCTGAACAGTGAAGTAAAAATCTGCAAGTAGTGAAGCATTTGAAGAAGCATTTGCCAAAATAAATCTTTGAGTAATTTGTGAGCATCTTGAAGCAACATATTAGACTTGAAGTGGACAGATCTTGTGCGTGGGAGAAAAATCTTAAAAAGACTATTTTGGAGGCTTGAAGATCGTGGAAATCCTTGGAGAAGTTTCTAGAGCAGGTTTGGTGCAGCGTATTGAAGAAACTTTGAAGAAGTCTTGGGGCACCTTATTAAAGACCTTGAAGCATCCTTGAAGAAAGTTTGGAAGAACATTTGAAGCTTTGTGAAGACATAACTTGGAACTGACATTTTGAAGGCACACTTGGAGACATGATGCTTTGCTGAAGCCCTCATGGAGTAACCTTGAAGATCTTTGTTTGGGCACCATGAAGAGTTGTGGAGACACCTTCTAAGAAGACAAGGTTGTCATTGATGAAGTGATTTGGAGGAGGCATTGCTGAAGATAGATAGGGCTCGTTGAAGAAGACATTGGGAGCCGTGAACAATTACTAAACTTATCTTGATGAATTGAAGCAGGAGGTTGGAGCCTCATAGAGACAAGGTTGGTGCCTTGGAAGATAGGGTTGAAGCCATAGAGGTTGGTGCCTCAAAGTGATAAGGTTGGAGCCTTGGGAAGTCCAAGTCGGTGCTTAGCAAACTATAGGTTGGAGCTTGGGAGATTGAAGATTGGTGTCTTCATCTAGGGTTGGAGCCCTACACATTATTGTATTGAATTTATTGTAAAGAAGAGATTAATAAAAGCATTTATTCTATTGTTCGTTTTGTGTTCTAATTATAAGTGATTTAACTGGTAAAAATAACAATTGAAAAGAAATACTGATTCACCGCCCTTCTTAGTATTTCCAACACTAGGACGAACAAAAGACAACGCGAACTACCTGACAGGTACCAAGCTTTGGTGGCTCAAGTTGTATAACCTTCCATCTTTCAGGAGGCTGCACAACATCAGGTGTGGGTAGTTGCCATGGTAGAAGAGTATAGATCTATCATGATGAATGATGTTTGGGAGGTGGTGCCAAGGCCTGTAGAAAAGTCAGTTGTAGGTTCTAGATGGATCTAGAAGATCAAGTATGCTGTAGATGGCAATGTGGAAAAGTACAAGTCTAGGTTTGTGGCGAAGGGGTATGCATAGAAAAAGGGATAGATTATGAGGGGACCTTCGCCCTAGTTGCCAGATACACCTCCGGTCAGTTATATCCCTAGCAACGCAGATGGGATGGCAGATTCACTAGATGGACGCCAAGACAACATTCTTGAACGGGGTGATAGAGGAAGAGGTGTACATAGAACAACCAGAGGGTTTTGAGACTCATGAGAGGCGCACCCATGTGTGTAGACTGAAGAAAGCTCTATATGGACTCAAGCAGGCTCCCAGGGCATGGTATGGTCGGATTGATAGCTACTTGAAGCATATGCGATTCATCAAGAGTGACGCAGATCCCAACCTTTACTATTTGATGGTAGAGGGTGAGCCACTCATCCTAGTTTTGTATGTGGATGATCTCTTTTTGACAAGATCATCAAGGCTCATAGAAGACTGTGAGAGGAATCTGGCGACATAGTTTGGTAATGAAGGATTTGGGGTTGATGCACTATTTCCTAGTATTGGAAGTGTGGCAGAAGGATGGGGAGATCTTCCTTGGGCAAGGAAAACACGCTACAAATATTATGAAGAGGTTCAGAATGCAGGATTGTAGACCCATGTCTATGCCCGTGATCACCAATTGGAAGAAGATAGATGCATCAGATGGCAAGGATGTCAACCCCACCTTTTATAGACAACTTATTGGGTCTCTCATGTATCTCGCCATCACTAGGCCAAATATTTGCTTCGTAGTCAATACTCAGTCAGTTCATGGTAGAGCCGAAGATGGTACATTGGGCAGCAACGAGGCATATTCTGAGGTATATGCGCGACACAGTCGAGTATGGGGTGTGATATACCTGAGGGGCTGAAGTCAGACTCTGTGTTCACAAATGTAAATTGGGCAGATAGTTCGGTAGATAGGAAAAGTACCTCCGGGTACTGCTTCAACGTTGGATCAGGGATGGTTTCATGGTGCAGCAAGAAGCAGAAGTCAGTAGCTCCGCAGAAGCAGAATACATGGAAGCAAGCACAATTATGTGCGAAGCTATATGGATTCAGAAGCTGCTAGTAGGCTTGGTCAGACAAAGAATGGAGGCGACAAGATCTTACTGTGATAATCAAAGTTGCATCAAGCACTCTGAGAATCTAGTGTTTTATGACAGGTCGAACACATAGATATTCAGTGTCATTTCATCAGAGATTGTGTACAACGTGGGGTGGTTCAGCTACAGTATGTTCCCACAGAAGAGCAGGTTGCAGACATACTCACAAAAGCTCTAGGGAGAGTTAAGTTTGTTTACTTCAGAGGACAGATGGGTATGGTGGAGAACTCGTTCCAGTAGCAGGGAAAATTTTTCAGATGTTGCAGTTGCAACCAATGTTGCACGAAGCGGAAGCGTTTTTTGGAAGCGGGGACGCCGAAGCGTCATTTTCCAAAAATCTAGGAAGCGAAGCGTCCGCGGAAGCGTCTACTATATATATATATTTTTATATTTTTTTGCATTTATACTCAAAACAAACATCCCAAATACCAAATTAATTGTAGAAGACATGAAAACATGCATATTTTTGCATAAATCAAGATAGATATAGCATCCATTGTACATTAATTATCTAGAATCTAGATTCTTCTCCTCTTGTCTAGCCTTTGCCTCTACCTTGATTGTCTAGGGATATTAGTCAACATTGCCCAATTTTGATCAAACTACCTAATTCAAGACTTAAAATATGGTAGAAAAAGCTTAACATGTTTGATCGATGATTTTGACTTGATTGAAAGGTAATTTTTTGCTAAGGGCGTGCCGCGTGACAAAGGAGTTCAACAATTAACATCACCAACACTAGGGTACATATAGGGCTTGGTGCTCTTGATTAAATGCTAATCGCATACCTTCATACTTGATATAATCTAATGAAATGCCACAATCCCATTGATCCTGAATTCCTGAAAACTGTTAAGTCTGCTGAATTTTGAATAGGATATGAAATTCTATTTTCTCCATATGAAGTCCAATGACGCTGGAACCACTCTCAAACATCTTGAGTCATTTCATGGTAATGTTAAAAATTTAAGTAAAAGGATGAAAATGAAAAATAAAGGAGAAAGTCACTTTTACTTTAAGAATTTAACATTACCATGAGGGAGCATCTGCTATATTTATATTTTTTTTTGCCTTCATTCGTCACCCTAACCCAAGGTAGACCCACCCCCAATAAGCAAACTCACCTAAAATAAAAAAAAAAAGTGAAAAAAAATGATTTTCTAAACGCTTTTCCGAAAGCTTTTCTGGAAGCGTACGGAAGCGTACACTTCCTCCTCCGAAGCGCCATGCTTCCGACGCCCGAAGCGTCGTACGAAGCGCGCTTCGGCGCTTTGGAAGCGGCGCTTCCGTAAAACGCTTCCAAATTTCTAGGAAGCGGCTAAAAAAGCCGAAGCGCCGCTTCCGATTTCGGAAGCGCCGCTTCCGGCCAAGCTTCCTAGGCGCTTCCGTACGGGACGTGCTTCGGGGCTTGGAACCTTGGGAGGGGGGGCGCTTCGTGCAACACTGGTTGCAACAACAATAGATGAGAGTGAGTTGTAGTGCAGATGCAATGTTTGCAGTAGTATGGTAGTGTCAACAACAACACAAATGCAGCATCAGAGTTGCGCAGTAGTTGGTGGGCAGCAACAACCAGACATCAGTGGCGTGGCAGGAGATGATACAGAAACAAAGTGTTGTGAAAGGGTGTGCAGCGCTAGAACACATTCCTCGCTAAGAGGGAGTGTTAGTTTTTGTAGTATCGGATGTGTTCTAGCCATGAAATTTGGTGGAGATGCTAGAATACACGAGATCTCCAAAACACAGTAATTGTTTTTGTAAATTCCACCTAAAAGTGTCTCAATTAGATTATTAGACATTTTTTAAATATTTCCTAAGTCTAAACTTAGGAAATATGGTTAATTTATCAACATTAATTGAGATAAGGTGAGAATCATCTAGAAACTCACACGGATCGATCGAGAAATGATCTGAGCCATCGATTAAGATTTAATCTTGGTCGTTGGAGTCCCAACAAGAAGATATAAGAAGGGATCGATGTGGTGATGGAGAATACACCAGTGTAGATACTCAGTTGTTCAGGCAGTTCAATTTTCTTAGTGGCAGAGATTCAACAAAGAAGATAGAGCCAGAGGATGAGTAGCAGGTGGTAGTGTTGAAAAATCAATGCTAGTAGGATTAGGGTTAGATTTCTCTTTCTTGATAATTACTTTTGAATTATGTTGGCTTCATTTACTTATTTGTTATGTTATCTTTCATCAAGAAATTACCAAATTATGTGTGCATGAAGATCACAAAAACACAAGACACAAGATGTAAGCACTCTGCCACGACAGAAACCCTATCTAGGGAAAACCTAGTCAAAATCACTTCCTTAAATAGTTTTCCTTGAGACTCCTCAGCCTAGACAAAGACTTGCTCTACACCAAGCCAACCTCTCGTTCTTCGATCCGACCTTCGACCTAGCAGCAACAACACTTCGACTTGGCAGCTTCTGGCATCAATAACAGCTTTGACTTTGACATGGAGACTTCGATCTCCTAAACTAGCTCACATAAGAGAGGGAGAGACACTAAAACTTTGATTGTGTTCTTCCCTTCCTCGACCAAACTCGCACTCCTTTTAGCCTCCCTCTTCACCTTCACACTTTTCCCAGCTTCCAGCTTCTAACTTCAAATATCGAACTGTGTGGGAGAGTGATTTGCTCCAAATGAAGGCAAACTGCCTTGTATATACTATATATAGCCTTCCAATGAGGTCAAATTACCTTCCTTGAGGCCGACTTGATCTTCTTGAGACCGACTTGGTGTGTGTTGATTTCTAGTAGCATTGGCTATGCTCTAAGTCTCAAAATTTGTAGGGAGGCTTAGACACATGCATTCTCCAATACCCAGAAATTGTTTTGGGAAATTCTGTAGGAATTTACAGGGTAAGTTCCTCAGAAAGAATACCAAAAGGACACCGCTCACAACCAGATCACAGATCAATATGCCAGTATTTTTGACGTGGTTAAAACCCTCAAAGAGGGAAACAGTCCACGACCTGTCCCAACGTGGGTACTACAGGCAATTTATTAATCAAAGAATGAAAATTTACATAAGCTTCTCTCATGCATGGATTACCCGAACAATGACCCTCCATGCGCTTTAAATAGAACTCATGGACCAATCGGGTGTCAAGCCACGGATCAAGTGTCGGTAATATCGAGGAGAGAATGAACCGTCGGATCACTACATATCGTGACCGTCGGATTGTAAGGTACAAAATGTACAACGGTAAAGAAACACACTTTACCTAACTCTATACCTAACTCTACACTAGACCAAGTTGAACTTAACTATATCCTATGTGTCGGAATATCCTAACATCCCCCCTTAAGAACAACTTGGGATAGGATTGAAGGATTTACAAATATGACACAATAGGAGAAGGAAGGAGGCACTAGAGCCTATCCCCCCTTAGTGACAACTTCCTGAACTCCAAGCATATATCGAAGTTTAGTGAACTTCACCTCTGTGAGAGCCTTTGTGAAGATGTCTGCAACCTGATCATCTGTTGGACAATATTGCACTTCAAGAACATGGTCATGAATGAGCTTTCTGATGAAGTGCATGTGTAGTTCAATGTGTTTGCTGCGCTGATGCTGGACTGGATCTTTGCATAGCTGAATGGCACTTTGATTATCACACCAAAGTGTGGTTGGATGTTGTTGCTCAAAGCCAAACTCTGATAGGATCTGACGAAGCCACAAGGCTTCCTTACTAGCTTCCACGGCACCACGATACTCTGCTTCTGCTGACGAAAGAGAAATGGCAGCCTGTTTCTTACAAGCCCATGTAATAGGTCCTGAACCAAGAGTGAAGACATAACCAGCAGTAGACTTCCGATCATCAGGGTCACCAGCCCAATCAGAATCAGTGAAACCATCTAACAGAGGAGCTGCTTTGGCACTGTAATGAATCCCAAACTGTACTGTACCTCGAACATAACGAAGTATTCTTTTAGCTGCTTTCCAATGACTTTCACGGGGGTTTTGCATAAAACGAGCAACAAGGCCAACAACAAAGGAAAGATCAGGACGAGTATGGGTTAAATACAAGAGTTTTCCTACAAGTTGACGGTATAAGGTAGCATCAACTTTAGGAGAAGTACAAGAGACTGAAAGTTTGACTCCAGACTGAAAGGGAGAAGGGGCTGGCTTACAGTCTTCCATGTGAAAATGACGAAGAATATCACAAGCATACTTGGACTGGGAAAGGAAAATACCCTCCTTGGATTGCAAGACTTGAAGACCGAGAAAATAGTGTAAGTGTCCTAAGTCTGTCATTTCAAATTTCTTTTTAAGGCTGGACTTCACATGGTTTATAAGATTGGGATCACTACCAGTAAGAATAAGATCATCAACATAAAGAACAAGGATGATAAGAGAGTTGCCCACTTTCTTGGTGTAGAGAGTATTGTCAGAATGACACCTAGAAAAGCCAGATTCTAAAAGAAAGCTATCCATTTTGGCATACCAAGCCCGAGGAGCTTGCTTGAGGCCATAAAGGGATTTCTTAAGTCGACAAACAAGGCTGGAGTCTGTTTGTATGAAGCCAATGGGTTGTTCCATATAGATTTCTTCCTGCAAGTCCCCATGCAAGAAGGCAGATTTAACATCCATCTGATGGACTTCCCATTTTAAAGAGGCAGCAAGGGAAAGAACAAGGCAGATAGAGTTCATTTTGGCAACAGGGGAGAAGGTTTCAGTGTAGTCAATGCCTTCAACCTGTGAAAAGCCCTTAGCAACGAGACGAGCTTTATGTTTATCAACTTTCCCATCTGGTCCATACTTGGTAAGGATGGAATAAATAAGGTTACCATCTTCTTTCTTAACTTTAACACCTTCCAAGAGATATCTAAGGGTCTTGAATTTGGACAAGAAATCTTCAATGCAAGAAAAATTATTAGGATCCAAAGTAAGCAACTCATTTTCAAGTTGATGGGCTCTAATTTCATTTTTAATCCTAAAAACTTTAGCGAGTTTTTCTAATGCTTCATGAGGAGTCTCAAGTTCTGCAATGTGGAATCTAAGATCAGGAGAAATAGACATCCCTATCAAACCACGTGCTTGATCCTGTCTATTTTCCCATTTTGCAGCCTTGTCTTCATCTTTTGGTTTCTTCTCTTGGTCTGTGGCTATTCTGAAGAGACCTTTACTTCTAAGTAAATCTTCCATGTAGGCTACCCATTGGAAGTAGTTAGTGCTGTCAAGAATGACTTGGCATGGACTTTCCATTTTTAAAAAAAACCTGAAGCTGAAGATGCTGAAAGTAAGTGTTCCAATGGATAGATCTCGAAAAAATAGGCGGTTTTAAAAAAAAGGCTCTGAAAAAGGCTTCCGGATGAAGAAGTTATGGCTTTTTGAAAAAAAAATTGTTGACGTTGCCGGCAAAGTGCGCGAATGTGAGGGAATGAAAAAATCCACCCCCACAAAATGGAGACTTGAACCCAAGACCTCTACTCTCTTAAAATAGCTTTGAACCAATTGATCTATACAAAAAATTTGAGAGAGAGAGAGAGAGAGAGGGGGGGGGGCCTTGGTTTGCGTGCTTTCCTTGAGAAAGCTCTTTTTCTCTACAAGACACAAAACACAAAACCCAACACGAATATGCAAAGAAAAATGAACCTTGCGGCTCGAAGTTAGCTTTAGCCAAAAAAACTAGAAATTAAAAAAAAAAAATCTCAAAGTTAGCTTTAGCCGAAAAACTAAATATTTTTCTCAATGTTTCTGATTTTCCGTGATCACACTAAGGTGCAGGGAAAAGAGCATACGCATGAGAAAAACCCTTCCTTTCTGTTTCTGATTTGCCCAGATCGCACAGAGTCGCAGGGCAAAGAGCATACGCAGAAATGAAAGGTATAGATCCGGTTAAAAAAAAAGGCTAAATAAACCGAAACCGAAATAAGCAGAGAGAAAATAACAGTAGACTGCAAAAAACACTGTATACCTCCCGATCTGAAAAATGACGCAGCTAGGGCTACCGGAAATCTTTTTGCGTGAAACGAAAGGGGTTCCTCACTGGAATAGATGCTCCGAACGCAACAGAGCAGTCCTCTCAGCCCGAAAGCAGTCAGAAACAACAGATCTAGGAAACGATAGCCGCATGCAGTTCTACCGGCTTCAGATTTGGATCACCAACGGACGCGACCCTCAAATAGCTCTGATACCATGTAGGAAGTTACAGGGTAATTTCCTCAGAAAGAATACCAAAAGGACACCGCTCACAACCAGATCACAGATCAATACGCCAGTATTTTTGACGTGGTTAAAACCCTCAAAGAGGGAAACAGTCCACGGCCTGTCCCAACGTGGGTACTACAGGCAATTTATTAATCAAAGAATGAAAATTTACATAAGCTTCTCTCATGCACGGATTACCCGAACAATGACCCTCCATGCGCTTTAAATAGAACTCATGGACCAATCGGGTGTCAAGCCACGGATTAAGTGTCGGTAATACCGAGGAGAGAATGAACCGTCGGATCACTACATATCGTGACCGTCGGATTGTAAGTTACAAAATGTACAACGGTAAAGAAACACACTTTACCTAACTCTACACTAGACCAAGTTGAACTTAACTATATCCTATGTGTCGGAATACCCTAACAAATTCCACCCAGGGATAGTTTTCTTAAAAGAATTAATTATTTTTTAATGGGCCCCTAAGTCTAAACTTAGGAAATTAAAATAATTAATGGGTATTAATCTAAACTGTGGGTGAAACTTCTAGAAGAAGACGAGGATCAAGCCAAAATTATCTGAGCCATTGATTAGAAGTTAATATGGGCCGTTGGTTGTCCAACAGAAAGATATAAGAAGAGGCTTGAAGGGGACTTTGAGAGTACATCGAGTAGAGTTCAGAAGATCGAATTTCTGAAGCAGAGCAGCGGCGAGTGTGAAATTCGAAGTGATCTTTTGCAGTGAGGGGCAGGGATAGTTTTGGTTGAAGATTTCTCCTGATCCGGGAATACTCAGCAGAGGATGCAGAGAGAGATCCGGGAGAGGCAGTGCTGAGCCAGAAGAGGCTGATGCAGGGCCATGCAGAGGCAGCGTAAAGCCTTGAGGAGATCCGAAATTTGTTGGAGGAATTGACTTCAGAGGCCAGAATCCTGGGTGTGAAACTAGAAGGTGAAAATCGAAGTTCCTGGGTAGAAAATCGATCAGCAGAAGGGGTGACGCAGTCCCTAGAGGTTGTGACGCTGGGCTGACGCAGTGACTACGCAGAGGCAGCCAGGGGTCGTTCATTTAGTGGCTGGATCAGTCAGATCTCCAGTGATAGTGTGAGGTAATCTCACTTATCTCTCTGTCAGTGATATTCTTTGTATTGGATAGCCAGGAGGGCATCCAGAGATTGTATTCAGAATTACTATTGCATAATAATAAAACCCTCAGCTGCTGCACCGGTTTTCCCACACTGGGTTTTTCCGAGGACATTTGTCCAAAAATAACTGTGTAGATGTGTTGTGTATTTCTTTCTTGTTCAATTTCTTGTTTCTGCATTTTATTTAAATGGTGAAGGCTGCAGTGTATTAGTTTCGGTGTTTACTGTAGGAAACAGTGAATAATTTTTGTTTAGTAATTAACAAATAGAAAAAACATAATTAGTCGCTGCAGTAGAAATTTGGGCATCCAAATTTTCACAGTGTGGAGGTTACATAATTCATTTTTGACTCAAAAATAATTCTTTTTACATCGTTCTAAAGCCCAAGAAGGGTCTCATAAAATATATAATGACTCTAATGACTCTTTATTTATCCTAGTATTCCACAATGGGGACTTTGACTAATAAAATGATGACCCAAGCGTGAAAACCATGCTTTAATAAGTCACTATAAAAATAATAAAAATTCTTTCGACAAATATATTTTATGAAGACCGAACCTAGTTACATTTTTCAACACTCCCTCTTAACTAGGGAGGTATTCATACAGAAAATCTCAAGCTATATGAACTATGAGGAGTTTAGGCACTGTAATGCCATGGACTAGATTCCTGACTAGGGCAATCTATCCACGGTCTCTTAATAGGTTAGGCACTGCAATGCCATCAACTAGATTCTTGACCAGGGAAATCTATCCAAGTGGGACTAAGATGGACTAAAGCTTTTAGCGTCTCTAGGTACCATTAAGCTTACTTGCTAACCATCAACCCAGAGGTCTAGTTGCATATACGAGGTCAGAGCTCCATGACCAACACCACCCTCACTACTTCGAGAACTAGACATCAATACATGGTGCCGACAAATTGTCCTCCCAAGCAGTGTGTCTCACACACAAGGCCTCAACAAATCTCTTCCAAACTTTTATCATCATCAACAAAATCAACAATATCAACTAAACCAAGCATGCTTCTAAGATATTCAAACTTCTTATTAGGAAGAGCAGCATTCCAGGAGGAAATATTCTAGTCCCGAGAAGAGCAGTGAGAGGAAGGCCGAAATCCCCAGAGGTTCTGCGCAAAGGGTGACGCAAAAGGTTCAATGTGTGGCTACGGAGACATTTTTGGTGGCATAAATTAACTGTGGTGTGAGAGAAAATTCTCAGAATAATTTTGCCAGTGTTTTCCTTAGATTAGATTTCCAGTAGAGCATCTAAATTATTGTACTCAAAATTGTTGTTGAAGAATAATAATAAATCCCTCATCTGTTGCACTGGTTTTCCCACATTGGGTTTTTTCCGGGGACAATTGTCCAAAATAACCGTGTCAAAATTCTTTTGTGTGTGCTAGAATTTCTCAGTTTCTAGTATTTTATTTTCGCAATATTTTTATGGTGAAAATTGTAGTTGTGATTTTATTCATTGTTTGTCATAGCAAATAAACTGCATAATTTAATTTACAGTTAGGAGAATAATGTCTAGTTGCTGCAATAGACGAAATTTTCACATGGTAGCAAAGCTAGTTTAGCAGATTGGTAGCTCAAATCAAAGAAGCAAGAATTTCATTATTCAGAGGGAGCAACAATAGAAAATTCACAGAGGCTGCGCAAATTATCTAGTGTTGATTTGTGGTAGCATCAACATGAAAATTGGTGGAGAGGCTAAAGCACATGAGATCTCCAAGACCCAGAAATGGTTTGGGGAAATTCCACCTGGTTAGAGAGATATTTAAATAATTAATATTTTTAATGTGTTCCTAAGTCTAAACTTAGGAAAATTAAAATATTAATGGGTATTAATCAAAAACTGGGTGAGAAGGTTCTAAATGACATGGATCAAGCCAAATCTAATCTTAACCGTTGATTAGGGACTTAATCTCGGCCGTTGAAGACTCAACAAGAAAGTATAAGAGGAGGTTTGAGGGTCAGTTGGACATACATCAAGATTGATTAGTCAGTTCGATTCTCTGGAGCAGGGTTTGCTGAGAAAACTCGAACAAGTGATCTGAGTTGCAGCAAGGGGTAGTGAGTACATAGCAGAGAGGCAGAGATAGTGCTAGAGGGCCAGCGCAGTGATTGAGGAGGCTATGAAGAGGCAGCATGAGCCACATAGAGGCAACTAGAGACTGCGCAGAGACTAAGGGGCTTGCATGGGTGACGCAGAAGGCCAGAGAGCTGATGCAGAGAGGCAGAAGGCTAACGCAGAGGGTTCTAGAGCTACGTAGAGGCTAGCAGGGCTGATGCAGAGCCTTGGAGAAGCGTTGGAAGGATTTTTGTGGGGCAGACTAGTGTTGAGAAGCTGAATATCTGCTTCCGAGAAGAGGTATTACTGCCGTGTAGAAATCTTTGTTAGGTGAGCCAGTTTGGTACCCTAGTTGTACTCAAGAAAGCTGCTTAATAATAAAACCCTCAAAACTGCTGCACCTGTTTTCCCGCATTGGGTTCTTCGAGGATGATTGTCCAAAATAACGGTGTCCCTTGTGTGTTTGTCTATTATTTCAGTTGATGATCTGTATATGAGTTGAGACTGCATTTGTGTTTACTTTCAGTATTTATATGGATAAATAACTTGTTAAGGAATAAGCAAGTAAGTGAAATAAACCAGATAATGCAGTAGGAATTTCTGATGTGCCAGACTTAGAAATTTCAACATCATAAATTTCAACATGGTATCAGAGGGTTGCAGCAGTAGCAGCTGTCCCGAGAGATAGAGCTGCTCCTAACCAAAAAGCAGTAGAGAAGGAGTGACACAGAGGCCCTGTGTCGTCATTTCGAGCCAGAGAGAGGGCTAGCATAGAAGCACAGAGAGGAAGAAGAAGCTCACAAAGAGCCATATCATCCTACTCAATCAGGTAGGCTTGATGCAGTTAGACAGAGGAGTGATTCAGCTTTTGCTGGGATTGCGCAAAGCTGGAAGGCTCAATTTCTTCAGTTGCTGGGCATAGGGAGCTGTGGGTAGATTGTGGATTAGGAAGCTGGTGGGGTGCTGTCGCTGTCGAAGCAGAAAAGTACCTAACGAGACAGAACCAAGGTAGAGGGAGTTGCTGCCTTAACATATTCTAGCCAAGAAATCCAGATCTGAGTTGCAGTTGCAAAGAGGATCGGAGAGGAGCAGATTGACAATTGGTGGGAAGATTTCCAGCAGGGAAATCGAGACTCAGAGGGAGTCTAGGAGAGAACTTCTAGGAGGGAAGTCGAGACTTAGAGGGAGTCCAGAAAAGGAGCAGAGATGGCAATGAACGGACTGAGGGATCAGGACAGGTTGGACGGGGCCTCCAACTTTGTCATCTGGAAGGCCAGGATCCTGTCTATTTTGGATAGACATCGCATCAAGGGCTTCGCCTTGAGAACCGTGGCTATCCCAATCGACCCAGCTGATAATGAGAGGTATGAGGATGCAATGGTGAAGGCAAAGTGCATAATCCTTGATGGGGTCAAGGATCATGTAGTACCGAGAAGAAAACGACAAAGGAGATGTGGGATACCTTAACAACATTGTATCAAGGCACTTCCGTGCAGAGGAAGATGTTGTTGGAGTTTTAACTGCAGTCCTATCAAGATGCAGAAGGGGGAGCAGATAGATCTATACCTCAGCAGGATGCAAGAGATTTAGGACCAACTTACTTCCATAGGGGCCACACCGGATCAAGAGTTCATGGTGAGGACCGCCCTGAATGCAGTCTTTGAGGATTGGGAGACATTTGTCCAAAGCATTTTGGGCAGAGCTGATCTTCCAGGATGGGAAGAGATGTGGGCAACTCTTCACCCAGAAGAGATTAGACGGTTGACCAAGGCAGGAAGTAGCAACAAAGGAAGTGGAATCAAGAAAGAGGAGGAGGATGCGGCTCTGGCATGTGCGGGAAAGCAAGGGAAGAGGAAGAAGGACATCTCCAAGGTGAAGTGCTTCCATTGTGGGGAGCTAGGTATGCAACCTAGTGAGAAGAAGAACAAGGGAGAGGCTTCTGACTCTAAGGCAGCTCTGGCTAAGGCAGAGAAAGAAGTTGAGACTAATGACGACTGTGCCATGAGTGCTCATGCATCTCTAGAGAAGAGGTGGGGTGACATCGAGCTGTAGTCAAGAGGACTACAAAATATGTTGGGGCAGGATCCATAAGGTACCGAAACGCTTGGATCATATCCGGCTACGGGAGCCCTGAGTGATAGTAGAAGGATGACGGATGTCGGTAGAAGAAAGATGCGATGGAGCGACAAGGCAGTGCTAGAGTGTAGAGGTTTGTAGCAGCGCAGTGGGGGTTGCAGCAATGTGAGAGACACAAAGATGATTGCAACAATGCAAAGAGGCATAGAGGTGGTTGCAGCAGTGCAAGAGGCATAGAGGTGTTTACAACAGCGTAGAGGGAGCACAGGATAGCAGCAGAGGTAGCTTCAGCATCAGGAGGCTTTCGGACTGACAAGGATGTTAGTGGTTGGGTAGATCAATTACTTACTTCTCGGTAACTGAGTTGTAGTGCAGCAGTTAGCAGTGGTAGTGCTATGGGCAATGTGATGCAACATGTTGAGAGGGAGCTGCAGTACAATTGTAGTAGTGGCAGTGGCAGAGCCATGGGCAACAATACATGAAGCAGTAGTGCAGTGGATATAGGGCAGCAAGCCCGGCATTAGCACTGGTACCGGTGTTAGATGATCAATGTAATGTTTAGTGGTGGAGCATTACTAGAGCACATTCCTCGCTAAGAGGGAGTGTTGATTTGTGGTAGCATCAAATGTGCTCTAGCCATGAAAATTGGTGGAGAGGCTAAAGCACATGAGATCTCCAAGACCCATAAATGGTTTGGGGAAATTCCACCCGATTAGACGGATATTAAAATAATTAATATTTTTAATGGGTTCCTAAGTCTAAACTTAAAATATTAATGGGTATTAATATAAAACTGTGTGAGAAGGTTCTAAATGACATGGATCAAGCCAAATCTAATCTTAGCCATTGATTAGGGACTTAATCTCGGTCGTTGAAGACTCAACAGGAAAAGTATAAGAGGAGGCTTGAGGGTCAGTTGGAGATACACCAAGATTGATCAGTTAGTTCGATTTTCTAGAGTGGGGTTTGCTGAGAAAATTTGAACAAGTGATTTGAGTTGCAGTGAGGGGCAGTGAGTACATAGTAGAGAGGCAGAGATAGTGCCAGAGGGCCAGCACAGTGATTGAGGAGGCTACGCAGAGGCAGCAGGAGCCACGTAGAGGCAGCGAGAGACTGCGCAGAGGCTGAGGGGCCTGCGTGGGTGACGCAGAAGGCCAGAAAGCTGATGCAGAGAGGCAGAAGGCTGACGCAGAGGGTTCCACAGCTACCTAGAGGCTAGCAGGGCTGACGCAGAGCCTTGGAGAAGCACTGGAAGGGTTTTCGTGGGGCAGATTAGTGCTGAGAAGCTATATATCTACTTCTGAGAAGAGGTATTACTGCCGGGCAGTGAGTACATAGTAGCGAGGCAGAGATAGTGCCAGAGGGCCAGCACAGTGATTGAGGAGGCTACGCAGAGGCAGCAGGAGCCACGTAGAGGCAGCGAGACACTGCGCAGAGGCTGAGGGGCCTGCGTGGGTGACGCAGAAGGCCAGAATGCTGATGCAGAGAGGCAGAAGGCTGACGCAGAGGGTTCCACAACTACCTAGAGGCTAGCAGGGCTGACGCAGAGCCTTGGAGAAGCACTGGAAGGGTTTTCGTGGGGCAGATTAGTGCTGAGAAGCTATATATCTACTTCTGAGAAGAGGTATTACTGCCGGGTAGAAATATCTATGGGTGAGCTAGTTTGGCACCCTAGTTGTACTCAAGAAAGCTGCTTAATAATAAAACCCTCATAATTGCTACACCGGTTTTCCCGTATTGGGTTTTTCGGGGACGATTGTCCAAAAATAATGTTGTCCCTAGTGTGTTTGTCTATTATTTCAGCTGATGATCTGTATATGAGTTGAGATTGCATTTGTGTTTACTTTCAGTATTTATATGGATAAATAACTTGTTAAGGAATAAACAAGTAGGTGAAATAAACCAGATAATGCAGTAGGAATTTCTGACGTGTCAAACTTAGAAATTTCAACACCTAGCCAGTCAGTACAAATTGCTTGGGAAATTCGATTTTCAGTTGCAGGTGGCAGAAGAAGATCGATTTCTAGAGATTAGTAATTCCAGCAGGCAGAGGGAGAAGTTGCAGAGTTATTTTCGAGAGCAGATTACTTATCTGTGGCACAGAGGGTTTTGCAGCAATTTGCAATAGCAGAATTAGCGCTGAGGGGAAGAGGAATAACACAGTATGGCCATGGATTGATTTGATATTCAGGGAGCTTCAGAGTTGTCTTCCAGATTGGAGGACGAATTTGCTTGCTTATCAGGCTCAACTTCACTTGGTGTCTGGTATATAGACAGTGGAGCGTCAGCTCATATGACAGGAGTTAGAGAATATTTCTCTAACTACAAGGAGGAGCAGATGGTCATCTAGATTACGATGGGAAACATAACTAAGTGTACTCCGATAGGGAGAGGTACCATCGATTTCCAAAGGGAGTTAGGAGCAAGCACCAATGCTATAGATGTACTGCATATGCCAAGATTGGGTATGAACTTGATTTCAGTATCCCAGTTACAGTATAATGGATATGATATCCACTTCATCGAGAAGAGAGTGTTTATTAAACACTCAAGCTAGAATAAGGTAAGACAGATTGGAGCCTGAAGCAACAAATTGGACAGGTTGCAACTCAACTCTCCAATGGCACTGATAGGCAGTGAAAATAGCAGTGGGAAGGATCTGAATGAGTTATGGCATAGGAGAATGGGACATCTACACCATGGAGCACTCAAGATGCTTAAGGAAATAGTAATAGGGGTTCCAGAACTTGGCACAAAACACGATGATGTGTGGAGAGGATGCATACTTGGGAAATATGCTAAGGCAACATACCCAAGAAGTGAAAACAAAGGAGATGGCATGTTAGGACTTATACATTGAGATATTTGTGGCCCGATGTCCATTAGAGATCTTAGTGGTGCTAAATACTTCGTCACCTTTGTTGATGACCATTCTAGGGAAACCTAGATCAACTTCTTGAAGACTAAAGATGAGGTCTTCGATCGTTTTAAAGAGTTTAAGGCTCTCGTGGAGAATGTGACAGGGAAGAAAATTAAGGTGCTTCACTTAGATAATGGTGGAAAATATATTGATAAGGACTTTAGAGATTTTTGTGCGAAGGAAGGCATAAGAAGAGAATGGACAACCCCATATAATCCACAGTAGGAGCAGAAAGATAGAACCATAGTTGGGGTTGCAAAGGCTATGTTATATGACCAAGATTTGCCTAGGTTTCTATGGGCAGAGGCATGTAACACGACAGTGTATATTCAGAAAATGACTCCTCATAGAGCTTTTGGGAAGAAAATGCCAGAAGGGGTCTTCACAGGGAAGAAGCCAAAATTTAGTTACTTCAGGATCTTTGGCATGGCAGCGTTACTTATTGCCACGTGCCAAATGAAAAACGTACCAAATTGGATTAGACTGCAGAGAAGGGGTTTCTCGTTGGGTATAGCGAAACCTCAAAGGCATACAAGATCTACATTCCTAGCAGTAGGAATATTGTGGTGAGACGAGACGTGAAGTTCATGGAGGACCTGATCCGGATTTAAACAGGAATGCAACAAATTACAGAGATAACCATAAACATAAAGATGCAACGGAAATAATACTTCATTTCATTAATGTAAAGTACTGAAATATGCTTACAAACAGTAATGGAAATAAACCAGCTAGGGTGATGGTAGCTTATCTCTGAGAAGAGATGTGGCGGCTACATGCCTTTGAACTGTGTTACAATGAGGCTCGAAGGCCCATTTATTGTTGAGAAACAATGGAAAACCCTTCAGATCCCAAAACCTAACCCTAGAAGATGAAACGCCAAATTGTGGGCCTCGTTTGGGTAAATTGGTACATCAATTTCCCGGGGTCGTAACTTTGGCATACGATCTCCGTTTGCCGCGTACGATAGCTCGTTAGAAAGATCTATTCGAGAACTACCACTTTGGGAAGAGCAACATTCGTCCATGGACCCATGTCGCCCCTAGATTTCCCAAAAAACGTCGTTTAGGGCCTCAAAACGGCTCCAGAAGTTCAGGATCCGAAAAATTGCTAAAAATAGTAAACTGTGCTACAATTTAGGAAACTGAAAAGACTGAAAGAGATAGTTGTGGGGGTCCAAATGGGATAGGTGGGTGGCCACCAACATCCACCTGGATCATTCCTCCCCCCTTAGGAAGCAATGGTCCCCATTGCATTGAGTTCCTCCTTGAGATGAGGAAGCTTCTGCTGAGCTAGGCTTTTGGTGTGCTGTTCTGCAATCTCTGATGTGTCCAGAAATGGTGGGAAGCATGGTCGACAACGGTCCACATTGAACACTCGGTGCAAGCCAAGGAATGGAGGAATGTTGTGCTTCAAAGCATTGTTGCCCATAGTCTTGGTACTGGTGTAAGGACCATGTCAGAGTGGTCTGAGTTTCTGATGGGTTCTAGTAAGGCGTTCTCTTTGCAGATGTAACCAAACTTTGTCGCCCACCTGAAACTTGTGTGGTACCCCTGTGGGTGAGGAGAAGTTGTTCCTGTGTCTTGTCATGACCGTATCCCTTTGCTGCTGCTGCTGCATGGAGGAACCCTTCGCGGGGGTCATGGATGTGGTGACAATCTTCCCCTTACTTTGGGAGTGAACCAGACAGATGAATTTCCTGGTCTGGGAGATGAGCTTGCTGCCTTTCTTAGCAGTGATCAAAGATGTGGCGGTAGGTGGGGCTACCTCCGGTATCCTTTATAATGAATTATTCAAAGAAATAATGACAACACGAGGCCTTGACTCATACACAGCATGTCGCCTCCACAAGTATGGCTGACCTAATAGTACATCGCAAACATCCAGAGGTGTAACATCACACAATACCTTGTCTGTGAAGGGCTTAATGCTGTAGGGAAGGCAACACTGCTGGCGAACTTTGAGATCTCGTCCTTCATGAAGCCACCCGATACTGTACGGCTGCGAGTGTGGTGTAGTCGGTAGGCCCAACCGCTTCACGACCTCTGCTGAAACGAGGTTCTTTTGGCTGCTACTGTTGACAATGAATTGCAGCGGCAAACCCTTCACCCACATTTGTGAGTGGAAAAGATGCTCCCCTTCCTCTGGATTTTCAGGCTCATTTTTCTGGATCTTGGCGGTGGCAACAGTGGAGCTGGGATCCGCATCAATGATCTGCTTCCCTTTGCCATTCCCCTTGTCGGGTTCCGGCTCAGGGTCGAAACATGCATCTGATTCAGAAGGCTTCAACTCGGCCACCAATCACTGCTTGGTCCGACACTCACTTGTGTTATGAGTGGGAATCTTGTGGAACTCACACCACTTTCCTGTGTCCTTCTTCGGCTTCGTGGTGTTGTTCTTTTCTTGCGGCTTCGAGGGGTTGTCTTGGGTCACCCCGCCTTGGCTTTGTCCTTTGGGCTTCGGATTTGCAGATCCAAAGTCTCGCTTCTTCTGTTTGAACTTTTGCTCGATTTTGACAGCGTATCGGTATGCTGTGCCGAGTGAGGAGATGTTCAAGAACTCCATCTCTTCCTTGATGTATTTGTGTACGCAGCCGCGGTATTTGAGTACTAGATGCAGCTCAGAATCTTTGATACGCAACTGTGTGCAAAGGGTATGAAAAATGTTTGTGAACTCCGGCACATCTTGGTCTCGTCCCTGCCACAGTGTGGTCCATTTGATGTATTTGTCCTCATAGCTTTTGACAGGGTAGTACTGCTCCTTGATGGCATTCCGGAAGTCATTCCAAGTGGGTGCGGCTGAAAACAGTGAGCCTGTAGTTTCATCCTTCTGCTCGCAGTAGGTTTCCCACCACTCCTTGACGTGGGGGGCTGCTTTGAGAAGAGCGAAAACAATCTTTTCCCGACTTGAAAATTCATGAACAGAAAAATAACTCTAGCAGATTTAACCATTTATCTACGGCATCTGCGTCTATCTGACCCTCGAATATGGGGATTTCAAAATTAACTTGTACCTTAAAGGGTGTGGCGTTTCCAGAGTAGCTGCTGGAAGCTGATGCGTCGCTTCTGGGTAGCCGCTGAAGGATCTGGGCAAAGCTGTCCATCATCGCATTCCGTTGTCGCTCGAGGGCTTCTTCGAGCAAGATTTTGATAGGATCTCCTGCCCCCTTGTCTTTCTTCTCAAGATTTTGATAGGATCTCCTGCCCCCTTGTCTTTCTTCTCATCCGCCATGGGAGGCTGTCGGGATTTGCGAGGCTGGTCTTGCAAAGGTTTGACCAGTTCAAGCCCTAACTCCTTATATCCCGACCTCGTTGGGGACATGCAAAGAAAAACAGAGAAAAAACAGACCGCTCTGATACCACTGATCCGGATTTAAATAGGAACGCAACAAATTACAGAGATAACCATAAACACAAAGATGCAGCGGAAATAATACTTCATTTCATTAATGTAAAATACTGAAATATGCTTACAAACAGTAATGGAAATAAACCAGCTAGGGCGATGGTAGCTTATCTCTGAGAAGAGATGTGGCAGCTACATGCCTCTAAACTGTGTTACAATGAGGCTCGAAGGCCTATTTATTGTTGAGAAACAATGGAAAACCCTTCACATCCCAAAACCTAACCCTAGAAGATGAAACGCCAAATTGTGGGCCCCGTTTGGGTAAATTGGTACATCAATTTCCCGGGGTCGTACCGTTGGCATACGATTTTCGTTTGACGCGTACGATAGCTCGTTAGAAAGATCTATCCGAGAACTACCACTTTGGGAAGGGCAACATCGGTCCAAGGACGCATGTTGCCCCCAGATTTCCCAAAAAACGTCGTTTAAGGCCTCAAAACGACTCCCGAAGTTCAGGACCCGAAAAACTGCTAAAAATAGTAAACTGTGCTACAATTTAGGAAACTGAAAAGACTGAAAGAGACAGTTGTGGGGGTCCAAATGGGATCGGTGGGTGGCCACCAACATCCACCTGGATCAGGATCGAGCTTTGAGGAGATCTCGTCAGATGCCTGTAGGTGATCAAACTCTATCAACAAAAGCTCATTTGGTCCAGCAGCAGGGGCAACCACAGGGACAACCAGTGGGACCAATAGGAGGACAACCACAGTAATCGAGTACAATGACTAGTACCAAAATTTCCTCAGGTGCAGGAGATTCGAGGAGTTCTCAATAGATAGATCAACAGAGTTAGGATGAGGAGGAGCTGGTTGAATTGCCACTACTAGTGGTCGAGCTAGCAAAGAGGTTCGTCAAACATTAAGAGATGCAAAGGAGTTTATTGGAACTCCTAGGACGAACAAAAGACACCGCAGACAACCGGACAGGTACCAAGCTTTGGTGGCTCAGGTTGTAGAACCTTCCAGCTATCAGGAGGCCGCACAACATCAGGTATGGGTAGACTCCATGGTAGAAGAGTATAGCTTTATCATGACGAATAATGTTTGGGAGGTGGTGCCAAGGCCTGAAGACAGGTCAATTTTAGGTTCTAAATGGATCTACAAGATCAAGTATGCTGCAGATGGCAGTGTGGAAAAGTACAAGGCTAGGTTCGTGGCAAAGGGGTATGCACAAAAAGAAGGGATAGATTATGAGGAGACCTTCGCCCTAATTGCCAGATACACCTCTATTCGGTCAATTATATCCCTGGCAACTCAAATGGGATGGCAGATTCACCAGATGGACGTCAAGGCAACATTTTTGAACGGGGTGATAGAGGAAGAGTTGTACATAGAACAACCAGAGGGCTTCGAGACTCATGAGAGGCGCACTCATGTGTGCAGACTGAAGAAAGCTCTATAAGGACTCAAACAGGCTCCCAGGGCATGGTATGGTCGGATTGACAGCTGCTTGCAGCAGATGGGATTCGTGAAGAGTGGTGTAGATCCCAACCTTTATTATTTGACGGTAGAGGGTGAGAAACTCATCGTAGTTTTGTATATGGATGATCTCTTTTTGACAGGATCATCTGGGCTCATAAAGGATTGCAAGAGGAATCTGGCGGCAAAGTTTGGTAATGAAGGATTTGGGGTTGATGCACTATTTCCTAGGATTGGAAGTGTGGCAAAAGGATGGGGAGATCTTCCTTGGGCAAGGAAGATATGCTACAAATATTCTGAAGAGGTTCAAAATGCAGGATTTTAGACCCATGTCTATGCCCATATAGATGCATCAGATGACAAGGATGTCGACCCCACCTTGTATAGACAACTTATTGGGTCTCTTATGTATCTGGTCAACACTAGGCCAAATATTTGCTTCGTAGTCAATACTCTCAGTCAGTTCATGGTAGAGCCAAAGAGGGTACATTGGGCACCAATGAGGCATATTCTGAGGTAGGTGCGCGACACAGTCGAGTATGGGGTGAGATATACCTGAGGGGGTGGCGTCAGATTATGTGGGTTCTCAGATGCAGATTGGGCAGGCAATTCAGTAGATAGGAAAAGTACCTCTGGATACTGCTTTAGCATTGGATCAGGGATGGTTTCGTGGTGCAACAAGAAGCAGAAGTCGGTAGCTCCGAGCTCTGCAGAAGCAAAAGACAATGGTAGCAAGCGCAACTACGTGCAAAGCTATATGGCTTCGGAAGCTGCTAGTAAGCTTATTTAGACAGAGAATGGAGGCGACCATAGTCTACTTTGATAATCAAAGTTGCATCAAGCTCTCGGAGAGTCCAGTGTTTCATGACAGGTCGAAACACATAGATATTCAGTGTCATTTCTTTAGAGATTGTGTACAACATGGGGCGGTCCAACTACAATATGTTCCCACATAAGAGCAGGTTGCAGACATACAAAAGCTCCAGGGAGAGTTAAGTTCGTCTATTTCAGAGAACAAATGGGTATGGTGGAGAACCCGTTCCAGTAGCAGGGGCAAATTTTCAGATGTTGCAATTATGAGAGGGAGTTGCAGTGCAGATGCTATGTTGGCAGCAGTATGGCAGTGTCAGCAACAACACAGATGCAGTGTTAGCAATAGTATGGCAGTGTCAGTAGCAACACAGATGCAACATCAGAGTTGGACATTAGTTGGTGGGAAGCAGTAGCCAAACATCAATAATGTGACAGGAGGTGATACAGAAATAGAGTGTTGTGACAGGGTTTGCAACGCTAGAACACATTTCTCGTTAAGAGAGAGTGTTAGTTTTTGTAGCATCGGATTTGTTCTAGCCATGAAATTTGGTGGAGAGGCTAGAATACATGACATCTCCAAAACCCAAAAATCATTTCTAGAAATTCCACCTAGAAGTGTCTTAATTAGATTATTGGTCATTTTTTAAATATTTCCTAAGTCTAAACTTAGGGAATATGGTTAATTAATCAACATTAATTGAGATAAGGTGAGAATCATCTTGAAACTCACACGGATCGATTCAAAAATCATCTGAGCCATTGATTAAGATTTAATCTTGGCCGTTGGAGTCTCAACAGGAAGATATAAGAAGGGATCGATGTGGTGATGGAGAATACACCATTGCAGATACTCAGTTGCCCAGGCAGGTCAATTTTTTCAGTGGTAGAGATTCAACAGAGAAGATAGAGCTAGAGGGTGAGTAGCAGGTGGGAGAGGAGGTTAGCAACATTCTAGGAGGAAATATTCTAGTCTCGGGAAGAGACGGTGAGAGGAAGGCCGAAATCCGCAAAGGTTCTACGCGAGCACTGCACAGAGGATGACGCATAAGGCTCGGTGTGTGGCTAGGGAGGCATTTTCGGTGGCAGAAATTAGCTGTGGGGTGAGAGAAAATTCTCACAATAATTTTTCCAGTATTTTCCTTAGATTAGATTGCCAGTAGAGAATCTAAATTATTGTACTCAGAATTGTTGCTGAAGAATAATAATAAAACCCTCATCTGCTGCACCGGTTTTCCTACATTGGATTTTTTCCGGGGACAGTTGTCCAAAAATAACTATGTCAAAATTCGTATATGTGTGCTAGAATTTATCAGTTTCCAGTATTTTATTTTCCTCATTATTTTTATGGTGAAATTGCAGTTGTGATTTTATTCGTTGTTTTCTTTAGCAAATAAATTGCATAATTTAATTTACAGTTAGGAGAATAATTTCCAGTTGTTGCAATAGATGAAATTTTCACAATTGGTCCATTGGGTCTCCAATGGCTAGTTAGACTCTCTAAAGGCTAGTTGACTTCACCGACAACTATTTTTTGACTTGGATTTTCCCTTTAGTAATTCGACTTTGCTGCATGGAAGCTGTTGACTTGGATTTTCCCTTTAGTAATTCAACTTTGCTGCATGGAAGCTGGATCTTCAAAGCAATCTGAAGTAAGGTAAAAACTAGTCAAAGAGTGGAAACATCTTTTGCTAGCATTCATCAAGGAAAGGAAAAGTTGGACTTAAGAGGAAAAGGCAGCTATTTAGGTAACAAATGAGGAGTAGAAAAGTTTTCTAAATAACAACAAGAAAAACCTTAAAGTGTTCTACAAAAGAAGCCTTAAAAGCAGTAAAGAAGGTATAAACAACCAAAAATCAAACCAAAGAGAGACACAGCATTTCAAAAGCAAGAAGGCTAACTGTGCACACAGAAATTTTTGGCCTTTTCTGGCTTTCTTTTTCTCCTTGAACGAGCAGGCAACTAGGTCTTGATGAAGAAAATATTTTGCTATATATGCATTTCAGAGATGCAGCAAAGGTTGGACTATTGATTCTCTAGACGCTTTGGTCATAGTGGGCATTCTTTCACTTTTCCAGACTTAGTTCTCGGACCACTACCTCCAGCACAACCAAAAGAACTCATGGTAGCCAGTCACATTGGTGTCATTATGATGCAACCAATTTCTTGGTAATCTGCAATTTTGTTCAACTGTGTTTAATCTGAACTCTTTGAATGTATTGGTCCTTGGATGCCATTGAATAATTTTTTCGCAGTGTGATGGTAGTTTAGAGTGCACTTGTTTTGAGTTTACTTCACTTAAGGTGCACATTTATTCCTTACATGACATTTAATTTTGTTGTTGCTATTATATTTAGAAATCTGATCTCAACCATTCCAAATTTGTTTCAGATTCAATTCGCCTTTGACTACTCATTGGCAGATCAAAAGTGAGATTTTATTACATGCTAATCAAATCAAAGTTTTACACAAGAACATTCACTTGATGTTAGATAATAGTATACATCATATAGGGAGACCCCCCCCCGGTCCGAGACTGGAAAGCACCAGTCCGAATGGAGAGACTTCCAACTGTGACACGGCTGGCTGCCTAAAAGTGTCATGCAGGTCTGTGTTATGCAGATTTGCGTGATAGCAAGTGGTAATAGGGTACACATATTCATAGAGATTATGGAGACAGGAAATTAATGATATATTTCATTAATGATGCTGTAGTGATACATCTCTCACACCTGAAAATCATAATACTTAATATATTTATAGTGCTTCTAGTTGGTTACACATCCCCAACTACAACATCTAAGCTTACATTTGTTACAGCTTTAACAGATACCGTGACAGAAGTGGTAACAGCACTTTATTGAGTGCTACCAATCTAACAAAAAAATGGTTGTGCTTTTGTAGGGCCTTCAATATGGTGGAAATGATACACTATTTGAATCCACTGGCCTCTATGGGCAGGTAAGGCAAACTCTATTTCTTTATCGTAAGTGATTTCCTTCATCACTGTTAATTCAACCTTTTTGGTAATGTAGCTTTATCATTTTTGTAAGTTCTTGAAACAAAATTTATACAACATTTAGTTTTCTGAAAATGTCACGATTTTTACATCAATTTATTGCATGCATAGGTGGAAAAAAAGTGGCCATGTAGATAGATATCTATTAGTTACAAGTTGATTTAACACGAAAAGGAGGTTTTGCTCTTCCATGAAAGAAACTGATGTCTGTACCATATTAAGAACACCTTTCTTTTTGATTAAACTGCATCAAGGGTTTATATGCTAAAGAGTGGACACTTAACATGAAATTACAATTAGGCTTGGCTTCCAAAGATTATTATGACTCTTTAACTTGTTTACATATAGGGTTTGTTGTGATGAAACTACCTTCCTATATATGCATGTGTAAAATAATTTAGAATAGTTGTGTAACTTGTCATTTTGTAAACTCCTGAAGCAAAATTTATGCAACAACATTGTAGTTCTATGAAAATAACATAATTTTTATTTTCGTGTTTTTGCACTCATAAGTGGAAAAAAGTGCTCATGTAGATACATATCTAATATTTTTTTTTGAAAAATACATCTGATTTTTACAGAAAAATATTACAGACAAAAATGCATAAAGTGGAAGGCTATATACAGTGGACCTTGTAACCTCTTCTGGAGCATGAATAAAGCAGATAGAAAATGAGAATAAGCTGGTTGATCAAAATATTTAACATCTTTAATCAACAGAGTGCCCATAGGAGCTGGTGGTCAATCTCATTTGTGTTAGAAAGAACAAAAAGTGGAGACTGAACTGTGCTCATTGAAAACAAACTTATACCTGACTTTCTAAAGGACAATTAATTCTGAAATCTGCATGCAATGCCAAAGCCCCAAGAAAGCAGTATGAACAAGAGAATGACCATCTCAAAAAACCATAGCTCACAAATGCACCTTGTCCTGAAGAAGAACTGAATAAAATCTGCCACTTAATTCCAACAATGTTGGGCAAACAAATACTCCCAAAAGACACGCTTCACTGTCTCTAAATGATGACAAATTACACATAATCCATTTGAGAGCCCACTCGTAGCCAACCAGTCATTGGACGGGATTCATTGATAGATCACTGGTCGAGCAAAAACCATATGTAACGAACAAAGTTCAGTTACGCTCTGATACCAATGTAACGAATAAGGTTTGTGTTATGAATACTTAGAGGAATGCTCTGATACCAATGTAACGAACAATGTTTGTTATAGCAGGTTAAACACTCCAAAAGACTTGGAATACATAGATCTCCATTGAGGATACAAGAATATATGTTGAAATGTATGAATGAGAATGATGTTACAAATGAGAGTGAGGGCCTGCTTATATACCCTAGGCTGGTGTCCCTTTATGAACGGTCATGTCCTTAGGGACATACTTCTTCATTAATTAATTAATCATTATTTATGATGTGTTATTATTATTTATATCTATATTTTATTCATAACACCATACCTAAACAGAGCAGACACTGTGTAGCCGTTGAGCCCATCTCTTCTCTACATAAATGGAGGCCTATCTTGCATTGAGAACCAGTGATAGCAAGTGTATGTGTTGAGAACTGAATACAAACACTGAGAATCATGCTGTAGAAGTGGATGACAAACTCCAATATGAGTCTGTCCAAAAAGGTCTAGGCATCTGAACTAAGTTGCAGGAAATGTGGGACCCTCCTGTAGCAGCTGTGTTTCAGTATGGAATTGGAAACCCTGAAATGCAGCTGAAATGGATTTCATGCACCAAACCCCATTGTTCAGTGTCCGTACATCACGCTTCAGCACCTATATGGCATATGTGGAGCAGTACAACATGCTTTGTTGAAAATAGTAGCGAGAGAAGTTCCTTCTTGACTTGTGCCTGAGTCAAGAAAGACCACAAACAATCTTCCTTTACCATGCACAAGCTCCTAGGAAATAGGACAAGTCATGGAGCAGTTAACTCATGCACAGGAGTTGGAGGCTCAGTTTTGTTTGTCTCCAAGTGCGAGTTTAGATTTGGAAGTGGACGAGTTAGTGAGCTTCAGTTTCTAATTGAGGCAGGACGAGTTAGAAGAGTCAGTTTGACTCAGTTAACAAATCAATCACAAGTCCGAGTTCTAAAAATACACTTGCCAGATTTAGCATGATTGAATTGCATAAAAGGAGGACGAAGGCACAAAATTCAATCAATTGTTTTGTGTGCACAAGGTTGTGAGACAAGACAATAGCTCACGAGTTTGTGAGAGATAGCACCAGGTTGTGTGTGAGGAGAGCTTGTTGTGGAATAGTGTATCTAGGAGCAGCCTATACGCAGTCTTGAGGCAGAGAATTTCCTTGTGGAAGTGCGCTAGGAATTAGGAGAAATTCCTAAATAATAGGGGCCTGCTCAGCGCTAGGAAATAGGAGATCTCCAATGAGATAAGAGTAGAGGCTGCACAAGGAAATAGAGGAGCTGGGTCGAGTTCATGCAGGGAGTTTTTCAACTATGTACTAGTAGAGCGAACGGCTGTGTTTTCTGTGGAAACAATTTGCCTTGTAAAGAGATCAATTGCTCTATTCTGTCAATAAAATTATACAGCAAAGCTGAGGGTTTTCCTAGTTGGATTCCCTAGAAACTATTGTCTCTTGTGTAATCGTGTCTTTATCTCTGTGTGTAATTCCACTGCTTTTATTGTTGAGAAGTTCTGTGTCACAGTGAAAAGAAAAGTAGTTTCAGAGTGTTCATTCAAGCAGAAAGCAAAATTTCAAGGAAATTCAACATGCTTGTCCAGTGCGTGTGGTCCAAATGCAAATTATTTGAAAAAAAAACAATAGTTTATGAGTGGTTAGTCTAATATTCAACCCTAGGGCCATTCCAATGCTATGCTATTAATGGTACTATTAAGAATTTGCTACATAATTGATGGTAATGTAAAATTATTAAATTAAAAGGATGAACATGAAAGATAAAGAAGAATTTTCATTTGTTTACTTAAATTTTTACCATTACCATTAATTGACTTCAATGTTATCAAAATCGGACCGGTATACTCTTCGGACTGGGAACCGGTCAGAAGTGGACCAAAACTGGTGAAAAAACTGGACCAAAAAACCAGTCAACCAAAAACACAAAATATTCAAATTTTATTATACACAAATAAGCAGAAATTCTCATTTATAGAGCATGTAAGGGTGCACAAAACCAAAACAACACTGAGTTGCAATCCATCTTTGAACTGAAAATACATCAAAAAGAAAGAACTAGATGTCCTCTAACATCCAAAAAAAATCATGCTACAACAAATACCTACATATCATCAAAATCTTTTCCTATATTGGAATCTTCGTCATCAATATCACACTCTAAGCATTAAAATAAGATAAAAAATGCTTAGCATGTCAATTCAAGATTTTGTTTGAGTGATGGGCACATTTTTAGTAGGATCATGATAGAGAAGTTCAACAATCGTTGCCACTAACATCAAGGTACATAGAGGGATTGGTGCTCTCGATTAAATGCTAGTTCGATACCCTCATACATGACAAAATCCAATGGAAACATTGCAATCCCCCTGTTGACCTCTACTGGTCAACTACCCATGCAGTGCACCCCGTTTTTCTTGACAGAAAGAAGCAGCACCTGATCAGCATGTCCGTGCCATCCTGCCATCATCAGCAGCTTGATCTTTTTGATTGTAAACCCAGTCTGCATGTATTAATTGTAAATAATCTTAGCAGACATGAGTCATGTATGTATTTTGCCTAGGTGGACCTAACTTTCTGATGATAATCTACGTCCCGGAAGGTTTTTCGTCTCACCGATCCACGGATCGGCAGAGTTTTCCTTCAAACCTGACCCCAAAGCCGGGATTGATTTTGTCATTAGAACTTTAGGAGAATCCTAGTGTGTTGATCTGCTAGATTATCGTGGTGTCGCAGAGCTGGGTGTTTTATGAGGGTCTGTATTAAGTGGGCTTGTCCCCTTGAGATGTAAATTGTAAAAGTCATGATGTAATGTGTCCTGAGGGTCGAGAAATGTTTTTGATCCCCTCATGAGTCCTAAGTCCTAGGTCCTAGGTGATGTTTCCGAAAGCTTGGTTCAGTGATCCATGTTAAATGAATTAAAAAAATTAAAAAATGAATAAAAATAATAAAATAATAAAAAAATAATAAAAAATTAAAAAAATGAAGCAAAAACCCTAACTAATAAAATAATAATATTTTAAGTTAATAAATCGACGGATGAGATCAAGAGATGTCTTGATCCTCATCAACGGTCGAGATCATTTCTACATGGATCACTCGAACTAGCCGTTAGGATCATTTCCTTTATATAGGGTCTTAGGGGGTCATTTCAAGGCATTCGATCTGTGAGTCAAAGACTGAAGAAGCTCTCTTGTAAATTTGTTTCTGGTTAATAAAGAAGACTTTGGGGTCCATATCTTGCTGGTGTTACTCTCTTGAAATGCTGTGAGATTGTTTTAATTTTCTGCATATGTTATTTTCAGCTGTTAATAATAGCTTTTGTAGAGTATTGTGGGTACAGGTATCTTGCTCACTTGCTAGGGTTTGGGTGCTGTTAGGGTTTCTGAAGTAATGGCAGGTATCTCCATTACTTCCTGAGATCTAGCAACATTCTTGCCCTCTTTACTGATGGTTGTTTCTGAGCTGTGCAGAAAAACCCTTGCTGAAGAAGATTTGGTGGGCGTTAGGGGAAGTTCTCGGCTGAACCAGCCAACTCCCACAAGCATTTTCTGCTGAGCCCAATGGATTTGATCCTGGGTCTATCATTCGGTTTTATTTTTCTGATCTGCATGAGAGAATTTCGGAAGTTTTTTCACAGTGACAAATCTGAAATTTCTTTTCTTTAAAATTTCCCTGTTCTTATTGTTAAATCTGGCTGTGAAGGGGCTAAATCTGTACATTAAATTAGCTGATCTAGGGTTTTAAAATTTCTGTTTTGTACAAATTTAATTAGGGTTTTGTTTTCATGTGTTTGCAGCTGCGAGGTTTTCAGTGATGGCTTAACGAAATCGTGCATACTTCGTTCATTTCACTTCCTGCCGTCCTTGATCCTCACTGTATTGAACATTATCAAGTGAATTTCGAATTTGTGTTATCCTGTGAGCATCAAAGTGGAGAAATCTGATTCAAACCAGTTGCCGCCTCAGCTTTATCGCTGCCTTTTTCATTTCCCTCGCGTTTATCGTTATCATCCGGCTGTGGGAGACTTCACGTGTCAAAAAGTGGCATGGAGTGGATTTGAATGTGTATGCAGGGATTGTTTTTAACCTCCGCTGTCTTCGCATTTGTCTGCGCAATTCGATTCATTTCTTAGCGTGAGCAAGAAGGTTATGTTTTTTGTTTCGATTTTTTGAGCTCGTGGTCTTGAACGGTATACCGAGTTTAATCACCGTGGCTCCTGTTCCGCTCCAATCGCACCTGCACACAGCAAAATCCACCATTATAAACCCGCTAACGTTCGATACAGGCCAGGTAATCCGAAGCGTAAGGCAGGTAAAATTTGAAATCCGACTTGTGTATCTTTTACAGCCGTCGTTTCTGTTGCCTGCGTTAAATTTTCTTGAGTCGGGGTCACGATTTTTGCAAATCTGTGGATTAGATTATCGTAGGTATGAATGCGTATCGATTTATTTTTTAAACGTGAATGAGTCGAGAGGGTTACGGCTCAGTTTTTGGTTTGGGTAGATTTTAATAATTTTTGACATTACGTTTTTATTTATTTATTTTACATAGCTCGTAATTTTTTTTTAGATTTAAATTTCGATTCAGGCTTTATTATATTAATTTATGCTTTAGATTTAATTTTTTTTTAGGTTTTGGTTTTACATTTAAAATAGTTTTAGTTAGAATTAAGTTTTGTTTTAACTTTAGAATTTAAAATTTTGAATTTCGTTTTAGTGGTAGGTTGTTTTATTCATTAGATTTTTTATATAGTTTTAAAATTTTGCTTCTAACTGTAATATGAAAAATAAAAAGATTTGTTTAGACTTAGTTTTAGTTAGATTTTAGATTTATAATGTTTTAATTAGATTTGTACATATTTTAATTTTTAACTTTTTTATGGTTAGATTTTTTTTTAAATTGAAAAAAAAAAATTACAAAAAAAGTAATAATAATAAAAAAAAGATTTTATTTAGTTTTTTTTTATTTATGTTTTTGTATAATATTTTAGGATTTTAATTCAGATTTAGTTTAAAAAAAAAAAAGATTTAAATTTTTTTGAAAAAATATAATTTCTTTTGTGGAAATTTATTTTTGCCAGTTTCAGTGGTTTTTTATGTTATATTTTTCATGCTGAGATATAAATTTTCAAGTCGAGATGCGAAATTGATATCTGGTTAATGGTTTATGATTCGTCGTGGTATAAAGCATTCATCTTTTCAAAATTTTCAGTCGCTGGATATCGTTTTGGTTATTCTAAGAGCATTGTGATTTAGTTGATGACAAATGATTGCTGTTCACAGTTTATTTTTCTGCATCATCTAACAAGTAATCGTCTTAAACACTATCTCTTAAGGCACTGGTCTGCTAATTTAATCAAATCATTTTAGTGCTTTTTTATATCGTATCTCGTGTCTCCCAACCAACTGGTCGACAGTTGGTCTCGTCATCTCTCAGGGACTACCCCCCTTAGCCGCGGGAGACAGGCTTAAACGGAGGGATCGGGGATCAGAGTGACAGCCCCCGGTCTGAGCGTTGTCGTGTCAATCCGCGCGACAACACCCCCCAATCCTAAAATCCTGAAAACTGTTAAATCCGTTGGATTTTGAGTGAGATCTAAAATTCTACTTTCTCCATATGAAATCCAATGAGGTCAGAACCACTCTCAAACATCCTAAGTCACTTCATGGTAATGTTAAAAATTTAAGTAAAAGGAATGCCATTTTTACTTTAAGAATTAAACATTACCATGAATTGCATAGCAATAGTAGGGCCATATGCTTGAATATTAAGCACCTATTGTGGGCTATTGCCTAGCTAAGACAAAAATTAAAAGAAAAAAAAACAAAACAATTCCCCCTTGCTATGTTCTATGCAGCTTTACCGAACCGTTCGGTTCAAGTCACCGGTCCGAACCGGTTTTAGCCTCAAAACGGTCGAACTGACCAGTTCAAACTAGTTCGGTTTGGTCTTGATAACACTAAATGACTTAGGATGTTTGAGAGTAGTTCCAACCTCATTGGATTCAATATGGAGAAAGTAGAATTTTAGATCCCACTCCAAATCTCGTAGATTGAATAGTTTTTAGGATTTTAGGATTGAGGGGATTGCAACGTGTTCGTTGGATTCTATCGTGTACGAGGGTATGGAACTAGCATTTAGTCAAGAGCACCATGTGAAAATTCCTAAACCAAAACAAGTTATTTGCATTTTCCGACGACAAATATTGAAATACATACATTGCAGACTTCACTTAATTAATTTATATGCTGAAATAAGAGACTGACCAAGAAAGAAAATACAACACAATAACATCGCTATTTTTGGACAAATATCCCCGAAAAACCCAATGCGGGAAAACCGGTGTAGCAGATCTGAGGGTTTTATTATTATGCAGTAGTAAAATCTGAATACATCTCTGGAAGCCTTCCCGACAATCCAGTTATAGAGAATAAACCTGATAGAGAGATTTGTGAGATTACCTCACACTATCACTAGAAATCTTGGCTGATCCAGCCCCTAGAAAGATTGCCCCCGACTTTTCTGGCTGCCTCAGCACTGTCTCTGCGCAGTATCTGCGTTAGCCCAGCGTCAAGCTCTCTGGGACAGTGTCAATCCTTTGGCTGGTTGATTTGTTGCCCAGGTGATTCGATTTCTGCCTCTCGGTCTCACACCCTGGCTCCCGGCTTCTGAAACTCGAATTCCCTCTGCAAATTTCACTCCCTCTTGGCTTCTGCGCTGCCTCTATGTGGCTCTGCGTCAGCCCCTCTGGCTCAGCGCTGCCACTGCTGGATCTCCCTCTGCCTTCTTTGTTGAGTATCCTCCAGCTGGGAAAGATTTCCCTTCAGATACTATCCTTGCCCCTACTGCAAAAACTCACTTCGAATCTCTCTCCGATAGTTGCTCTGCTTTCGAAATTCGTTCTTCTAAACTCTCTTGGTGTGTTCTCCAAGTGCCCATGAAGCCTTATCTTATAATTCTCTCGTAGATCTATCAACGACCCAGATTAGATTCTCATCAATGGCTACGATCATATTGACTTAATCTCCGCCTTCTTCTAGAAGTTACACCCACAGTTTAGATTAATACCCATTAATTATTTTAATTTCCTAAGTTTAGACTTAGGGGCCATTAAAAAAATTAATTATTTTAATAAAACTGTCTCCCGGTGGAATTTCCCAAAACGATTTCTGGTATTGGAGAATGCATGTGGCTAAGCCTCCCTGCAAAATTTGAGACTTAGAGAACATCCGATGTTACCAGAAATCAACACTCCCTCTTAGCAAGGAATGTGCTCTAGTAATGCCTCCCACTGAAGCATCACCTTGAATTCATAACATTGTCCTTTGTGTTGTTGACGTTTGACATGCTGTCCACCACCTAGTGCGTTGCTGCTGCAACTGTACTGTTGCTGACACTGCCACTGTCTGTTGATTTGTGATAGCATCAGATGTGCTCTAGCCATGAAAATTGGTGGAGAGGCTAAAGCACCTAAGATCTCCAAGACGCAGAAATGGTTTGGGGAAATTCCACCCAGTTAGAGAGATATTAAAATAATTAATATTTTTAATGGAGTTCCTAAGTCTAAACTTAGGAAATTAAAACATTAATGAGTATTAATATAAAACTGGGTGAGAAGGTTCTAAATTACATGGATCAAGCCAAATCTAATCTTAACTGTTGATTAGGGACTTAATCTCGGTCGTTGAAGACTTAACAAGAAAAGTATAAGAGGAGGCTTGAGGGTCAGTTAGAGATACATCGAGATTGATTAGTCACTTCGATTTTCTGGAGCAGGGTTTGCTGAGAAAATTCGAACAAGTGACCAGTGTTGCAGCGAGGGGCAGTGAGTGCATAGCAGAGAGGCAGAGATAGTGCCGAAGGACCAACGCAGAGGTTGAGGAGGCTACGCAGAGTCAGCAGGAGCCACGTAGAGGACTAGAGTGATTGCGCAGAGGCTAGTAGGGCTTACGTGGGTGACGCAGAAGGCTAGAGAGCCAACGCAGAGCAGTAGAAGGCTGACGCAGGGGGTTTCAGAGTGACACAGAGGCCATGAGGGCTGACTCAGAGCCTTAAAGAAGCGCTAGAGAGATTTTCGTGGAGCAGACTTGCTGAATATCTGCTTCCGAGAAACGGTATTATTGCCGTGTAGAAATCTTTGTTGGGTGAGCCAGTTTGGCACCCTAGTTGTACTCAAGAAATTAATAATAAAACCCTCAAAACTGTTGCACCAGTTTTCCCAAGTTGGGTTTTTCCGGGGACGATTGTCCAAAAATAACGATGTCCCTTGTGTGTTTGTCTGTTATTTTCAGTTGATGACCTGTAGATGGTTGAGACTGCATTTGTGTTTATTTTCAGTATTTATATGGTTAAATAACTTGTTAAGAAGGAAACAAGTAGGTGAAATAAACTAGATAATGCAGGTAGAATTTCTGACGTGTTAGACTTAGAAATTTCAACATGGTATCAGAGCATTGCAGATCACAGGAGAGTTGAAGTAACCAACTAAATCAGAAAATTTGCAATAGAAACAACTTTCCCGAGAGACAAAGCTGTTCCTAAGCAGAGGGCAGCAGTGAAAGAGTGATGCAGAGGGCCTGTGTCATCATTTCGAGCCAGATAGAGGGTCAGCGCAAAGGCAGAGAGAGGCATAACTTGTTAAGAAGTAAACAAGTAGGTGAAATAAACCAGATAATGCAGGAAGAATTTCTAACGTGTTAGACTTAGAAATTTCAACATGGTATCATAGCATTGCAGATCACAGGAGAGCTGAAGGAACCAACTAAATCAGAAAATTTGCAGCAAAAACAACTTTCCCGAGAGACAGAGCTGTTCCTAAGCAGAAGGCAGCAGTAAAGGAGTGATGCAGAGGGCTTGCGTCATCATTTCGAGCCAGATAGAGGGTCAGCGCAAAGGTAGAGAGAGGTAGAAGAGGCTCACGAGAGAAGCGTTGGAGAGATTTTCGTGGAGCAGACTTGCTGAATATCTGCTTCTGAGAAGAGGTATTACTGCCGTGTAGAAATCTCTGTTGGGTGAGCCAGTTTGGCACCCTAGTTGTACTCAAGAAAGCTGCTTAATAATAAAACCCTCAGAGCTATTGCACTGATTTTCCCAAGTTGGGTTTTTCTAGGGACGATTGTCCAAAAATAACGGTGCCCCTTGTGTGTTTTTCTGTTATTTTCAGTTGATGACCTGTAGATGGTTGAGACTGCATTTGTGTTTATTTTCAGTATTTATATGATTAAATAACTTGTTAAGAAGTAAACAAGTAGGTGAAATAAACCAGATAATGCAGGAAGAATTTTTGACGTGTAAGACTTAGAAATTTCAACATGGTATCAGAGCATTGCAGATCATAGGAGAGTTGAAGGCACTAGCTAAATTAGAAAATTTGCAGCAGAAACAACTTTCCTGAGAGACAGAGTTGTTCCTAATCAGAAGGTAGCATAAATGAGTGATGCAGAGGGCCTGCGTCATCATTTCGACCCAGATAGAGGGTCAACGCAGAGGCAGAGAGAGGCAGAAGAGGCTCACGAAGAGCTGCGTCATCCTACTCAGTTAGGTAGGCTTGACACAGGTGGCCAGAGGAGCGATTCGACCTTGCGGGGATTGCGCAGAGCTAAGAGGCTCAGTTTCTTCAGCTGCAGAACAGTACCTAACGGGACAGAACTAAGGTAGAGGGAACCACTGCCTTGAGGGATTTCTAGCCAAGAAATCCAGATCCGTGTTGTAGGTAGGATCAGAGAGGAGCGGATCGACAGTTGGTGGGAAGATTTCCAGTAGGGAAATCGAGACTCAAAGGGAGTCTAGGAGAGCACTTCCAGGAGGGAAGTCGAGACTCAGAGGGAGTCCAGTAGAAGAGCGGAGATGGCAATGAACGGACTGAGGGATCAGGACAGGTTGGACGGGGCCTCCAACTTTGTCATCTGGAAGGCCAGGATCCTGTTTGTTCTGGATAGACATCGCATCAAGGGCTTCGCCTTGAGAATCGTGGCTATCCCAGTCGACCCAGCTGATAATGAAAGATATGAGGATGTAATGGCAAAGGAAAAGTGCATAATCCTTGATGGGGTCAAGGATCATGTGATACCACATATTGCCGAGAAGAACACGACAAAGGAGATGTGGGATACCTTGACGACATTGTATCAGGGCACTTCCGTGCAGAGGAAGATGTTGTTGGAGAATCAGCTGCGGACGTATCAGATGTAGAAGGGGGAGCAGATAGATCTATACCTTAGCAGGTTGCAAGAGATTCAGGACCAACTTACTTCCATAGGGGCCACACTGGATCAGGAGTTCATGGTGAGGACCGCCCTGAATGCAGTCTCCGAGGATTGGGAGACATTTTTCCAAAGCATTTTGGGCAAAGCTGATCTTCCAGGATGGGAAGAGATGTGGGCAGCTCTTCACCAAGAAGAGATCAGACAGTTGACCAAGGCGGGAAGTAGTAGCAAAGGAGGTCGAATCAAGAAAGAGGAGGAGGAGGATGTGGCTCTGGCATCTGCGGGACAGCAGGGGAAGAGGAAGAAGAAGGACATCTCCAAGGTAAAGTGCTTCCATTGTGGGAGCTGGGTCATTATGCAACCCAGTGTCTGAGGAAGAAGAATAAGGGAGAGGCTTCTGACTCCAAGGCAGCTTCGGCTAAGGCGAAGAAAGAAGTCGAGACGGATGACGACTGTGCCATGAGTGCTCATGCACCTCTAGAGAAGAGGTGGGGTGACATCGAGTTGTAGTCAAGAGGACTACAGAAGATGAGGGGCAGGATCCTTGAGGTACCCAAACTCTTGGATCATATCCGACTACGGGAGCCCTGAATGACAGTAGTAGGATGACGAATGTCGATAAAAGCAAGATGCGGATGGAGCGACAAGGCAGCGCTAGAGTGCATAGGTTTGTAGCAATGCAGTGGAGGTTGCAGCAGTGCGAGAGGCACAGAGGTGTTTGCAGCAGCGCAAAGGCAGCAGAGAAAGCACCAGATAGCAGCAGAGGTAGCTTCAGCATCAGGAGGCTTCTAGGCTGACAAGGATGTCAGTACTTGGGTAGATCAGTTACTTACTTCTCGGTAACTGAGTTGCAGTGCAACAGTTAGCAATGGTAGTGCTATGGGCAGCATGATGCAACATGTTGAGAGGGAGTTGCAGTACAGATGTAGCAGTGGCAGTGGCAGAGCCATGGGCAACAGTATAGGAGGCAACAGTGCTAGTGGATGTTGGGCAGTAGGCCAAGCATCAACACAGGTACCGGTGCTGGATGATCAGTGTGATGTTCAGTGGTGGAGCATTATTAGAGCACATTCCTCGCTAAGAGGGAGTGTTGATTTGTGGTAGCATCAGATGTGCTCTAGCCATGAAAATTGGTGGAGAGGCTAAATCACATGAGATCTCCAAGACCAAGAAATGGTTTGGGGAAATTCCACCCGGTTAGAGAGAGATTAAAATAATTAATATTTTTAGTGGAGTTCCTAAGTCTAAGCTTAGAAAAATTAAAATATTAATGGGTATTAATATAAAACAGGGTGAGAAGGTTCTAAATGACATGTATCAAGCCAAATCTAATCTTAGTCGTTGATTAGGAACTTAATCTCGGCCGTTGAAGATTCAACAGGAAAAGTATAAGAGGAGGCTGGAGGGTCAGTTAGAGATACACCAAGATTGATCAGTCAGTTCGATTTTCTGGAGCAGGGTTTGTTGAGAAAATTCGAACAAGTGATCAGAGTTGCAGCAAGGGGCAGTGAGTGCATAACAGAGAGGCAGAGATAGTGTCGAAGGACCAGTGCAAAGATTGAGGAGGCTACGCAGAGCTAGCAGGAGCCACGCAGAGGGCCAGAGTGACTGTGCAGAGGCTAGTAGGGCCTGTGTGGGTGACGCAGAAGGCCAGAGAGCCAGTGCAGAGCAGCAGAAGGCTGATGCAGGGGGTTTCAGAGTGATGCAGAGGCCAAGAGGGCTGATGCAGAGCCTCAAAGAAGTGTTGGAGAGATTTTCGTGGAGCAGACTTGCTGAATATCTGCTTCCGAAGAGAGGTATTACTGCTAGATAGATATCTCTGTTGGGTGAGCCAGTTTGGCACCCTAGTTGTACTCAAGAAAGCTGCTTAATAATAAAACCCTTAGAACTACTGCACCGTTTTTCCCAAGTTATGTTTTTCTGGGGACGATTGTCCAAAAATAACGGCGTCCCTTGTGTTTTTCCCTGTTATTTTCAGTTGATGATCTGTAGATGGTTGAGACTGCATTTGTGTTTATTTTCAGTGTTTATATGGTTAAATAACTTGTTAAGAAGTAAACAAGTAGGTGAAATAAAGCAGATAATGCAGGAAGAATTTCTGATGTGTTAGACTTAGAAATTTGAACACTGTCAACATTGCATTTGTACTACAACTCCCTCTCAATTGCTGCATCTGTGTTGCTGCTAGCACTGCCACTGCCAACTGCCACTGCACTGCAATCTGTTGCTGCTATTCCATCAACAATGAACAAACATCCCAAATTACTGGACTAACTGTGTTCAGTATGATAGCATGTGAATGCTGAATCCTGACTGCTGCTAGTCTCTGCGCTGACCCTCTAAATCTACTACGCTGCTGCTGACCTCTGCTCTGTGCCATCTGCATTATTGCCAACTTTGCTCTGCGTTGTTCAGTCTCTGATGCTTCTAGCCACTGCAACTGTCTCTCTGACACTCCTCGGCACCATTCGACACTAGTCCATCCTACTACCTCTAATCTGGGCTCTCGTAGCAAGGAATTGATCCAAGAGGCAGGTTCCTCAAGGATCCTGCCCATCTATAGCTCTTTCGAACTACAACTCCAAATCAGCCCACCTCTCCCTTGGAGGTATCTCGGCTATCATGGCGAACTCCTCTTCCTCGATCTTCGTCGGCGTAGCCTTCGGATCGTGTTTCTCATCCTTGTCCTTCTTCCTGAGAGGACACTATGTTGCGGAGTGACCCATCTCACACACTTGAAACACTTGATCTTCGAGATGTCCGTCTTAGGTCTCCGCTGCTCACACTGTCCCTTCGATGCGAGGGCTGCATTCTCCTCCTCCCCCTTGGGCTTCGACCCACTGCTGCTGCTTCCATCAAGTTTAACCTTGACTAAGTCTCTCCTCAGCTCCTCTTGTTTTAGAGCTGCCTACATCTCATCCTAATTCGGTAAAGCTGCTCTGCCCAGGATAATCTGGACAAAGGCTTGCCACTTATCTGAGACAAAATTGAGGGCCAGTCTAACCTACTCTGAACCTTGAGTTGTATGCCCCACAATAGACAATTCATCATGGGTCTCCTGAAGCTTCGTGAGGAATGGATCCACACGCTCCCTTTTCTACATTTGAGCAGATCTCAGCTTCTGTTCAAGGTACATCTTCCGCTGCTCGGAAGATCCTTGATATAATGTAGACAAAGCGTCCCACATCTCCTTAGTAGTCCCTCTACTAGCGATGTGACAGACCACATGATCCTTCACTCTGTCGAGGATCATTCTTTTCGCCTTCACCATCTCAACCTTGTATTTGTTCAACGGATCTACATCTGCAGGGACAACGACCACGCTGTAACGTATGTCTTGAGGGCATGTTTATCTAGAAGGAACGACATTCTTGCCTTCCAGATGACGTAGTTGGATGCCCCATCCAACCTGTCCTGATCCCTCAAGCCACTAGTTGCCATTTCTGCCACAAATGTCGAAAATCTCCTCTCTCCTCTGCGCTGCTGTTGGGCTAGCCTACACACTCCTTGCTGGAGCTAGTAAAACTATTGTCCCTTATTGTTGCTCAGCTCTAGAGAATTCAAATTCCTTGGCTAGGAATTCTCTGAGGAAGAAATTCTCTCAACTGTGCTTATCCTCTCTCTTCTGATGATTTTCTGCCCAACAAACTGCCTGTAGAAAAATATGCGTCCCACCAACTTCTCCTCACACCGAGTCTTTAGCGCTGTTCCCTCTGCCTCAGCAAAAACTCGATCTGGAAGCCCTTCTCTCCATCGACTCACTCGGAGAGAGACTGCCTTGAAATTTTAGCCCTTTGGCTAAGAACTGAGCAAACCCTCTGGGGTTTCGAACTGCTGCGTTTTGCAACTTTTCGATCTCCCTCTTCTGCTCAGTGCTTGGTTCTCTGGCACTGCTCTTCTTGTTCCACCTGCAACTCTGATACCATGTGGCAATTCCTAAACCAGATTCCCTACTATAGCAACTGATGATTTTTCTCCTACTTGTTAGATTTACACGAACAAGTTATTTGCAGTTTCCTACAACAAATATTGAAATACATACACTGCAACTTTCACTTAATTAATTTATATGCGGAAACAAGAGATTGAGCAAGAAAGAAAATACAATACAATAACACCGTTATTTTTGGACAAATGTCCCTGGAAAAACCCAACGCAGGAAAACTAGTGTAGCAGATCCAAGGGTTATATTATTATGCAATAGTAAAATCTGGATACATCTCTGGAAGCCTTCTTGGCAATCTAGTTACAGAGAAAAACCTGACAGAGAGATTTGTGAGATTACCTCACACTATCACTGGAAATCCTGGCTAATCCAGCCCCTAGAAAGATTGCCCCCGACTTTTCTGGCTGCCTCTGCATAGTATCTGTGTCAACCCAGCGTCAAGCTCTCTGGGGACAACATCTGGCTGGTCGATTTGCTGCCCAGGTGATTCGATTTCTGTCTCCTGGTCTCACACTCCGACTCCCGGCTTCTAAAACTCGAATTCCCTATGCAAATTTCATACTCCCTCTTGGCTTTTGCGTTGCCTCTGTGTGGCTCTGGGTCGACTCCTCTGGCTTAGCGCTGCCACTGCTGGATCTCCCTCTACCTTCTCTGCTGAGTATCCTTCGATTGGGAAAGATTTCCCTTGGGATACTATCCCTGCTCCTCACTGCAAAAGCTCACTTTGAATCTCTCTCCGGCAGTTGCTTTGCTTCAGAAAGTCAATCTTCTGAAGTTTGAACTCTCTCGGCGTGTTCTCCAAGTGCCCATCAAGCCTTATAATTCTCTTGTTGATCAAGCAATGACCCAGATTAGATTCTAATAAATGGCTAGGATCATATTGACTTGATCTTCGCCTTCTTCTAGAAGTTACACCCACAGTTTAGATTAATACCCATTAATTATTTTAATTTCCTAAATTCAGACTTAGGGTCCCATTAAAAATAATAAATAATTTTAATAAAATTGTCTCTAGGTGGAATTTCCCAAAATGATTTTTGGGTATTGGAGAATGCCTGTGTCTAAGCCTCCCTTTAAAATTTGAGACTTCGAGCACATCCGATGCTACCAGAAATCAACACACCAAGCCCCCTCTGTACGTTAATGTTAGTGGCATTGATTGTGGAACTTCTCTATCATGACCTATAAAAAAATTGTACGCATCACTCAAACAAAATATGGATTTGACATGTTAAGTTTTTCCTATATTTTTTTAATGCTTAGAGGGTGATATTGATAATGAGGATCCTAATATAGGCAATGATTTTGACGATATATAGATATTTGTTGTAACATGATTTTCTTGGGCCTTGGCACTTGCTCATTTATTCATGAATTTGTATTTATATTCTAAATTATAATGTTAGAACTTAAAACTTTAATACTTTCTTTCAAAGTTTCGTTATATTTCTGAATATATGTATATACACACATATCACATTTCCCTATTTCTTGATTTTTTGGGGGGTCACATCTCTAGCATGTTCTCGGTTCAAATATGCATTTTCGTTTCCTTGTACCACACAACTTAGCATCCTAATATTCGTCTAAAAATCCCTTGCCTCTGGGATAAGACTACTCAACCTCATAATAAAGAGATGTTAATTGTTGGATAACATGAACTTTGCTTTCAACTTTCCATATTAGCCCATTTTCAAACCATTTCATTACCATTAGCAATAACATAAATCATTATTATAGGAGCTGAAGAAAGAACATGTACAAAAGATCCAAAAGACAAGCCAAAGCAAAAGAACACATGAATATGGCTCAAGCCAAGGTAAAACCCTAAGATGGGGAAAATCCTTTTGATCAAGTCTTCTTCTTATTAATATCAAATGTGCAATAGAGAAAGAGAGAGGGAGTACAATCAATGTCAAGATTGACATGCCAGCATAACCACTGACCATATGCCAAAGAGATAGCTCAGACAAAGAAGCTCAGTCCCGGTTCAATCAATGTGTCTTTTGCTGATTATAATGAGCCCTGTTGACCCTACCGCCTACACCTACCTACAAGTCAGTGGGAAAAGCCTTCAACCCCACAAGGTGTGGTTGGTGGCAAGAAACTCAGAGAAGGGGCTGTCACACTAATCCCGACTCTCTCCGTTTGAGCTATCTCCTAGGTTAGCTAAGGGGGGTGGTCCCTAATGAAAAGTTAAGTTAAAAGATATGAGTTTCTAGGAGAGTGTTATAGTGAAAATGGATTACTTTTAAGGACTTATGAGCAAATATGAAGTGAGCAACTTGAAATAACAATGACAATCATTAATATGAATAAAAACCACAAAACCAGTGGTCTATAAGGATTTTGCTCAACAATTTAAAGATATATTTGCTCAAAGTAAAATGCAATGCTCTCAAAAGAGAAAACAAAGTAACCCTGAAATGTAAATAAGAATTGTTAGCACAAGATATGTAAGATACAAAATGCTTTTGAGATAATCAACTTTATAAATCAAAACATGTGAAACATATCTTGCCAAAACCCAAAAATTAGTGATTAACTTGGAAATGTAAAAGAAAGGAAGTGCTAAACCAAGACATCAATATGTAATTAGATTTGAAACATGAAAAGAAAACACTTGTTTGAAATGATTACAATACTTGCTTTTGGAATAGACTTTGTATATGAAAACTCAAACCATCAAAAAACAAGTAAAGTAAATGTAAGGAAAAGTTCTCTTGGTTAATTTTATTAATTAACTCTACAACAAGATTACAATTTAACTCTTCAATCCTCAGACCTCACCCTCGCCCAATGATATGGATCTCACAGTGAGGAGTCAATAGAGGAGTAGAGGATCCCTAAGATGTCTACTTCAACCAACTTATGTTGGAGGTAAAATTTTAATGAGGCTTGGGGCTTTCCTACACTAAAATGCCTAGATGAAATGCAAATTGTGTTAATTCCCCAAATTAAAATAATGATACATACAAATGCTTCAAAGAGATTGATTTGCAATGCTTGAAAATGAAATAGCGTTCAACATAAGTTACAATTATAACTTCAATTGGAGGAATAAAATCAGCTTACAAGTGTTGCATGTGTTTCATCAATGAATTAAAATGGTACAAGTAATTTGCTTGAAAGTAAAATTTGTTTCAAATAGACAGTGACAATAAATTGCTCCAATATTCAAGATAACAATGTAGCATAAAATTGAAGCATGTATTCAAGTGGTCATGAAACAATTTACCAAGGTAAATGGAAACGAATCAAAGTTTGTTAAGAATATAAAATGCTTGCATGTAAAGAATGAATTTCCCAAAGTAAAGTGTAAGCTTGTAGCTCCAAGCAACAATGAGAAAGAAAATGCAAAGCTCAAATGAAATTGTAACAAACTTTAACTTAATGAAATGTGATAGTGAGGTTGTGTTAATTCCCAATTAAAGCATGCATGTAAGTGAATGAAGTATGAAAGCTTAAACCATGCAAATGTCAATTTGCCCTGGAGAAGCCTCCCTCTAAATGGGGAGATAGGATACCATGGGAGAAATCCCAATCTCTCACAAGCAAGTTAGATCTTTTATTAATATTACAATGAGAAGAGGGCCCTTCAAAGTTCTCAACTATACTTCAAGGAGAGTCCTCACAATAATTGCTTGAAACTTGGACACTAGACCTCTTTTCTTGAGAAAGTAGTGACAAGATCTCACAAAACTTATGCAAGGGAAACAAGGTGTGAGTTTCCTCCAAATGCCCACGGCTTAGAGAGGAAAATGGGCAGCCCTCTAGTGAACTTGACTTGGCCAAAATAAGCCTCAAAATGGCTCACGACATCCTTGGAAATCGAACCCCCAACACTTGCCAAAGGTCTTGCAAACACTTGTTAGATGTTGCGGGAAGCTTCTCTTCAAAATCTGCGACACAAGAGTTAGCAAACAATTCAAACAATGGCTGCAAAATAAGTTAAGTATTAATGGAAAAATTAGCAAGATAAAATGTATATGTACAATTATAATTTACAAAAGGCGAAGCTAAAGAGTGAGAGTAAACTCTCGTCTTTTCTTAGCCATCTTCAAGCTCTTAGATAGCAAATGAAAGAAATGAAGTACAATGTTTTTTCAAAATAGATTTAAATTTAGAAGTTCTCGGCTTGTGTACAAGCTATGTGCCGAAATCCCTGCAAAACAACTTTGTAAGATAAGACTATGAAGGTTTAAATAACAAATGAGAGCTCCTTTAAGAATGTATCAAGAGTGGGTTGGTATCTCCAAAGACTTCCCCTCATGCTTAATTCTGTAATCCCAACAAGATGTTCCCTCTATAAAACTTCAATTAAGAATTAGTTCCATATAGATTTAGCAATAAACAATGATAAGAAACTTTAGAGATTTATTTAAAACCAATTATAGCATTCTATACCTAGAGCATACTTCTAAATCAAATGTCAATGCAAGATCAAAGCATGAGTAAAAGGAATTATACCAATGCTCAACAATTCATCACACTTGAAAAGGAAGAACACCTCATAAATGAAACCTCAAAGTCTTTATTGATATTTCTGAAAGTGTACAAGGCAGCAGCGCTTCCGCAAGCACAATAGCTAGTAACAATCTTCTATAATGTGAGTGCCCATGGCTCTATTATATAGAGAGTTGGGAGCAAATCCCAATGAAGAATGACAATGACAAATGGCATTGGAGCCAATCCCAATGTAGAAGTGATTAAACAAGTGGCATGAGGTGACAATCCCAAAGAGAAATTCGAATTTGTTGAATGGAGCTCCAATGCCAAGTGTAAAAATCGAATTCTGGCAAGTGGACATCATTTTCTTCTTCCCTTATGTGTCAAATTTGAATTTTATGGTGGAATGACAAGTTTATATGGGTGGTAATCCATGTGGGGATAATTTCCCACAAAAATCTCCACCAAATATTCTCCCAAATCGTCCCAAATGTGCATTAACTTTACAAATTCGAATTTCCAAGCATCTTTTTCATTTAATGCCAGAAATTTGATTTTATTTGAGCACATGTCCTTTCTTTGATTTTAGGAGTCCACATCACCTTGGGACTTCACTTTAACTCTCCCATAATTTTCCACCTCATTTCCACAACATTTAGCATGTGTGGATATTTATTTTTCTCCATTTATTTAATTTCTGGCTTAATTAATTGCTAGATTTCCCATTAAACTTAGGAAAAGTGGGTTTTGAGGGTCCAAAACACATTATTAACCCCTCAAAGTGTGTCATAGTAGAAAGTTGAGGGTGAGAGGTGTAATTTTGATTATTCATACCCCATACAACTTCTCTAGACTATACTTATTACAATTTAAATACAACTTTATTTGCAATTTTTGACTTGCGAGAAATCTGAAAAATTAAAAAAAGACTACCTAGACTTAACCAAATTCCACGAATTTTTTTGTGTGATCTAGCATGGTAATATACATCGACTCCAGATACTAAGATGTGTTAGGGGCTCAACCTTCAAATCGTCACCCTGGCTTTGGGGTAAAAAGTGAGTGAAAAAACCCAGAAAATTATCTGCCTCTGAAAAAGAAGGATAATTAACCAGATTAAAAGAACACTCCAAGGTGTACTCGTTTGCTGATCGAGTCCCAACATCCTAGGCATGTTACAGACTCAAAACTCATCATTACTAGTATCACTTATTAAAATTCCACGTAGGGTGTGGAATCTGGGTACAAGAAAGATGATGAGAAGATAGAAGTAGAGTTCAAAAACTCTGTTGACAGAAAATATCTAATGGTACAAGTGTCCTTTGGATCATCCTTGGGCATGGAGTCTTCATGTAATCATCAGGTTCCACTCCAGTGGTCAACAAGCCCAAAACAGTCTAGTCCATTTGCACATGTACATATCTCGGAGATTATAATAGACCTGGTTAGGGCACACACCAGCCTTAACCTGTAGTAGCAACTCCTCCGAACACCCTCAAGACAAGCTCCAAAATTTTCGTTGACCCTTCATGTGACTGCGGCCTAGACAAAACTGCCTTCAAGGCTTCTCAACCTCCTTCAAACAAGGGTCTGAATCATTTGTAGCTATAGGAGGGTCTGCGGCCTAATCTTGATATTGAGTGCAACCCTAAAACAATTCTCAAGATGCTCCAACCCATCCAGATTTCCTCCATTCAACCTCAACCTCTCGCTGACGGGACACAGCCTGCATTATAGAAGTGGAACCTCACTAAATTTACTTCCCAGACCTGCGGTTGCTCTCTGCTTCAATCACGAGCCTGTGAAAGAGAGTACACACCAAAACATATCCCAACACTTTTCCTCTTAGCTCCTCCAATCTGCGGCTGCCTCAGAGATACATTCAAGCCCCTTTGGATGTGTCTAATGGGGTTGGAGGGCACTCCTTTTTAATTAACCCCAAGTCGACCTTGATGAGTTACACATGGGTGGGCGTAAATTCAAAAGCACATTTCTCCTTATCCAAATTTGATGATCTTAAGGTCAATTTTGGTCCACTTAAAAAGAGGAATCTAATGCAACAATTATTTCCATCAAATGAGATGTCCAAAGTGGAATTTGGCCCTAGTTGCCAATTTTAACAAGAGACGATTTGGGTAATAGATTACAATCCTTCCAATTATCAAAGCTTGTGGTAGCTTCAGAAGGTCTTCTGCATAGGCTTGGTGTCTTAGCATGTTGAATATGATTTATTGCCTCTTTAGGTGCTTGCTTGGTGGAGTAAGTGATTTATGTCTTCTTTCTTGAGTCTAACTTAGGAAAACTATAATAATTAAAGTCAATTAATTATTGTGGACTATTACATGATTTTCTAAGGATAAATATGTAGCAACACACTTAGAATTTGTACTAAGAAGTGTATTTTTTTGTAATGTAACAATTGTAATTATTATTATATTGAAATTGTATGGGTGATTACATTGCCTTGTGGCGGTTTGCCTATATAGGCATTGACAGGCCACGAAGGATTAATGGTCACATCTTTTTACTTCAACTTTCCATAATTAATGATTTTATTATTAAATAATTAATAATTAATTATAAATTATTATTTTATTATTCTATGTATATATATATATTTTGTTTTTTTAATTATTTAAAATTTTGTATTATTTTATTCATAACATTGCCACCCTCTTAGAGATGCTTTGTCCTCAAAGCATAAGTAAGATTTTCTCTAGTTGAACATGTTGTTATGGAATGATGTCTATTTGCTTTTATGAATGTGACTTTGTTTGCGCCTTGTGTACTGGTGAAGTTCTTGTATGTATTTGCACCTTCCTTGAAGTTGGGAGTGTCAACACCATATAATTTATAATGTTGACCTTGCTAATTAAACTCCATGAATTGTTCTTCAAGGTTTGTAGTATAGTTCCCCAACTGCATTAACCATTTTGCACCTAGCACTATATCCATTTCTTTGAGCGGTAAGGCATAAACTTCTATTTGTAGTTCTAGTTCTTGTATCTAGATTGAAACCTTATGACATTCTCCTATCTCTTCAAACTTTTGCCTAGTAGCGACAATCATGGTCAAGTCCTTGATTGGGCACACACAAAGATTAAGTTGTTTAGCAAGATCAATGTTTATACAATTATGAGTACTGCCAGAATCTACAAGTATATTGACATTTCTGCCTCTTATGATCCCTTTAAGCTTCAAGGTTTTAGGGCGTAATCTCCTTGTCATGTTTGTTGGTGGTGTTGTAAGCTTAGTGTTCTTTTTTTCTGGGAGATTGGGTTCTCTGCTTTCGAAGGTGTGGTGGAATATATTTTGTAGTCACTTGTTGTTTTTGATCTTTTGAAAAATTGCTTTCTTCATCTTGATTTTACCAGACACATGAGATTGCAGCTAATGATGCTTCTTGTGATGTTTCTTCAGAATCTGAATTTGCATTGTGCATTATAGTGATTTCTTCATCAGGTTCTTGTACTTCAACTTGCCTTCCATCTACTATCTTATAGTAACGTAAGGACATGTCTTCACATTTATGTCCCAGTGTCCAATTTTCTCCACACTTGCGACAATTATTTTTCTTCTTTATCCTTTTTTTGACTCATTACATGAAGTATTTGACTCTTTCTTGTTGAAAATGTGTAACTAGGTTTGGTCTTCATAATGACATGTGTAATTGTGATTTTATGTATTTAATGTAAAGAAGAAAAATAAAATTATTGTAATGCTTGTCTCACGGGTTTCGTGAGCAAAGAATATCATTTTTAGTTATGGTTCCCATTGTGAGCCCTTAGGATTGGTCATAAAGTCAAATTGAGTCAATGTCATATATGAAGGACCCTTCTTGGGCATGTTACATATTTGTATGAGTTATTAAAAGAGTAAAAAGGCCCTCCAAGACCAAGCAAAAGCACCTCCAACAAGTCGGCCTTAAATGAAATAATGGAACTACACCAAAGGACATGTCAGCTCACCCACAACTCAAGTCGGCTTATTTGATGGATGAAACACTATAAATAGGCAACTCGACTCTCATTTGAACATAAAAGAATTTGGTCAAGCAAGTCTGCAATAAGGAGTGCGAAAAACACTTGGAAAGGAGCCTCATGACCAACAAAGAGAAGGGAAGGAAGAGCGAAGTCTTTGGTGTTACTTTGGATCTGTTTTAGGGCTATTTCTTGTCACACGTGCGAAGAAGAGAGGCATCATCTGCTGCAGGAAAGGCCGAGAGTATTACTGTTTGCTGCAAGGAAGGGCCGAGGTTGGTAAGTTCACTCTAGAAGCCGAGTCAAGGAGAAGACATTGCAACCATCAAGCCGAAGTGTAGAAGGAAGTCTCCCTATTCAAGCGAAGTGGTAAGAATATGCTGCAGCTAGGGTTTCTGAAATAAGGCCGAGAATTGCAGTGTTTAAGCAAGGAAGCGAAACACATCAAGATAGCCAAGGAGGAAGAAACAAGGAGTTTGACTATCGTTGACTCAAGGTAGAAGAGGAAGTTTTGTCTTGGTCTTGGAGAGGCAAATAAGTCAAGGGTCTTGGTCTTGGTCTTGGTCAATTGAAGTCTCTATAAGGAGAAGAATTCGTTTGGGTGTTCCTCTCAAGTGGGAGAGGTTTTGGCCCTAGCTGATCGACTACATTTTGTGTCTCTTGTCTCGTTATTGTTTATGCATTGGTAACTGTTTGATGAAGAAGAACACAATAATAATCTAAGTAAAGAAAAGATCCTAATCTAAGAAGTAAAAAGCATTCACAAACAATTATCTCTAGAAGAGAAATCTCCTATTTGCTATGCCCTAGATTTCTCGACATGGTATCAGAGCTAAGGTGACAATCTCAAGGAAGGGCATCTTATCAAGGGACACATAAGCACTCAAGGATCAAACCTCAAAGGACTTCAAAGAAAATTCAAGATCTACAAAGAAGTGTCAAAACCCTAGATTGAAGAAGAAGTCTTGGGATCATCATCAAGAAAAGAAGGCCAAGACCCTACATCTACTCAAGTTGAAGAGATCTACAAATCCAAGCAACTTGAAATCTATTCATCCAAGAGAAGCATTTCAAGGACAAAGATCATATTATTATCTTGAATAAAGTTAAAACCCTAGTTCAATCAAAGAAGCATTCTTGGGATCCGCACTCAATCATAACTTCAAAAACCTTGAGTTGAAGTATCTTGAAGACTACTCATCCAGAGGAAGCAAGATCAAGGACATCATCATCATCGTCAAAAGGCAAATATCACTCTCATTGAAGTAAAGAATTCATCCTTGAAGAAGATCATCCAAGAAGCATCAATACATCATCAAGAAGTCATCATCATCAAAAGTCTAAGGTGATCTCTCTCCCTGTGGAGTCAAGGATCACTCTTGAATAGAACTATCTTCATCAAGAAGAAGTTTTCTATTATCTATCTCATCATCAAGATCAAGGAGGCAGCAAGTGGAAGAAGCATTGTCACAAGTAAGTATATTTATGTCTACATCTGAATGTCTCAAAATGTCTTTTTGCAAGGAGAGCAACAAATTGGTTGGGGCTACAAACTATCTTGCATGGAAGAATAGGACAAATCTGAATCTCATTGAACATGAGGTTATGGAACAAGTCAAAGGATCTATCACCAGACCAGCGAAAGAAGATGCTCAAGCACTTGCAAAGTTTATGAAAGGGGAAGTGAGGGCTCAAAGGATTCTCATAGAATCCATTAAGGATCCCCTCATTCCTTATGTATCTAAACTCGAAACTTCAAAAGAAATATATGACAAATTGGTAGAGTTATTTTCCGTAAGCACTACAGGAGAAGTTATCTCTCTAAGGCAAGAACTCTACAAGCTGAAGATATCAAAAGAAGAAGGGATAGCCTCATACTTCATGAGGATATCTGAAATAAGGGATCAACTTCAAGATCTGGGTGAAATAATGTCTGACAAGGAGATGACCACTGTAGTACTAAATGCACTACCAGAGGAGTGGGGCAACTTTACTTCAAGCATCTATGGGAAGAAAGAAGCTACTCCATTCCAGGATCTATGGTCTCTATGCAAAATTGAAGAAACCAGAATGAAGGCAAAGACTGATGTGGGATCAGGTGAGCAAAATCAAGCATATGTCACAATGACAAAAATAAAAGGAAAATTTGGAAAGTTTGGTCCCCCGAAAAAGAAGAAGAACATGACTAACATTCAATGCTATGGATGTCAAGAATATGGGCATTATAAGAGAGATTGTCCTAAGCTCAAGAAGGACAATAACAAAAGAGGAAGAGAAGAAGCCCATATCATCGAAGAAGTGGAGGAAGCTGAAAAGAAGAAATCCAAGAAAGAGGAAGTAAGAGATCTCTACTATGACTGGGATAGTCTTCCTCACTTAAGTTCTTTTCAAGTTCGTGTTCTCAAGTCTTCTGTTGGAAGATGTGGCTATCATGATTTACTAAGAAAAATGATGGGATGCATCATGGCATCATAGAAGCATTGAAAGCAAGAGCTCGTGACATCGTCATAGAGAAGCATGAAAGATGGTTGAAATTGTAACGGCCCATCTAAACTAATCCACTATATAAAGTTTCAAACTTTATAATAAAAACAAATGCGATGAATTTTAAAATAATAAAGTTATTTAAAGTTTTATAAATATAAATTTTTGTAAACTTTATAAAATATAATTCTAAACTTTATAAAATATATAAATATTAAACTTTACAATATATATATATATATTAATTTTATAAAATATAATTATAAACATTATAATATATATATATATATATATTAAACCTTACAATATACAAAGTAACTTTATAAAATATAAATTATAAGTTAAATGTTGTAAAGTATATAAATGGAACTTTATAAATATAAATGTTATAAAGTATATAAATGGAACTTTACAGATTATATGTAAAATTTATATGCTATAATATAAATAAATGGACTTATGAAAATACTATGCGATAACCTACCTAAAACTCATTACTGAAACCATTAACGAGGGCGCGTCCAACCAGCTGAGAATTTATAGCAGAGCGGCTTTGCCAGGAAAGGATCTGAGAGAGTTAAATTGCATGTGGAGGCGTGTCAGGAGGAAGAAGAGCGGTGGCCGGAAGCAGGAGGGTGGCCACCGCCAAGCCTTCCATTATAAATCGCTATTCTGAACCGATGAAAGGGGGGAAAATGGAGCAGTGAAACCAGAGGAGGTGGAGCAGAATTTAGCAGTGACAGAGATTTACTATTGGATGAGCTTTAATCCGACTGAGGTTCTGGGCACGGGGGACAGTGGGCTTCTGTGAGAAGCTTGCTGGATTGAGCAGCCAGCCTCTGCTCAATCAGGTTGGGTGGAATTGGTCTCCCTGGGTAATTGGAGCAAACGGCAGCAGAACAAAACAGCAACAGTATCGACAGCTTCACAGGATCAGCTAGCAGTTCAGGTAAGTGCAAAAATTAAGTTTTTAAGCTTCCTGTTTTCCAGTTTATGAATATTTACATGTTTTCTGTATTTCGAATTATGGGCATTACACATGGTATCAGAGCCCGTGTTCAAACCTTCGGGACCTCCCAGGCCTACGCTCCTGTACGCTGTGATTTAATTCTGCCAGGATTTAATTCGTTCTGGAATAAGTAGATACGACAGTCTTAGGGTTTGTATCGAACTGAAATGGGGAGTGAATCTTTTCGGATTTCCTCATATTTTTTTTTTTGCGTACCCAAATTCACTGTCATCGTCGCTGCTCGTCTTACGTTTGAGGCCAAGCAATTCAGTATATTGAAGAGTGTGGAGATTTTTGGGATGTAAAATCGATCCTCCGGCTTCGAACTTGTCCCCTGCTAACTCAACCATCGCCATTCGTCCTCCCACAGTTGGGTTCTTTTCGAACACACTGATCTCCATCTGCGTCCTTGCCGTTTCACTGGATTAGCTCTGAAGCAGATAACAGTGCCAGAAACCAAACCTTCAAGGCAAAATTGGTGTTTTACTGTTTAGTCTGTTGTTTCTATACAGAGAATTGCGGGAACGATTCTTACGGTTCCAATACGGCATCTGTTCCGAAAGGTTCGCTTTTGGATTCATTTTTATCAAAGTTTTCGTTATTGAATTCATCGATTCCTTCATTTATTTGCGTTCTCGATAAACCCATACTCAAGTTATTGTGATTTATCGTCGTCATCTGCATCATAAAAATTTTGATCTACTTCCTTGGCATTTATTAGACTCGGATCTTGTGTTTGATTCACTGTCTTCACGGATTTCCACACACCTCATAACATTCATGGCTAGCCTATATACAGCCAGAGAAATATCCCCATTTTCTCTTCTTAATCTGCTAAGTAATATTGACGATAATTGCTCCGAAATGACTTCGCTTTCACTGAGCACGGCAGTCAGAATTGTTTGTATTGATGTTAAAGACGTTTTCGGGATGATCTTCTCTGAGAGGAGATGCGGTCATTGTTGAATTAAAACTGTGGCATGTAGCTGCATGACTCTTTAAAAGAACCAGTGGACACCACAGTCGATTACCTGGGTGACCCATTGGACAGGAATTGACATATAAACAGTCTTCACATCAATAGTTCTATAAAAATTATTGGGACAGTATGCTAAAAATTTTGTAGTGAGCTAAATACAATCTGGGTAAACATAAAAAGTGTTATTTCATGTTAAGGGGGATTTCTAGATTGCAAATGTTGCCTCTTCACGGGTAACAATCCCAAGCCATCCAATGAACCGTGTGGCATGTTCCAGCTTGCATGAGGTCTCTTTTCATACCTATTAGATGTAGATTTTCCTTATTCTCCCTCAGTTACTTGACTGCAGAGTTTCCATCACTCTCAGATGCCCCAGACATCCTGTATCAACTCTGTCCAGCCTCATGCTTCAGCTGACAGATGCATGGTCCTGATCTCATGGTATAGATTTGATACTTTAACGTGATGTTATAATGTCTAAGCTGATTGTGAACATGGTAGATACTAAAGCATAATCTAATAGCTCTTCATAGCACCTATGATTTTATTTTACCTCGTAGTATCATGGGGGACACAATTGCCTGTCAAAACATCAATCCAATAAAGTAAAAATGATTTGTTAATTAAAACTGTCAATTCTAAAACTAAACAAAACATGTGATATACAGGAATTATATATGATTCTGTATAAAATTATGAACAAACCATTGATGTTGGAAGTATACTTGCCGAAAGCAAAGAAATGTCCACAAAATCTTTACAAGATGCTTACAATTGAAGTAGCCTTTTAGAGTGGGTAAACATTAGCACCATGCAGGCATTGATATATCAGCATGAAATCGAGATTTGATGTAGATATTCTTTATAATACATTAAACATTGGTTGCAAAGTGTGCTGCTAAGCATTACTATAGCACACAAAACTCATCTGCAAAACCATCTTTTTATCATAAATAGTGAGTTTCGCAGAATATAACTTTGATAAGGATATTCTCTAGTCCTATAAATCCCCACGGCTGTCGAAATCCATTGATGGCCGTACGGGTATATATGGGGATGTCAATTTTGAAATCCAGGTTAGTAGGTGTCCCAAGTGTGTCATATGCATTTGTGTATATCAAATATGTGACAAAATTAAAATCAAGAGTCATAATCAAAACTAGTAAAATCTAAAACACAAAAATCATATGATAACAGAAATTATTGTTGAAACCAGAAATATTTCATCAAGAAACAAGATCAGACATCTTAATTTCATTAGCATAGGTACCGTTATTCATTTTCTGGAAATATTCTCCCTTAAGGCAGAAAATCTCTGCCCGGTGCTGACTAGGACAATTTTCCAGATTGGTACTATTAATTAAATTGATCCCAGTTCTTAATTTCCCTCTCATTTCTAAATCAGTTTTGCTTGTCCTCTTATTTTTACAAATCTTTCGTGCTTGAACTCCCGTGTGAAATAGCCAGCATTTTGTTCAGCTCAGTGACACATCATAAAGACCTTGCTTGCGGGCCAAACGAGCAAGCTTGTTAATGCTCCTTGCCTTGTCACCATATCCAAGTTGAGGAATCTGGGTGTTTTGAATTTGAAAAATCTTTAAATGAATTCATTACAGTATTATTCATGTGATTCCTCCATTGAAGCAAATCACATCCCAGACAGAGAAATTATCCCAATTGTTAGGAGTCTATAACCATACTTCTGCATTATTCATACTAGGATAGAATACCCTGCATTAGGACAAGGAGGTCGCGAGACCACCCTCCTTGACCTCGGTACCAGTAAGATCCGCCTAGCGGGTAAAAATAGCAAAACTATACCCGTTTATAAATGTGAAGTTGCAAAGAAAATTGTGTGTTAAAATTCGGTTATCCGCCTCAATTTTTTTTATATATGTAAATTTTATTTTGTGTTCAGGGACCATTACAATGGTAAGGACGTATGAGCGACGACGACGTGACCAGGCAGCATCATCACCATTAATGCCGCCACCGTCGCCATCATCATCCCCATCACCTTCGTCACCACCAAGGCAACCGTCAACATCAAACGCTCCAACGCCAGAGTTGACTGTGATAATGAACTCTTTGGAAGCCTTATTGGAGACATTAAAGGAATCAACTAAGGCTAAAAACAAAGAGGAATTCCAGCATGTAGCCATCAGTTCAGCGGAACCAAATAATTTGGAGCCCAGAAGATCGAGAGAAGACATCTCTAGAGAGCTTCAGAAAATTAGACTCCCAGAATTTTCGGGAGGTCAAGCTGGTGAACGCGCTGAGGCATGGTTGGAAGGGATGAACCGGTGCATCAGGTTAAGAGAATATTCACCTTCAGCAAAAACAAAAATTGTCGTGTTTCAACTAAAGGAAAGTGCCTTGATTTGGTGGGGAAATCTGGAAAAGCAGAGGCACCTTACATCGGATAATGTTCCTTGGGAACTGTTTGAGGAAAAGTTCCGCACAAAGTATTTACCTCCATACTTTCAACAACAGCAAGCCAGAGCCTTTCATACACTAATTCAGGGAAGTAAAACGGTGGAAGAGTACGAAATAAGGTTTATGGAGCTGGTAAAATACATTCCCTACTTAGACTCTGATGAACGTCAAGCTGAACGCTTCATATTTGGGTTAAACCCTCGCATCAGAGCCTTGGTAAGTATGTGGAAACCATCATCTGTAGCCGAGGCAGTCGAATGTAGTCGTTATGCAGAAGAGCACCTTGGAATCAGAAATGAGATAGGGCTAGCAGAACCTTTACAATCAGGATTTCCTGGAAAGACTCCTCGAAACTTTATCAACGGAGGTAGCTCAAGGCCACCTTACGATAACAGGTCTACCTCTAGAAATATTGTAACAAGAGCTCCCATGGCAGTAAACACTATAGCCTCGGAACCATCGAACGCTAGGTCATGGTTATCTCAAGGGACTGCCAGCAGAGGTAGAAATTCGAGAGAAATCAGCATGAGAGGACGAAGCTCGTTCTCTAGAAATTCACGTCCTGAGTCAAGAGGATCAATGCCGCTAAATTGTTGGGGATGTGGGGGACCGCATTTTCAACGGGATTGCCCTGAAGCTTCGTCGAATATGTCGCATTGGACTGGAGAGGGACCAATACCAAACAATCAAGATAATCATAGAATTCATGCAGTAATCAGCAACGACCAAGCAGCGCATCAACCTACTATAGCGGGATCTTCAGGTATGGATCAAGGGAATCGTAACGGTCGAACCGTTACGTATACTGGAACGTAGAGTTCGACAGCTGAGGAACCGCCAGGTGGACCAAGTTAAGGTCCAATGGGACTAGTATAGTCCTGGATCAACAACTTGGGAAAATACGGAGGACATATGTCAGAGATACCCTAATTTATGTCCATTTTGAAGAACTTTACACTATGTTTAGTATATATTTACTTCACTACAATCAGAGACTCAAAAACATTTTGAATGATTATGGATAAACATGAAATTTTGTGGCATAATATATGTTTAATTCCTGCTGGTACATGGATACCAAAATAATATATGTTTAATTCCTGCTGGTACATGGATACCAAAACAATATATGTGGTTTATTTTACTAAATCATAAATTGTTGAAGTAAAGTTAAGACAGTTGAATAAGTTTTCCTCTGATAGAAATTAAGATATTATAGATCTGATTTATTTATTTATGTCAATATGATCAATGGGGTAGAAATAAGGAAGTGAATACATTCTAGATAAACGTCCAAAGACATGCATAGAATATGGAAAAATATGTTGTACTATAGTATCATAGATTAACTCATAAAGGGATAATAAGTGAGCTACTTGAATATGCTGATGCACGTTTTACGAATGCATGGATAAGCGTTTGATTGCAGGTAATAGACAGTTACCGGGATGACCACGTGATGACAGAACCTCAGAAAAATTAAAGCTCCAAGTGATTCTATGATAGGGTGTTAACCCTGAGTTCTATTGGGAGGGGTGGAGGTGTTACCCACCGTTTATCCTCCGAACCCTGGAGTCATGGGAGGACTGTGCGAGTCACGCTCCCCTAGACGTGTGATGATGACTGCCGGATGCCTACTAGGGATCAGGTCGGTATAACCGACGCTGTCACCTTAGAGTTTATGAATGGTCGGGTCAGTAAAACTGGCGCCATGGCATACTCCAGTAGAGGACGGATAGGATGGGAGCGGAAGAGATTAGGAAGGATAGGATGATTTGAGGATAGCTTGGGGACCTGGATAGAAAAAGTCATATCCATTAAAACCTTAAACCTAAAACTCTAACTTCGGGACGAAGTTTACAGAAGAGGGAGTGTATGTAACGGCCCATCTAAACTAATCCACTATATAAAGTTTCAAACTTTATAATAAAAACAAATGCGATGAATTTTAAAATAATAAAGTTATTTAAAGTTTTATAAATATAAATTTTTGTAAACTTTATAAAATATAATTCTAAACTTTATAAAATATATAAATATTAAACTTTACAATATATATATATATATATATATATATTAATTTTATAAAATATAATTATAAGCATTATAATATATATATATATATATATATATATATTAAACCTTACAATATACAAAGTAACTTTATAAAATATAAATTATAAGTTAAATGTTGTAAAGTATATAAATGGAACTTTATAAATATAAATGTTATAAAGTATATAAATGGAACTTTACAGATTATATGTAAAATTTATATGCTATAATATAAATAAATGGACTTATGAAAATACTATGCGATAACCTACCTAAAACTCATTACTGAAACCATTAACGAGGGCGCGTCCAACCAGCTGAGAATTTATAGCAGAGCGGCTTTGCCAGGAAAGGATCTGAGAGAGTTAAATTGCATGTGGAGGCGTGTCAGGAGGAAGAAGAGCGGTGGCCGGAAGCAGGAGGGTGGCCACCGCCAAGCCTGCCATTATAAATCGCTATTCTGAACCGATGAAAGGGGGGAAAAATGGAGCAGTGAAACCAGAGGAGGTGGAGCAGAATTTAGCAGTGACAGAGATTTACTATTGGATGAGCTTTAATCCGACTGAGGTTCTGGGCACGGGGGACAGTGGGCTTCTGTGAGAAGCTTGCTGGATTGAGCAGCCAGCCTCTGCTCAATTAGGTTGGGTGGAATTGGTCTCCCTGGGTAATTGGAGCAAACGGTAGCAGAACAAAACAGCAATAGTATCGACAGCTTCACAGGATCAGCTAGCAGTTCAGGTAAGTGCAAAATTTAAGTTTTTAAGCTTCATGTTTTCCAGTTTATGAATATTTACATGTTTTCTGTATTTCGAATTATGGGCATTACAGAAATTGAAGACCATGGCAATCAGCTATGGAAGGATTTAGCTCTTGGTGACCTCATTAAAATCATAAGTGGCACTTATGCAAAAAAGGGAAAAAGTTATCCAGGATGCTGGATGGGAAATCTCAAGATCCTCAAAATTCTCTGATGGAATCTTCATCCGAAGGTTCACCGATCTGTTGAAGGAAATGTAACTAGGTTTGGTCTTCATAAATGTACTTTTGATATTTGTACTTATTCAAGAAAAGAAATATTATTTTTATAATATATGTCAATGAGTTTCTTGCTCATTGAAATAGGTCTAGCACTAGTTAAAGTGTTATAGGTAAGTCAAATAGTCAAAAGAAAAAGGTTGAAGACCTTAAAGGTCATGTTACACCATGTATGATTATGTATTAAAGTCAAGAGAATACCTCCAAGCAAAGTCAAGTCTCCTCCTATGCAAAGGCACCATCAAAGAAGCTCCTTCAAGCATGCAAAACCACCATAGAAACCATCCGAAGTCTGCACAACAAGTCGGCCTACAAACAGTTAACATGTCGGCCTTCTAGTCGGCCTAAAAGGAGGGACAATCCTCTATATATAGAGGCTGTCCACTCCAATATAACGCACCAAGATAGCTCTGAAATCAGCGAGGAAAAGGAACTAATGCAAGTAACTCACTGCTACAGCCTTCTTAAAACTGCCCAATCGATCCTTCCACAACTGCAGTCTCACTTCAAGATGATGTTGTTTCTATTCACTGTTCCTAGAAGACCCTACAGCCTTGTTTCAAGGCCTTCCAACCATTTCCCAACAGGCTGTAGCAGCATGGCCTTCTTCCTACAGCTGCACCAATCAGCAAACTATTCCACACAGTCAGAGGTGGTTTATCACAGTCCGAGTTAAGGAGATACACTGCACAGTAATAGTATACTACAGCTTGAGCAAAGAATACCGAATCACTTCAATTCTGAAGGTGTCCGAGGTATGAAGTCCACCACAGGTGCAATCTGATTCATGAAATAATACACAGTCCAATAGATTTAGGGCCCAGTCAAATTAAACATCTCTTTTTCCTTAAATCTTAAGCCTTCCTCCCTTGTGTTCACGAGATGTGAACTAAAACTCTGTTCTGTATCTTATTCACCGAAAATGATGCCAAAGAAATGAGGTCTGAACCTCTATAAATAGTGTTTTTGCAAGGCAAAACGAAAAAGACACGTCACTGGAGGTAGGCCGACTTAAGTGTCCAGGTATAGGTCGGCTAGCTGATAGGTATAATTTCCTTAACTCAAAAATTCAATATCTCCCAAACTATTTGGAGTTTCGGGGAAAGTAATAGCTCATTGGAAAGAGGAAAAAATCCTCTTTCAGATGGTCTAGGTCCCATGTTGAAAGACTGCCTCTAAGGTGGTGAAAAACATTTTTCTTTGTGACTTCCCTTGAATTATTTAGTGCAGAAAATGATTAGGACAGTATGGCTTCTTTGTTTGGTTTCTCTATTGTTTATCTTCTCCATTATTTGGCTTCTTCATCATCATAGAATCATGTAGGATATCCATGTGATCATGGTAGTGTCCAACAATGAGGGTATCATCCATGCCATCACATAATGGTGCAGTGATATGTTATAGTGCAACCTCCATTAATTTGGCATTCCAATCATCAAGTGAGATCATCCATCTAATCTTCTAAACATATGATCATTCAAGGGTATGGCATCATCACGTGTAGTCCTCCATATGTCATCAAGGGTTAAAGTCTAGATCATCAAGTGCATGCAACATTAGATCAAGTACTTCTTAGGGCTTCCTTAATTAGTGGTTTGACTTCTTTGTGACTTGACATCTTCATTGATGGTATCCTACTCAACCAAGAGTCATGGCATCATTGTCTGGAACCAGGCATCTCAAGAATATTGACATCTCAGTCAATGCCATATTGACATCAATGACAACCTAGATTAACAATCTCCCCCTTTGTCATTGATGGCAATATTCTTGCCCTTTCAACATTCTCTCCCCCTTTGACATCAATGGCAAATGGGGTGTCCAAGAACTCCCCCTGTCAAGCTGCTTCCTTTCTTCATGAATAGTAGATCTTCATGGGTATGTTACTCCCCTGTCATGGTGCTCTTCCTTCTGGCAATATGGTCCATGATAGATGTGTTTGCATTTCTTCATGGATGAACCAACTCTTCCTGCCTGCACAAACTCTTCTAGCTCAGCAAAGATTACTCTTTAATTCGTGAGGCTCTCCTTTGGCACCATCCTTAAAGTATGCATCAATAAGAGATTGTTCCTCAAACATAAGACCATATTCAATAACTTCCTCCTCTCGAAGTGCTACGTCCAACATTTGGCATATATCTTCATGAGATTGGAAATCCGACCCTTCATGTAACAAGAAGTGCGTAGTCAACATTGGAAGAGAAAGAATGCTTTTAGGTTCACATGACTCAATTCAATCAATATTTGGGGCAATGGATAGGACAAATAATTCCAGTTGGTCACAAGGTTGAGCTTTATTTTTCTTTGAAAGATACCTTATGAACCTTACAATGTGATTGGTTGCGGAATGTGGATCCCTATCAAACATTGGCATATTCTTCATGCATTCTGATGAAGGATACTGCAGGATCCCTGTCACTTTTATAGTGGGAATATATGTGGTCAACATGTTGTTGGGTCCTTAATGACATGGGAGTCGCCAGGGTGAATGAAATTGCCTTGAAAAATGCTTGCTTCACCCTACAAGCATTGACTTTAGAGATCAATGAAGAACCAGGGCTTCGTTCTTCCAATGGAGTCGCCAATAATGATATGTCAATATGTCGTATGGGGAAGAAAACACATGTTTCGTGTCCCCGATAACGATGACAAAATGTTACTGCTCAAACTAGTAGGGGGTCTAAGAGAGACTTCTAAAGGGACCACTGCTAGGTCAAGGGAAACGATGGAGACTTAGCCCACTATCACCTCAGCTAAAACTCCCTACTCTTTACAAACTTTCACCGATGGGAGGAGACCCGGTATATAGAAAATCACTTGTGAAGGGTACACCAATAAATAGATGTGAAGTGAACTTAATGATCATTTTCCTAGAAAGAGGTTAAGAATGGAGCTTGCTTGCTCTTCAAGCAAGGTACAAAGCTTTCTAGGGGGAAGGAGGTGAGGATTTAAGGGCTAGGTGTAAGGAATATGCCTTGCAAAGGGGTTTCTCAATCCCTAAAATCCTTATTGAACTTGGTTTCCCGAGTGGTTCTTTAAGAACTGACTTTTCAAAGGTATGGGACCACGTGGGACCAAGTGGACCCAGGTTAGGTTAAGGGGAGGGAGTTTAGCAACCAATGATGATCTTAACCTAAACAACGAAGGGGAATGTTGAAATTTGGTACCGGAGGACAGGTGGTTCCCTAAGGCTTTGATCTTTGGCCTAAGGAAAAGTGTCCAAAAGAATTTAATTTTTCTCCTAAAGTGACTTTATAATTTTTATAAAGTCAAATCTAATTTAAAATCAAATCTAATTTAAAAGTGATTTTAAGTGATAAAGTTACTAAAGTCTAATTTTAAAGTGACTTTAATAAAGTCAATGCAAAATTAGAAAGGAAAAGTGACTTTGGAAATAAATGACTAAGTGGGTCTTTATTAAAGTGGGGTGAATTAAAAAATAGAAAGTGAGATTTAAATGAGCATTTAATCTCAGCCCTAGATCTCAATCTATTTCAGCCATTGGATTTAGGGATCACCCAAAAGTCACTGAGGGTTAGATTAAAGGAGGAAAAAGAGGAAAAGGTCATTCATTCTTTCATGAGCAGATTGGGAGAAGGAGAGCAAGAGAGCAAGGGAGATTTCTGGACAGGGAAGAAAAGGAGGCAACAGCTTGGCACACATTCCAAGGTAGCATTCCAGCAAGTTCGTACAGGTGAGTTAGCATACAATGAAAGGCAGATTTTTTGGGCACGATTTTCAAGGAGGCTGTACAACAGTTTGCACAGAATCGAGGAGTAGAAATCTGAGTTTGTTGGCACGATTTTCAAGGAGGCCGTACAACAGATTTTCAAGGAGGCCGTACAATAGCTTTCGGCACAGAAATCAAGGAAATTGTACAACAGAATTTCTGGCAGCTTGCAAGATTTTCTAAGCACGGTGTACATCAGAATTTAAGGCTGAAAATTGGCACAAAAATCGAGGACGTACAACATTTATTGCTGTTTGCAAGCTTTTCCAGTTGGCTGTGAGGCACGGAAAACGAGATAAGTTGTAAAAGTTTACTTGCTGATTTTTGCTGAATATTTCTCACTGTAAAAAAAGGCATTTTTTAGAAATAAGGAGCTCTCGACTGGTTTTCCCCAAGAGTTGTAGAGGGTTTTTCCAGGGTCACCTTGACAAAAAATTACTGTGTTTAAATGTGTTAAATGGCTGTTTGTACCTGCTGATTTTTTATTTATGCATTTTCCAGCATTCTGTAAAATTTCTAGAATTTGTGTTTTCAACAAAATTTATTTTTCAGTTGTTGACTGTATGGATATGGAAAGAGCATTTAACTATTTTGGAGAAATAAGGTGAAACTGAAAACCGGGGTGGGAAGTGAGAAATTTTTACATGGTATCAGAGCTTGAGTGCTGAAGTGCAGTTTGGGACATCAAGGAGGAAAATTACAACCTGCTGATTTTTCACTCAGAAAATTCTAGCAAGCTGATTTTTCACAAACAACAGTTTTATCTTTACTACAACAGTGCTATTTTTCAGTTTTAGGACAACAGGATGTCATTGGGATTGAGGGTGGAGGATAGGCTGGATGGGCATACAAATTACAGCGTTTGGAAGGAGAGAATGCAGAGTATCTTTGAGGAGGCAGAAGTCTGGGACATCATGGTGCATACCACACAGAACCCTGTTGTTGTTCCTACTGATGCTACTCAGTTGGCTAAGTATAATAAAAAGAACATCAAGGGTAAGAGACTGATTCTAGACGAAGTCAAAGACCATTGCATTCCTCATGTGAGAGGAAAGAGAAATGCCCATGAGATGTGGACAGCATTGTCCAATCTCTACCAGAGTACCAATGAGAACCGGAAAATGGTCCTGAAGGAGAAGCTGAAGACCATTAAGATGGGCAATGATAGTGCAGCTGGATCTCACAAAGATTACTAATGTGAGAGATGAGTTGGCAGCAGTTGGAGAGGACATCCCACCCACTGAGTTGGTGTGGATTGCAGTGAATGGCCTCCCCCGTTCATGGATGAACTTTGCTGATGGGGTTTGTGCACGTGAAACCCTTCCCACATGGGAGAGGTTTTGGGATGATTGCATTCAGACAGAGATCAGGAAAGGTCAGGTTGGGGTAGCCAAGCCAGTTGAGCAGGATGAGGATGTAGCACTGTCGGCAGGAGGCAAGAAAGGCAAAGGGAAGAAGCAGGCTTCCACAAGCAATGGTGGGGGCAAAGGCAAAGGTAAAGGTAAACAGGGTAACACACAGAAGGACTATTCCAAGGTGAAGTGTTGGAATTGTCAAAAGATGGGACACTATGCAGTTGTGTGTCCGGAGAAGAAGAAGAAGAAGGGGAAGAACCAGAGCGTGGCAGCTTCAGCAGAGGTTGAGGACTTTGCAGTTCGTTTTGACCGGGAGTTTGGGTTCACTGCGTATGAGTCCTCTAGTGCAGGATCACCTGCCACACAGGTTCAGAGGGAGCATGCTTTTCCCTCGATTAGCGGAGCATCTTCGGGTATCTGGTATGTGGATAGTGGGGCTTCACGTCACATGACAGGAGTTCGTGAGTACTTCTTAGAGCTTTCAGAGAGTGGCACTGATATAGAGGTAGTACTCGGTGATGACAAAGTTATTAGAGCAGTCGGTGTGGGGACACTGACATTTCAGAGGGAGTCCAAACCTCCCTTGAAGGTGTCAGATGTTCTTTATGTGCCAGGGATGAGGAAGAACCTCATATCCGTCTCAGCTTTGGAGGACAGAGGATATGAGGTACTGTTCAGGGGAGGACAGGTGTTGATGTATCCCAGGGGCACTCCAGTTGATTCAGCTAGAGTGATAGGTGTACGCCATGCAAAGGTGTACAAGTTTGCATTCCAGTCCCTTTTGGCATTGAGCAGTAGTACCGACAGCAGAGCTAGCAGTTCTGAGCTGTGTGAGATTTGGCACCGCAGGATGGGACATATGTATCATGGAGCCTTGAGGACCTTGCGGGAGATCACTACAGGTGTGCCAGATTTCAGTACTAATCACTTTGATACTTGCAGAGGATGTGCGATGGGCAAGTTTGCCACCCCTTTTCCTAGCAGTGACAGTAGAGCGACTGGGATACTTGATTTGATTCATTTCGATGTGAGCGGTCGGATGTCTCATGTTTCCTTGAGTGGATATGAGTACTATGTTTTATTCATTGATGATCACTCCAGGAGGACCTGGATTTATTTCTTGAAGACCAAGAGTGAGGTCTTCAAGCAGTTTCAGGAGTTTAGAGCTCTTGTGGAGACACAGACAGGTCGGAAGATCAAGTCCCTGAGGTCGGACAATGGGGGAGAGTACACCCTTGGAGAGTTTGTTGACTATTGTGCGGAGGCAGGCATTAGGAGGGAGTTCACTGTTCCTTACAACCCCCAGCAGAACGGGGTTGCGGAGAGGAAGAACAGATCCATCGTAGGGGCTGCCAAAGCCATGTTACATGATCAGGGGTTGCCATTGTTCTTGTGGGCAGAGGCCTGCAACACAACTGTTTATTTGCAGAACAGGAGTCCGCATCGTGCCTTGGGGCATGTGACTTCGGAGGAGGCTTTTTTTGGGAAGAAGCCTGATATTGGTCATCTTCGTATCTTTGGATGCATCACATACTCCTACATACGCAAGGAGAAGAGGACCAAACTAGAGCCCACTGCAGAGAAGGGTATCTTTGTGGGCTACAGTGAGACCTCAAAGGCCTTTCGGATTTACATTCCTGCACAGAGGAAAGTCGTTGTCAGGCGGGATGTGAAGTTCGAGGAGGACAGGGCCTTTAGGAGGTCACGGGAGTTAGAGTATCTAGATCAGCCAAACCCTCAGCAACAGTTGAGTCAGTCGCAGGGATCTAGTGGGCAGGGATCAGGAGGTACATCTATGAGGATGTCAGGTCCGTCAGTGAGCAGTGGCTTGCCGAGCGAGAGGGGTGGTGCTCCGGGAAGCATGCAGAGTAGTTCACAGAGCCTTTCACTAGGGAGTCCACTGATGGGCAGTTCACACGGTACCTCAGCTTCTACAGGTTCAAGTGCAGGCAGGAGGACAACAGACAGACAATCAGGAGTTCAGGCTCCTGATGATGATGATGAGGAGGAGTTTCATTCTCCAATGGGAGAAGTGCGCTCAGGGAAGAGGAAGCCCAAGTGGCTTCAGGACACCTTGAGAGATGCTACATCTGTTGCTGAGCCTAAGAGGCCGGTCAGAGAGAGTAGACCACCTGAGAGGTTTTGTAGCTATATGGCAATGGCTACCAGTATCCTTGACTCTGAGCCTTCTAGCTATGAGGAGGCAGCTAGCCAGCAGGTCTGGAGAGAGCCCATGCAAGAGGAATATTCTTCTATCATGAAGAATGATGTTTGGGAGGTGGTGCCGAGGCCTGAGGGCAAATCTGTGGTTACTTCCAGATGGCTTTACAAGGTAAAGCATGCTGCAGATGGAAGCATAGAGAAATTCAAAGCGAGGTTTGTGGCTAAAGAGTTCTCCCAGGTAGAGGGAGTTGATTATGAGGAGAGCTTCGCTCCCATGGCTCGATATACTTCGATCCACTCCATTATATTGATAGCAGCAGAGATGGGTTGGAAGATTCACCAGATGGATGTGAAGATTACATTTCTCAATGGCTTCATATAGGAGGAGGTGTACATTGAGCAGCCACATGGCTTTGAGGTGCATGGGAAGGAGTCCCATGTGTGCAGACTGAAGAAGGCCCTTTATAGCCTGAAGCAAGCTCCCAGAGCTTGGTACTCCAGGATAGATACATACTTGCAGGGGATGGGTTTCACAAAGAGTGAGGCAGATCCGAACCTTTACTTTATTGTGATTGGTGAGGAGCCTCTCATTCTGGTGCTGTATGTGGATGACTTGGTCATTACAGGTGCAGAGAGACTCATAGAGCATTGCAAGAGAGATCTTGTGGCGGAGTTTGAGATGAAGGACATCGACTTGATGCATTACTTTTTGGGTTTGGAGGTGTGGCAGGAGGAGGGGCATTTCTTCCTGTGGCAGGGGAAGTATATTGTGGACATCCTTGGCAGATTCCACATGGAGGATTGTAAACCCATGTCGACACCGATGATCACCAACTGGAAGAAGCTTCATGTTTCAGATTCCGAGTTGGTGGATCCCAATTTGTACAGGCAACTGATTGGTTCCTTGATGTATTTGGTCAACACTAGATCGGATATTTGTTTTGCAGTCCGTTGACCACTACTGGTCAATTGCCCATGCAGTCCACCTCCTTTCTGTTGGCAGAGAGGGGTAGCTCCTGAGCGACATGTCCGTGCCAGCCTACAGTCATCGACAGCTTGATCATTTTTGTTGTAAACCCAGTCTGCATGTTTGAATTGTAAATAATCTAAGCAGATCAGAGTCATGTATGTAAAGTTGCCTAGGTGGACCTAACTTTCTAATGATGATCTGCGTCCCGGGAGGTTTTTAGTCTCACCGATCCATGGATCGGCAGAGTTTTCCTTCAAACCCGACCCCAAAGCCGGGATGCATTTTGTTATTAGGACTTTAGGAGAATCCTAGCGCATTAATCTGCTAGATTATAGTTGTGTCGCAGAACTTGGTGGTTTATGAGGGTCTATGTTAAAGTGGGTTCGTCCCCTTAAGATGTAAATTGTAAAAGTCATGATGTAATGTGTCTTGAGGGTCGAGAAATGTTTAAATCCCCTCATGAGTCCTAGGTCCTAGGTCCTAGGGGATGTTTCCAACGGTTTGGTTCAAATGATCCATTTAGAAAATAAATAAAATATTAAAATAAAATTAAAAAAATAAAAATAAAAAAATAAAAAAAAAAATAAAAAAAAAATAATAAAAAAAAATAATAAAAAATTCATAAAACAAAGCAAAAACCCTAAATAATAAAATAATAATATTTTTTGTGAACACATGCAAAATATCATTTTTAAATAAAATCGACGGATGAGATCAAGAGATGTCTTGATCCTCATCAACGGTCGAGATCAGTTCTACATGGATCACCCAAAACTAGCCGTTGGGATCATTTCCTTTTTATAGGGTCTTAGGGGGTCATTTTACAGGTTTATCTGATCTGTGAGTCGGTACTGAGAAAGCTCTCTTGTAATCTGATTTTCTGATTAATAAAAAGACTTTGGGGTTCAAAACTGGCTGGTGTTACTCTCTGGAATTGCTGTGAGATGTTTGTGTTTTTTCTGCATTATTTCAGTTTTCAGCAGTAAATATTAGCTGGTTTTCAGAGTATTGTGAGTACAGGTATCTTGCTCATGTGCTAGGGTTTGAATGTTGTAGGGTTTCTGAAATAATGGCAGGTATCTCCATTATTTCCTGAAATCTAGCAGCATTTCTTGCCCTCTTTACTGATGTTTGCTTGAGGTGTGCAGGAGATCTTTAGGTGAAGGGTATTTGTGGGCGTTTGGGGAAGTTCTGGGCTGAACCAGCCGACTCCCACAGGCTTTTCTGTGCAGAGCCCAGCCGATTGTGCCCTGGGTTAATCTTTTAAATATTATTGCGTGTTTTACATTGAGAGATTTTCTTTAGGTTCACAGTAAAGTTCAAATTTCTGATAAAATTCGAAAAATACTACTGCTGCTATTGCTAAATCTGGCTAAAAATGGGCCAAAATCTGCAATTTTGTTAACTGATCTGGGAAATTTCAAATTTTGTTTATGTACACATTCTACTTGTATCAAACTCTTTGTGCAGGTTTTCTGAGAAATTTTGAGTGTTTATCAGAGTCCTCATTAGGGTTCCAAGTTTTGCATTTATACAGGTTTCTTATTGGGGTTTCCTTGCAATTGCTGTGCATAGGTTATTGTTGCCAGAGGCAGCAGAACTTCATTCCAGTATTTCGACCTGAAATAGCAGCGCACCTCAAATCTGTTGACTGTTTTCCAAACCGCCGGTTGCATACTTTCAAAGGGGCACGAAATTCTATCAATCAAAAAATCGGTTCACTCTGCCCTCTGCTGTCAAATTTCTTGAGGATCGAAAGAAAGCAATTTGGTTACCAAGCGTTAGCTGGGGAAAGAAGGCTATGGCTCCTTGCTGTAAGACAGAGGAAGAAGACGTCCTTATGCGCAACTGATCGCCATCACGAGTGTCTGCAGGTAACCTTCAATCGTCGCAGGTATGTTTTGAAACCCCGCTGTTCTCCTTAATTTGCAAGCGCTTGATCAAAACGAAGGTGTCTTTATTTTTCTGCGTGGTTCGTTTGGGAAGCACATTGCCCGTTTTTCTTAAACGCTTCCTTTGCATCTGTCTGACGTGGGGGTCACGTGAGCTCTTGATAAGCAAATCTCTTAGCGTGATTGAGTTTCGGATCTTGATCCGCGTCCTTGTTTTTCTTGGGCTTTCCATCGTTTTCATAAGCTTTCCTTTGCTGGGCACAGTCACAGTTCCGGCTTTGAAATTCGCATTTCCATTTATCTGCCGGTTAATGGATATATGCCTCTCTCATTTTGCATAGCCGTAAGTTAGGTTTCACGCATACTCTGGTTCGATTGAGGCAAGGAGAGCAGCGTAAAACCCTTTGACGGCCTGGGCAGCAGCTTCGTTGAACCAAAGTCGATTTACTGCTTCCTTGGGTTGTGAAGCGGTTGGAATCGATTTCAGGTGGAGCCTGCTTGCCGCTGTCAAAGTGTGTCCTCACAGCGCTCCGTCTTTCCGTCTAGCAGCCGCATTTTCATTTCAAATTGCATTTTCCAGGTCACGTATTCATTTTTTTTTTTTTTCGATTTAGTGTGTAAATGCCTGATCCTGTGTGATAGCGTAGTTTAGTTTAGAGTATAGTTTCTGTCTTTTTTATTTTATTTTATTTTGTTAAGTTTTAATAGTAGGGTAGCGTATAGTTCTGATTGTAATTAAATTTTAATTCCTTAGGTTTAGTTTAGATTTATTAGAATTTGTTTTATTTAAATTTTCATATAGTTCTAAAGTCTTCATAGTTTATATTGTTGTAGTTTTTTTTAGTTAATGTTTTAGATTTTTTAGGCTTATTTGTTTTAAATTTAAATCATATTAAAAAGCAAAAAAAAAATAAAAAAATGTTTAGGTTCTAGACTTAGATTTTAATTAGACTTTTAGTAATTTGATTTTAAATTTTAGTTTAGTTTAGAGTTTTAATAGATTTTATTTTTATATTTTAGTTTAATTTTAATTAGATTTTAAATTTTGAAATTTAAAAAAAAAAATAAATAAATTAAAAAACATAAAAATTTCCTTTTTGTGGAGAATTGCTCTTACCACCATCAGTTGTTTAGCATTGTATATCTTTCGTGCTGAGATCTGAGCATAAAATAGATATCTGGTTTCACTGTTATTTCAAGCAATTTATCTCTCTTAGTTTGCCGGATATTGTTATTCGAGGAACTTTGTGGCTTTTACTGGACATCTAAAGCATTGTTCTGATCATTTGATGATAGGTGATTGTTGTTTATGATTTATGCTCTTATATCACCTAGAAAGTAATCATTTAGGCACCAATCTAGAAAGACACTGGTCTATCAAATCAATAAAACCTTTTTAGTGCATCTCGTCTCCCGGCTCAACTGTTTGGCAGTTGGCCTTCATCTTTCCTCAGGGTCTACCCCCCTTAGCCGTGGGAGACAGGCTTAAACGGAGAGACCGGGGATCAGAGTGACAGCCCCCGGTCTGAGCGTTGTCGTGTCAATCCGCGCGACAACATTTTTTTGGCGCCGTTGACGGGGATAGAGTTTTTCTGTCCTTGGTCCTTGTTTTTCAAGCTTTGCTGTGCTTAACTTCTTGTTCAAGTGGCGACTCCACTTCCCATATTATCTGCAAGAGTGTACACTAGAAGACATCCAGGCAGTCTGTGCAACCCCACTCCGGATCCTGAAAAGGTTTACAGGGTGTGATCACACAAACTCGCTTCTCGTGTACTCCTTACAAATCTTGGACAAGAAGCCCTTTCTGACGTTCATCTGCTCTTTAGGGGTCAAGTTAGGCGCACCACCATGAGTCTGTTGGGCCCTTGTGATTTTTCTAACATTCCTGGAGCCCCCAATGATATTCCATCTGTTGGGATAGACAAATTGCCTAGCTTTCATGGAGATAATGCCATTACGGTTAATTCCCATTTGCGAGATTTCAACATATGGATGGCTAAGTATGTTAGATCTCCTGATTTTGATCATGAAGATGTCAGGATGACCCTCTTTATCTTGACTCTAGGAGGTGATGCTCATGACTGGTTTACAGAAAAACCTCCTAATTCTTTTGACTCTTTACAATCAATCATTAATTCATTTAGAGAAAAATATGGAGATAAGAGAGAGGGAAGACATCTTGTAAGAGCTCTTACTCTGATGAAAAAGAGAGAAGACGAAACTGTTGAAGAATTTAATAGTATTAATAGAGAATTACCTCAAGACTATAAACCTTCAGATAAAACTCTCCAAGATTTTTATATTGACGCCTTCGGTCCTGAACCATCTTATGAGTTAAGGCATGCTAAACTTACTGATTATCGAGATTGCCAAGCCTTAGCTGTAGAACTTGAGAAGGACAAGGCAGCTTCGGGGAAGTCTGAAATCCCAGGTTATGACAGGGATGCTACAAAACTGAAGGGGCCTAAGGGAAAAGCAGTCCAAGAGCCTGAAAATGAACTTGTTCTCAAATTGCTTCAGAAAATTGAAACCATGGAAATTAACCATAACAAGGAGATAAACACTTTGCAGAATAGGTTGATTCAAATGGAAAGAGCGCAATCGCAAAATTTTCAACCACGAAATAATAATAACAGAAATAGTAACTGGCAAAGAAAGGGTCAATCCAGTGAGCAGAGGCCTCCTAATCCGCTTACTAATCTGGTTGATAACGCCCCTCCTTACTGTCGTGCTTGCGATGCTTTTCACGAAGAGTCCTCCCGTCCCACCATCAGAAGACTCCTAGACAATGGAATGTTTGGGACAGGTGAGCAAATAAACGTAGTAGGGGGCAAGTTTCCTTTGCCTATGAATGATTGGATAGATGTTAAGGAACGGAGCTATGATGTTGGGAATCCTCAATCTGCTTTTAATATAAATAACCTTGAAGACGAAGATGACATTTTGGCTAGGTTGTATGGTGAGAAACCCTCTCCTGAGAAAATTCTGGAAATTGCTAGAGATAAGGGTTTAACATACCAGAGAAGGGATAAAGATCAGAGCGGGAATCAAATTCCTCCTCGAACTTCAAACCCTGGTATAAACTCTGGAATAGATGTCGATTTGGGGAGTTGGTTTAATAATGCTAAAATCTGGGTTCCCGTATCTGAGATTGCTAAGATCCCTTCCCAAAGAGACAAGTTACTAAAAGCAATTCAGGGTCCTCAAGTCAATGCTTCTCAACAGAAGATTCGTGAGGTTGACTATCAGGATGCTCCTATTTACCTGCAAAGCGTAGATGCTGATAACAAGGATCATCAACCCTTCTTTATCACCTTGTTAGTCAATGGGTATAAATTAAATAACTGCATGTTGGATTCAGGTGCATCTGCTTGTGTCATGACTAAAAGGGTTATGGAACAGCTTAACTTAAGAGTTTCCAGACCCTATTATAATATATGTGCCATGGATTCTAAGAAAATCGAAGTACATGGTTTAATCAAGGATTTGCAAGTTCATCTTTCGGTTTATCCAGACATCATGGTTGTTATGGATATTGTTGTCGTTGATGTACCTGATGCTTGGGGTATGCTGTTATCTAGGAAGTGGGCCTCTGATCTAGGGGGAAGCATTCAGATGAATTGGTCATATGCTATGATTCCTTCTCCTAGCGGTGACGGTTTCGTTAGACTAAATAGAGAGCCTGAGAGGAAATTTCATGTTGAAAATCCTAAAAAGCCTCATAACGAAATAATTAAAGAGCAATCTGACATCGGGAACCATGCTATCCTGTCTAACTTCATAACTCCTCCCGATGAAAAGGTCAAAAGTCTTAAAGATGAAGTCTGGTATATGTATTTCGATGGTGCGTTCTCTAGTCATGGTAAGGGTGCTGGAATTGTGCTTAAGTCCCCCCTTGGTCACCAATTCAAGTTTGCCTATCGTCTAGAATTTGAAGCAACCAACAATGTCGCTGAGTATGAAGCCATATTGTTGGGCCTTGAATTGGCCAAAGCCTTGAAGATTAAGTTGCTTAGCATAAAGGGGGATTCCGATCTGGTTATCATGCAGCTTAAGAACAAATTCACATGTAGAAATCAGAGATTAAGAAACTATCGGAATGCTGTGTGGGATACTATGGAGCACTTCGATGCCCTTAACCTTGAAGCAATTCCTAGAGAACTAAATAGTTCGGTAGATGAACTTGCCGTAGCTGCTACCACTTTCCAGTTGTCTGATGAGTTAATTAACGATAAAATTAAAATGGAGGTAATATTCAGACCATCTGTCCCAGACAACTCAGAGCATTGGCAAGTTTTTAATGATGAAAAGCAAGTCGTTCGTTTTCTCAATAGTTTAGACGAGTTTGAGGATTTCCGGTTAGTTTCTGACGAGGATGGGTCTTTAGATCATAGACATATCATAAATCCCACTCCCAGAAATGTGGTTGCCTTAGAGCAACATTTTGATCGGCATGATGCCACGAAGCTGAGAGAAGAAAACAAGCTGGACCCAGGTGAGTACCTTGAAGTCAACATTGGCACTTCTGAAAATCCGAAAATAGTTAAAATCGGTAAAGGTACTAGTTTGGAGGAAAGGAAAAAGTTAACCGATTTACTTCGCGAATATCGAGATGTTTTAGCTTTTTCCTATGATGAATTGAAGGGCTATAGGGAGGATATTATGGAGCATACTATTCCATTAAAGGAAGAAAATGCTAGACCCTTCCGGCAGAAGCTTAGGCAGATTAATCCTAAGTTAGCTCCCGTGGTCCAGAAAGAGCTTACGAAAATGCTTGCAGCAGGGATCATCGCTCAAACTAGGCATTCGACATGGTGTTCGAATTTAGTGATTGTCAGGAAAAAGAATGGTACAATAAGACTCTGTGTCGATTTTAGAAACCTTAATCTAGCATGCAAAAAGGATAATTACCCTTTGCCAAAAATGGAAACTGTGTTGCAAAGAGTAACTGGGTCTGGAATGATGTCATTGCTAGACGGTTTTTCTGGGTATAATCAAGTTTGGGTTAAAAAGGAAGATCGACACAAGACCACATTCACAACACCATGGGGCACTTTTGAATACATCAGAATGCCATTTGGGTTAACAAATGCTGGGGCTACTTTCCAGAGGGCCATGGATTATGCCTTCAAAGGGTTAATCGGGAAAATCATCGAAATTTACCAAGACGATCTTACTGTTTTCTCTAAAGATGGTATCAGCCATATAGATCATCTTAGGGAGGTTTTCGATAGATGCAGAGAATATGGAATTTCTTTGAATCCGGCTAAATCTGTCTTTGGGGTAACTGAAGGGAAACTTCTGGGTCATATCATTTCTAAGGAAGGAGTCAAGGTCGATCCTGAACGAGTTGAAGCAATTCAAAAGATTCCTCTCCTGCATAACCTCAAGTCCCTTCAGTCTTTCCTTGGAAAGATAAATTTTATTAGGAGATTTATCCCGAATTATGCGGAAATAGCTAAGCCCATTCAAAGTCTTCTGAAGAAAGATGTGAAATTTGTCTGGCAGGAAGAGGGCAAAAGGGCTTTCCAAGAAATCAAGTCTTCTATCGCGAAAGCTCCTGTCCTTGTTAGTCCTGATTACTCCAAAGATTTCATGATTTTTTCTTTCGCTTCTGAGGATACCATTGCCGGTGTCTTGCTTCAAAAGAATAAAGATGGTCATGAGCAGCCTCTCGCTTTCATGAGTAGAGCACTTCAAAACTCCGAATTGAAGTACAATACCATGGAAAAGCAGGCTTATGCCCTGGTCAAGTCTCTTAAGCATTTTAAAACTTATGTGGGTTATTCTATGATCATCGCTTTCGTCCCACATTCTGCTGTTAAAGACATACTAACTCAAACTGATTGCTTAGGGACTCGTGCTAGGTGGGTCACTAAGATACAGGAGTATGATTTAGAGATTAGACCCACTAAGCTGATCAAAGGCCAAGGTTTAGCTCAAATGTTAGCTGAAAGTAATGAAAAGACTCTTGGTTTGTTCTGCCTTGACGATCTATCTTCACCAGAATTAAGAAGGTTAGCTGAGCATGAATGGTATAAGGACATAGTTTACTACTTAACAAACCTTGCATGTCCTAACCACTTAGTCGCTCATAAGAAAAGGGCTCTTAGACTAAAAGCCACTAAGTACTGCCTTATGAAGGATGGCCTTGGATGGAGAAATCCAGAGGGCATAGTGCTTAGGTGTGTTGACGATGTTGAGTCCAAAAGATTAATCTCCGAATTTCATTCAGGATTTTGTGGTGGTCATTATGCCGCTAGAACTACTGCCCACAAAATCCTGAGAGCTGGCTATTATTGGCCTTCGATTTTTTCTGATGTGCACAAGTATGTTAGAATGTGTCAAGCCTGTCAACTGTTCACTGGGAAACAGAAGCTTGCTGCCCTTCCTCTACAACCTGTTATTGTAGAGGCACCTTTTCAGCATTGGGGTTTGGACTTCATAGGGAAGTTCCATGAAAATTCTAGCAATGGCTACTCTTGGATTTTGACTGCTACTGATTATTTCACTAAATGGGTCGAAGCCATTCCTGCTAAGAATGCCACTGAAAAGGTGATTATGGATTTCATTGAGAATAATATCATTACTAGATTTGGTGTCCCCGCTAAGATCACTACTGACAATGCCAAGGCTTTCAGTTCTTCAGAGTTTACATCTTTTTGTTTCAAATATGGCATCGTCTTATCTCATTCGTCGAATTATTATCCTCAGGGTAATGGTTTGGCTGAGTCAAGTAATAAAAATCTCATAACCATTATCAAGAAAATAGTAGGAGATAACAAGAAGTCTTGGGACAGCAAAATCAAGTATGCTTTGTGGGCAGACAGAATTACTAAGAAGAAATCTACTGGTAAATCTCCCTTTGAATTGGTTTATGGCTTGGATGTTACCTTACCTGTGCACCTAAAATTGCCAGCCTATTAGCTTCTCCAAAATTTTTCCACTGATAAAGATGTTGTTCAGAATAGGATGGATCAGATTGTGTAATTAGATGAGACTCGTCGGACAGCTTTTGAAACTACATGTAAAAATCAATCTAATATTAAGAAAAGCTTTGATAAATGCTCTAGATCTAGATCTTTGCAGGTTGGAGATATGGTTTTACTTTGGGATCACAAAAATGAAAAACCAGGAAAGCATAAAAAGTTTGACAGCTGGGACCATACATCATTAGAGATATAGCTGGGCCAAACTCATTCTACTTGAGCAGATTGGATGGCGAACCACTTGATCTACCAGTGAACGGCCAAATGCTCAAGCTGTTCTTCAAAGATGATATCTGATGCCATGGGGCATCTTTTGTATTGTATTTCTATCCCTACTCCTTGTCTTTTCAGCATTTTATTTCTGTTTTAGGATTAGATTTACTTTTCATGTTATTAGTTAGTCAATAAATGAAGAGCTTTTATCTTTCCTGTGCTTAATGTATATGATGATTTTGGAATGGACGCTACTTATTTTTATTTGTGTGTTGTATGGATGCAGATTCTGGATTCTCACATTCCTACAAGTGCAGCAACGTGTCCCCAAGTAGAGCCAGATGTTGACCACTACTGGTCAATTGCCCATGCAGTCCACCTCCTTTCTGTTGGCAGAGAGGGGTAGCTCCTGAGCGACATGTCCGTGCCAGCCTACAGTCATCGACAGCTTGATCATTTTTGTTGTAAACCCAGTCTGCATGTTTGAATTGTAAGTAATCTAAGCAGATCAGAGTCATGTATGTAAAGTTGCCTAGGTGGACCTAACTTTCTAATGATGATCTGCGTCCCGGGAGGTTTTTAGTCTCACCGATCCATGGATCGGCAGAGTTTTCCTTCAAATCCGACCCCAAAGCCGGGATGCATTTTGTTATTAGGACTTTAGGAGAATCCTAGCGCGTTAATCTGCTAGATTATAGTTGTGTCGCAGAACTGGGTGGTTTATGAGGGTCTATGTTAAAGTGGGTTCGTCCCCTTAAGATGTAAATTGTAAAAGTCATGATGTAATGTGTCTTGAGGGTCGAGAAATGTTTAAATCCCCTCATGAGTCCTAGGTCCTAGGTCCTAGGGGATGTTTCCAACGGTTTGGTTCAAATGATCCATTTAGAAAATAAATAAAATATTAAAATGAAAAAAAAAAAATAATAAAAAAATAATAAAAAAAAATAATAAAAATCTCATAAAACAAAGCAAAAACCCTAAATAATAAAATAATAATATTTTTTGTGAACACATGCAAAATATCATTTTTAAATAAAATAGACAGATGAGATCAAGAGAGATCAGTTCTACATGGATCACCCAAAACTAGCCGTTGGGATCATTTCCTTTTTATAGGGTCTTAGGGGGTCATTTTACAGGTTTATCTGATCTTGTGAGTCGGTACTGAGAAAGCTCTCTTGTAATCTGATTTTCTGATTAATAAAAAGACTTTGGGGTTCAAAACTGGCTGGTGTTACTCTCTGGAATTGCTGTGAGATGTTTGTGTTTTTTCTGCATTATTTCAGTTTTGAGCAGTAAATATTAGCTGGTTTTCAGAGTATTGTGAGTACAGGTATCTTGCTCATGTGCTAGGGTTTGAATGTTGTAGGGTTTCTGAAATAATGGCAGGTATCTCCATTATTTCCTGAAATCTAGCAGCATTTCTTGCCCTCTTTACTGATGTTTGCTTGAGGTGTGCAGGAGATCTTTAGGTGAAGGGTATTTGTGGGCGTTTGGGGAAGTTCTGGGCTGAACCAGCCGACTCCCACAGGCTTTTCTGTGCAGAGCCCAGCCGATTGTGCCCTGGGTTAATCTTTTAAATATTATTGCGTGTTTTACATTGAGAGATTTTCTTTAGGTTCACAGTAAAGTTCAAATTTCTGATAAAATTCGAAAAATACTACTGCTGCTATTGCTAAATCTGGCTGAAAATGGGCCAAAATCTGCAATTTTGTTAACTGATCTGGGAAATTTCAAATTTTGTTTATGTACACATTCTGCTTGTATCAAACTCTTTGTGCAGGTTTTCTGAGAAATTTTGAGTGTTTATCAGAGTCCTCATTAGGGTTCCAAGTTTCGCATTTATACAGGTTTCTTATTGGGGCTTCCTTGCAATTGCTGTGCATAGGTTATTGTTGCCAGAGGCAGCAGAACTTCATTCCAGTATTTCGACCTGAAATAGAAGCGCACCTCAAATCTGTTGACTGTTTTCCAAACCGCCGGTTGCATACTTTCAAAGGGGGGCACAAAATTCTATCAATCAAAAAATCGGTTCACTCTGCCCTCTGCTGTCAAATTTCTTGAGGATCGAAAGAAAGCAATTTGGTTACCAAGTGTTAGCTGGGGAAAGAAGGCTGTGGCTCCTTGCTGTAAGACAGAGGAAGAAAACGTCCTTATGCGCAACTGATCGCCATCACGAGTGTCTGCAGGTAACCTTCAATCGTCGCAGGTATGTTTTGAAACCCCGCTGTTCTCCTTAATTTGCAAGCGCTTGATCAAAACGAAGCTGTCTTTATTTTTTCTGCGTGGTTCGTTTGGGAAGCACATTGCTCGTTTTTCTTAAACGCTTCCTTTGCATCTGTCTGACGTGGGGGTCACGTGAGCTCTTGATAAGCAAATCTTTTAGCGTGATTGAGTTTCGGATCTTGATCCGCGTCCTTGTTTTTCTCGGGCTTTCCATCGTTTTCATAAGCTTTCCTTTGCTGGGCGCAGTCACAGTTCCGGCTTTGAAATTCGCATTTCCATTTATCTGCTGGTTAATGGATATACGCCTCTCTCATTTTGCATAGCCGTAAGTTAGGTTTCACGCATACTCTGGTTCGATTGAGGCAAGGAGAGCAGCGTAAACCCTTTGACGGCCTGGAGCAGCAGCTTCGTTGAACCAAAGTCGATTTACTGCTTCCTTGGGTTGTGAAGCGGTTGGAATCGATTCAGGTGGAGCCTGCTTGCCGCTGTCAAAGTCGTGTCCTCACAGCCCTCCGTCATTCCGTCTAGCAGCCGCATTTTCATTTCAAATCACATTTTCCATGTCACGTATTCATTTTTTTTTTTTTTCGATTTAGTGTGTAAATGCCTGATCCTGTGTGATAGCGTAGTTTAGTTTAGAGTATAGTTTCTGTCTTTTTTTTTTAATTTTATTTTGTTAAGTTTTAATTGTAGGGTAGCGTATAGTTCTGATTGTAATTAAATTTTAATTCCTTAGGTTTAGTTTAGATTTATTAGAATTTGTTTTATTTAAATTTTCATATAGTTCTAAAGTCTTCATAGTTTATATTGTTGTAGTTTTTTTTAGTTTTTTTTTAGTTAATGTTTTAGATTTTTTAGGCTTATTTGTTTTAAATTTAAATCATATTAAAAAGCAAAAAAAAAATAAAAATGTTTAGGTTCTAGACTTAGATTTTAATTAGATTTTTAGTAATTTGATTTTAAATTTTAGTTTAGTTTAGAGTTTTAATAGATTTTATTTTTATATTTTAGTTTAATTTTAATTAGATTTTAAATTTTGAAATTTAAAAAAGAAAATAAAAAAAATTTAAAAAGCATAAAAATTTCCTTTTTGTGGAGAATTGATCTTACCACCATCAGTTGTTTCGCATTGTATATCTTTCGTGCTGAGATCTGAGCATAAAATAGATATCTGGTTTCACTGTTATTTCAAGCAATTTATCTCTCTTAGTTTGCCGGATATTGTTATTCGAGGAACTTTGTGGCTTTTACTGGACATCTAAAGCATTGTTCTGATCATTTGATGATAGGTGATTGTTGTTTATGATTTATGCTCTTATATCACCTAGAAAGTAATCATTTAGGCACCAATCTAGAAAGGCACTGGTCTATCAAATCAATAAAACCTTTTTAGTGCATCTCGTCTCCCGGCCCAACTGTTTGGCAGTTGGCCTTCATCTTTCCTCAGGGTCTACCCCCCTTAGCCGTGGGAGACAGGCTTAAACGGAGAGACCAGGGTTCAGAGTGACAGCCCCCGGTCTGAGCGTTGTCGTGTCAATCCGCGCGACAACACAGTCAACACGATGAGTCAGTTTATGTGTGAGCCTAGGAAGGTTCACTGGGTGGCTGCAAAACACATTTTGCGGCAGTGGATTATGGTCTGGACTACAAGCAGGGGGATGGAGTGAGATTGGCAAGTTATATTGATTCTGATTGGGCAGGTTGTGCTTCTGATAGGAAGAGCACTTTAGGGTGCTGTTTTGGGTTGGGTTCAACAGTAGTGTCATGGTTCAGCTGAAAGCAGCAGTCAGTAGCATTGAGTTCAGCGGAGGCAGAGTATATGGTAGCCAGTCTAGCTAGTTGTGAGGCCATCTGGCTTCGCAAGATGTTGTTTGGCTTATTTGGTCAGCCGTTGAGACCTTCAGTGATTTACTGTGATAATCAGAGTTGCATTAAACTCACAGAGAATCCAGTATTTCATAACAGGTCAAAGCATATAGGGATCAAATATCATTTCATCAGAGACTGTGTTCAAAAGGGCGCTGTAAAGCTTGAGTATATTCCCACTGATGAGCAGGTTGCAGATATTCTTACCAAAGCCTTACCACGGGGCAAGCATGACTACTTCAGAGACAAGATGGGTGTGGTGAGGAACACCTTCCTCGGTAAGAGGGAGTGTTGAAATTTGGTACTGGATGACAGGTGGTTCCCTAAGGCTTTGATCTTTGGCCTAAGGAAAAGTGTCCAAAAGAATTTAATTTTTCTCCTAAAGTGACTTTATAATTTTTATTAAGTCAAATTTAATTTAAAAGTGACTTTAAGTGATAAAGTTACTAAAGTTTACTTTTAAAGTGACTTTAATAAAGTCAATGTAAAATTAGAAAGGAAAAGTGACTATGGAAATAAATAACTAAGTGGGTCTTTATTAAAGTGTGGTGAATTAAAAAATAGAAAGTGAGATTTAAATGAGCATTTAATCTCAGCCCTAGATCTCAATCTATTTCAGCCATTGGATTTAGGGATCACCCAAAAGTCACTTAGGGTTAGATTAAAAGAGGAAAATGAGGAAAATGTCATTCATTCTTTCCTGAGCAGATTGGGAGAAGGAGAGCAAGAGAGTAAGGGAGATTTCTGGACAGGGAGGAGGAGGCAGCATTCCAGCAAGTAGGTACAGCTGAGTTAGCATACAGTGAAAGACAGGTTTTTTGGGCACGATTTTCAAGGAGGCCATACATCAGTTTGCACAGAAATCGAGGAGCAGAAATCTGAGTTTGCTGGCACGATTTTCAAGGAGGCCGTACAACAGTTTTCGGCACAAAAATCAAGGAAATTATACAACAGAATTTTTGGCAGCTTGCACGATTTTTTAGGCAGGCCGTACAACAAAATTTAAGGCTTAAAATTGGCACAGAAATCAAGGACGACGTACAGCATTTATCGCTGTTCAGATTTTGCAGTTTGCAAGTTTTTCCAGTTGGTTGTGAGGCATGGAAATCGAGTTAAGTTGTAAAAGTTTACTTGCTGATTTTTGCTGAATATTTCTCACTGTAAAAAAACGCATTTTTCAGAAATAAGAAGGAGCTCTCGAACTGGTTTTCCCCAAGAGTTGTAGGGGGTTTTTCCAGGGTCACCTTGACCAAAAATTCCTGTGTTTAAATGTGTTAAATGCTGTTTGACTTGCTGATTTTTTATTTTTGCATTTTCCAGCATTCTGTAAAATTTCCAGAATTTGTGTTTTCAGCAAAATTTATTTTTCAGTTGTTGAGTGTATGGATATGGGAAAGGGCATTTAACTATTTTGGAGAAATAAGGTGAAGCTGAAAACTGGGGTGGGAAATGAGAAATTTTTACAGGTTAAGGATCAAAACAATAATTTCCACTTAAAGGTGTCAAAGTGATCCTATGCGGTACTAGCCTAGGGAACACCAAGGCAAAGTTTGATCTTAGGGCTAGGGCTTGGGATATCTCACAATCCCACCGTCATAATTTCTTCAAATTTGGAGGAGACCTTGAGGATACACCAACACAGTAGAGGCTAGGAGATTGAACTTTTTCTATGGCTACTTTGTTGAGAAAGTGATGCCCTAGGTGGCCCAGCGTTGCTAGACCTTGAAAAGAAAGCAAAAAGGTAAAGAAAAAGGTTTAAGGTGATTGTCTTATGGTGGACCAATGCCTAATTCCTTTTGGGGTTATGAAGTCAAGAAGAAATATGAAGGAGGATCTCACTTCTAGCTCAAGGAGACTCTAAGGGAAACTTCGTCCAATGTTAGGGCAGAAAAAGAAAGTGACCTTAAAGTGTTTATACTTCGCTTGCAGATGAAGATGGCCTATCAAGATAACTTCTATCTCTAGGAAAATTAGTTCAACAAACATGGCCCATACATAGAGATATGCTATATAGAAACATAATTCCACAATGAAGTTGTAAATGCATGCAACAATTAGCCCTAAAATAGTGAAAATCCCATGATCAATGTATGTGACAAAGAAATAAATTAGCATCAAAGTTGTACTTACATGTAAGAGAATATATCCAACCATCAATACATTTGCCATTAAAGAAGCTCCAAGATAAGAAAATCCAATCCAAACATCAAAATTCATCCATGCTCCAATTTGTCCTCCAAGAAAGAAATGCAAAATTCTTAAGAGAGAGAATGCTCCAATCCATGTAATGATACAAATGAATTGATGTCTCTCCTATATATACAGTCATTAGGAGTTCGAATTACCTAATTTGAGCCTACATTAGCCCATAATGTGCAAATAATTGTATGTTGGTGACAAGCCCACCAAACTAGCTCATAAATAAAATAATAGGCCTCTCAAGAGGTCAAATAATCAATAATGCATGTTGTTGGGCTCTCTAAGAGGCCTGATGAAGTCTATAAGTGCCAAAATGATGAGTTGGATTTCCAAAAGTTATGGACAAGGTGTTGGCCCCTTGTTCTCCAAATAATAAACATGTGGTGCTCCCCATGGCTGTGAGGGCACACAAGTGACCTCATGGGTCTCCAAGTAAGTCGAAAATGCCTATAGACCATCCGTAAGGGCTCAGATGATGGTGTAAGTGATGCCACATCAACATACAAGTCCTGGGTCATCTGCCAAGTGCATGGTGCAACCTGTGGGGCTAGCTGGGCAAAGGTGAGCCGGGTGCATCTTCCTCGTCCAATAGGTGAATCTTGAGCAACCTCTGAACATCTCTAGGGATCCATGGAGTCCTATCTATTGTTGTGGATGCCCATGGCTCTCAACACACACCCTACATGTGCCAATGTAGCCCTTTGGAGGGTTAGGACCCCATATAGGGAGACCAAACCCAAGATGGAGACCACCTGCAATCCTGCATAAGATCCAATGCGTCCCCTAGCCTTACAGTTCGACAAGTCATCAAGGAAATCAAGTTACAGAGCTTACAAACCATAGACCATAACTTCATAATGTCCTGCCATTCCATAATGGGCTTTGGCAAGTGCTGATTTCTCCAAGTTCCAAATGGGGTTAACCAAGTATCCCATTAGGTGGTTTCTACTTCTAAAGAGGATACTATGTCCAAGGTACATCCTTTAAAAGATGGTGGCATGTGATAAAGAGATGGATGGAGTAGGGAATGAAAAGGGGCAACCTTGGGCCACATGCTGGGGTACAAGGGTAGCTAGTAAAAGGGAAGCCCACACTTGGGTATATAATGTATAAGAGGGAGCAATCGTGGTACATGAGGTGCCTCGACCTTGATTTTTCCACCCTACTTTATATGCCTTTTGCCTTTTTATGATAACTGCTCGAGGCTCAAGGGATAAGAGCATAGTGTGTGAGATATAGCAGTGGATACCCGCTTTTAAGGTAAGGCGATTCATTGCCCACCAAGGGTTGGGATAATCATGGGTTCCTATATGATGAAGGAGGCTCATAGAGGCTGTAGGAATTAGGGTGATGGCCATGATGATGGGGCAGAGCTCATGCATTAGCTTTGTCCACATGCTAAATGTGTTTGTCCTGGCCATATTTTGCGTTTTGTGGTACATTTTCCTGTTGAATGTAGCCAATTATGCTTTTACTTTTCTTTTTAGCTGCATCAACCTCCAGGGCATCATTGCTTTGTCCACATGCTAAATGTGTTTGTCCTGGCCATATTTTGCATTTTGTGGTACATTTTCCTGTTGAATGTAGCCAATTATGCTTTTACTTTTCTTTTTAGCTGCATCAACCTCCAGGGCATCATTCCGGGCCCGACCCAAGGTGTGTGCAAGGGGAAGGGGAGAGCTAGCCCTATGTGGACCCAGTGAAGGAATGTGAACCCAAGTGGGAGAAATGATGAATGGGGTTATAATGAGTGGGAAGGGGGCAATATATGTGGATGAGGGAGCGAGATCGCGCAACCAAAATGAGGGTTTCCCATGCAATACCATCCCTAAAGCCAAATGGTCATTAAAAGAGATTCGACGGAACTAGAATCCAAGGTTGGTGTCCAAAAGGGGTCTGGGGGACAAGAGCACAGACCTAGCCCATTCTTTCCGTCGAATCCCCCCATTAATCCATGCCCATAAGTGTCTTTGATAACCAAACTACAATACTCAATTACCTAATGACAAGGTATACCTTTAGGTTTTGGAGGCCCGCCTTCAAACATACGATCATGGCGGATGGGTGAGGGACCACATGCCTGGCTCAAGTGGTGGAGAAATAGCACAACGAGCTAGTTGGTGGCTGCAAGGGGTTGCTGGCTGAGGACCATATTGGAGAATTTTTTTTCTCCTAGGGATATCACCCACAAAATGGTGGGTAACAAGACACATAAATGACATTTTTGATGGAATACCCAACCTATGTTAACTCTCATAGATGATTACATGATTCAAAATACAAAATTATCCTTTGTAAATGAGGTTGTACATCCAAGATTCGAAAATCAACCTTTATACACGAGGCTTTACATCCAAAATCAACCTTTATATGTGGCTATGAAATATAACATGAGGTAATGACAAATACAATTACATATTTTATAATCCTAATCCTCATCTTCATTACCCAAAATAGAACAAGTTGCTTTTTTAGCAGAACTAAAGCATGGATAGATTAGAGATAAATTAGTTTTTGGAGTGATTAGAGATAAAATAATGTTATATTAAATTTATTTTGGCTGTAAAAGGCCCCTAGAGCCTTCTTGGGTGCTTGAGTGAGCCTACAAAAGGAACAAAGTGATAGAAATGGAGCAAAATTGGGCGGAAATGGGGCAGATTTGGGTTGAAACGCTACCAAAACAGTTCGATAGTGTTTCTAGATTAGGAAACGCCACCCAAGGCATTTCAACCACAATTTGGTCACGTTTCGGTGGCGTTTCAACGTTTCGGGGAGTTTGGGTACGGGTATGCCACCTTGGGGGACGTTTCCTACAACATAGGTATAAGCATATAAGTTATAACATAGCACTAACCATTTTCCTTTAGAGATGACACACCCACCACTGAGATAGTGGTCAGTAATGTTGAGAAATGAAGGGCAATTTTAAATATTCGATTTCTGTTAACTGTGATAACTGCTTGTGATATTATTTCTTTAGATTTTGCTCCTTATTGTTTACATGAATTATTATCATCAACTAGCTATCAAAAACAAGAAGATCAAGATGCACAGAAACACAAGATATTGGCACCATTCCAGGGCAAAAACCTCTCCAAACAGTGAGAGGAAAAACCCTTTTAACTCTTTCTTATAGAATCTTTATTGAGAAATTACATGACCCGAACATTGACTCAATAATACCTTCAACATCAGATGACAATACCTCCAACCATGTACCCAAGCATTATGTATCTTTCTGCAATTCTGAACAGTATATCAGATCTGTAGCAAGAGTATGACAGACAGTAATGATGGTCTCGGATAGGCTCTTCTAGCCTCTTTTTATCTTCGCTCTTCATGTAGATCCATCACACACACAACAACCTCTTGATCTGAGATTTGGTGATGTCAACGGAATGACAGTTATAGGGCTGTGAAGACAAAATCTTCCGCTTTAGGATGTAGATCCATGTGATGGGAGAGATAGGGCTCTTCTAGCCCTTTGATGACTTTGATCTCTCTTGCACTGACTTCCTTATGCAAATTGTAGCTAGATTGGATCTATAACCCAACAATATACCCATATGACATGATGCCCCAGATCAGATTAGATAGCCGCACTTGAGAGCATGTTTGGTGATGAACTCAGATGAGGGAACATACATCCTCATTGACTGCGGCTACCCTTCTTCTTCGACCCTTTCACTTTGCTATCCTTCATGTAATGAGTGAGGATTATTGTGTTGTGAGAAGGTGCCAACGTAGCCTTTATATAGGCTTGCCTCATCACCTCTAAGCCAACATGATCCTAGATTAGGCCGACATAATGAGAGCCTTCCAGAATTGTCCAAATGATTTATTTTAAGTGGTTTCTTTCCATCAAATCCGGGGGTACATGTTGGAGTATTTCATTGATGATCTAGAAGGATTTTTGACATACAACAATTACATTTACACGTGTAAGAATACATGCTTGTCTTTCTTTTATATGACTCATCCTAAGTCTCTTCAATTGGAGCCATAGCTAGACCAAGACAAAAATAAAACGATTTTTTCTTGATACCAAATTACATTGTTACAATATTTTACATGATGAAGACCGAACATAGTTACACTATTTTCAACAAGTAATACCATAAGGGTGATGTTGGGGAAGTTGCGTGGATCCATAAAATAACCCTCAACTGCATTTGAAAATGGAATCATGTGTGTCATCAAGAAACACTTGCTAAGTGCAACTGAAAAATGCTGAAGAGTCTCATGTAACATGAGGAGTAACACATGCTTTCCATACATGATGTATTGGTAGTTGCATTAACGAACTTTTAGACACTTGTGAAAACTAAGAATGTATTTCACTCTTTTTATTTTGAACTTTTTTGTACATCTTTATACTTGAGAGAGTAGCTCCATATGTATATCATCTAGATGTATTTGTATATAGACTAGTTTTCAGAAGTGAATATAAGTTTATTTTCGAGTCTTATCTATGCGCTAGACTGGTGCTATAGTGCAACGCACAAGCAATGCCCGAGATCCCCAATAACAAGCTATTGTGAGTGGGTCCTCCCCCTAGAAAACACATTTAATATCATGTGGTTCTATGAACCACGAATCAGATATTAAACTGATAAGAACAAATACCACACTTGATCTTAGCCAAAAGGCTGAGAAAGATATCTTTTTGGAGTCGTATCTATGACTAATGAATAATAGAATTTCTAGGGGGGTTCATGATTTTTTTTGTCCAAAAGTCCAATTGCATAGATGGTTTCTTTCCTATATTTGAATTTCATAATCAAAAGTTAAATAAGAAAAGTTATTTCATAATTCTGCAGTTATTGATTGATTTTGGTGCATGTTCTCTAATAACTTTTATATATTTTTGTTTACTAAGATGCATCACACACACACACACAGAGGAGTAATGGCCTTTTGACCTTATTCTTAACTTTATACAAGAGTAATGACCTCTTAACTTATTTGTGATTGTTAATATCATATGTGCAGTCTTTAGTTCGGGAGGTGCACTGAAAGGGGGTTCATGATTTTTTTTGTCCAAAAGTTCAATTGCATAGATGGTTTCTTTTCTTTATTTGAATTTCATAATCAAAAGCTAAATAATAAAAGTTCTTTCATAATTCCGCAGTTATTGATTGATTTTGGTGCATGTTCTCTAATAAATTTTATATATCTTTGTTTACTAAGATGCATCATATATATATATATATATATATATATATATATATATATATATATATATATATATATATATATATATATATATATAGACACACACATACACAGGAGTAATGACCTCTTGACCTTATTCTTAACTTTATACAAGAGTAATGACCTCTTAACTTATTTGTGATTGTTAATATCATATGTGCAGTCTTCAGTTCGGGAGGTGCACCTTCAAACTGGAAAGGTATTGATGCTTTTATTCATTTGTCTATATTTTATATTGAACATGATGATCTATTTCCTGGGTTGTAAGTGTAGTCATTTCAATGCATTTTTATTTTTATTTTGGACCATTGACACAGGTAAATATTTTTAGACGTTCTTTTTAGTTCTTTAATGTGTATTACTTTTGTACTTACAATAAACATAAATATAAAAAGTAAAAATAACAATGATAACTAATGAAAAGACACATCCCGATGAAAGGAAATGTCTTAACTAAAGGACAACTTTTAGTGAAAAAACTAATTAGGTATATATTACCGGACCCCTCATTGTATTCTATCATCATTTGTCATAGTTTATGCGGTCTAATATTTTAAATTTTAATCTAGATGGATTCCTTTGTTATTCCATTTATTTTGGATGTTCATCATATGAACCAAATTGGTTCCTTTCATTTTGTATCAGAGCAAAGTTTAATCCCAACCTTTGGCGATCAGACCAAGGTTACTTGGGAGTGTGAGTCGGAGCGACATTTTCAAAAGCTCCCAGTTCGGGAGCGAATCGGGGAGCAATTTTTATATAATATATTTTTTTATTATCTTTTGATGCATATATGCCAACAAAAGCATGTAGAATGATGAATTAGATATAAAAGGCATAAAAACATAGATTGAACCATATAACGTCAATCATCTAGAAGTTATAATCGTCATCAATGTAACAGCCCCGAAATAACAACACATAATTAATTAGATTAATCAAGCGATTTATAATCAACAAGCACTTTATCAACTAGTTAACATTAAATTACAAAAATATGAGTGAAGAGAGACAACTTACCTGTGGAATGCTAGTTGAATTTTACTACCTGCAACAAAGTCTTGGGGACGACTCTCCACCCAACCGTAGGCTCAGTTGCACAAAATCTTGCTACAACTGGCCACCCCCGAGCCCTCAATCAATGTACTACTGCCAGGGAATCCTTTGTCTCACAACACTATTCTCCCAAGAGAATGGATGGTGGAATCATGGAATGATGGAATGCCTCTCATCTTCCTCCCCATCTATTAAATAGAGCAAACATTGGAAGGGGAACCACATGCACACACTCCATGTGTCAACATGCAACTTTATTAGCTTTCTTGTTTTATTATTTTGTTTTTACTTTTTGATAGCTTCACTGATTTTTTACTGCTTTTTTGTTTTATTTCTTTTGTTTTTACTTTTTGATAGCTTTACTGATTTTTACTAATTTTTTGTTTATTCTTATTTATATTTATTTAGAGCATGTAATTAATTTATTATTTATTTACTATTACTAATTTTTTATTTATTGTTTATTATTTATTTAATATTATATTATATTATTTATTATTTATTATTTTTATAATTTATTATTTTTATTATTTATTATTTATTATTGAGGGACATTACATACTCCCCCACTTTAAGGAACTTCGTCCTGAAGTTAAGTTTTTATTTTTATTTTTATTATTTATTATTAAGGGACATTACATTTATTTTGTTATTTATTATTTCACGTAACAATCCCGACACCCTCTGTTCAACTAGTATAACTAGCAAACATCGAATGTTTCACAACACTCGGGAAATCCCAAGGAATCTCTGTCCTTTTTCCCACTTTTGGAAGGGGAACCACATACACACACTCCATGTGTCAACATGCAACTTTACTGCTTTCTTGTTTTATTCTTTTGTTTTTATTTTTTGATAGTTTTACTGATTTTTTTACTGCTTTCTTGTTTTATTTCTTTTGTTTTTACTTTTTGATAGCTTTACTAATTTTTACTATTTTTCTGTTTATTCTTATTTATATTTATTTAGAGCATGTAATTAATTTATTATTATTTATTATTTATTTACTATTACTATTTTTTTATTTAATATTATATTATATTATTTATTATTTATTATTGAGGGACATTACATACTCTCCCACTTTAAGGAACTTCGTCCTGAAGTTAAGTTTTTATTTTTATTTTTATTATTTATTATTTATTATTAAGGGACATTACATTTATTTTGTTATTTATTACTTCATGTAACAATCCCGACACTCTTTGTTGAACTAGTATAACCAACAGACATCAAAAACTTCACAACACCCGAGAAATCCCAAGGAATCTCTGTCATTTTTCCCACTTTCGGAATCAGGCATAAGCCTCCTCGGTCTGTATCCTAGTCCAAGGCTGGCCCCAAGGCTCGCGCCTAACTCAGACCTCATTTGCCCCCAAGGCCCCAAGGCAGGCATCCGGTACAGTGCTCAATGTCTCTGGGCATCTCGCAAGGTTGGCCCACTCCCTCCACAACTCACTAAGGCGCACAACCCCAGGCATCAAAGTCCTTACACCCCTACCAGACTTTGGCATCCCAATATAATACTAGGCACCTAGCCTTCAATATTAAGCACTTGGCCTCCTCAAGATGGTCCCATAGCCCTCAAGAGCTATCCATCAAGAGCTATACAAGACAAAGGAACCACTGGCATATGTAGTGTTGATTAAGTTTGTCCCCAACCCATATGGTGTTACATATTCTCCCTCACAGGTATGGGCTCCTACGAGATCATCAAATAAACCAGCCCTCTCGGCCCATTTGTGATTTCCTATCAATCACCACATCTCAACATGCAACCAATGCATTAGCTATACCATCATAGTATCATAGAAAATAATCCACATGCCAAGTCTTGCATGTCATCATGAGAACATTCATCATTGTTAATCGCAACATTATGAATAATAACGAACTGCATGCTCATGCATGTCATAAATTTGTATGCAACTATCACATGCTTCACCTCATGAAATACCATCATAAGTTATAACATCAACATATTTGCATCAAAGACATATCATGACTTCACATAATAAATGAACCACATGTCAATAAACCTCATACTATAGCATCATAATTCCTATGCCACATTATGCATATCATATCCATCATGAGTATTCAACATTAAATACCTATCATCACGTAGTAAATGGATATGTCAATATACCTCGACATAACATCATAATGCCTATGCATATCATAATCATCATAATTATACATGATCACTATTGTAATAATTATATAAATATGAACCACATGTGCATGATTACCCTCATACCATCATATCATGAAACATCATCAATATGAGGACCATCAAATATAGAATAATACACTATAAGCATTCTTATCATGATTCATCAGAAAAATCAATTTCATTTGCTCGTATAAACATTTTATACCAACTATGAACTAAGATTATTCAACATCCATCCAGGATATATGTTATCTCATTAGTGCTATTAGTGTCATGTTTTCATCAAGATACCAATTACTTTTAGATAATCCTTTCCTGTTCTTTATATTAGGAAGTTGACTATTTACACTGTAGGTATACTCATCTAACTACATCGTTAAATTTCACATGAGCCTCATCATCTTGAGTCTTAATCTCTCGTCACATATTCTTCCTTCCCCAAGGAAATTCTGGTGAAATTCATTGTTAAGATATTACTAGTTATACAATCATTATTTAAATCATCTATCTCAAAATTAAAATCCCTTGGTTTTACATCCATTTACCCTTTGGCTTACGGATTCCAATATCGCTATATGCAATTGCATATAAACACTAGGTCATCATGATTTAATTTTATATCATGCTTAATTTACTTGCATGAGGGTTTGTTGATCCGTGTTGACTTATACATACATCATTTAACAATTATCATTTTCATCCACAAAAAATATTTTCTTATCTCGTCAAGTTCCTATCTCCATACCACTTGATTGCTTTATGATGAAATTTCTCATTTCCCACCCCGGTTTTCAGTTTCACCTTATTTCTCCCATATAGTTAAATGCCCTTTCCCATATCCATACATTCAACAACTGGAAAAATAAATTTTTGTTGAAAACACAAATTCTGGAAATTTACAGAATGCTGGAAAATGCAAAAATAAAAAATCAGCAGGTACAAACAGCCATTTAACACATTTGAACATAGTGATTTTTGGTCAATGTGACCTTGGAAAAACCCCTACAACTCTTGGGGAAAACCAGTTCGAGAGCTCCTTATTTCTGAAAAAATGCCTTTTTACAATGAGAAATATTAAGAAAAAATTAGCAAGCAAATTTTACAACTTATCTCGATTTTCGTGCCACACAACCAACTGGAAAACTGTTGTACGACTGCTGTACGGATTGTATGGACTGCTGTACGGACCTCTATTTCTGTGCAGAAAATCAGCTGTACAACCCTCGATTTCTGTGCAGAAAATCTGCTGTACGGCCGTCGATTTCTATGTAGAAAATCTGTTGTACGGTCCTCGATTTCTGTGCTCAACTGCTGTACGGTTTTCCTGGAAAATCGTGCCCAACTGCTCTACGGCCTCTAAAAATAAACTGCTGTAAACTGCCTTGGAATGTGTGCCAAGCTGCTGCCTCCTCCTCCTGCTCAGAAATCTCCCTTGCTCTCTTGCTCTCTCTCTCAATCTGCTCATGAAAGAATGAATGACCTTTTCCTCCTTTTCCTCCCTTAATCTAACCCTAAGTGACTTTTGGGTGATCCCTAAATCCAATGGCTGAAATAGATTGAGGTCTAGGGCTGAGATTAAATGCTCATTTAAATCTCACTTTTTATTTTTTAATTCACCCCACTTTAATAAAGACCCACTTAGTCATTTATTTCCAAAGTCACTTTTCCTTTCTAATTTTACATTGACTTTAATAGTCACTTTAAAATTAGACTTTAGTAACTTTATCACTTAAAGTCACTTTTAAATTAGATTTGACTTTATAAAAATTATAAAGTCACTTTAGGAGAAAAATTAAATTCTTTTGGACACTTTTCCTTAGGTCAAAGATCAAAGCCTTAGGGAACCACCTGTCCTCCGGTACCAAATTTCAATACTCCCTCTTACCGAGGAAGGTGTTCCTCACCACACCCATCTTGTCTCTGAAGTAGTCATGCTTGCCCCGTGGTAAGGCTTTGGTAAGAATATCTGCAACCTGCTCATCAGTGGGAATATACTCAAGCTTCACAGCGCCCTTTTGAACACAGTGTTTGATGAAATGATATTTGATCCTGCTATGCTTTGACCTGTCATGAAATACTGGATTCTCCGTGAGTTTAATGCAACTCTTATTATCACAGTAAATCACTGAAGGTCTCAACGGCTGACCAAATAAGCCAAACAACATCTTGCGAAGCCAGATGACCTCACAACTAGCTAGACTGGCTACCATATACTCTGCTTCCGCTGAACTCAATGCTACTGACTGCTGCTTCCGGCTGAACCATGACACTACTGCTGAACCCAACCCAAAATAGCACCCTGAAGTGCTCTTCCAATCAGAAGCACAACCTGTCCAATCAAAATCAGTATAACTTGCCAATCTCACTCCATCCCCCTGCCTATAGTCTAGACCATAATCCACTGCCCCTGCAAGTATTGCAAAATGTGTTTTGCAGCGACCCAGTGAAGCTTCCTAGGCTCACACATAAACTGACTCATCGTGTTGACCAAATACATCAAGGAACCAATCAGCTGCCTGTACAATGTGGGATCCACCAGCTCGGAATCCGAAGCATGAAGCTTCTTCCAGTTGGTGATCATCGGTGTTGACATGGGTCTACAATCCTCCATGTGGAATTTGCCAAGGATGTCCACAATATACTTCCCCTGCCCCAGGAAGAAATGCCCCTCCTGCCACACCTCCAAACCCAAAAAGTAATGCATCAAGTCGATGTCCTTCATCTCAAACTCCGCCGCAAGATCTCTCTTGCAGTGCTCTATGAGTCTCTCTGCACCTGTAATGACCAAGTCATCCACATACAGCACCAGAATGAGAGGCTCCTCACCTATCACAATAAAGTAAAGGTTCGGATCTGCCTCACTCTTTGTGAAACCCATCCCCTGCAAGTATGTATCTATCCTGGAGTACCAAGCTCTGGGAGCTTGCTTCAGGCCATAAAGGGCCTTCTTCAGTCTGCACACATGGGACTCCTTCCCATGCACCTCAAAGCCCTGTGGCTGCTCAATGTACACCTCCTCCTGTATGAAGCCATTGAGAAATGCAGTCTTCACATCCATCTGGTGGATCTTCCAACCCATCTCTGCTGCTATCGATATAATGGAGCGGATCGAAGTATATTGAGCCACGGGAGCGAAGGTCTCCTCATAATCAACTCCCTCTACCTGGGAGAACCCTCTAGCCACAAACCTCGCTTTGAATTTCTGAATGTTGCCATCTGCAACATGCTTTACCTTGTAAAGCCATCTGGAAGTAACCACGGATTTGCCCTCAGGCCTCGGCACCACCTCCCAAACATCATTCTTCATGATAGAAGAATACTCCTCTTGCATGGCCTCTCTCCAGACCTGCTGGCTAGCTGCCTCCTCATAGCTAGAAGGCTCAGAGTCAAGTATGCTGGTAACCATTGCCATATAGCTAAAAAACCTCTCAGGTGGTCTACTCTCTCTGACCGGCCTCTTAGGCTCAGCAACATATGTGGCATCTCTCAAGGTGTCCTGAAGCCACTTGGGCTTCCTCTTCCTTGAGTGCACTTCTCCCATAGGAGAATGAATCTCCTCCTCCCCATCATCATCAGGAGCCTGAACTCCTGACTGTCTGTCTGCTGTCCTCCTGCCTGCACCTGAACCTGTAGAAGCTGAGGTACCGTGTGAACTGTCCATCAGTGGACTCCCTAGTGAACTGCTCTACATGCTGCCCGGAGCACTACCCCTTTGGCTCGGCGAGCCACTGCTCACTGACGGACCTGACATCCTCATAGATGTACCTCCAGATCCTCCTGATCCTTGCCCACTGGATCCCTGCGACTGATTCAACTGCTGCTGAGGGTCTGGCTGATCCAGATACTCTAACTCTAGTGACCTCCTAAAGGCCCTGTCGTCCTCGAACTTCACATCCCGTCTGACAGCAACTTTCCTCTGTGCAGGAATGTAAATCCGAAAGGCCTTTGAGGTCTCACTGTAGCCCACAAAGATACCCTTCTCTGCGGTGGGCTCTAGTTTGGTCCTCTTCTCCTTGGGTATGTAGGAGTATGTAATGCACACAAAGATACGAAGATGACCAATATCAGGCTTCTTGCCAGAAAAAGCCTCCTTCAGAGTCATGTGCCCCAAGGCACGATGCAGACTCCTATTCTGCAAATAAACAGTTGTGTTGCAGGCCTCTGCCCACAAGAACAATGGAAACCCCTGATCATGTAACATGGCTTTGGCAGCCCCTACGATGGATCTGTTCTTCCTCTCCGCAACCCCGTTCTGCTGGGGGTTGTAAGGAACAGTGAACTCCCTCCTAATGCCTGCCTTCGCACAATAGTCAACAAACTCTCCAAGGGTGTACTCTCCCCCATTGTCCGACCTTAGGGACTTGATCTTCCGACCTGTCTGTGTCTCCACAAGAGCTGTAAACTCCTGAAACCGCTTGAAGACCTCACTCTTGGTCTTCAAGAAATAAATCCAGGTCCTCCTGGAGTGATCATCAATGAATAAAACATAGTACTCATATCCACTCAAGGAAACATGAGACATCTGACCGCTCACATCGGAATGAATCAAATCAAGTATCCCAGTCGCTCTGCTGTCACTGCTAGGAAAAGGGGATTTGGCAAACTTGCCCATCGCACATCCTCTACAAGTATCAAAGTGATCAGTACTGAAATCTGGCACACCTATAGTGATCTCCCGCAATGTCCTCAAGGCTCCATGATACATATGCCCCATCCTGCGGTGCCAAATCTCACACAGCTCAGAACTGCTAGCTCTGCTGTCGGTACTACTGCTCAATGCCAAAAGCGACTGGAATGCAAACTTGTACACCTTTGCATGACGTACACCTATCACTCTAGCTAAATCAGCTGGAGTGCCCCTTGGATACATCAACACTTGTCCTCCCCTGAACAGTACCTCATATCCTCTGTCCTCCAAAGCTGAGACGGATATGAGGTTCTTCCTCATCCCTGGCACATAAAGAACATCTGACACCTTCAAGGGAGGTTTGGACTCCCTCTGAAATGTCAGTGTCCCCACACCGACTGCTTTAACAACTCTGTCATCACCGAGTACTACCTCTATATCAGTGCCACTCTCTGAAAGCTCTGAGAAGTACTCACGGACTCCTGTCATGTGACGTGAAGCCCCACTATCCACATACCAGATACTCGAAGATGCTCCGCTAATCGAGGGAAAAGCATGCTCCCTCTGAACCTGTGTGGCAGGTGATCCTGCACTAGAGGACTCATACGCAATGAACCCAAACTCTCGTTCAAAACGAATTGCAAAGTCCTCAACCTCTGCTGAAGCTGCCATGCTCTGGTTCTTCCCCTTCTTCTTCTTCTTCGGACACACAACTGCATAGTGTCCCATCTTTTGACAATTCCAACACTTTACCTTGGAATAGTCCTTCTGTGTGTTACCTTGTTTACCTTTACCTTTGCCTTTGCCCCCACCATTACTTGTGGAAGCCTGCTTCTTCCCTTTGCCTTTCTTGCCTTCTGCCGACAGTGCTACATCCTCATCCTGCTCAACTGGCTTGGCTGACCCACGCTGACCTTTCCTGATCTCTGTCTGAATGCAATCATCCCAAAACCTCTCCCATGTGGGAAGGGTCTCACGTGCACAAACCCCATCAGCAAAGTTCATCCATGAACGGGGGAGGCCATTCACTACAATCCGCACCAACTCAGTGGGTGGAATGTCCTCTCCAATTGCTGCCAACTCATCTCTCACATTAGTAATCTTTGTGAGATATCCAGCTGCACTATCATTACCCATCTTAATGGTCTTCAACTTCTCCTTCAGGACCATTTTCTGGTTCTCATTGGTACTCTGGTAGAGATTGGACAATGTTGTCCACATCTCATGGGCATTTCTCTTTCCTCTCACATGAGGAATGCAATGGTCTTTGACTCCGTCTAGAATCAGTCTCTTACCCTTGTTGTTCTTTTTATTATACTCAGCCAACTGAGTAGCATCAGTAGGCACAACAACAGGGTTCTGTGTGGTATGCACCATGATGTCCCAGACTTCTGCCTCCTCAAAGATACTCTGCATTCTCTCCTTCCAAACGCTATAATTTGTATGCCCATCCAGCCTATCCTCCATCCTCAATTCCAATGACATCCTGCTATCCTAAAAACTGAAAAATAGCATTGCTGTAGTAAAGATAAAACTGCTGTTTGTGAAAAATCAGCTTGCTGGAATTTTCTTAGTGAAAAAAACAGCAGGTTGTAATTTTCCTCCTCGTTGTCCCAAACTGCACTTCAGCACTCAAGCTCTGATACCATGATGAAATTTCTCATTTCCCACCCCGGTTTTCAGTTTCACCTTATTTCTCCCATATAGTTAAATGCCTTTTTCCCATATCCATACATTCAACAACTGAAAAAATAAATTTTTGCTGAAAACACAAATTCTGGAAATTTTACAGAATGTTGGAAAATGCAGAAATAAAAATCAGCAGGTACAAACAACCATTTAACACATTTGAACACAGTGATTTTTGGTCAATGTGACCCTGGAAAAACCCCCTACAACTCTTGGGGAAAACCAGTTCGAGAGCTCCTTATTTCTGAAAAAATGTCTTTTTACAGTGAGAAATATTCAGCAAAAATCAGCAAGCAAATTTTACAACTTATCTCGATTTTCGTGCCACACAACCAACTGGAAAACTGCTGTACGACTGCTGTACGGACCTCGATTTCTGTGCAGAAAATCAGCTGTACGGCCCTCGATTTCTGTGCAGAAAATCTGCTGTACGGTCCTCGATTTCTGTGCCCAACTGCTGTATGGTTTTCCTAGAAAATCGTGCCCAACTGCTGTACGGCCTCCACAAATAAACCACTGTAAATTGCCTTGGAATGTGTGCCAAGTTGCTGCCTCCTTCTCCTCCTGCTCAGAAATCTCCCTTGCTCTCTTTTTCTCTCTCTCTCTCAATCTGCTCATGAAAGAATGAATGACCTTTTCCTCTTTTTCCTCCCTTAATCTAACCCTAAGTGACTTTTGGGTGATCCCTAAATCCAATGGCTGAAATAGATTGAGATCTAGGGCTGAGATTAAATGCTCATTTAAATCTCACTTTTTATTTTTTAATTCACCCGACTTTAATAAAGACCCACTTAGTCATTTATTTCCAAAGTCATTTTTCCTTTCTAATTTTACATTGACTTTAATAAAGTCACTTGAAATTAGAGTTCAGTAACTTTATCACTTAAAGTCACTTTTAAATTTGATTTGACTTTATAAAAATTATAAAGTCACTTTAGGAGAAAAATTAAATTCTTTTGGACACTTTTCCTTAGGCCAAAGATCAAAGCCTTAGGGAACCACCTGTCCTCCGGTACCAAATTTCAACACTTTATCGTAAATTTACCCTTCTTCAAGTTGGACAAGAGATTCTTGCTCATTAAATAGTATCTTTATTTTAGATTTTGAAACAGTTGGAAACACTACTACCATCATTGTCCATGAAGAATTTAAATGTGTGGTGTTCTGTGGAAACAACCTCTTTTAACGCTATGAGAACAAAACTTGATAAGTTTCTCTATGTGAAGTCCTACTCATGAAACAATGAGTGCAAATCAGTGAAGTACAATCTCTATTAATTGACTCTCACTTCTTTTGTCAATATGTACACAATCCTTCTCAAGGTATCCTTATAAGATTTCTAGCAACATTTCTTTCCTATACTTCAACTATTATTATTATTTAAACCTTTAAACATCTTCCTCGTTTATCATCACTGGTCATTATGAAAATTCTCAACTTCATATCTTCACACTTTTAAACTATGTAGATCATCACTATGACCATTACCAATCATGTTTCTTGGTCCACTCATCAATACCCTTAAAAGAACTTTCTTCTTGATAGAACATCCCTTCATTTCCTCCTACCCGATATTCATAGATATATTTTTATTTTTTTCCTAGTCTTAATTTCCTAATATTCCATGTCTACTAGCTTCAAAAATGGAAACTTCTTCACTTCATTCTATTTTATTAAATTGACTTTAATTTCTCACCTCCAGTCATTGTGGTTTCTTTTCCTCCTCTCTTAGAAGCATAGCATTGATACACTTTGGAAATGTTGTTACTATTCCCCAACTTGGGTAATACCCTATAAATAAATTCATTAAGATGGCTACCAAATGTAATCCGCTTATCATTTCTTGTTTTAAGACATCAACATAATAAAATTGCCTGATCATACATCTTGTTATCCATAATTCATGCATATAGTTAGTCACCTATGGAAACTTTACAATGTGGCTCTCCCATTAGAGGGAAAAACTATTATAGATGTTGTCATGCACACAACTTATCTCCTCCAATTGATCAATTTTATTATGGATTTAATTCTTTAATCTATGTCATCATACTTTCGAGGTTCCTTCAAAATGACCTTCATTATTACCGTGATTATTCAACTTCATTAGTTGATTGCCAATATTTTCTTTTTTATGTGCATCATCCTTAGATAGACCTTATAGTGATACCTTTAGAGTACCAAGTTATGATTATACCAAACTCTTCCATTATGTTCTAAAATAGGTTGCCTCTTCTTATTGATTTCTTACCCTTGTTGTGACACTTCCTCTCAACCACCTTAAGTATCTATCTAGCACCTTTTTTTTTTTTTGTTCATCTGATCCAAGTTGGCCATAATCACATGAGCTATCATTAGTTATCATCATTAGAAAATTTGCAAGTTTCTCCTTTCCATTTCTCCTTAGACAACTTTATCCAATATATGCAATTAACCTTGAATCACGAAACCTCATGTAACATTATACTCAACATCATAACAGTTAATTAAACTAAACTGAAATCATAGTGTACAATTTAGATGTATCATAAAGTTTAAACAATAAAACATGCTTTTAGATGCTCCATAAAAGTATCTGTCTTAGCTAAGTAAGCAATCAATCTACTCATTAAAATCCATCAATGTAAATTTTGAAGAATATGATCTACCAGGCATAAGGTAGAGTAGTGTAGAGGCTAAATTAAAAGTAATGTAAAATTCATGCACATATTTCTATGATTGACCATTTCCAATTAAAAAAAGTAACAAAATTCTGAACATGCAACAGTCACAAAAACAAAAGACAACATATTAAAGAAAATAGACAGGGATATTAAAGATATTAAAGAAAACCTAACAATTTCCATAATAAATCCATACTATAATGACTAATCTCATGTAGCTCCAAGCATCCTTTATTAAACTCCAATTTCTTTCCACCTTATAATTAAACTCCAATTTGAGCCATTGTACACTGAGTGGATAATGATCAGATAAGATTTTATTGAGCCACCAAAATATGCTAGAATTGAACCCTTTGACTTAATAATTTGAAATAAAATGACTATATGTAATGAATGAAACAAAATTATAGAACTTCGAATGCTAGTTAAAGGAACATTCAGTGACAACAATGTGAGCAACTGAACCTATGATTTTTAGGTTGGGTAAATTTGATACGCATTCATTATTTCGAACCTCAGAAATCATACTATTGCTGGACTGTATACATTCATTGGTGTGTGCGCTTTTAAATTTAATGCAAAGTGTATATCAGCTGTTCTCGAATATCTCTTTTATGTATGCTTAGTACTGTGCATGTTATTTTAATCACAATTTGGAAGAGAAACACCTACAATACACTATCTACCAATTGTTTTGATATAATACCACAGTGAACCAAACAAGTAAACTCAGATTTCTTTGTGGAAATTTCTAAGATATTCTAAGTGGGTATCTTATGACTATGACTAATATAAATGAGTATTTTTGGGGCTGAACCATTTCTGGGCACAATATATGTTTCATGCTTGTGATTTAAATACTCTATGTTGTTCCTATAGTCATTGTATAACTGTGTTCAAAGAAAATATACCTACAGCAATGCATCTATAAGCTGTTTGACAAAACATCTCATTGAAAAACTCAACAAAACTCAGAAATTACAGTGCGTTTATTGAGCCATTTCCAAGAGGGAATAAGACGAATGTAGATTCGAGCCGAGCTCTCCGGGAATGATCTCATCCGAGAATATCATTTCATGGATGTGGATATGATAATGTGCCAAAATGATCTAAACATGATATAACACTGAATGCTAGGGTATCAAATAATGGTAGATAGGGTATCAAATAATGGTTAAAATTACATAAAGAGCAAAGTCATTGGAACATTGTAAGTCGTTGCCATTATAGGTTGAACGCTTTCTATGTGATTTACTGTGACAATAGTATTGAGAATAAACTCTTGTATGACAGGGTCCAGAATCAAACCTTGACTTTCCTTTCATATACAATATAATTAATCGAGATTCGAACACTTCACCTTTGGTTGCAGGGAAATACCCTGTTTTCGGCAGACGTAGGATAGCTCTCAATGTAATATAGGTATAATGTACTGGAATCTCCTTCTTATGGATAGACAAATCCATAAACTAATGAGTTTGTTACTAATCATCAAACTATTGTTTCCATCATGCAAATGGAGCTATTATCAAAACGAAGCACGTATTTTTAGACAGCAATAAAACAGAGGAAGCTCTGAAATTAGTGTGTTTACTAAATACATGGACAACATTCAAATAGGGCAGCAAGAAGATAGAGTCACAAATCTGAAATAGAATTGAGATGTATTTTCTTTGAATTTGGAGAAATCACCCAGGAATAAAAAATGGTCCTAGTTCAAATTTTGGTTATTTATTTATGTAAACACTGATGCAACCAGATACATAATCCTTTGACAAGCGCTGATGGCAAGTATAATGTTTCAGAAGTCAAATTCTGAGGCAATTTCAAAGTGGTGAAAGTGATTCAAGAATAAAAAAGGCAAAGCTTCCCACTTGCTATCTCAACTCTAAAATCATCATGCAGCTGAAAATTTTCGTTCATACATTTTATCAAATAGTCTGTATGCATCCATCCTGACGGGATAGTCACGGTGATTTCACTAATCTGAAATAATGTCCAAATATAATCCAAATGAAGATATGCCCAGGGATTTGTTATGATTTGTCAATGTTAATGCCCATACCAAGACTCATGCTACAGCTGGCATATTCTTCAGATTTATTAAAATACTCTAAGAAATTCAAAAACTGTTGTGACACATAGTTATGGAACTATAAACTTTTAGGCACAGAAAATAGGCATTCCAGCTTACAAATTTGAGTCTAAACCTGCATATAAAGTGGGCATTCCAGCCTACAAATTTGAGCCTAGCTGTTGAGCAGATGCAAAGTTTTCAAGAACACATTTCGTCAAACGGTTAGCATGCAACGTCAAAATCAGTGATTTTTCCAATTCACGATCAATTGATGTATGAATACAAGATCAAAATTAAGTGAAAGAGGAGATGTCCGCCAGAGAAACCTACAATTTGCTTTTGCAGAGTATGAAACGGAGGAGGTTGCTCAGTATGCTGTAAAGTTGTTTTCGGGATTAGTTAGTCTATACAACAAATCTGTCCGCTTTGCGATTTCTGGTCAAGATAAATCACCACAATCTCAGGCTGCTGTTAGTGCGTCTCCCTCTATAAATATATTTCCTTATTTAAAAAAAATTAGCAAAAATTTGTGATATATACTCGTATTCAAAAACATGTAGACGCAGATTCTTAAACTAAAGATTATAGTGGACTTTTTTTTTTCCTCGTGTTATACAACAATTGAAATTACTGTGGTGGTTCTACACGTCAAGTTTGACTGAATTTCATGGCTTCACGGCTCCTCAAGATTCTTAAACCCATGAATAAGCCAATCTACAAGGAGAATCAACCAATCTATAAGGGAATCCCCACATTATAGAATCCCCACGTTGTGAAAAAACAAAGAATTTATAATAACTGCCACAACAGAGAACAAGTTAGAAGATCGCGTTCCCTAGATTCCAACGATTTCCTTAATCCCAAATGAGATTTTCAAAAAATTCAGAAGATCTAGTTCCCATAAATAACAACCCCGAAACAACAAGCTCTGATACCATATGTAATAGCCCCGAAATAACAACACATAATTAATTAGATTAATCAAGCAGTTTATAATCAACAAGCACTTTATCAACTAGTTAACATTAAATTACAAAAATATGAGTGAAGAGAGACAACTTACCTGTGGAACGCTAGTTGAATTTTACTACCTGCAACAACCAAACCATAGGCTCAGCTGCACAAAATCTTGCTACAACTAGCCACCCCTGAGCCCTCAATCAACGTACTACTGCCAGGGAATCCCGTCTCACAACACTATTTTCCCAAAAGAATGGATGGTGGAATCATGGAATGATGGAATGCCGCTCATCTTCCTCCCCATCTATTAAATAGAGTAAACATTGGAAGGGGAACCAAACACACACACTACATGTGTCAACATGCAACTTTACTGCTTTCTTGTCTTATTATTTTGTTTTTACTTTTTGATAGCTTTACTGATTTTTTTACTGCTTTCTTGTTTAATTCCTTTTGTTTTTACTTTTTGATAGCTTTACTGATTTTTACTATTTTTCTGTTTATTCTTATTTATATTTATTCAGAGCATGTAATTAATTTATTATTAATTTATTATTTATTTACTATTACTATTTATTTATTTATTGTTTATTATTTATTTAATATTATATTATATTATTTATTATTTATTATTGAAGGACATTACAATCAACCATGTCCACAAGTTAGTAACATACAACATATTGAGTCTCATGATTCATCAACCTTAAAGTTTCATGGTTTCAAAGTTCAATATAACATTTATCATCAAAGTTGTACTTGTAAGCTAAGTGTAGCCATTACAACAAAGAATATCTAACATGAAGTGAAATGAAACAACTTTCAACTTTCACAAAGCATCATATTCATAATTCATTACCATTGAGTTATAATTGCCAACTTCAAACTTCAAACTTAAATTTTCATATATTGTTTACAAAAGATATCATAATAAATATGAAAGAGTCAACAGTTATAAAAACTACTAGAAACTAGAAAAGACAAGTAAATCTATTATCTATTGCTAATGCTTGGGCCTCTTGCCGCCACGAGAAATGTCTAGTTTTTGAGTCTTGTTGGAAAATCAGGATCTTTGTCTTTAATATCACCCTCTAAGCATTAACATAAGATAGAAAAACATAGCATGTCAAGTCAAGATTTTGTTTGAGTTATGGGTACATTTTTAGTAGGGTCGTGATAGAGGAGTTCGACAACCAATGTCACTAACATCAAGGTACATAGAGGGATTGGTGCTCTTGATTAAATATGAGTTCCATACCCTAATACATGACAAAATCCAATGGAAACATTGCAATCCCCCCAATCCTAAAATCCTGAAAAATTGATAAGTCTGTTGGATTTTGAATGAGATCTAAAATTCTACTTTCTCCATATGAAATCCAATGAGATAGGAACCACACTGAAACATCCTGAGTTATTTCATGGTAATGTTAAAAATATAAGTAAAATGATGAAAATGAATATTAAGGAGAATGTCACTTTTACTTTAAGAATTTAACATTACCATGAATCACATATCAATACTAGGGCCATAGGCTTGATCATTAGGCTGCCCCACTCAAAAATTATTTGTTTCTTTGAAAAAAAATTGCATTTGGAATGTTACTGCAAAAAAATTTTTGCAAAAAAGGCTAGGGAGTGAAAATTTCACTCCCGGGGTCGCTCCCGAAGGGAACATGATTCGGGAGCAGGTTTGAGGGGAGGGGGAGGGAGCCACTCCCCCGCAACCTTGGACCAGACCCTTCGTCAAAGTTTGTTTCCCTTGGCAACAAAACCATTGGTTTTTAGTTGCACCTATTTTACTAGAATTTTTGTATGCAGGTTGTTGACCTCTTTCGTGCCTTTGGCCATATATTTACCAGAGTTTCTTTGATTATGAATTTTCAACCCTCTTATCCACCGGTTTATATAAGGATTTGGACATGCTTTTCAGTTTGAAAAAATGAAGTCAGTCCTGAATGGATCAGGATTTATGCTAAGCAGGGTGATATACTTGAACACTTTCAAGTCTACGGAAGCCATAGATCTAGGTTTTGGTGTAAATAAACTGCTTGATGATGCCATCAAGCTACTGTTGATGAGGAATCTTTCATCCACTGCTCAGATAACCACAATAGCTTAATAATAATGATTAGGTAATTAGTGATTAAGTATAGAAGGAGCATGTCTGTAAGGACATGACCATTTATGAAAGGGGACTATTTGTTGTTGTGAAATTGAAAGTGTTTCGCTATAGAAGTTTTGGAGTTTCTTCGATTGGTGATTTCGTCAGAGGCCCTTGGCCATTTTTAAAGAATAAAAAAAGTAAAAAGAAGGAAAAAACTTTTGGCCTTCAACAAAAAAGAAAAGAATTGTTGATATAAAAAGGCATATAATATAGAAAAAATAATTAAAAAAAGGGAAAAAAAAGAAAGATTTAAAAAAGAAAAGAAAAAATTATAATATAAGAAAAAGGGTCAAAATTACTGATAAAAAAAAGAAAGAGAAAATATATATATTTAAAAAAATTATAAAAAAAGTGAAATATATTCTTAGAAAAAAGAGAGAATATATATATCAAATATATATAAATAAACAAAAAAACAAAAAATAAAAAATGGGGCACAACCAACGGCCCAGTAGCCTCGATAGTAAACCGATTGACAGATAGATCTATCTCCAACGCTCCGCTGCTGCCACCCACTGTCATAGACACTGCTGTGACCTTCCAACATCACTCCTCTGTTGACAAACCATGCCACTGGCCCCATTGGCTCTCTCCCCGCGCTGCCTTCTGCCCTCGAGTCGGACAACCATAGTATCGCTAATTCTCACTTTGGATCCTCCATAACCAATTGCTTGTGATCGGATCGACCACCAAAGCCTCACCGCTGCCAGAGCCCACACCACAAAAGAGCGCACACATTTTCTGTATCGGCCCCGTCCAGTGCACACACCGTCGACCACACTTGTTAGACAGAGCCGCTACCCTCGACCAGTTGTTGCACAAAACCCACATGACCGCTGGTGTCACCTAAGACAGTTTTTGCCAACAAAATACCGCTGTCGCAACGGCCTCCTCTGCCTGCCTCTTCTTACCACCATTGCTAACAAACCACCATTCGCAGCAACCTGTCTTCCACTGCTGCCATCCAAGAAGATGGATCCGCTAACTAGGCGACAGATCACTTGGAGTTACAGCCACTTGATAGCTTCAAGCAGCGCGACGACCATTGACCGCCACTCTTGACCATCTCACCACACTGCCATTCCATTGGGAGCCCTACCCGCCGCCGACCAGAAGCCTATCCATTACCAACCACTGCCCGTCCATAGTTCCAACACTACAATTTTCATTTTTATGTCAATTCATTCATACCGGCTGTCATATTGGTCAATAAAATCACATTGATGCATCTGTATAATCACGTGTCTAATAGTCCATCCGTCATGTCCATACAGTAAGAAGTTGCGTTGGTATGAATTGCAAAAAGTATTAGTTTGTTTTGGGCTAATCAATTTTTGTTCGTATGATATCCATACAGATGCAAGCAAACCCTCTGTTGGTTAAATTAATTATAAAGAAAATTGAAGATTAGAAAAATATATCTATAAGTGAGCATCCCTTGTAATAACTAAAAGGTTGTCGCATAGAAAGGTTAAAATTTTAAAAAGGGGCATGTTACTGCTCAAACTAGCAGGAGTCCCAGGAAAGGATCCTACGAGAAACTACTAGGTCAAGGGGCAATAATGGAGCAATAGCCCGCTATCACCTCAACTAAAGCTCCTTGCTCTTTAAGGACTTTCACTGATGGGAGGAGAATGTTGAGAAATCTAGGGCATTAGCATTTAGTGATTTCTCTTCAATTAGTAACTGCTTGTGAGTGTTTTTCACAACTTTAGATTACGGTCTTCTTTACTTAGATTATTATTGTTCTTCTTCATCAAACAACTACCAATGCATGAACATAAATAGAATAGAGACACAAAATGTAGGCTATGAGCCAGGGCCAAAACCTCACCCTTTGAGAAGAAACCTGTACAAATTCTTCTTATAGAGATTCCAATTGACGAATACCAAGATCAAGACCCTTGTCCTTTTAGCCTGTCCAAGACCAAGACACCTGCAACCATATGACATGACATTATAGTATTGAATACAAGCATACATACCTCGTTTACCTTTAGGTCATCTAGGCTTCTTTCAGCAGCTTCCTTGATTGAAAAGATCTTCAACCCCTTGATCTGCTTCATTTTTAATGTCACCATACCATCATCCCATGACTTCCACAAGTTGGAGTTAGTTCTTGATGAAGCACTTGCTTCCACTCTAGATCAATGAATCCTTCAATGAGGATTCCATCAGAGAATCTTGAGGATCTCAAATATCTTTATTCAACAAATGTTTCCCTTTTGACTTGATGTGTGATAGGCCTTGTCCTGAATGAATTCTTCATTTTCTTAAGTTTGCAATGAGATTCCCAAGAGCTATATCCTTCATATTTGACTGCCATGATTTTGTTCTAGACATCCTTCATATTTCCTATTGTGATGTTGTTGATTTTGGGTAGCATCGAATGTGCTCTAGCTCCGAAATTTTGTGGAGGGGCTAGAACACATGAGATCTCCAAGACCCATAAATCGTTTGGTGAGTTCTGGGATGGGTGACCTCCTGGGAAGTCCTGGTTACCGGGTGCAAGCCCCGGAAGTGATGATTGATGCTATGTGATTCGTTCTCCACATTTCACTAGTTTCAATCCCACTTCTTCACCACTGTGAGCATCACCCGATGCAATGAGTGCTAAGTGAACTATTCAAAAATCATGAGAAATTAGTCAGTTACGACTACCTCTCATGGAAATGGTCATACGTGAATGATCTTACTTAACGCAGTTGAATCCCAAAATGATATCTAATATAATGCACTGCGTAAAACCCCCATACTTAAATTCAAAAGAGTCAAGGGATCTCTACTTGAATGGTTCATGAGGCACAATACTTGCTAAGGTTTTGCAAATGGGGTAGCAAGCTAAGTGGGCTTGATTGTGGGGAAAAACTCCACAGTTAAGCGCGCTTGAGCCAGAGGAGTTCTGGGATGGGTGACCTCCTGGGAAGTCCTGGTTACCGGGTGCAAGCCCCGGAAGTGATGATTGATGCTATGTGATTCGTTCTCCACATTTCACTAGTTTCAATCCCACTTCTTCACCCCTGTGAGCATCACCCGATGCAATGAGTGCTAAGTGAACTATTCAAAAATCATGAGAAATTAGTCAGTTACGACTACCTCTCATGGAAATGGTCATACGTGAATGATCTTACTTAACGCAGTTGAATCCCAAAATGATATCTAATATAATGCACTGCGTAAAACCCCCATACTTAAATTCAAAAAAGAGTCAAGGGATCTCTACTTGAATGGTTCATGAGGCACAATACTTGCTAAGGTTTTGCAAATGGGGTAGCAAGCTAAGTGGGCTTGATTGTGGGGAAAAAACTCCACAGTTAAGCGCGCTTGAGCCAGAGGAGTTCTGGGATGGGTGACCTCCTGGGAAGTCCTGGTTACCGGGTGCAAGCCCCGGAAGTGATGATTGATGCTATGTGATTCGTTCTCCACATTTCACTAGTTTCAATCCCACTTCTTCACCCCTGTGAGCATCACCCGATGCAATGAGTGCTAAGTGAACTATTCAAAAATCATGAGAAATTAGTCAGTTACGACTACCTCTCATGGAAATGGTCATACGTGAATGATCTTACTTAACGCAGTTGAATCCCAAAATGATATCTAATATAATGCACTGCTTAAAACCCCCATACTTAAATTCAAAAAAGAGTCAAGGGATCTCTACTTGAATGGTTCATGAGGCACAATACTTGCTAAGGTTTTGCAAATGGGGTAGCAAGCTAAGTGGGCTTGATTGTGGGGAAAAAACTCCACAGTTAAGTGCGCTTGAGCCAGAGGAGTTCTGGGATGGGTGACCTCCTGGGAAGTCCTGGTTACCGGGTGCAAGCCCCGGAAGTGATGATTGATGCTATGTGATTCGTTCTCCACATTTCACTAGTTTCAATCCCACTTCTTCACCCCTGTGAGCATCACCCGATGCAATGAGTGCTAAGTGAACTATTCAAAAATCATGAGAAATTAGTCGGTTATGACTACCTCTCATGGAAATGGTCATACGTGAATGATCTTACTTAACGCAGTTGAATCCTAAAATGATATCTAATATAATGCACTGCGTAAAACCCCCATACTTAAATAATTAATATTTTTAATGGGGTTTCTAAGTGTAAACTTAGGAAAATAAAAATATTAATGGGTATTAATGGAAACATGGGTGAGAAGCTTCTAAGAGACGAGGATCAAGTCTCATTTAATCTTAGCCATTGATTAGAGACTTAATTTTGGTCGTTGATTTGTCAATAGGAAAAGTATAAGAGGAGGCTTGAGGGTCAGTTGGAGATACACCGGGCAAATACTCAGTAACCCGAGGGAAATTGATCCTCAAGAAGTAAGAATTCGATTTCAGAGGGAGAGTTGCAGGGTGAAGGACGAGGAGGGCATCAACATTAGTCAGAGATTGAGGAGGAGGTGACACAATGCAGAGGGAGAGCTCTGAGAGACAATGCAACTAGGGACGCAATTTTCACGCAGATGACGCAGAGGTGATGCAGAGAAGGCTGGAGGGTCTCTGGGGTGTCAGAATTTCTCCAAAGTGAGGAGAAAAATTATCTCAGGTGTTTTCTCAGAAGTTTCTCTATGTTCTGCAGAATCATTCCTTGTAAAGAGATTGTTGCTGAAGATTAATAAATAAACCCTCATCTGCTGCACCGGTTTTCCCGCATTGGGTTTTTCCGGGGACGATTGTCCAAAAATAACTGTGTTGATGTGATTGATTCTTGTGCTTGTATTTCTCTGTTCTTTTCTCTATGCTATTATGTGACAATTGCAGTAGAATTTACTTTGATGTTTACTGAAGGGTTTTGTAAATAACTTATTGTGGAAAATAAGTAGGAGAAATAAATCAGTTACTGCAGTAGAATTTCGTATTTGGAATTTTCACATGGTATCAGAGTTGAGATTGGGCAATAGGATTAGAGAATCTGCAATGAGTCGGGAGCATGATGCTGGAGCAGCAACTCAAAAGGACTCACGCAGTTCTCCTGGGAAAGAGGAAAGCATGAAGAATATGGATCACGACTATTCTATGTTAGCTTCCAGACTGGAAGAAGAAGTCGCTTGCTTGGCAAGTTCTGCTTCCTCAGAGGTTTGGTATATTGATAGTGGAGCTTCTGCGCACATGACAGGAATAAGAGAATGTTTTTCGAGCTATCAAGAAGAATATATGAACTTCCAAATCACCATGGGAAATAAGTCAAAATGTACCCCCATAGGAAGAGGTACTATAGTTTTTCAAACAGAAGCAGGGGATTGGCTTCAAGCTACCAATGTGTTGCATGTGCCTAGATTGGGGATGAACTTCCATTCGACCCTACTGCGAGGTAATCATGGCACCAAAACAGTCATAGAGAAGCCCTACGTGTAGGATTCTCCTCCTTCCCTTTGGTGTTCCTTTACCTGCGGCCCAAAACAGAAATGTCCTCCCTCTAATGAGAGCTCCTTCTTCCTTCTTCAATTGCTCTTGTGTACTCTCTTGGATGTGTTAATGATCTCACACAAGCCCTTTATTTATATCTTTCTCAAGGGCTCCAACGAAGTCTCTCCATGGGCTTGTACAATTGTCATTAGGCCTCTAAACACTAGGCCGACTTGACCAACACATGTGCAAACCCAACCATGACCTTCAAAAATTAATATCTCCACTTTGACAACTTGGAATTTGATGATTCTCGATGTGTTGTATTTGTCTCAACATCCTCTATCATCTCCATCCATCATATGTCAAGGTCTTGTCATGGTTTTGGCCCAAACATCGATGGGTGCAAAAACCCAAGATTGGGTTTGAAGCCTACAAGGCCACTTGTGAAGCTCCTTCCTCCAAACCCTCGATCCTCAAGGCTTCGAGTACCTCCCAAGCTACAAAAATCAACATTCCCTCTTAGCGAGGGAGGTACTTCTAAGACTAGAAAGTAACCGTCAACAACACTGACGATACTAGCACATCTGGCATTTGTTAGATTTTCTGGCATCAGATGTGTTCTAGCCACGAAATTTTGTGGAGAGGCTAGTGTTGGAAAATACTAAGGGGGGGGGTGAATTAGTATTCCTTAGCAATTAGCACTTTTAAATATTTTTCAGAGCATTAGTTAATCTTCAATTATTATTAATGTTTATGCAGTAATAACAGTAAATAAAAGAACACAGGAGGCACAAAAATTTTAGGTGGAAAACCCCCTCCGGGTCAAAAACCACCGAACGCTTTTCTAATAAATTCTTTAATCTTCAGCCCCAACTGAAATGAAAGCAAAAACTTCCTAGAATTCTAGAAAATCATTCTTCTACAACGCTCACTTGAAGGATGCCCCAACGCCCTGGTTTCTTCAGTAATCAACTGAATGGATGCCCCAACACCCTAGACCAACCTACCACCCTGAAGTGTTCATAGGCTCCAATCTGTAGGTGACTTCATGCACTTGCCTAGCACCTCCCTGCCACTCTATAATGACTGAAATGAGACAAGAGTGTGGATTCTCGTACTAGGGACAATGATCCACGATACAATATGATTTACAATGATTTTGACCGAACACCCAATCACACTATGACCTGCAACCCAACCATGACATCATTCCAACAGAGACTCCTATACCTCCCAACAATGCCTTTTCGACTATAGGCAGATTGATTCTTTTACAATAATGAACTCTTCCAATGATGACTCTTGGCCTTGACACTTCTAAACAATATACAGATGGCTGTCATGTCTTTAAAGGATGTCCAGCTACAATGCTTCCTTTGATTTGATACTTCAGCTCTTGAATGCTCGCTTGATGCTCTCCTTGCATCTTCTTCTACCTGCATGCAAATTTGCCTAGCGAAACCCAATCTCAAAAGGAAAAACTAAATACCCTTCAACTTACCTTTGCCTGCAAAACACATGTAAGTGCATAATAATGAATAAATACGAATTAAAATTACGATGCGTACCTGAAATGTTCTTGTCACTTTTGTTGTTGAGTTGTTGCAGCAGTAGACAAAGACGATATAGGCCTGGACTCTATGCAAGACTATATCCAAAATTGACCTAAAGATATATACAATAGAAACTGATGACGGACCCTAGACTTGTGATGAACCAAGTTCTAAGTACAACAACAGAGACCATTCTATCAACTATGACAAGACAAGTAACATGAACTTACAACATCATATAGATTTAGCAGACTTGGTGTAGCATCAAATGTGTAGTATCAAGAATAGGACATCCGAAATGTGGTATCAAAACTAATTGTGACATATAGAGACATAGAGATATAACCGAGACCCTATATATACTTATGTTGTCCTGCAAAAACATATGTCAGAGATGATACTCAAAATTCAAATGTAAACACTTAATCATACATACCTTGTTGTAGGAGACTTACCCTTGACTGTTGATGTGTGGTCCTTACTGCAGTGATCCTTGAATGCATGCTTTTTCTTTCCTTCTAGGAGCTCAATATTGAATCTGTTGTATCTATGTAATTTCGGATCTCCAGGGTCTGAAATTTCATCCTGTGGTAGCCCTATGAGTCCTCTTTGCAACCCCATAGGTCTGATCAAGATTGGATTCTTCAAGAAAGAGTTATGCCCAATCTCCCACAATGACCTGATTATAGCCTGGTTCAGTAGAGTGAACTTGTATGAAGTGCCACGTGTCACTGTTGCGACCTTTGGCCCTGAAAATGCTACTTAACAAACTACAGTCCGTCCTCTTTCTGCGACTATTTACAAAATTTGAATCCAATGTTTAGAGAGAAAGTCATGACGATTTTCCAACATACCCTGTTTGACATGGAATTCAGGAGCCTGCAAAAACCCTAACTTCCTTATATCATATCGCTGAAAATATAGCAAACCAAGATCTGAAATCTGGTCACGAGGTTCATCAAGAATTCGACTCAAATGGGTTTTAATTTTAGCTTCTGAAGCTTTGCAGAAAAAAAATTACAGCGAAAATGCCACGATGACTTGTTTGAAGCCACAAAATCCCTACAAGAGGAGGATATGAGGGTCATTATTTACATGAATGTCTTGACTTAAGAGGGTCCTCAACAAGTGAACATTGGAGGTATTTTCAGACCAGAAAATATTATAAATTGTTGACTATTCAATGACCAGAACCAATTATGAGTGCCATGCCACAACCCCATAGGGTTTTAGCCCACTAACTAGGGTTACCAACTTCAAACGCAAATAACTCACAAACCGTGAAGAATTGGGAGGCTTACCATATATCAACGAAAACATCTCGACGAGTAGAATCCATCGAGAAGATCTTTGACACAAAATAATGAGTTGTCAAGTCAAAGTGCCCTTGCAAGATTAGGGTAGCCCCTGGTGCTGCTTGGGTTGACATCAATGACAACCACTGATCAACAACTAGAATACAAGAGATCTCCAAAACCTAGAAATCGTTTCTGGAAATTCCACCTAGAAATGACTTAATTAGATTATTAGCCAATTTTTAAATATTTCCCAAGTCTAAACTTAGGGGATATGGTTATTTAATCAAAATTGATTAAGTCAAGGTGCGAATCATCTAGAAACTCACACAAATCGGCTTCAAGTTAATCCTAACCATCGATTAAGATTTAATCTTGACTGTTGGAGTCCCAACAGAGGATTATAAGAAGTCGATGGGCACTTGGAGAATACACTTGAGAAGTTCGGTTTCGTGAGCAGATCGATTTCTAGAGTATCTGCAGTCAGTTGCCGGTGAGAGAGCCAATGAGATCGAAGCACTGAGAGAGGGGCAGGGACAGTGAAGCCGAAGGAAGGATTCTAGATCCAGTAAGTGCATTTGCAGAGAGGCGGAGGAGCCACAGAGAGACTGACACAGAGTTGTGTAGTAGCCTCTAGAGGCAAAGTCAATTTGCTGGGAGAGACTGACATTTTCAGTTCCAAAGGTCGGGAAGGAGTCCCACAGTGCCAAAGAAGTGTCTTTCTGATCAGCAGATGGCAGAATGACTTCATTAGAATCTAGCAGAAGGCAAGCCATCCAGCCAGCTATGCAGAAGCTGACGTAGTGCCTCAGAAGGCCAAAATTCTGAAGGCAAGTTGTACTAGGAAATTCCCTGTGGGGTGAGGAAAATTCCTCTCCAGATTTTTGCCAGTATTTCACTGTAGGATTGCCAATTTCGGTATCCAGTTGTACTCAGATTATTTCATTGTTGCTTAAGATTAAAACCCTTAGCTGCGGCACCAGTTTTCCCAAGTTGGGTTTTTCCAGGGACATTTATCCAAAAATAACTGTGTAATGTTATGTGTGTGTGCTAACATTTCTTCCAGCGTTTATTTTTTCACAGTTTTATTTGTGTTGGTTGCAGTGTTAGTTATTTAGTATTTACTTTGGGAAACAATAAATAAATTGTTAATTAAAATAACAATTAGGAGAATAGTTTCCAGTTGTTGCAATAGGATTTTGGCTTTCAGAATTTTCATAGTATCCATCACTGCAGAATACCCTATAGAATGAACCTGGCAATCTCGATAGTGCCTCTGCCTCATCACATATGAACCTGAAGATCCCAAACCTCCATAGGGCTGCTCCCTCTGAGGCTAGACTCCCTTTGAGCCTACACGATCTCCACTGAATCAGTCCTGCAAGCACTCATCCTCCTGGATCAAATACCACACGTGCAAATCCCTCCAATCTCGGATATGCAACATCATGATCCGATGAAGACTCTAGCCTGCTAATATGTATTCCATCACATGAAGCAATCTCGATCATGCTGATCTCGTCCATGCCAAAGAAATCCTTGAGTTGTCCCAACCATCCATGCAAAATCAACGAAAGTCCATGATTAGTGATCTTCCCCACAACAAATTATTGTTCACCAGGCTCTTCACCAATCCACCAGAACTCCCAGCAAAACTCGCTAGCAAGCCAGTTAAGACCACATTTCCATGTCTTCAGTTGAACCCTCTGCTCCATGATCTAGACACCCACAACTCCCTCTTAGTTGCTTCACTGTGCACACTCTGATTCACTGTCCCACAAAGTAGCTCAAATACGCTCTAAAACCATGTTGAATTTCCACGACCTTGGTGCTAGGATAGAATCTTAAAATCTCTGACACTACCAAACCAAGAATCTCAACAAAAATACTTTGCACAACAGAATATAAACATTAGTAAATCTACTAGTGCACAAAATATACACAACTTTTTACATTCAACCCAACTTTGTTATAGTTATCAAATTGAATAATACAACAGTCTAGGGCTCCCGTACCAGGGATAATGGCCCTCAAATATCCACTAGTACAAGAATACAAAATTGGGGCTTGGTGTCAATCGATCAACAACCAATCTACCCTCAACAAGATACTCTGACCATTTGGCTGACACATGCTCTCTCAGCTCCTCTCGGTCGTACCCTATACCTGCCCGTTCCTTCGGCTCCCAACCTGTAGCACCGCCTCTATCAATGATCCAAGTCCATCTGGCCACTGAATCTCGGCTCTCCAATCGGCTCACTAGTTGGGCCTTAGTCCATTAAGGGCACAACAAATCGAGACTCTTGTCGAGTTGTTCACAACTCCGCTTGTGAACAACTCACGACTGCCCACTGCTGCTCCTCAGCTACTCAGGGACTTCATCCCACTATGGTTTTCCTGCGCTGCTCCAATGAAGACCATCATAGGGCACAAAGGGCTACCACCTATCACTGCAAGATGTCCATCTCCCACAATGAACACGGGCTAGGAGGACTGCCCATCATTTGCTGTAGAAGTCCTTCTCCACACACAAGTCTAAGGCTGCACAACTGCTCCTCTGGCTCATCAAACCTTCTGCTCAACAACTGCCACTCTAGCAACCACCCAAGTCCTTGAAGATGGTGCACACCGTGCTCTAACTTGGGCACTATCATGATGTCCTCCAACAAACTATAAGTGCCCAATTCATCGTCTACACTTGGTCCACTCTCATGCTGCCCCCCTACAGTCCATGAGTGGCCAATACTTGTTGTAGCATCTGCCTCTGGCTATGGCATTCTCACACCTAGGAAACCCTCCTCCTGGCTGCTAATAGACTCCTCAAATCTGCCTTTCCAAGGACACCATCCACCTGCAAGTCACATCAACTCAAGAGGACTAACATACCTTTGCCCTGCAACCTCTTGCTGCTCCTCTCGACACATGCACTATTGTTGATGACTGCTCATAGGATGATCATAAAATTGTTCAATACACCAACCATCCAAACTAGTCCAAACTAGACCCAACAGCTAGCAATCATGAAGGAGGAACATACCTTTGGACTAATGTTTTGACTGCTATAGGTGTTGCTGCCTGGTTAGGGCTTCCTGTACACTTGGACAACCCTCTCCTTAAGCTCTCAAACACCTCCTCTCAGCTGTGGTCCAACTCACCCTTCAAGCTGCTGCCCCTCGCTATCCTTTTGGACAGGTCTACAACCTTAGAAGACCTCTCGGCCCCCTGTTCTAGGTGACTTCAGACCCTCGAACCCTCCTGTAGCATCAAATCTGAGTTGTGACCTGTTTATGAGGTAGATACCCACATAAAATAGGACTCAAAACTAGCTCAACTCTATCCCTTTCCATTCAACCCTACTGCAAGGTAACCATGGCACCAAAACAGTCATGGAGAAGCCCTATGCATAGGCTTCTCCTCCTTCGCTTGGCTGCTGCTTTACCTGCGGCCCAAAACAAAAATGTCCTCCCTCTAATGCGAGCTCCTTCTTCCTTCTCTTACTTTTGTATACTCTCATCGATGTGTTAATGATCTCACACAAGCCCTTTATTTATATCTTTCTCAAGTGCTCCAACGAAGTCTGTCCATGGGCTTGTACAACTGTCACTAGGCTGACTTGACCAACACACGTGCAAACCCAACCATGACCTTCAAAGTTTAATATCTCCACTTTGACAACTCGGAATTCGATGATTCTCGATTCGTTGGATTTGTCTCGACATCCTCTATCATCTCCATCCATCATATGTCAAAGTCTCGTCATGGTTTTGGCCTAAACATCGATGGGTGCAAAACCCCAAGCTTGGGTTTCAAGCCCACAAGGCCACTTGTGGAGCTCCTTCCTCCAAGTTCATGAGCCTTTTCAATTGCCCTGTGGTAGCCAATGAAGGATCATCTTTCATTCGATGAGCTCGAACGATGTATTCCACACCATCCTTAAAAAGGTGATACTTGCTTTCTTCCCTGAAGTAGATAGTATTTATGTCAAACGAATATGGACTAAAGGGCTTTTCTCATAGTCGCAGGCATCCTGAAGGCTGGCGGTAGGGGCTATAAGGCTTTCGAGGCCTAGCCACTACCCCTAGAGGGCCTTTTCACCTTGACTAGAGCCCATTATGTTAGTTTTTGAAGCATCAGATGTGTTCTAGCCTTGAAATTTTGTGGAGAGGATAAATTACACGAGATCTCCAAAACCCAGAAATCGTTTCTGGAAATTCCACCTAGAAATGACTTAATTAGATTATTAACTAGTTTCTAAATATTTCCTTAGTCTAAACTTAGGGAATATGGTTAATTAATCAGTATTAGTTAAGTCAAGGCGTGAATCATCTAGTAACTCAAACGGATCGACTCCAAGATGATCCTAGCCATCGATTAAGTTTTAATGTTGGCTGTTGGTGCTCCAACAGAGGATTATAAGAGGAGGTCAATGTGGTGATGGAGAAGACACTTGTGAGGTTCGATTTCAGGAGCAAATCGATTTCCAGAGTAGCAACAACCAGCTGCCGGAGAGAATGCGTGAGATCGAAGCAGTAAGAGGGGTAGAGACAGTGAAGCCGGAGGAAGATTTCCAGATGCGGTGAGTGCATTTGCAGAGAGGCAGAAGAGCCACAGAAACGCTGACGCTGGGGCAACGCAGTATCCTCTAGAGGCAGTTTTGATTATGCTGGGGAAATACAAGTTTCAGTGCTAGAAATTGGACGAAGATTCCAGAGGCCAGGAGAGACATTTTCCCAGACAGCAACAGAGTAGACGGCTTGAGGAGAGGCTGTTCTAGACTGAGCGCAGAAGGAATTGCGCTAGGGTGACATAGTAGCTGCGCAAAGCCAGTTTGGATGACTCACTTGGAGTTGAGGATAGAGCCTGAATTTACTTGTTGGGTGAGGAAATTTCCTCACTAGATTTTTGCCAGTATTTTCTTTGTAGGATTGCCAGTATTCGGTATCCATATTGTACTCAGATTATTTCACTGTTGCTTAATAATAAAACCCTTAGCTGTTGCACCGGTTTTCCCAAGTTGGGTTCTTCCGGGGACTTTTGTCTAAAATAATTGTGTTATTTTTATGTGTGTGCTAGCATTTCTTTGAGTGTTTATTCATCCACAATTTTATTTGTGTATATTATAGTGTGATTTATTCAGTATTTGCCATAGCAAACGACAATTAAATTGTTAAATTAAATTAACAATCAGGAGAATAATTTCAAATTGCTGCAATAGGATTCCAGTCTAGAATTTTCACATGGTATCAAAATGTAGTTGATCAGACGGAGAGCTTAGAGGCGAAAATAGAAGGAATTTCGCTGCTCAGTGTGGGCAGCAGGTCGAAATTCCCAAGGGCAGTGCAATCATTCTGCTAGGAGGCTGAATTACTTGAGGAGATTCAATTTTTTTGAGTGGGGCAGAAAAATTAAATTTTTCCAGAACGAGTGAGGAGCAACTCAGATTTTTTGTTGAGCAGATATCTAGTTGGACGTAGTGGTTTTTTTAGCAGTTTGCTAGAGCAGAGCTGACGTCGGGTGGAAGGAAGAAGAGCACACATAGAGGGAAAATTTTCCTCAAGGAACTTCTGGTCTCAAGAAGTTTGATTTTTTTCTTGCAGATCATTAGTTGTTGTGAGCAGATCTTATCACTCTAGAAGGGAGTGCGAATAACTAAGCAGCAGCTGAGCAGAAGGAAAGAGGAGGTTTCCACATTTTGTTGAGATGACCACTGCTGGGCTTCATGATTAGGACAGGTTGGATGGGGCTTCCAACTATGTCATCTGGAAGGCAAGGATGTTCTTCCTTCTAGATGAGTTTGGTCTGAAAATGTATATTGATGCAGTGGTAACAGTTCCCTAGGATGCAAATCAACTGAAGGAGTACAAAAAGAGATGGCATGGGCGAAACGTTTGATTCTAGGTGGTATCCGGGATCATGTTTTTTCCACACATAGCTGGCAAAGATATTGCCAAAGAGATGTGGGATGCTCTCTCTACGCTGTACCAGGGTACTTCCTAGCAGAGGAAGATGTACCTAAGGAGAAGATGAGGTGTGCTAGGATGCAAAAGGGGAAGACATAGACCCCTTCCTCACCAGGATTCAGGAGATCCGGGACCAACTTGCAGCTGTTGGGGAAGTGCCTCAACCCACAGAGCTTGTGTGATTGACACTAAACTGTTTCACAGAGGGGTGGCAGGTATTTGTCCAAAGTATCTTGGGCAGAGATACTTTGCCAAGATGGGACAAGATGTGGGCCAATTTGCAGCGAGAGGAGTTGAGACGAGCTCTATTGAAGAGCTCCATCAGTGGCAACCACAACGGATCGAAGGTGGTGAAGGAGGAGAATGTGGCCCTCGCATCGAAGGTTCCCAGTTAGGGACATGGGGAGCAGAGGAAGAAGAAGAAGGAATTGTCAAAGGTCAAGTGCTTCAGGTGTGGTGATCTCGGTCACTATAGTACCCAATGTCCTCTCAGGAAGAAGGACAAGGAGGAAAAGCAGGACCAACAGGTATCTTTAGCAAAGATCGATAGGCTATCCTCCACTTCGCCATGTTTGTTGATATACCTCTAGGAGTGAGGTGGGGAGATTTGGTGCTGTAGCCCTAGAGTGCTACAAAGATTAGGCATGATCCTTGAGGAGTCCACCTCATGGATCAATACCTTTCTACGGGGCCCCACAATATTCAGTAGTAGGATGGATCAGTGACAATTGATGCAGTCAGATGCCAGAGTGACAGTTGTAGAGACTAGTAGCAGTTAAATGCTGGGGAGCGCAGTGTAGAGTTGGCAACAGTGCAATTGGCACAGTGCAGAGTCAGCAACGACGTAGAGTCTTCAGTGGATAGTGCAGAGGCTAGTAGTAGTTAGAGACTCAGGGGACAGATGCATTATACTGATCACAATTGGTTCAGTATTTTGGATGCTTTTCAATTGCAGATGTTGCAGTTGCAGCAACAACGAAAGACAAGGAGTTGTAGTGTTGGCAACAATTTACCAGGGTCAACAGTAGCACAGATGCAACACATATCAGAGTTGCGCAGTGGCTAGTGGGTAACAACAACCAGGCATCAACAGTGTGACAGGAGATGATGCAGAGACAACTTTTGCGCTCTGTTATCTGCTCTGCTTCTTCTGCTCCTGCCTCTCGACTACTATTGATGCACTTTCTCCTCCTCACCTACAACTCTCCCTTTGAATCGATTTCCTCTTGCCGAAATTTGGCTAGTGAGGAAATTGATTTTACTCGAGTAACTGAGTATCTGCCTGGTGTGTATTCCAAATGCCCATCGAAGTCCTTCTTATAATCCTCCAGTTGAGTATTCAACGACCCAGATTAGATTCTAATTAATTGTCAGATCATATTGACTTGATCCTTGTCTTCTTCTCGAAGTTTCACCCACAGTTAGATTAATACGTTTAATTATTTTAATTTTTTAAGTTTAGACTTAGGCACTCATTAAAAATAATTAATTATTTTAATAAAGCTGTCTCCAGGTGGAATTTCCCAAAACGATTTTTGGGTATTGTGGAATACATGTGTCTAAGCCTCCCTGTAAAATTTGAGACTTAGAGCACATTCGATGCTACCAAAATTCTGTTGATTTGGGGTAGCATCGGATGTGCTCTAGCCATGAAAATTGGTGGAGAGGCTAAAGCACATGAGATTTCCAAGAATCAGAAATGGTTTGGGCAGATTCTATTCGATTTGGGAGATATTAAAATAATTAATATTTTTAATGGAGTTCCGAAGTCTAAACTTAGGAAAAATAAAATATTAATGGGTATTAATATAAAACTAAGTTAGAAGGGTCCAAAATTCATGGATCAAGCCAAATCTAATCTTAGCCGTTGACTAGAGATTTAATCTTGGCTTTTGATAGACCAACGAGAAAAGTATAGGAAGAGGCTTGAGGGTCAGTTGGAGAACGCACTGAGGGAGACTAGTTAGTTTGATTTCTGGAGCGAGGTTAGCTGATAAATTTGAACTAATGGTCTGGAGAGCAGCAAGAGGCAACAAGTACGGAACAAAGATTCGGGAACAACACTAGAAGACCAGTGCAGAGGTTGGAGTGGCAGGCGTAGAGCCTCTCAGGCAGACGCAGAGGTAGCAAACTGCGCAGTCACTGGAGGGACTGCGTGGGTAACGCAGAGAGGCCCAGTGCTGACGTAGAGAGGCAGGGGCTGATGCAGAGTGTCTGGGAGCTACGCAGAGGTCAGCCAGGTTGACGTTGAGACTAGCAGAAGTGTCGGAGAATTTTCTCTCTGTTGGGTAAGCCAGTTTGGCACCCTATTGTACTGAAGAATTGCTGAATAATAAAATCCTCCCTTGCTGCATCGGTTTTCCCACATTGGGTTTTTCCGGGGACTGTTGTCCAAAATATTTGTGTCGATGTGTTGATTCTTGTGCATGTGTTTGTTTCTGTATTATGGTGTGATATCTGCGGCATAATTTATTTTATGTTCACTGAAGGATTTTTATAAATAACTTATTGGAAAATAAGTAGGTAAAGTAAATCAGTTGTTGCAATGATAGAATTTTCACATGGTATCAGACGCTGTAATCGGAGACAGGAAGGGAAAATCAATTATGGGTCGACACCATGATGCAAAGGCATCTACGTCAGGAGACTCGCACAAGTTTTCCGAAAATTTCACAAGAGAAAGTGATTTCGATTTCTCTATGTTGGCTTCCAGGCTGGAAGAAGAAGTGTTTTGTATGACTAGTTCTGTATCATCAAAGGTATGGTATATAGACAGTGGATCCTTTTGGCATATGACGGGAATCCGGGAATGTTTCTTAGATTATCGGGAGGAGAAGATGAACTTTCAGATCACCATGGGGAATAAGGCAAAGTGCACTCTAGTAGGGAGGCGTACCATAGTTTTTCAAACAGAATTGGGAGAGCGGTTCCGTGCTACCAATGTGCTGCATGTACCAGGATTGGGGATGAACTTACTTTCCGTGTCGCAACTTCAAGGCAAAGGCTATGACATCTTCTTCATCAAGGAGAAAGTATACGTCAAACACCCGAGTTGGAAAAAGAAAGTGCAGATCGGGATCAAAAGTAACAGGTTGTATAGACTACAACTAGAATCACCAATGGCACTAATAGGCAGTCATGGAGACAAGGATTTGAACGAACTATGGCACAAAAGAATGGGACATTTGCACCATGGGGCTCTGAGAATTCTCAGGAGCACTGTAACAGGAGTTCTGGATCTTAGTACGGAATGAGATGATGTATGCAGAGGATGTGCTCTAGGAAAGTATGCCAAAGCAACATTTCCTAGAAGTAAAAACAAGGCCAAGAGTGTACTAGGATTGATACACTCAGATATCTGCGGACCTATGTCCACTAAAGCTCTTAGTGGTGCCGAGTACTTCCTTACCTTCATTGATGACCACTCAAGGAAAACTTGGATTTATTTCTGAAAACCAAGGACGAGGTTTTCTGTCGATTCAAAGAGTTCAAGGCTCTGGTGTAGAATCTGACTGTTATGAATAAATATATAGGAAATAATGTAAAATAATGTAAATGATAATAACCATAAATAATTATTAGTTAATTAGTAATTAGGCTGAAGAGTCATGTCTAAATGAGACGTGACTCTCCATGAAGAGACGCTTGATATATAAGCAAGCCTCTCGTTCTCATTGTAAATCATTCTTATTCATACATTTAATATATAATATTTGTATCCTCATGGATAACTTTATATTCCAAGTCTTCTGGAGTAATTAATTTGTAGAAGGAACTTTGTTCGTTTCATTTGGTATCGGAGCAGTCGATCCTCTCGCTGCTACACTGTTGCACAGAGCCACGCTCTTTGATCCAGGCCCTCGGCCATCGACCCTTCGTCAACTTTATTGTTGTTGCAGTTCAAGCGTTTCGCTACAATTGGAGTTTCTCCATTTCACCATTTCGTCATTCAGGGTTTTAGCCATAAAATTAATTAAAAAGAAAGAAAATAAAAAACAAAAAAAACAAAAAAATGAGACAAGTGGAACAAAATTACATATATAAGAAAAAAAAGAATTATAAAAAGAATTAAATTAAATTAAAAAAAGAAAAAAGCGAGAATATATAATATTGATTTTTTTATTATAAAAAACTATATATAAAGAATTACATTAAAAAGAGATATAATAAGAAATAAGAACTGAATTAATTTTCGCTGCCATCCAAGAGCAAGCCACGGGATGCTCACAAATCGTCACCGCCTTCTCCTCGAACATCCAGCATGCTGCCTCGGCCCAGGCGTTCACCTTATCCTTGTCATTTGTTGTTAATATCCCTGTCACCACTGTCCCCAACCGTTTCTCCCATTGTCGTCTAGCTGATTTCCAAACCGGCTAATTCACAACCACCAATCCAAGGGATTGCAAAAAATACGCGTTAGACAATTGTGGGTTAAACCTCTATTGAATCAACTCGAAGAGGAACAATGATTGAAAGATCAAAAAATTATGACTTTTGATAATTAAAATAAACTGTTATTTAATGATTAAATCGAATCATCAAGGTTTGAAGTTGTCTTTATATTGTTGAAGGAGTTAAAAGCAATCATTGTACAAAAAGCAGTCATTGTATGAAAAGGAAAACAAATAGCTACCAATTGAAAGTCAAATTAAAAGTTTTGATTTATTGAAAGAGGAAGCTTTATATAGTCATTAAAAAGGAAAGGTAGTTTAACAAAAATATAAGAGAAGTCATTGACAATAAAATAAAAAGGACTATCATATATTGAAATTACTTTGGGAGATTAGTAAGTTAAAAAAACAAAAATTTAAAAGAGATTTAAATTATTAAAAAAAAAGAAAACAAACAAACAAACAAAAAGGGGCACCCAAAAGAAATACTTAATAGAGTAGTGAAGTATTTTCATCAACGTATTATACAAGAAAGAAAGAAAGAAAGTTATTTGAAGTATAAAATAACATTAAAGAAAAAAAAATAAATATATAAAAAAGGATATTTAAAAGAAAATAAAAGAAAGGAAAAACATCAATAATGAATATTACTACAATAAAAAAGTAAAAGGAGAATATTTGAAAAATATATATAGAAAAAAAAGGATTTATTTAAAAAAAGTGATTTAAAAAATATTTAATCTTCAAAAAGAAAAATGGAGCCTAATACAGAAATGAAGGACAAAATATTCCCAGAAACCTTACCCAAGGATGGTAAAGCGCTATTTAACATTAAAGGGACTCTCGCAGAAAAAGATGTTATTATTTCTAACTCTCCGACAGAAGATTCAAATTATATAACACCTAAAATTGCAAACCAATTAATGATCCCAGAGTCGAATATAATTGAAAAATTAGACTTTTTTGGCAATAAAATATATGACATAGCCAAATTACAGTTAAACATTGAAGATTAATCGCAATTCTCAGTTCACACCCTATGGAACAATCAAGGTGACATTATTTTGGGATCACCCTGGATGGAAACTGTAGGATTTGTCATCTTAAATATGAAGAAAAAGTTTCTAACATTTTCTTACAAGAAGAAGAAAATAACACTCCAAGATGTTACGCTAAACCAAATTCAGTAACGCTAGAAGATATATCAGATATTTCAAAAGTAATTTCTCAAGAAGGAAAAAAAGTTTTACAAAATATGCAAGGAGAAGTTGACAAGATCATTGCTAACAAAAATGAAGAAGTTTCTCGACTTAAAAACCATAGTGAAAAATTATTGACGCAAATTAAGAAACTTAAGAAAGATAAGAAGTCATTAGAAAACAAGGTACAACAACTTATCGAGAAGGAAGCATCAAATGTAGGAATTCAAGTTGACGACAAAACAACAGATACCGATCCAGTGAAAGTCACAACTCAGGAAGAAGACAAGCAAGTTGAAGAAAAGACACGCTTGGATGTTGCAGTTCAGATGATAAACACCCCAAGTGAAGGTTTGGTAACGAACTCAACAACATCATCCCCTGAAGTAAATCAAAAAATTTCCACACACTTAATAAGGGAATGTCAAACCAAAAAAGTTCCCTATCGGCATCCGAATCACGAGAGTAGACAAATCAACCGAGCTACGTATCGGGACCATTCAGATCAGAAACATCAAATTGATGTTCCAGAAAATAATGACGTAACATCAATCCCGTCTTACGCTGACAAGTCGTTACAAAATTCTAATGATCATAATACTACACAGAAGATTAATCTAGGATGGTCTGATTCCTTCTTAGTGCGACAATTTTGTTTGTCACTTAGAAGATCATATCAGCTTGTATTGACGAAGATGATTGTTCCGAGAGAGAAAGACATTCAAAGCCGAAAAAGAGATCAAGCCTTTTTCATCGACAAGCTTTGAGGACAATGCTTTTTGAGGAGGAAGGCAATGTTATGAATAAATATATAGGAAATAATGTAAATGATAATAACCATAAATAATTAATAATTAATTAGTAATTAGGCAGAAGAGTCATGTCTAAATGAGACATGACTCTCTATGAAGAGACGCTTGATATATAAGCAAGCCTCTTGTTCTCATTGTAAATCATTCTTATTCATATAGTTAATATATAATATTTGTATCCTCATGGATAACTTTATATTCCAAGTCTTCTGGAGTAATTAATCTGTAGAAGGAACTTTGTTCATTTCATTGACTGGGAAGAAAATAAAGTTTTGCGCTCAGATAATGGTGGAGAGTATGTTGATAAGGACTTCACTGATTTTTGCGCTAAGGAGGGCATCAGAAGAGAGTAGACAACTCCTTACAATCCGGAGCAGAATGGAGTAGCAGAAAGGAAGAACAAGACTATTGTAGAAGCAGCTAGGGCCATGATGTATGATCAGGATATGCCAAAATTCCGGTGGGCAGAAGCATGCAACACAACAGTCTATGTTCAGAATAGGACTCCTCATCGGGCATTGGGCAAGATTACTCCAGAGAAAGTTTCCATAGGGAAGATGCCTGAAGTTAGTCATTTTAGGATATTTAGGAGTTTAGCATATTGTGGCATACCTGAGGAAAAGAGGAAAAAGTTGGTTCAAACTTTGAAAAAAGGATATCTAGTGGGATATAGCGAGAACGCTAAGGCATGCATAATCTATCTTCCAGGGAGCAGAAAGGTAGTGGTTCAACGAGATGTGAAGTTCATGGAGGATAGGGTTTTCAGAATATCTCGTGAAATGCCTTCCAAGGAGTAGTCAAAAGAGGAGCTGTTGGTTAAACCTCTTCAACCAACGGAAGGAAAGAATTCTTCCTTGGGTCAGGAAGATTCACTTGATGAGGAGCTAACAGAGGCACCTGCTGGCAAAGGAAGAACTAGTAGGGAACTTCGTTAGATTCTGTGAGATGCAGAGGACTCCATTGGTGCACCAAGAAACAATAAGAGGGAGCGATCAAGTTTCTAGGAAGTAGCTCAACATCAAGTTTGGCTAGATGCGATGGTAGAGGAGTACAACTCCATAATGCCGAATGATATCTGGGAGGTAGTGCGAAGGCCTCAAGACAGATCAGTGGTAGGTTCGAGATAGATCTACAAGATCAAATACGCCGCATACGACAATGTTGAGAAATATAAAGCCAGGTTTGTGGCTAAGGGGTATGCTCAGAAGGAAGGAATTGACTACGAAAAAACCTTCGCCCTGGTAGCTAGGTATACATCTATTAGAACCGTGATATCTCTTGCAGTGCAGATGGGGTGGGAGATTCATCAGATGGATGTCAAAATGACATTTCTGAACCGGGTGATAGAAGAAGAGGTATACATTGAACAACCAAAGGGCTTTGAGACACATGAGAAGAAGTCTCATGTATGCAAGTTGAAGAAAGCCTTGTATGGACTGAAATAGGCACCTAGAGCATGGTATGGTCGAATTGATGGCTACTTGCAGAAGATGGGATTTGTCAAGAGTGACACAGATCCAAATCTCTACTATCTAGTTGTAGAGAATGAGCCGCTAATATTAGTATTGTATGTGGATGATTTCTTTCTGACATGATCATCTAGGCTCATTGGGGACTGCAAGAAGAATCTAGCCACAGAATTTCATATGAAGGACTTGGGACGAATGCATTATTTCCTAGGGTTGGAAGTTTGGTAGCAAAAGGGAGAGATCTTCCTTGGGCAAGGGAGATGTGCTACAGAAATCCTGAAGAGATTCAGGATGGAGGACTGTAGACCCATGGCTACTCCAATGATCACCAACTGGAAGAAGATTGATGCATTAGAAGACAAGGATATTGATCCCACGTTATACAGGCAGCTCATAGGATCCTTGATGTATCTGGTCAATACCAGGCCATACATTTGCTACGTGTCAACACCCTCTGTCAGTTTATGGTGGAGTCGAAGAGGGCGCACTGGGCAGCAGCGAAACATGTTCTAAGGTATTTACAGGGAACAATCGATTATGGACTCTTGTACACTAGGGGTAAGGATATCAGATTGAGTGGATTTACTGATGCAGATTGGGCAGGGAATTCAGTGGATCAAAAAAGTACCTCTGGGTACTGTTTCAACATTGGATCAGGAATGACCTCCTGGTGCAGTAGGAAACAAAAGTCCGTGGCTCTGAGCTCATCTGAGGCAGAATATATGGTGGCGAGCACAACTTCGTGTGAGGCCATATGGCTTAGAAAATTGCTTGTGAATCTATTCAGAAGAAAAATGGAGGTGACCAGGATCATGTGTGATAATTAGAGTTGCATCAAGCTCTCTGAGAATCCATTGTTTCATGATCGGTCAAAGCATATTGATATCTAGTGTCACTTTGTCAGAGACTGTGTCCAACGAGGAGCTGTATAGTTGAGCTACACTCCTACAGGAGAACAGGTGGCAGACATCCTCACCAAGGCCCTTGGAAGAACAAAGTTTGATTATTTCAGGGGGAAGATGGGGATGATAAAGAATCCATTTCAGTAGTAGAAATGGGGGTGATGTTGCAGTGCGATAACAATCAGTAGTAGCACAATGCAACATGGCGAGAAGAGATTGCAATGCAGATACAATGTTGGGAAGAAGGACCAACAACAGCATGGATGCAGAGGGAGTTGCAGTGCAAATGCGGTGTTGGGAGAAAGGACCAACAACAACACGGATGCAGAGGGAGCTGTCGTACTGATGCAATAGTAGTAGTGGCAGGGCCATGGGCAACAGTACGGGATGCAACATCGTAGAGGATATTGGGCAGGGAGGCCTAGCATCAACACAAGGACCCATGCTGGATGATCTGGGTGATACTCAGAGAGGAGTATTACTAGAGCATAGTCCTCGTTAAGAGGGAGTGTTGATTTGGGGTAGCATCGGATGTGCTCTAGCCATGAAAATTGGTGGAGAGGCATCAACACAGTCTTTGATAAAGTGACATCTGATATCAATATGTTTCGACTGATCACGAAATACTAGATTCTCAGAGAGTTTGATACAACTCTGATTATCATAGTAAATCCTAGTCGCTTCCATCCTTTTTCTAAACAAACTCACAAGCAATTTTCTAAGCCATATATCTTCACATATAGCTATGTTTGCTGCCATATATTCAACTTCTACTGAGGTCAGAGCTATCGATTTCTGTTTCCTGCTGCACAAAGAGATCATTCTTGATCCAACACTGAAACAGTACCTAGAGGTACTTTTCCGGTCTTCTGAACTACCTGCCTAATCTGCGTCTGTGAATCCATTCAATCTGACGTCATCTCCTCGGGAGTATTTCAACCCATATCCGACTGTTCCACGTATATACCTAAGAATGTGCCTAGGTGTTGAAATGCACCCTGTTCAGTTCCACCATGAACTGACTAAGGGTGTTGATAGCGAAGCAAATGTCTGGCCTAGCGTTGACCAGATACATGAGCGACCAATGAGCTGTATGTATAAGGTTGGGTCCACCTCCTTGTCTCGTGATGCATCTATTTTCTTCCAGTTGGTGATCATGGGTGTAGCCTTTGGTCTACAATCCTGCATTCTGAATCTCTTTAGAATCTTTGTCGCATATCTTCCTTGCCCAAGGAAGATCTCCCCATTCTTCTAAGTTCTGCCAAACTTCTAATCCTAGAAAATAATGCATCAACCCCATATCCTTCATGTCGAATTCTGCTTCGAGATTCTTCTTGTAGTCTTGTATGAGCCTAGATGAACCTGTTAGGAACAATTCATCCACATATATTAATAGAATAAGTGGTTGATTCTCTACCATTAAATAGTAGAGATTTGGATTAGCCTCACTCTTGACGAATCCTAATTGCTGCGAGTAACTATCAATCTGACCATATCATGCTCTGGGTGCCTGCTTGAGCCCATTAAGGGATTTCTTTAATTTGCATACATGAGTTCTCTTTTCAAGAATTTCGAAGCCTTAGGGATGTTCTATATACACATATTCTCTATCACCCCGTTCAAGAATGTTGTCTTGACATCCATCTGGTGAATCTCCCATCCCATTTGAGCTGCAAGAGATATAACGAATATGATAGAGGTATACCTAGCTTCTAGGGCAAAGGTCTCTTCATTGTCTATTCCTTCTTTCTATGCATACCTCTTTGCCACGAACCTAGCCTTTTACTTTTCTATATTGGCATTTGCAACATACTTGATATTGTAGATCCGCCTTGATCCTACAACTAATCTATCCTCTAGTCTAGGTACTACTTCCCAAACATCATTCGTCATGATAGAACTATACTCTTCTACCATGGCATCCACCCAAACTTGGCGTTGAACGACTTCTTGAAAGCTAGCGGGTTCTTCAACCTATGCTACCAAGGCCTCGTACCTGTCAAGCTATCTCTGCTGCCACTTCTCGGTTCTAGGAGCTCCAACAAACTCCTTTATGTCCCTCAGTGTCTGTCGTACTTCCCTACTGGTTCTACCACTAGTGGTGGGAGGCTCAATCAACTCCTCCTCCTGATCCCGTCGTTCCATCTACTGAGAACTATTTGGATTTCCTTCCTTTGAGGAAATACTAATACTGGTCACTGTACTCGATCCAGGTGTTTGTCCTCCATGTTGCCCTTGCTGCTGCTGGACTAATGGAACATCTACTGACTGACCTTTTGCTGACATCTCTCGAGATTTCCTAAAAGCTTTATTGTCCATGAACTTCGCATCCTGTCTCACTACAATCTTCTTGCTACTAGGAATGTAGATTCTGTATGCCTTTGAGGTCTCACTCTATCCTACGAGGTACCCCTTTTCTGCAGTCTGATTCGCTTTACTGCGCTTCTTGTCTGGAATGTGACAATATGACACGCTTCCAAATATCTTGAGATGATTGACTTCCGGCTTATTCCCGGTGAAGACTCCTTCGGGTATTTTCTTTCCCAATGCTCTGTGAGGAGTTCTATTCTGGATATACACCGTTGTGTTGCAAGCTTCTTCCCATAAGAACTTAGGCAGATCTTGATCATACAACATAGCCTTTGCCGCTCCAACAATAGTTCTATTCTTGTGCTTTGCAACTCCATTCTGCTCCAGATTATAGGGAGCTGTCCATTCTCTTTTGATGCCCTCCTTTGTGCAAAAATCTGTGAAGTCTTTGTCCGTATATTCTCCACCATTATCTGAACACAATACCTTTATCTTTTTCCTTGTCATGTTCTCAACGAGAGCCTTGAACTCTCTGAACTGATCGAAGACCTCATCCTTGGCCTTTAAGAAATAGATCCAGGTTTTTCTGGAGTGATCATCAATAAAGGTGACGAAGTATTCACCACCACTAAGAGCTCTTTTGGACATTGGACCACAAATATCTGAGTGTATTAATCCCAATACGCCTTCTGCTCTGTTTTTACTCCTGGGAAAAGTTGCTTTAGCGTACTTCCCTAGTACGCATCCTCTGCATATATCATCATGCTCAGTACAAAGGACTAAAACTCTTGTCACAGTCTCTCTAAGAATCTTCTAAGATCAATGGTGTAAGTGTCCCATTCGCCTATGCCATAGCTCATTAAGTTCCTTTTCACCATCAAGATTGTTGCCTATCAGTGCCATTGTAGACTCAAGCTGCAATCTATACAGTCTATTGCTTCAAGCTCCAATTTGTCTCTTCTTCCAACTTGGATGTTTGACATATACTTTCCTTCCAATGAAGTATACATCGTATCCCTTGTCCTGTAACTGGGACACTGAAATCAGATTCATTCCTAACTCGGGCACATGCAGAACATTAGTGACTCAGATGCTGGTTCCTGCTTCCGTTTGAAATGCTATGGTGCCTCTCCCTATTGGAGTACACTTTGTTCTGTTTCCCATAGTAATCTGGAAGTCCATTTGTTCTTCTTGATAGCTCGAGAAACATTCTCGTACTCCAGTCATATGAGCTGAAGCCCCGCTATCAATGTACCAAATATCTACTGATGTTGAACTTGACAAACATGCGAATTCTTCTTCTAATCTAGAAGATAATCTGGATACATCTTGATTTTCCATCATTCTTAGTGCTATTTTCTTATCGATCTTTGACGCTTTTTCTGCCCCAGTAACTGCTGTAGACTGCATCTTTACCTGAATACTGCTCTGCGCTGCTCCCTCTGTCATTAGCAATTTCAACTTGTAAATCTTCCTCTTTGTTGACTCACTTAGAGAGGGATTTTTTTAATGAAAAATTTGCCCCTCCAAGACTGGACTGCACAATTCCTTTGGGGTTTCGATTTTTTGCCTATGTAGTAATTTTGAACTCCCTTCTTCTCTCCAATGCTTGGCTCTTTTGGTTTGCACTTATCTCAACTCTAATATGATGTGAAAAATTTAAAATAGGAATCCAATTACAGTGATTGATATTATTTCTTCTACTTATTAATTTAGAAATAAGTTATTCAAAGTGTCTCTATGACAAATATCAAAATAAATTCTACGACAGCCTTCACAGTTAAAATACTGTGGAAAGTAAATGCAAAGAAAAATACTAGCACAAGGATAATCCCAATGACGTAGTTATTTTTGGACAATTGTCCCTAGAAAAAACCCAATGCGGGAAAATTGGTGCAATAGATGAGGGTTTCTTTATTAATCTTCAACAAAAAATTTCATGTACAAGATGCAACTAGTAGAATAGAAAATATATATTTGTGAGAATGTTACAGACAACTTCTCACACTCCTTGGCGAGATTCTGATCTGGGAGAGGACTTGCCACCCCCTCTGTCAGTCACTGCGTTAGCTTCTGCGTAGGGACTGCACAATCCCAACGTCTCAGTTTCTGCGTTGTCCCTCTGCGTCAGAGCTTTTGCACTGTCTCTTCTCTACTCTACTTCTTCTGCTCCTGTGTTATGAATAAAATATATATAAGAAATAATGTGAATGATAATTATCATAAATAATGATTAGTTAATTAGTAATTATGTTGAAGAGTCATATCTAAATGAGACATGACTCTCCATAAAGAGACACATGCTTGGTATATGAGCAAGATTCTCGCTCTCATTGTATCATTCTTATTCACACATTTAATATATAATATTTGTATCTTCATCGATATCTTTATATTCCAAGTCTTTTGGAGTAATTAATCTGAAGAAGGAACTTTGTTCGCTTCATTTGGTATCGGAGCAGTCGATCCTCTGGCCGCTCCACCGCTGCACAGAGCCATGTTCTCCGATCCAGGGCTTTGACTTTGAAATTTGTCAACCTTGTTGCCGTCATGACTGAAGCATTCACTACACAAATTGGAGTTTCTCCATCGCCGCCAATAGGCCCTTGGCCATAAAAGAAAAGAAAAACATTAGATTCAAAAAAAATATATTATAAAAAAAAAAAACAAAATATCATTAAAAAGAAATCAAATACGGAAAAAAGAAAAAAACTATTGTATTAAAAAAAAATTATTATTAGAGAAAAAAAAAGAGATCAAGATAAAAAGAAATATTATAAAATATACTATAAAAAAATACATATTTCAAAAAAAAAAATTGGAAAAAAAAACGAAATACAAAGGAAAAAAATTTAAAAAAATCATAAAAGTAAAAAAAATATTAAAAAAAAAAAAAACCTTATCTGTCCGCCACTACCGGATCCCTCATCGTCCACCCTCGAGCCGCTAGACACAACGACACAGTCGCAGGTCTGTTTTTGGTAGCAACCACCATATCTAGTCGGGAGAGTGTCCACACCGTTGTTGCGTTTTTCCCATCATGGTACAAACCGCCACTGAAACCGTAATATCTCTTTGAACTAGATAAGCCACGATTGTTTCCATCTACAGGCCACATCATATACGTTGTAACTGGGCACAATATTTGCGGAAAATATCATTCATAGTTAGAGAATTGTTATCTAGAAAAAGACCACTTTTTTAATCTTGTATAGGCGACACCATTAAACACTTTCACGAGAGGCGCTAGTTAGAAATTCATCATGTATAACTGCATAATCTGTCGCGGTTTTTTTCACTGTACAAAAATTTTACTCTGCATTTGGACTATTTTCCACTGTACTCAACCACATTGTCGTGTAAGCAAAAGAGGCTAACATTTTATTGAGCATAGACAACCATACAAAAAGACTCGAGTGTTGAAACCATCGGGTGCTTCAGTGAAAAAGGGTTATAAAGTGTTTTTACATTAGCAAGCTGAAGGGTCGCATCTCTAACAGCATCACGGAAATTTATTTCTCAACATACTAATACTAATCAAACGAGCCTTAAGTCGAGGTGATCATAATATTTGTGGAAACAATTGTCCATAGTATATTGGTGGAAGGGTATTCGAAGATATATTTTAAAGGAACAATAAAAGAGTGGTGAAAGTCTTTATAAAAACAAAGAGATTCAAAAAGACATAATTTTTTTTAATCATTAGAGCATTATTTTTAATAAAGTATAGTCAAAAGATTAAAAAAAAAAGAAAAGAAAATAAGTTCTTAGAAGTAAAGTAATTGTTGAAGCTAGTAATTGAAAAGTTATAAAAGGAGTATTTAAAAAGTTTTAAAAAGGGGGTAAAATAAAAATAAAGGGTATTTAACATAAAATAAAAAAATTAAAATTAAAATTAACACTGAAGAAGGTTCCATACAAAGTTAAAAGAAGTGAAGAGAGAAAAAAAAATGGAGCCTAATAAGGAAATGAAGGCCAGAAGATTCCCAGAAACCCTACCCAGCTACGCTAAAGCGCTATTTAACATTAAGGGAACTCTCGCAGGAAAAGATGTTATTATTTCTCTCTCTCGCAGAAGATAAAAATTATATAACACCTAAAATCGCAAACCAATTAGTGATCTCGGAGTCAAATATAACTGAAAATTTAGACTTTTTTGGCAATAAAAAATATGTCATAGCCAATTTACAGTTAAACATTTAAGATTATACATTCGTATTGCAATTCTCAGTTCAAACCCTATGGAACAAGCAAGGTGACATTATTTTGGGATCACCCTGGATGGAAACGGTAGGATCTGTCATCTTAAATACGAAGAATTTTTTTTTAACATTTTCTTACAGGAAGAAGAAAATAACACTCCAAGATGTTACACTGAAGCCAAATTCGGTAACGCCAGATGATATATCAGATATTTCAAAAGTAATTTCTCAAGAAGGTAAAAAAGTATTACAAAATATGCAAAATGAAATTGACAAAATAACTATTGATAGAAATGAAGAAGTCTTGCGACTTACGGATCATAGCGAAAAATTACTAACACAAATTAAAAAGCTTAAGAAGGACAAGAAGTCGTTAAAAGACAAGTTAGAACATTGTATTCATGAGGATGTATCGAAGTCTCCAGTCGTAATAGCCCAAGTTGAAAATAAGGGAGCATATACCAATCTAGTGAATGTCACAACTCAGGAAGAAGATGAGCAAGTTGAAGAAAATACAAACTTAGATGTTGCAATCTAGACAATGAACATCCCAAGTGAATGTTTTGTAACCAACTCAACAACATACTCGCGAGAAGAAAATCGAAAAATTGCCACACGCCCAATAAGGGAAAGTCAAACCAAAAAAGTTCCATATCGACATCCGAATCACGAGAGTAGACAACCCAATCAAGTTACGTATCTATACCATCCAGAACAGAAACAACATATTGATGTTCTGAAGGATAATGATTTCACCACAATCCAGTATGAAGATAACAAATTATCTTGGCTAGCAAGTAACTGCAAGGTTCCTTAGAAGATTGATCTAGGATGGTCCGATCCCTTCTTTGTGCGGCAATTTTATATATCACTCCAAGGATCATATCAACTTGTATCGATGAAGATGACTGTCTCGAGATGAGAAGACATTCGAACCCGAAAAAGAGATCAAGCCTTTTTCATCAACAAGCTTTGAGGACAAACCTTATTGAGGAGGAAGACAATGTTATGAATAAAATATATATAAGAAATAATGTAAATTCTAATTATCATAAATAATGATTAGTTAATTAATAATTAGGTTGAAGAGTCATGTCTAAATTACACATGACTCTCCGTGAAGAGACACCTGCTTGGTATATAAGCAAGCCTCTCGCTCTCATTGTATCATTCTTATTCAAATTTAATATATAATATTTGTATCCTCATGGATATCTTAATATTCCAAGTCTTCTGGAGTAATTAATCTGAAGAAGGAACTTTGTTCACTTCATCCTTGTTAAAATTGGCAACTAGGGCCAAACTCCATGTGGGTCATCTTATTAATGGAAGCTAAATTTTTCTTGGATCCCTCTCATCGAGAGGTGTAGGATTGATCTAAAGATCATTCGATTCCGATAAGTATTCATGGAGATATGAATTTATTTGTATTATGGGACAATTCGTCAAGGTCGGCCAGCAACCAAATAAACCCCACTTGTGCTCAATGTTTTAGTATAAATAGAGGTGGCCTTCAAGTCATTTCAACACATTTGGGATCTCTTCCTCTCTACTTGTCTTTGGGTTTTAGTAGGAGGAGAGATCCTAAGGGATAACGCTGCCCTAATCTAGAGGGCAGAAGCCGGAATTGCCGAAATTGCTGGAACTGCTGGGAACAGCAGGAACTATCGGAATTGCCGGGAATAGCCGGAATTGCTGGAACTACCGGGAATAGCCGAAATTGCTGGAACTGCCGGGAACTGTCGGAATTGCTGGGAAAAGTCGGAACTGCCAGGAATAGCCGAAACTGTCGGGAACTGCCGGAATAGTCGGGAAAGCTGACGCAGAGGGAAGAAGCCGAAACTGCCAGGAATAGTCGGAATTGTCGGAACTACCGAAACTATTGGGAACAACCAGAATTGCCGGAACTGCTGGAACAGGTGAGAACGCTGACGCAAAGGGTAGAAGTCGGAACTGCTGGGAATTGCCAGGAATAGTCGGAATTGCCGGAATTGCTGGAACTGCCCGGAACTGCCGGGAACAGCCAAAAGTGCCAGAACTGCCGGAACTGCTAGAGCATCTATCTCCGAAGGAGAGCAACATGCAAGGGACAACTAACTAACATTGGGACAATTGTATGGTACTTAACAGTAAATACACCAAGCATGCAATGTTATAGCTAGCATGCAAGGGACAGCTAGCATGCAACAACAAGCATGCTAAGGACAACAAGCATGATAGGGACAACAAGCAAGCAAGGGACAACAAAAAAGCAAGATGCAGCCAACACATAGGTCAGTATGGCAACATGGTGCAACAATGGCACATAATGCAATACAGTGATGGGTACATTAATGATTAATGAAGCGTGATGAGATGCAACATAGTGATGATGGGTGCAACATAGTGATGATGGGTGCAACATAGTGCAGTGAGGTGAGGTGCAGCATGATGACGAAATGCATCACAATGATAGGTGAAGGAGTCACCTTGGAGAATCAGTCGAAGCAGCATGTCATCAACTGATTTCATGTATCATCTTCTTAGAGATGATCTATGCTCTTATCTAGATAAGTCAAAGTGTTGACTTCTATTGTAAACGTACTATCTCTCTCTCTCTCTGCTGAACTATTGAAGAACATATAAGAATTGATCAAGGGTTTCCCCACATTGGGGTTTGTCCCTGGCAAGCGCCGCATCTTGTGTCCTCTTTTCTTGGCTTGTCTTGTGCAATTTATGTTTATGTTTTATCTGCAGTTTACTTTAATGCTGATGTGATTGCTAATCTGGAAAAGATATTGAGCTAACTGTGAAAATTGAAATAAATTGCTCTAAGCATAGAACATACCTAAAATTAACATGTTATCAAAGCTAAGGTGAAGGCAATGCCCAAGTAAGAGTGAAAGAGAAATCACCAAAGACAGTTGGGAAAGAAGAAAAAAGGATCAATGGATTCCTCATCCCTCTTCAAATTCACCAAGGGTAAAGTCGAAGCAGAGAATATTATCAGAATGGCGCAACTGATGGCCTACCTAAATATCACTTCAATGGGAAGTCCGGATCTAAGGGTGGAAGGAAAGGCAGATGCCTTAGTTGTAATAAGTTCGGCCATCATGCGAAGGAGTGTCTGAGGTAGGGACACTTCACTTGATGATGATAACAATCATTCCAGGGACATCTTCAATGATCAGAGGAATGACAGGTAATGCAGGTTATCAAGGAAACGACCGACTCTTCAGAGAAAGCAAGGAACCCCAGGTATGAAGAATCAAATGTTGTTTCTGATAAGATAAAGAAGTGTTATCTTGTATTGTTCATCTCCTTCAGATTCTTTGGGAATCTGGCTTATTGATCGTAGTGCTTCAAGGCACCTCATCGGATAGAAGGGTGCTCTCTTGAATTTGGTAGAGACAGAAACAACCGTGGGATTATCCTTGGATTCTGTAACAACCCTGCTAAAATAATCCATCTTATAAAGTTTTAAACTTTATAATAAAACCAATTGTGTGGAAATTTAAACTATAAGTATGTTAAGATTATATATATAATTTAAATTTAAAACGTATATAAGTTTAAATTTTATAAAATATACAATTTAACCTTATAATATATATATTAATATTACAAAACATGTAACTGAATTATATAAAGTATATATATATATATATATATATATAACTTTGTATAAAGTAAAATGTTATAAAGTATAAAATGAAACTTTATATGTAATGTTATAATATATAAATGAAACTTTATATATGATGTCATAAAGTATATATATAGGAATGTTATAAAGTATATACATTAAAACTTACAGATTATACGAAAGGTTTATATGTTATAAAGTCAATAAATTGATTCATGATATTACTATACAATAACCTACCTATGAGTCACCCCAGCCATTAATAAAAGCGCGTCCGAACCAGCTAAATATTGATTGCTAAACGAAGAAGTCAGTGGAAAATATCCCAGAACCTTGAATGCAAGGAAGGCGGTGGCTGCAAGTGGGAGGGCGGCCACCGCCAGACCAGGGATTAAATAGCAGGGCCTGAACCTGAAGTGGGGGGATAAAAAAAAACCAGAGAATTATGAATTCATCAGCAGGAAACCAGGAGAAGTAACTTTGCAGTGGAAGAGTCTTGAGTGATCTGAGTTCTGGGCACGGAGGGACAGAGAGCCTCTGTGGAGAGCTTCTCTGGATTGAGCAACCAGGTTGCTCTGTCTGGTAGGGTGGTATTGGCCATCTCGAAATTGAATCAAATCAGTCAGCAGTTCAGGATTACCAGTTCAGCAGCGGAATCGGAAGTCAGCCAGCAGCTCAGGTAGGTGCAGATTACAATTTTATGCATTACTGTTTTCAAATTTCATATGAGTGTTTATCTGGTTACTGTAAATTCGAAATTAGGGCACTACAGATTCGATGCCACCTATCCCGTAAAGGGTGTAGGGAATGTTACCCCTCAATTGAATGAGAGTAACTCTATTCATTTACAAGAATCTCTTTTATGTACCTAATCGCAAGAAGAACCTGGTGTCCATCTCGGAAATGGAAGCCAAAGGTTTCAGGGTGGCATTCATCGATGGAAAGGTACGCATTAAAAAATAGAATTTTCAAAGATGCTTTTTCTCATGGATTCAGGGTTGGCAATTTGTATCAAGTTGCAGGATGGTCCATTGAGAATCATGTCAATTGAAATATCACATCTATAACACTGGAGGTCTACCTATGGGGCTTTACCCGATGTGAGTCGGATGGTGATAGGGATGCTTGAATTCAAGAAGAGCATGAAGGTACATGTCTGAGATGCACCGAAGGAAAATCTTATAAGGGGACCATTCCCCTCATGCAACAGGTCCACAGGTTTGGAACAACTCGAGTTTGAGATTCATGATCGGGAATCTCAGGTATATAGGTGGAAGAAAGCCCTCTATGGCTTGAAGCAAAACACCCTGGACGTAGTATGAGAGGATTGATAGTTGTTTGATGAAGCTGAGATTCACTAGGAGTGAAACCGATCCAAACCATTACCTGAAAGTTGTGGATGATAGACCTCTCATACCGGCACCTTATGAGGACGACCTATTTCTGACAGGTGCAGACTCTCTCATTTGCAGAAGTAAGAGTGAGTTGGATTCCAGATGTGGAATGATAAACTGCAAGCCTGTGACTACCTCGAAGATCTTAACTTTCAGAAGTTATATGGTAGTGATGTAGGACCAGATTTGGGAAATGCCTCTGAGTTTCATAAACTCATTCGCGTTGATGTTCTTGGCGAACTTCCGTCCGGACATATGTTTTGCAGTTAGCATCGTGAGCCTCACTGGATTGGTGCCAAGAATCTTCTGAGATATCTTCAGGGCACAATCTCTCATGGATTGAGATACACTGCCGGAAATATGAAACTGCATGATTATTTGAATGCTGACTGGGCAGGCAGTGTGGAGGATCACTAGAGCACTTCTCAGTGCTGGTTCTCTTTGGATTCTGCTTCGATATCATGGATGAGCAGGAAGCAAAAGTCGGTTGCTATAAGCACCGTCGAGACCGAATACATAGCTACGAGTATGATCTCGTGTGAAGCTGCATGGTTGCAGAAGCTCTTAAGTGAGTTGTTTGTACACATGATGAATACCACTGTGATTCTCTGTGACAACCAGAGGGGGGATTCGATTATTGAGGAATCCCCTATTTGATGATTGCTCCAGTAGATAGACATTAGATATTCCCTTATCTGGGATATGGTAAGTCGATGAGCGAGGAGACTCCATCGCATTGAGACTGATGTACAGGTCGCAGACATTTTGTTAAAGCCCGGGGAAAGGTTAAATCTGTGACTTTCCCAAACGACTTGGAGTTGTTGAGAGACCTTCTTATAATGGTCCTGCATGTTGCATGCATTGAGCTCTGGGAGCTCTGGGGGGCTTGGGGTACTTATTGAAGCAACATACGACCATAGGGTGACTCACCCTCCCCTGGTGGTGCGCTATGTACAAGATGATAGGTTCAACCTTCCCCTGTGATACCCCGTGGCGACTGTGGAACATGATGATTAGTTCTCCTGTGAGCCGGGATGATTAGTTCTCCCGTGGCAACTGTGGAACATGATGATTAGTTCTCCTGTGGGTTGGGATGATTAGTTCTCTTGTGGAAACTGTGGAACAGGCTGATTAGTTCTCTTGTGGGCTGGGATGATTAGTTCTCTCGTGGCAACTGTGAAATAGGATGATTAGTTCTCCTATGGGCCGGGATGATTAACTGTGGGGCAGGATGATTAGTTGTTCTGTCGAGGCATCCTACCCATGCAGTCAGGGACTCATGGGAAGTACCTCTCATCTGATCAAATGAGCAGGGAAATGGGGTTAGGGACCATAGTAGTACTATAGATGGACGCATCGATGTATCTACCGTACTCTCTATGCTAGGATGACCTCCATTGATCTGGGATCAATGAAACTAATTTGGGATTAGTATGAGTGGTTTGAGACACTCTCTTGTGATATTGATCTAGGATCAATAAAACTGACTTTTGGCCAGTAAGAGTGATGTGACACACTCTCTTAAGATGAAACTGACTTTGGGTCAGCAGAGAATGGTATGAGACATTCTCGATTAATTCTTCTTCTTCATGGTTCAGCAGAGCAGAGTAGTGCAGGGCACTGATGGCAGAGATAGTACAGTCAGACATATTGATTAGTGGATGGAGTTCTCCCTAGTTGAGAGGGAGTGTTAAAATTGGCAACTAGGGCCAACTCCATGTGGGTCATCTTATTAATGGAAGCTGATATTTTTCTTGGATCCCTCTCATCGAGAGGTGTAGGATTGATTTAAAGATCATCCGATACCGATAAGTATTCATGGAGATATGAATTTATTTGTGTTATGGGACAATTCGTCAAGGTCGGCCAGCAACCAAATAAACCCCACTTGTGCTCAACGTTTTAGTATAAGTAGAGGTGGCCTTCAAGTCATTTCAACACACTTGTGATCTCTTCCTCTCTACTTGTCTTTGGGTTTTAGTAGGATGAGAGATCCTAAGGGATAACGTTGCCCTAATCCAGAGGGAAAAAGTTGGAACTGCCGGAATTTCTGGCACTGCCAAAATTGCCGAGAACTGTTGGAACTGCTGGGACAGCTGGAACTGTTGGAACTGCCAGGAATAACCGAAATTTCCGGAATTGTCGGGAATAGCCGGAGCTGTCGAGAACTGTCGGAATAGCTGGGAAAGCTGACGCAGAGGGTAGAAGCAGGAACTGCTGGGAAAAGCTGGAACTGCCGGGAATATCCGAAATAACCGGAACTGCCAAAACTGCCGGAAACAGACGGAATTGCCGGAACTGCCGAGAAAAGCCGGAATCGCCGGAATTGCCGGTCACAGCGGTAACTGCGGCGAACTGCCGGGAACTACCGGAACAACCAGAGCATCTGTCTCCGAAGGAGAGCAGCATGCAAGGGACAACTAACTAACATTGTGACTGTTGTATGGTACTTAGCAGCAAATACACCAAGCATGCAATGTTACAGCGAGCATGTAAGGGACAACTAGCATGCAACAACAAGCATGCTAAAGACAACAAGCATGCTAGGGACAACAAGCAAGGGACAACAAAAAAGCAAGATGCAGCCAACACATAGGTCAATATGGCAACATGGTGCAGCAATGGCACATAATGCAATACAGTGATGGGTACAGTCATGATTAATGAAGCGTGATGAGATGCAGCATAGTGATGATGGGTGCAGCATGGTGTAGCGCGGTGAGGTGCAACATGATGACGAAATGCAACACAACGATAGGTGAAGGAGTCACCTTGGAGAATCAGTTGAAGCAACATATCTTCAACTGATCTCATGTATCATCTTCTTAGAGATGATCTATGCTCTTACCTTAACGCTGACGTGATTGCTAATCTGGAAAAGATATTGAACTAACTGTGAAAATTGAAATAAATTGCTCTAAGCATAGAACATACCTAAAATTAACAATCCTGCCTTTCGACTGTTGCTGATACCCTCTCTCCTCCTCACCTGCAACTCTCCCTTTGAATCGATTTCCTCTTGCCGAACTTCGACCAGTGAGGAAATCGATTTTACTCGGGTAACTGAGTATTTCCTGGTGTGTATTCCAAATGCCCATCGAAGTCCTTATAATCCTCTAGTTGAGTATTCAACGGCCCAGATTAGATTCTAATCAATGGCTCAGATCATATTGACTTGATCCTCATCTTCTTCTAGAAATTTCACCCACGGTTGGAATTTCTCAAAAACGATTTCTGGGTATTGTGGAATACATATGTCTAAGCCTCCCTGCAAAATTTGAGACTTAGAGCACATTCGATGCTACCAGAAATCAACGTAAGTCACATGGTTCAAGTTTGATATAGGGTTCGACAATGATTATGTTTATCTCAAATTCAAAATGTTCAATGAGGTTGGGATGAGGTTTACCATTAGGTTCATCTATCTATCTATCTATCCATATGTATATTTACTTTAAAGTGAAATTTAACATAAGATACTAAGAAATCAACATCAGTAAACATAATAAATGTTACAATCATGGAAACTCCAAGGATAGAGTCTAGACTATGCACTTGAGCTGTGACATGAGGTTATGAGCTTGAGCTACAGACTTGGCCAATGGCCATGAGGTTTGACAAACCTCAATGAACACCAAACTTTGTTTAAGGTTTGCCAACTTGTGAACCTCAAAATTGACTTTCGGCAAAACTTGTAACATGGCTTTTGGTATAAAAATATTGCCAGCAGTAGTTGATCTGTCAAATAACAGATTAATGATCAATTTAAGCTGATACATAAGATAATAATGTTCATACAAGATATAAATCAGATAATTTTATTAATGTCCACAGGTGACCAAAAAGAGGTAGTCAATTGTACTTGGAATTACAGCAAGTCATACAGAAATTGTGGGATTGCCAAGGCTGCTCCTGAAGGCTACATGATAAAAGATAAATTACAAGATAAAGAGAGAAAGGAGGCTTTTGAATTAATCTAATTAACAATATCTCTGATTTCAACAGTTAGTGTCTGTTGATTCATAATTCCATATGGTTTTGAAAGATTGAAAATCTGCTTTGTGATTGCTGTGTATTTATAAGTTTTGATTAAGGGCTTTGAAGTGTGACCTTTATAGTAATGGCCACAGTTCATATCACGTCTTTGCATGCTAACTTCTCTCTGGCTCAGCATATATACCTGGTCAGATATGCACATGCCCTTTGACACCCTGCTCTCTCAAACAGTTTAGTCCAGGGAGATTTGGAAATGCACCTCACTTCACTAAGATATAAAACTTCACTAAGATATAAATGTCTAGAACATTGGGCACAATAAATGATTGCTGATATAAACATCATTTACCATTTATTTGATAATATAATATTTGCTTGTTTTCTTTTGTTTTTGATTCAGCTTGTCAGAAAATGTCTTGTTCTGATTTCAAATTGAACACATCTTTAGACTTTAGACTTTTGTGATCCATATTGTGAATAATAATGTCTTTCGGATTAATCACATCATTAGGATTTGGTTGATGTTTCGAACCAACTAATGTGGTTCGTCCTCAGGACAGGATGAACCACATTAGTTGGTTCGAAACGTCGATCAAATCCTAATGATGTGATTAATCCGAAAGACATTATTATTCGCATCTTTAGACTATTATGGACTACATGCTCTTTATCATTTTGTTTGTAGACAGAACATAAACATTGACGAGTAATGGTCAGCAAGAAGAAAGTATAAAGAAAGCATTAATGCTATGCAACAACTATCCTCAATTATAGACTAATAAGCATTCGAACATGGTTACCAGATTCTGAAGGCACATCAAATGAACCATACTGATTTTGGGGAAGGGTTGACTCTTTTGAATGAAAGGTTAGTTGATAAATTTTAAGCTTCAAAAAGTTCAGTTGTCAGAAATGTATTAAATGCTAGCTATGTGTAAATTTATGTGCTTGCAAACGATGAAGAAATATTCACATTCAATATGACTTTTCCAGAAACTTAATAGATAGTAGAGAGATACACAAGTAGATTATGGATTATTAATAATTGGAGCTTATCTTTTGTACTGAACTTTCTCTTGCTCGCCTCCTTTGATTTTCATTATTGAAGGAGGCTTTTGAAGGTTCCTACTAGATGAACATCACAACGATGTCTAGCATCAGCTACTATCTTAAGATCAACGAAATATTAGCGACTTCACAATACTTGGAAACATGAAAAAGATAAAAGCATGACATTCTGTTTATTGAAGTTGTGAAGCATTATTGCATTATTTTTTTTGAAAAAAACATTACATATTTACAGAAATTATTTAGAGGAATCTGTATGAAAAATGGAAGGGTATATACATTGGGCATCATAATCTATTCATCAGAGCAACTAAAATCCAGGTACACTGCAGATCCAAAGATTAAGCATCTTTCGTTAAAAGCACTTCCTTGACCCAAAGCTGATGGCATACCTCGTCTTTGCACATACATCCATAAGTAGATGGGGAGCTCACCTTACAATCAAAAACAGCCTTGCATCTAAGTTTACACAGAATGAAGAATGATATCCAAATAAATGCAAGACAAACATTGAGCAGCAATCCACAAACACAGCAGAGCACCAGTAGATATTGCCCTGGAGCAATACTGAAAAGTGATCCTCAAGATACTTGCAACACCACTTGGCACACAAACACTCCCAAAAATTATGCTTCTTCATCTCTGGGTGACATCAACGTGGATAAAGTCCATAAGAGTCTACTCTTGAACAACTTGGCCTTGGATGAAAGCCTTTAATATATGACCAACCAAGAAAAAATTCTCAGCTTATAAGAAAGCCAAATTCATGAAACGTTGTGAATTCGATGTACCCATCTTCCCTTTGGGTCTACGAAGAGCCTGTTATCCACCAAAATGGGTAATCCCATAGGAGAATACTTTTCTCCTATAATTGAAAGCCAGCCAGCTAGCAACCCTTGACATTCACTTCTCCATAATGATATGCCATGTGCCTCTGCCATCAGCATTAAGCACATATCTCTCGCCATCTGACATTTCCTCTTGAATGAAGGTGGGCTGCAATTCAAAAAGGCACTTTGATCATTTTTCACTTGGGTGCTTATTGTTGCTGCCTAAATCCACAACTCGGGCTAACATGGAGAAAATATTTAACTCCACTTGGTGTTTCCTTGCAGGCTAAGACTCGAGTTGTGTGGAAATTTCTAAGTTTGACACATTAGAAATCCCTACTGCATTATCTGGTTTATTATCTCCTACTTGTTCATTCCATTAACAAGTTATTTATTAATATAAATATCGAAATAAACACAAATGCAACCTTCACACATATATAGATCAACAACTGAAATAACTGAGACAATCACACAAGGGACACCGTTATTTTTGGACAATCATCCTTGGAAATACCCAATGCGGGAAAACCGACTCAACAGATATGAAGGTTTTATTATTATGCAGTTTCTGAATACAACTAGGGTGCCAGAAATGGCTCACCCTTCAAAGATTTTCCTTGGCAGAAGTACCTCTCCTCGGAGATAGATATTCCGACTAGTCAGCAACCGGATGATTGATCCCACAACAACTTCGATAGTTCCTTAGCTGGACAACGAAAGATGCTCCAAGCTTCTCTCTCGAACTGCGTCACCCTCTTTTGCTATGCGTCTGCCTCTCAACTCTCAGTCTGCCCCACAAAAATTCCTTAGCGCTGCCTCTTCTGCCCAGTGTCAGCTCTACAACCCTCTGTGCAGCTTCTGTTGCCTTTGCGTTAGCCTCTTGGCCTAATGTGTCTTCTGCGCTGGCCTCCTCAGCCTCTGCGTCAACCTTCCTAGACTCGGCGCTGTCTCTCCGACACTTTCTCTGCCTCTCTGATATGTATTCTTGGCCTTCTGCCGAACTGCCCCTCGTTGCAACAGATCACTAACTCGATTTCTCAGCAAACCCTGCCTCAGAAAATCCAATTCTTGGTCAACTTGGTGTATCTCCAACTGACGCTCAAGCCTCCTCATATACTTTTCCCTTTGACGATTCAACGACCGAGATTAAGTCCCTAATCAACGACTAAGGTTAGATCTGGCTTGATCCTCATTATTTAGAACTTTCTCACCCATATTATATTTGTTAAGTTATGGTATGTTCTGTGCTTATAACAGTTTACTTATTTTTCTTATTATATTCCATAGATTAGCAATCACATGTACATAAAGTAAAGTGCAGATAGAACATTAAATGATCGACAGAAAACAAGCCAAGACAAAAGACACAAGATGTGGCAGCTAGCCAGGGACAAACCCCACAATGTGTGGGGAAACCCTTTGATCAAATCTTCTTTTATCTTCAATAATTCAGCAGAGAGAAATAGTACAATAAATTTGATTTATATTAGCAGTAGCAAACCCTAGATCAGCAGCATCAACATTAACAGCTTCATCATCAAACTAGGGCAGACGATATCTCACAAACTGACCGTCGGATTGGCTTGATTCCACCACCAAAAGTTGCAGCTTCTAGAGGAGGTTCAGATGAACCTACAACACAGTTCAAATGAGGATATCTTCTAGTCCACGCAGGTCAAACTTTACTTCTGCAGTTGCAGCGTCAGTTTCAGCAGCTTCCTTCAAACTAGGGCAGTCGATATCTTGCAAACCGTTCGTCGGATTGACTTGATTCCACCACCAAAAGTTGCGGCTTTCAAAGGAGGTTCAGATGCATCTATATCGCAATTCAGATGAGGAGATCTTCTAGTCCACGCAGGTCAAACATTATTTCTGCAGTTGTAGCTTCAGTTTCAGTAGCTTCCGGCTTCACATGTGTGAGGGAGAGACCCTTTTTTGCACAGTAGAGAAGAGACTCTTTTCTGCGCAGTAGAGAGAGAGAGAGATGTGATGAGATGAGTGAGTCCAAATGAGGAAAAGTCCTCCTATATTTATACACAATGTTGGTGTTTGAATAGATGCGATTGTTGGGCTTCTGAGCCTACATGAGTTGTAGGTCAGCTTGATAATAATTCCATAATCAAAATAGATTCATATCTCCATGAATACTTATCGGAATCGGATGATCTTTATATCAATCCTACACCTCTAGACAAGAGGAATCTAATAAAAATATTATCAGCCATGAATAAGATGACCCACATGAAGTTTTGCCCTAGTTGCCAATTTTAACAATATTAATACACATTAATATTTTAATTTTCCTAAGTTTAGACTTAGGAACCCCATTAAAAATATTAATTATTTTAGTATCTCTCCATCCGGGTGGAATTCCCCCAACGATTTCTGGGTCTTGGAGATCTCATGTGCCTTAGCCTCTCCACCAATTTTCATGGCTAGAGCACATCCGATGCTACCAAAAATCAACACTCTCTCTTAGCGAGGAATCTGCTCTAGTAATGCTTCACCATGGAAACATCACACTGATCCTCCGCAACGGTACCTGTGCCGATTCTTGGCCTGCTACCTCACATCCTCTACACTGCTTCTCCTTGTACTGCTTCCCATGACACTTCCACTTCCACTGCTACATCTGTATTGCAACTCCCTCTCAATATGCTGCCCATGCTGCCCTTAGCACCGCCACTGCTAACTACTGCACTGCAACTCAGTTACCGAGAATTAAGTAACTGACTTCTCCCAAATACTGACATTTCGGTCAGTTTGGAAGCCTCGTGATGCTAAAGCTGCCTCTGCTGCTATCCTGTGCTTCCTCTGCCTCCACTACGACGCTGCATACACCTATGTGCCTCTTGCATTGCTGCCACCTCCACTGCACTGCCTCAGATATTTGCACTCAAGCACTGCATTGCTACTCCACTACACTTTGCTCCACCTGACACCTGTCATCATGCTACTGTTTTTAAGGGCTCCCGTAGCCGGATGTGATCCAAGAGTTTGGGTACCTCAAGGATCCTGCCCCTAGTATGTAGTCCTCCTAACTACAACTCGATGTCTCCCCACCTCTTCTCTAGAGGTGCATGAGCACTCATGGCACAATCATCATCAGTCTCGACCTCTTTCTCCGCCTTAGCTGGAGCTGCCTTTGAATCAGAAGCCTCTCCCTTGTTTTTCTTCTTGGGACACTGGGATGCATAATGTCCTAGCTCCCTACAATGGAAACACTTAACCTTGGAGATGTCCTTCTTCTTCCTCTTTCCTTGCTGTCCCGTAGATGCTAGAGCCGCATCCTCCTCCTCCTCTTCCTTGACTCAAGCTCCCTTACCACTACTCCCCGCCTTGGTCATCCTCCTGATCTCTTCCTGTCGAAGAGCTGCTCACATTTCTTCCCAACCGGGAAGAGTAGCCCTGCCCAAAATACTTTGGACAAATGTCTCCCTGACCATAAACTCTGGATCCGGTGTAGACCCCATGGAAGTAAGATGGTCGTGAATCTCCTGCAACCTGAGAAGGAATGGATCTATTTGCTTGAGGGCACTTCCATGCAACAGAAAAAGTATAAGAGGAGGCTTGAGGGGCACTTGGAGTACACACTGAGGGAGACTAGTCAGTCCAATTTCTGGAGTGGGGTTTGGTGAGAAATTGAACCAGTGGTCTGGAGAGTAGTCAGGAGGCAGCAAGTACGGAACAGAGAGACGGGAGATCAACGCAGAGGAGGCATACGCAGAGCCAGAGGAAGCCACGCAGAGGCAACAGAGACTGCGCAAAGCCAAAAGGGTCTGCGTCATCCACGCAGAGGCTGTAGGAGTGACGCAAAAGCCCAGAGAGGCTACACAGAGCCTCAGTGGGTTGACGCAGAGGGTTTCAGGCTGTAGCAGAGGTCAGTAGGGCCTACGCTGGGTTTAGGAAAGTGTTGGAAGTTTGTCTATCTGTGGGTAAGCCAGTTTGGCACCCTATTGTACAAGAAAATTGCTAAATAATAAAATCCTCCCTTGCTGCATCGATTTTCCCACATTGGGTTTTTCCAGGGACATTAGTCCAAAATAATTGTGTCAATGTGTGCATATTTTTGTTTCTATATTATGATGTGATATCTGCAGTAGTATTTATTTTAATGTTTGTTGAAGTAATTTCATGAATAACTTATGATGAAATAAGTAGGAAAAGTAAATTAGTTGCTGCAGTGATAGAATTTTCACACTTCTGACATCCTTGTCAGGCTAAAAACACTCTCGATGTTGAAGCTCCCTCTGCCGCTAACAAGTGCTCCCTCTACTGACCTCTGCACTGCTGCAACAACTCCTGCATCTCGCACCGTTGCACACCTCTCTGTGCCATCCTGCACTGGTGCAACACTCCTGTGCCTCTCGCACTGTTGCAGCTTGCTAGCCTAGCACTGTCCGGGGACTCCTGCACTATAGCACTCTTTGTCGCTTCATCCGCATCTGTTTCTACCGACATCCACCAATCTTGCTACTCCTCTTCGGGGCTCCCGTAGCAAGGTATAATCCAAGAGGTTGGGTACCTCAAGGATCTTGCCCCTCATCGCATGTAGTTCTACTGACTATAGCTTGATGTTTCCCCACTTCTTCTCAAGTGGCACATGAGCACTCATGGCACAATCGTCATCCTCATCGACTTCTTTCTCCGCACTCGCTGGCGTTGCCTTGGACTTGGAAGCCTCTCCCTTGCTCTTTTTCCTTCGGCACTGGTTTGCAAAATGACCCAGTTCCCCACAATGGAAGCACTTGACCTTGGAGAGGTCCTTCTTCTTCCTTTTCTCCTGCTTTCCCGCAGATGCTAGAGCCGCATCCTGTTCTTCCTTCTTCTTGATCCTGACCCCTTTGCCGCTACTCCCCACCTTGGTCAGCAGTCTGATCTCTTCTTGATGAAGAGCCACCCATAGTTCTTCCCAATTTAGAAGCTTCGTCTTGCCCAGTATGCTCTGGACAAATACCTCCCAATCCTTAGAAACTGTGTTCAGTGCGGTCCTCACCATCAATTCCTCATCCGGTGTGGCCCCTATGGAAGTTAGCTGGTCACGGATCTCCTTCAACTGACCGAGGAAGACATCTATCTGCTCTCCCTTCTGCATCTGGTATGCCCTTAGCTGATTCTCCAGGAGCATCTTCCTCTGCACGGAAGTATGCTGGTACAATGTCTTCAAAGTGTCCCACATCTCCTTTGCTGTTTCCTTCTTGGCAATATGTGGTACCACATGATCCTTGACCCCATCAAGGATGATGCACTTTGCCTTAGCCATTGCCTCCTCGTACCTATCATTCGCTACCGGGTCAACTGGGATAGCCATCGTTCTCAAGGCGAAGCCCTTGATGCGATGTCTGTCTAGAATGGACAAGATCCTGGCCTTCTAGACCACAAAGTTGGACGCTCCGTCCAGCCTGTCCTGATCTCTCAGCCCATTCACGGCCATCTCGCTGCTCTTCTGTCGACTCCTCCGAGTCTCTTTGCTTCCCTCCTGGAAGTCCTTTGTTTAACTCCTGCTGAGTCTCTCTACTTCCCGTCTGGAAGTTCTCTGTTCAACTCCTCCTGAGTCTCTCTACTACCCGTCTGGAAGTTGTCCTCTTGACTCCCTCTGAGTCCTGATTTCGCTCCTGGAAATCCTTCTGCCAATGTCAAGTTGCCCCACTCTGATCGTCTGTGTAACTGCAACATTGATCCAGATTCCTTGGCTAGAAATCTGCCTCGGTAGCAACTCCCTCCTTCGTCTTGCCCGATTAGGTACCCCATAGCCTCCTATGCCCCAGCAACTAAAGGATTGAGCCACTTGGCTTGGTGCAATCTCGGCACCGGCAAATCAACTCCCCCAGCCAACTGCGTCAACCCTCCTGGCCTCTGCGTGGCTCTGCGTGAGCCTGAGTCTGCTTCCCTTAGCCTCTGTGTTGCCTTTCTCTCGCCTAGAATGATGACGCAATCCCTCTGCGTCACTCCTTCCTCTGTTGCTTTCTACAAGGATCAGCTTTGTCACTCGGGACAGCTAAATCTGCTGCAAATGCTCTGCTAAGTTGATGCCTTCAGTTTTCCTATGATCTACAACCACGCTCTGATACCATGTTGAATTTTCTAAGTCTATCCATTAGAAAATTAATTTATATTCTGTTGGTTTATTTCTCCTACTTGACTAAATCCGAACAAGTTATCTAATACAGTTAAATATTGAAATAAACACAATACCGTCACAACATCTACAAATCATCAATTGAAAGAAAACAAGCACACAAGTGACACCGTTATTTTTGGACCAATGTCCCCGAAAAAACCTAATGTGGGAAAATCGATGCAACTATTCAGAGGGTAATATTATTAAGCAGTCTATTTGAGTACAACTGGGTGCCTAATCCGGCTCACCTGACAGAGAAAAATAGACGGCAACAATACCTCTATAATCGGAAACAGATATTTAGAAAACCTGTCCCACGAAATCCTCTCCAACACAACTGAAGCTTAGCGTTGGCCCTTCTGGCCTCTGCGTCAGCCTCCTGCTGACCTGCGTTAGCCCCAGGACTCTCTGCGTCAGCCCTCTGAGGCACTGCGCAGCCTCTGGGAGCCTCTGTGTCACTCCCTTTGCCCTTTGCTTGGATGATGCCTTCTCTTTGGGCTCTGTGCTGCCTCTGTTGGGCTCTGCGTAGCCTGGACTGACCGCTAATCTCGCTCTCTCTGATTTTGTGCTGGTCTCCCAGTATTGTCCCTACCTCTCTGCCTCGTACTTACTGCCCCTCGCGGCTAATCACTGATTCAACTTTGCTTAGCAACTCCGCTCTAGCAAAATGAATGACTGATTACTCTAGTGTGTTCTCCAACTGACCCTCAAGCCTCTTCTTATACTTTTCTCTTTAGTCCATCAACGACCGAGATTAAATCTTTAATCAACGGCTAAGATTATATTTGGTTTGATCCATGACTTTTGGACCTCTCTAACCCAGTTTTATATTAATACCCATTAATATTTTATTTTTCCTAAGTTTAGACTTAGGAACTCCATTAAAAATATTAATTATTTTAATATCTCCCAAACCGGGTACAATCTGTCCAAACCATTTGTGGGTCTTTGAAATCTCATGTGCTTTAGCCTCTCCACCAATTTTCATGGCTAGAGCACATCCGATGCTACCCCAAAACAACACTCTACAATAGTCATTGAATTCATTTGACTCATATTCGGTTCCATTATCGGTCCTCAATATTTTGATCTTCTTCTTTGTTTTTGTCCTAACCAAAGCTTTGAAAGAGTGGAACTATTTGAACACTTCGTCCTTCTTTTTCAAGAAATAGATCCATGTTTTGTGAGAGAAGTCATCCACAAAAATTGCATAGTACAAATATCCTCCTAAAGATGTTACGGGCAACATACCAGATAGATCTGAATGGACCAATTGAAAAATATCGGAAGTTTGACTTTCACTTGAGGGGAATGGTCCCCTTGTATGTTTTCCAGCTGCACAACCCTGACAAACTCCTTTATGATCTAAGTTGAATTCGGGCATACTTGTGACCATCTTCCTTACATCAAGTAAGGCTTTGTAATGAAGGTGAGAAAATCTTCGGTGCCATAATTCGGATTGAAGAGAAGTATCACAAGTCATTGCTCCCAAAGGACTTCCTCCAACCTGATAGAGACCTTCAACCATAAATCCAAGTGTAAATGCATCTTTCGGGTTCCTTTGCCAAACATGAACCTTCCCGTCAATAAATGTCACCTTGAAACCTTTGCCTTCCATCACATAAATAGATACCAGGTACTTTTTCAGATCAGGGACATACAACACTTCTTGTAAATGAAGGGTTTGACCTTGATTTAAGTGAAGAGTGACAATCCCAATTCCTTTCACGGGATAGGCGGCATTATCCCCAAGTATGATCTCCATATTTGTCTTCTTTTCAACCAAGTTTGAGATGTCCTCCTTGTACCCAGTGAAGTGCCTTGAGGCACTGTTACTGCTCAAACTAGCAGGGGACCTAAAGAGGATCCCTAAACAGGCAAATGCTAGACCAAGGGCAACAAATGGAGACTTAGCCCATTGTTACGTCAGCTAAGGCTCCCTACTATTTACAGACTTTCACCGATGGGAGGAGACCCGGTAAGATGGAGTCACAAATGAAGGATAAATCAACAAATGGATATAGGGTGACCCAAGTAATCCCTTTCTAGAAGTGTTTGAAGAATGGAGCTTGCTTGCTTTCTAAGCAAGGTACAATGTCTTCTAAGAGAAGGATGGGAGGAGTTGAGGGTTAGGTTTATGGAATATGACTTGTAAAAGAGTTTCCCAATCCTTATTAAAGCTGGTATCCCGAATGGTTCTTGAAGAATTGTCTTTTCAAAGAAATGGGACCACACGGGACCAAGTGGACCTAGCCTAGGTTAGGAGGTAAGATTTTAGCAACTAATGATATTCTTAACCTAGACAAGGAACGGGAAAAGATCAAAGAAAGAATATTCACTTAAAGGTGTTGAATTGATCCTATGAGGCACTAGCCTTGGGGATACTAGGGCAAAGTTTGATCTCGGAGCTAGGGCTTGGCTTTTCTCACAACTCCACCATCGGAATGGCTTCAAAATTGGAGGAGGCCTTGAGGAGACACCAACGCAGGAGAGGCTAGGAGATCGAATTTTTTGGAGGGCTAGTTCGTTGGGAAAATGATGCCCTAAGTGACCTTGTTAGTTTTTGTAGCATCAAATGTGTTCTAGCTTTGAAATTTTGTGGAGAGGCTAGAATGCATGAGATCTCCAAAACCCAAAAATTGTTTTTAGAAACCCAAAACCCAGATCTTCAAGTTGATCCTAGCCATCAATTAAGATATGATCTTGGCTGTTGAAGTTTCGACAAAGGATTATAAGAAGAAGTCAATGGGGCTTCGAGAAATCACTTCAGCAGTTCGATTTCATGAGCAGATTGATTTCCAGAGTAGCAATAATCAATTGCCTTTGAGAGGTCCAGTGAGATTGAAGTAGTGATTGAGGGGCATGGACAGTGAGCCGAAGGAAAGATTTTCTAGATCCGAGGAGGCAGCAACAAGTGAGTTGAATTATCCCAGAGAGGCAGCGTTGAGGGACTACGCAGTGCTTCAGTCAGGTAGATCGATTTGGAGAGGAGAAAAATTTGTTCTCAGCTCCAGAGGCTGGGAAGGAGTCCCAAAAGGCCGGAGAGACGATTTTCTCAGCATCCAGAGGCAAAACGACTTCATTTGAGCCCAATTCAGAGCAAGTCGTCTAGCCAACTACACAGAGGTCGATGCAGTGCTGCAGGAGGCCGAGCTTTGATAGGGAAAGTCCAGCCAAAGATTGGTTGTGGGAGAAGGGTACTAGTTCCCTTTAGTATTTTACTCAGATTTTCTTGCTATTTGGATTGCCAATTGGGCATCCATAGATGTACTCAGATTTCACTGCTGCATAATAAAATAAACCCTCACTGTTGCACCGGTTTTCCCAAGTTGGGTTTTTCCGGGGACATTGGTCCAAAAATAACTGTGTAAATTTATGTGTGTGTGCTAACATTTCTTTTAGCGTTTATTTCTTCCGCAATTTTATTTGTGTAGGTTGGAGTGTGATTGATTCAGTATTCGCTGTAGCAAATAGTAAATAATTTGTTAAAAATTAATTTAACAATTAGGAAAATTATTTCTAGTTGTTGCAATAGGATTCAGGTTTCTGAATTTTCACATGGTATCAGAGCGTAGATGATCAACCGAAGAGCTTAGTAGCGAAGGAAGAGGGAGTTTCACTGTTCAGTGAGGGCAGGAGATCGAAACCCTAGAGGCAGCACAATCACCTTGGCCAAGGGGTTGAATTTCTTGAGGCGATTCTATTTTTCTAAATGTGAGGCAAAAAAATTCGATCTCTCTAGTTCAAGGGATCTCCTGAAAGCTTGGTCCTCCATGAACTTCATGTCTGGCCTTACTACAATCTTCCTATTGCTAGGAATGTAGATTATATATGCCTTTGAGGTTTTGTTGTACCCAACGAAGAACCTATTCTCTGTAGTCTGATCTAGTTTGGTCCTTTTATCATCTGGCACGTGGCAATAAGCAATGCTGCCAAAAATTCTGAAGGGGCTTACTTCTGACATTTTCCTTGTGAAAACCCCTTTTGGTGTTTTCTTCCTCGATGCTCTATGAGGAGTCCTATTCTAAATGTATACTGCCATGTTACATGCTTCTACCCATAGAAATTTGGGTAGATCCCGGTCATATAACATGGCCTTTGCAGCTCCAACAATGGTTCTATTTTTCCACTCCGCTACACCATTCTGCTGTGGATTATATGGAGCTGCCCATTCTCTCTTGATGCCTTCCTTCACATAAAAATCCGTGAAGTCCTTATCAATGTATTCTCCACCATTATCTGAGCGAAGCACCTTGATCTTCTCCCCTGTTGCATTCTCTACGAGAGCTTTAAACTCCCTGAAACGACCAAAGACCTCATCCTTGGTCTTCAAGAAGTAGATCCAGGTTTTCCTGGAATGGTCATCAATAAAGGTGACAAAATATTTGGCATCACTAAGAGCCCTAGTGGACATCAAGCCGCAAATATTTGAATGTACGAGTCCTAACACGCCATCAACTCTGCCATCACTTCTTTGAAATGCTGCCTTAGTGTTGATTTGGGGTAGCATTAGATGTGCTCTAGCCATGAAAATTGGTGGAGAGGCTAAAGTGCATGAGATCTCCAAGACTCAGAAATGGTTTGGGGAGATTCCACTCGGTTATAGAGATATTAAAATAAACAATATTTTTAATGGGTTCCTAAGTCTAAACTTAGGAAAAATAAAATATTAATGGCTATTAATATAAAACTGGGTGAGAATGTTCTAAAAGACATGGATCAAGCCAAATCTAATCTTAGCCGTTGATTAGAGATTTAATCGCGGCCGTTGAAGGCTCAACAAAAAAAGTATAAGAAGAGGTTTGAGGGTCAGTTGGAGATACACCAAGATTGATCAGTTAGTTCGATTTTTTGGAGCGGGGTTTGCTGAAAGAAATCGAACTAGTGATTAGAGTTGCAGCGAGGGGCAGTGAGTGCATAGCAGAGTGGCAGAGATAGTGCTGAAGGATCAACGCTGAGGCAGAGGAGGCTATGCAGAGCCAACAAAAGCAACGCAGAGGGCCAGAGGGATTGTGCAGAGGCTACTAGGGCCTGCGTGAGTGACGCAGAGGGCTAGAGAGCTGGCGCAGAGCTTTAGAACGCTGATGCAGAGGGTTCCGGGTTGACGTAGAGGCTAGGAGGGCTGACTCAGAGCCTCAGAGAGGCGTTGGAGAGATTTTCATGGAGCAGACTTGCTGAATATTTGTTTCCGAAGAGAGGTATTACTGTCAGATTGATTTCTCTATTGGGTGAGTCAGTTTGGCACCCTACTTGTATTCAAGAAAGTTGCTTAATAATAAAACCCTCAGAATTGTTGCACCGATTTTCCCAAGTTGGGTTTTTCCAGGGACGATTGTCCAAAAATAACGGTGTCCCTTGTGTGTTTGTCTATTCTTTTAGTTGATGATCTATAGATGGTTGAGACTGTACTTGTGTTTATTTTCAGTATTTATATGGTTAAATAACTTCTTAAGTAATTAAACAAGTAGGTGAAATAAACCAGATAGTACATGAAGAATTTTTAACGGGATAGGCTTAGAAATTTCAACATGGTATCAGAGGGTTGCAGATCACAGGAGAGCTGAAGGCACCAGCTAAATCAGAAAATTTGCAACAGAAACAACTATCCTGAGAGACAAAAGTTGTTCCTAAGCAGAAAGCAACAGAGGAGTGACGCAGAGGGCCTGCATCATCAGTTTGAGCCAGAGAGAGGGCCAGCGTAGAAGCAGTGAGAGGTAAAAGAGGTTCACGAAGAGCCACGTCATCCTTCTCAGCTAGGTAGGAGTGACGCAGTTGGCCAGAGGAGCGATTTAGCCTGGCGGGGATTGTGCAAAGCTAAGTGGCTCTGTTTCTTTAGCTGCTAGGGCCTAGGAGCTGTGGGTAGATTGTGGATTGTGAAGCTGGTGGGGTGCTATCGCTGTTGAAGCAGAACAATACCTAACGGGACAGAACCAAGGTAGAGGGAGTCGCTACCTAGGCAGATTTCTAGCCAAGAAATCCAGATCAATGTTGCAGGAGCAAAGGGGATCAGAGAGGAGCGATTCGACTGTTGGCAGAAGGATTTCCAGGAGGGAAATCGAGACTCAGAGGGAGTCTAGGAGAGGATTTCCAGGAGGGAAATCGAGACTCAGAGGGAGTCTAGAAGAGAACTTCCAGGAGGGAAGTAGAGACTTAGAGGGAGTCGAGGAGAAGAGCAGAGATGGCAATGAACAGACTAAGGGTTCGAGACAGATTGGACGGGGCGTCTAACTTTGTCATTTGGAAGGCCAGGATCATGTCTGTTCTAGATAGACATCGCATCAAGGGCTTCGCCTTGAGAACCGTGGCTATCCTGGTTGACCCGGTTGATAATGAAAAGTATGAGGATGCAATGGCCAAGGGAAAATGCATAATCCTTGATGGGGTCAAGGATCACATAGTTCATCATATTGCCGAGAAGAACACGACAAAGAAGATGTGGGATACCTTGACGACATTGTATCGGGGCACTTCTGTGCAGAGGAAGATGCTACTGGAGAATCAACTGCTGTCATATCAAATGCAGAAAGGGGAGCAGATAGATCACTTCCTCAGCAGGTTGCAGGAGATTCGAGACCAACTTACTTCCATAGGGGCCACGCCAGATCAGGAGTTCATGGTGAGGACCGCCCTGTATGCAGTCTTCGAGAATTGGGAGACATTTGTCCAAAGCATTTTGGGCAGAGCTAATCTTCCAGGATGGGAAGAGATGTGGGCAACTCTTTGCCAAGAAGAGATTAGACAATTGTCCAAGGTGGGAAGTAGTAGCAAAGGAGGTTGAATCAAGAAAGAGGAGTAGGAGGATGCAGCTCTGGCATCTGCGGGACAACAGGGGAAGATGAAGAAGAAGGACATCTCCAAGATAAAGTGCTTCCATTGTGGGGAGCAGGGTCATTATGCTATCCAGTGTCTGAGGAAGAAGAATAAGGGAGAGGCTTCTGACTCCAAGGCAGCTCCGACTAAGGCAAAGAAAGAAGTTGAGACAGATGACGACTGTGCCATTAGTGCTCATGCATCTGTAGAGAAGAGGTGGGGTGACATCGAGCTGTAGGCAGGAGGACTACAGAAGATGTGGGGCAGGATCCTTGAAGTACCCAAACTCTTGGATCATATCCGGCTACGGGAGCCCTGAGTAACAGTAGTAGGATGACGAATGTCGGTAGAAGCAAGATGCGGATGGAGCAGCATAACAGTGCTAGAGTGCAGGGATCTGTGGCAACGCAGTGAGGGTTGCAGTAGTGCGAGAGGCACAAAAGTGGTTGCAGCAGTGCGAGAGGCACATAGTTGTTGCAGCAATGCAGAGGCAACAGTGGGAGCACAGGATAGCAACAGAGGGAGCTTCAGCATCAGGAGGGCTTCTAGCTTGACAAGGATGTCAGTGGTTGGGTAGTGTTGACCACTACGTGTCAACTTCCCATAGCAATTACCCCCCTTTTCTTCGCAAAAGGGATAGCGCTTGATTGACATGTCCGTGCCATTCGACAGTCATCGTTGACTTGATCATATTATGTTGTAAACCCAGTCTGCATGTGTGAATTGTAAATAATCGTAGCAGATATGAGTCATGTATGTAAATTGCCTAGGTGGACCTAATTTTCTAGTGATAATCTATGTTCCGGAAGGTTTTTTGTCTCACCGATCTATGATCGGCAGAGTTTTCCTTCAGCCTAACCCCAAAGCCGGAACGAATTTTGTCATTAGAATCTTAGGGGAATTCTAGTGCGTTGACCTGCTAGATTATGGTTGTATCGCAGAACTGGGTGGTCTATGAGGGTCTATGTCAAATGGGTTTTTCCCCTTTAGATGTAAAATTGTAAAAGTCATGATGTAAAGTGTCTTGAGGGTTAGAAAATGTTTTAATCCCCTCATAAGTCCTAAGTCGTAGGTCCTAGGTGATTTTTCCAAAGGCTAAGTTCGAGGATCCATTTAAAAATAAATAAAAATTAAAAATTAAAAAATTGAAAAGATAAAAAACAATAAAAAAGAATATATATATAAAAGATATAAGTAAAAAATAATAAAATAAAATAAAAACTTAAAAATAATAAAATAATAATATTTTTGAGTAAATAAATGCAGAATTTCAATTTTTTAATGCATTAAAAATTCGACGGATGAGATTAAGAGATATCTTGATCCTCATCGACGGTCGAGATCATTTTGACATGGATCACTCGAACTAGCCGTTGGGAATTTTTCCTTTAAATAGGGTGCTAGGGGTCATTTGAGATCATTCGATCTGTGAGTCTTGTGCTGAAGAAAGCTCTCTTGTAAACTTTTTCTGGTGCTAATAAAGAAAGACTTTGGGGTTGAAATCTTGCTGGTGTTACTCTCCTGAAGTGCTGTGAGTTGTTTTATTTTCTGCATATTTTTACTTTTCAGCCATTAGTAATAGCTTGATATAGAGTATTGCTGAACACAGGTATCTTGTTCACTTACTGGGGTTTGAATGGTAATAATATTTTTGAAATAATGGCAGGTATCTCCATTGTATCTGGAATCTGGTATTATTTTTTCCCTCTTTATTGACGGTTGAAGTGAATTGTGCAGGAAACCCTTATTGAGAAGATCAGTGGGCGTTTGGGGAAGTTCTCGGCTGAACCAGCCAACTCCCACAAGCATTCTCTTGCAGAGCCCAGCCAGTTTCGATCCTGGGTTTATCATTTAAGTTTGTTTTATGAATGCATGAGAGATTTCTGAAGTATCTCATAGTAAATCTGATACTCTGATAATATTACTGTGATTATTGACAAATCTGGCTGCTTAAGAGTCGAAAAGTTGTAAATGTTGTAATTATTTACCTGATTTAGGGTTGTAGTTTTGTTTTTTGCACATATTATTTTTGGGTGTTTGTCTCTTCATTACAGGTTGTAGGGTTTTCTGAAGACTTCCGAGGGTTTGGTCAACTCCCTGTTATTGCTCAGGGTTTTGTTATATTACAGGTGGATTTGGGCATTACAAAGCACAGCCAATATTTTTTATGAAGTGTAACCCCTGTTTGTTGCACTTAAGTCTCTTATTCGATTTGCAGTGTTTGGTTTTTTTTATGCCATTCTCATAGCCGCCTACCCACGCAGCTCCAGCTCTCATGAATTTTATTGACCTGCATAAGACGTGGCTCCATGCGTTGATTCATCCTGCGCAGTCGCTCCACGCTGGCCATTCCACATACGTTGCAGCCTGTCTTACGTGATTTACGTTTCCTTTTTCTCACCAAGCTTCTGCCAACGTCAAGCCATCCATATTTGTTCTCTGCTGCTCCAAAAATCTGCACGCTGCCCACGATAAACACTGCAAGCCTGCACACGCGCAGAGTAAAACCCCTGAACACATTTGAGTCTCCATTCATCTACGCCTGATCCACGATTTCCTCAGCCGCATATCCATCAAGCAGTCGCCAGTCACTTGCGTAGCATCTCACTGCCATTCTGCAATCGCCCTCTCCGTCATAACGCATCTGCACATTGCCGCTGCTGCCAGAACTGCACTCTTCAGCTCCATTCTTCACCTCTCCGCGCAGTCATTGTCTCCCTCCACGCGCAGCCTGCAAACCCTCGCTGTCCTCTCTTCAAACTGCGGGTTTTATCCTCTTAACTTGCCGCCAAACAAAACTGCGTCCTGCGGGCAAACAAGTTTTCGAATTTTTTTTGAATACGGGCCAAGGTTCTGCATTTAGTTCTACTACAGGCATACGGTGATGTAATATCAGCCTAAGTTACGTTTCTTATGAGTTTGGTTTAGTTTTGTATCCATACGTTAATTTTTTATTTTTTTTTGCTTTTCATTTTAGTTTTATATTATGATTTAAAATAAAACAAAGAAAAATAAATAAAAAAATTCCCATAGATTAGAGTTTAGATCTGTTAAATTTTGGTTCAGATTTTTTAGATTTAAACTTTTCTAAGATTTGTTTTGATTTTGTTTAAAATTAGTTTTTAATAAAAAAACAAAAGATTAGATTTTAGTTTGATTTAGATTGTAGATTTTCTTCTTCTTTTTTTCTGACTTTAAAAAAATATCAAAAAGTTATAAAAATACAAAAATAAAAGTATAAAAAAGTCCCTTCAGTTTAGTTTAGATTAGGACTTTATTTTTGTTTCAACCTTTTAAATAAAAAATAATAAAAGAATTAAAAAATCATAAAAAGGGTTATCTTTCAGATTCTAGATTAGACCTTAGTTTGAAATTTTGATCAGAGTTTAGTTTGAATTTAATTATTTTTGTTTTATTTTTTAGCTTAGAATTTTTACTTTCATAAAAAAAAAGAAAAAAAAGAAAAAAAAGAAAAAAAAAGTTTTAAAAGAGTCCTTTTTTTTTAGATTTTAATTTTGACTATTTTTAGGTTTTAGTTTTAATAAATCTTTAGTTTTAGATTTGGATTAGGATTTAAGTTATTTTAGTTTTTTCATTTAAAAAATATAACAATAAAAAATTCATAAAAATTATAAAATTACAAAAAGAAAAAAAGGGTTTCTTTTATTTTAGTTTAGTTTAGATTTTAATATTATTTAGATTTTTATTTAAAGTTTCATTTAGTCTTTAATTTTGTTTTATTTGAAAAATATAAAAATATTTTTTGGAAATTGTTTGCCAGTTTCAGTCTTGGCTCAGGAATTTGGTATGTTTTATCTTTTCTGCTGAGGCTAAAATTTTGATGTGGGAATAATATTTATCATTTCTTTATATGGTTAAACATGCTTAAATGTTCATTTGAAGATTAACTACATGAATGTGATCTCTGGTTAGCACTTTACGTGGTTGTTTAAAGCACTTTATCTTTCAAAATTTTAATTGCTGGAGTATCATTAAGCCATTAAGCATTTATTGATTATCTCGCATTTGGTAAAAAGTTAAGCTTTGTTTGATGGTAAATGATTGTTAATGAGCTCATATTTCTGCAGCATTTGATAAATAATCGTTTCATCATTCATTTCATAAGGCACTGGTCTATTAACTTAGTAAAATCAATTTAGTGCTTGTTTCCTCTCGTGTCTCCCAACCCAACTGGTCCACAGTTGGTCATCCATTGTCCCATAGGGTCTACCCCCCTTAGCTGCGGGAGACAGGCTTAAACGGAGAGATCGGGGATCGGGGTGACAGCCCCCGGTCTGATCGTTGTCGTGACAATCCGTGCGACAACAGGTAGATCAGTTACTTATTTCTCAATAATTGAGTTGCAGTGCTGCAGTAACAGTGGTAGTGCTATGGGCAACACGATGTAGCATGATGAGAGAGAGCTGCAGTGCAGATGCAGTGTTGGGAGGAAGGACCAACAACAACACAGATGTAGAGGAAGCTGCAGTACAGATGTAGCAGTGGCAGTGGCAGAGCCATGGGTAGGAGGTAGTAGTGTACAGGATGTTGGGCAGCAGGCCGAGCATCAACACAAGTATCGGTGCCGGATGATCAGGGTGATGTTTAGTGTTGGAGCATTATTAGAGCACATTCCTCGCTAAGAGGGAGTGTTGATTTGGGATAGCATTGGATGTGCTCTAGCCATGAAAATTGGTGGAGAGGCTAAAGCACATGAGATCTCCAAGACCCAGAAATGGTTTGGGGAAATTCCACCTGGTTAGAGAAATATTAAAATAATTAATATTTTTAATGGGTTCCTAAGTCTAAACTTAAGAAAATAAAAATATTAATGGGTATTAATATAAAATTGGGTGAGAATGTTCTAAAAGACATGGATCAAGCCAAATCTAATTTTAGTCGTTGATTAGAGATTTAATCTCGGCCGTTGAAGACTCAACAAAAAAAGTATAAGAGGAGGCTTGAGGGTCAGTTGGAGATACACCAAGATTGATCAGTCAGTTCGATTTTTTGGAGCGGGGTGTAATATTCCTAATTAGCTATGGCTAATTGGAATATTCAATTTTGTTCAATTTTTGCCTTTTGTAGTTATTTGTAAATAAAAAGTGAGGAAGGGGGAACATAACTCACTTTAGAATAAAAAGTCATTTCCTAGGTAGCACAACGTTGTGACTTAAAGGGGAGCCAAGGGGGGCCAAAGGGGGACATAGAAATAGAGCCCACGCAGACACATGGAGGCACTGCGCAAGAGGAAAAGAACACGTGGAAAGAGGGGAATCACGCAAGAGAAGGTGAGCCTAGGGATTGTGAGAGGCAGAGGCTATAAAATAGATAGGAGCCCCCTCATTTTGGATCATTCAGTTATGTGCATTTTGAGCTAGTCGTTTCGAATTCTGAGCACGCTGGCTGTTTAGCTAGTCCGCAGCACTGTTTAGTGCATCGAGTTTCTCCGTTCGGAGATCTCACCCTTAGCTCCGGAAGACTTCGAGTGTCTGCTCGAGCAAGGTATTTTGTTGGACACCTAATCCTCAATGGGTTAGTGTGGAAGCCGAATGGACAAAAGGAGTCCAAGAGACCTTAGGATGTGAAACCCAACGGTCATAACAATGCAATGTTGCACGAAGCGGGAGCGAAGCGGAAGCGCGGAGCGCGGAAGTGTCATTTTCCAAAAATCTAGGAAGCGAAGCGTCCGCGGAAGCGTCTGCTATATATATATATATATTTTATATTTTTTTGCATTTATACTCAAAACAAACATCCCAAATACCAAATTAATTGTAGAAGACATGAAAACATGCATATTTTTGCATAAATCAAGATAGATATGGCATCCATGATTCCATTGTAGTTACTAGTATGTACAACAATCATCTATATTCTAGCTATTACAAACATACATCAAATTTTTAAGCATATTATAAAACATAAAACATTTAAGCATATTATAAAACATAAAACATAGAGCATATTATGATTTATCTAGCAAGTGAGCAACTGTCAACATTTGTCATGTCCAAAATTCAAATAATAATGTTTACAAAATATGTCACTTGGTCACCGCCAAGCCAAAAAGGTTCAAAATTCAAATTCACAAGTCTACAAGTCTAATGAGTAATCTATGACAAAAAGAAATAGATTGTGAATATATCTACTAATCTCTCCTCCTTCCACCATGAATAGAACGTGATGGCGGGCCTCCACGTGGTGGCAATGAAGAAGATGGTCCCTGTGTAAGTCGTGGCACTGGAACTGATGAAGAAGAACCCCCTGCTGTTGGTGTTGAACCATGGAACCTAGGAACCAAGGGACCAGATGGGGGTGGGGGTGGTGGCATATCAACACGGTCATCATCATCCTAGAATCGCTCAAAAAATTCATGCAAAAAAAAAAAACACTAGTTAACAAAAAAATTAAAAACATGAATTAGAGAAATGCTTTATAAGGGAAAATTGGAAAATTCATACCACAATGGACATACCTGGATAAGAGCATCCTCTAATTGCTCTAGTCGCAACACTCCATCCTCCAAATTGGGCTCCTCTGGATTCTTGTCCCAAGTCAACAAGTCTTTATTAGACTTTGCATCTTCACAGTAATGGGACAACAATCGCAAGTTGTAATGAACATAAACCAAGCTCTCTGCCCGGTCTAAACTCAACCTGTTCCTTTTAACACTGTGGATGAAAGAATAAGAGCTCCAACACCTCTCTGCAGAAGAAGTGTTTACCACCTGTGATAGCACCCGCAATGCCAAACTCTGTAGAAGTGGAGTAGCCCCCTCCATGCATGTTCCACCACTCAAGAGCAGAAAAAGTCTCTCGATCTTGAATTGCATGCATGCTCCCAAATGGACCAGTGTTGAGCGTATAGTTGCTCACCTGTCTCCGTACCAATGCAGCCTCCTCATCATCAGGGATTAATCTACTCAATGCAGCCTCGCTTCTCCTTCTTCACTCCTCCAAGCTCTCCTCTCTTCTCCTCTCCTTTCCTCTCTTCTCTTCTCCTCTCCTCTCTTCTCTTCTCCAACTCTCATAAACTCAAAGTGAGAAAATGAGAAGAGAATGGGGGCTTTATTCTTTTCTAAACTCACCCTAAACTGGCCCTAACCCACCCCCTCATGCTTAGTTAAGTTAAATTTTAAAAGAAATTAAAAAAAAATTATGTTTATTTTGCTGCCCCGCGGGTTGCGCCCGGGTGGCGTGCGCTTCCGGGCAGGTTGCGTGGCGCCACCTCTTGCCCGAATCGCCTTCCGAAGGGCGATTCCGGGGGCAACGCAACCTATATGGCAGGAATCGTTTTTAAAACTAGGAATCGCGCTTCTTTTGGAGATTCCGGAACGATTCCGTACGGGTTGCGATTCCGGCTTTGGATCCGCGGGGGGGGGGGGGGGCGATTCCTGCAACCCTGTAACAATGTACTATAAATGTATATCAGTTGTTAATAAAAATGTATTGTCATGATTTATCATTCATATTTCTCTTGCTGTCCATGTGTGTTTAACATGGTATCAGAGCAGGCGTATTCCTGCCCTGCATAATTAATTTGAGCCATTTGTTTTATGGCCTTTCTGTGCAGTTTATTTCTGCCATGAACTTCATGAATATTTTCTCATGAATATTTCTTCAGCTAAATTTTAGCTGCAACCTGTTAATACCGCTGTTGGTGTCTGCTCTCCATATAGAAGCGCCTCCATACTCCTGACACTGCCTGCGCTGCTCCTCCATATAATTAGCTGCTCCTTACACTGCATGCGCTACCTCCTCAGAATTTTCTGCCTGAAATCCGCTGCTGACTGACATCTCTGACCTCTACTCTCTGGTGGCCTATGCAGGTTGTGGCTCTCTTCTGCGTTACCTGCACCCTCTGTCTTTTACAGTCCTGACCCTTGAAATTAGACCTGCGCTCTCTGTCCATAAGCGTTTCATGGTAATTTTAGTGCTGTCCTGTCTGTCATTTTTATTCGCTGGCCCTGTGTGTCATATGCGTTTTATTTCTGAAGGCTGGCCTGCTCCACGTGTCCTGTCTGAGCACTGTGCGTTAAAATTGTTTTTGAAAGGCCTGCGATTTTGTTTCTGCAGGTTGTGGCTCTCTTCTGCGTTACCTGCACCCTCTGTCTTTTACAGTCTTGACCCTTGAAATTAGACCTGCGCTCTCTGTCCATAAGCGTTTCATGGTAATTTTAGTGCTGTCCTGTCTGTCATTTTTATTCGCTGGCCCCGTGTGTCATATGCGTTTTATTTCTGAAGGCTGGCCTGCTCCACGTGTCCTGTTTGAGCACTGTGCGTTAAAATTGTTTTTGAAAGGCCTGCGATTTTGTTTCTCCATCGCCTTGCAGTCTTCTTCCTGCTGTAGCTTTGGTCCATCTATTTTCAGGTCTCACCTCACAGATTGTGAATACGATTTCCAACCTTAGTAATCTTGTCTATCAAGCTCTTCACGTATTCAGGCCCTATGCTCCACAGAATCCAAAATCGGATTTGAGCAGGGTTACCATCGCCGGCATAACAATCACAATAGCTGTATTGACTCTTGGGATTGTAGGAATAGGTTTTTTATGCTTGTAAGCAAAAGAAAAGCGCTGATAAGGTGATTGAAATGTACAAACCATTCGCATCATGGGAAGTGAGTAATCGAGATGGTGGTTGACTCTGATCTATACAGCGGCCAGTGGTTTATTCCATGTATATCTCTGCGATTATACTGATGTGTCTCTCTGGTTACAATGACATATTTCTGCTGTTCCAATTGCATATATCTATGGTGATGTTGGCATCGCATTTTTTCCCAGTGAGTCGCATCTCTTCACCGTGAGTCATATCTCCTTTCTGTGCATCGTATTTCTCCATTGAGGGCTGTATGTCTTTACTGCTTCTTACCAGCCCATATAAAGAATCTGAAAGCTGGGTTCCCAGCGACACCGCATCGGTTTAACACTTGCACTACAAGTTCAGCCCTTTTGGAGACCAATTTCCTTGTTTTTTGTATCAATCAGAGTATCCAACCTTTGATGGATGTTCTCCTCTATTGTTTGGTCTTCTCCTGCACCCTTGACAGCTCCAAGATCTCTCTCTTTTCCTTCCGGTTTTGCTGTTTTTGTCTCGACTCTTTCGTTTACAGCATTACCGTAACTAATGAGGGAGAAACTAGCAGTGCTCCGCTTGCTGTTCTGGGACGTACCCACTTGATTTGAAAAGTAACTAGATTGAAAAGCGCACGTTTTCCTGGGTTGCTTCCACAAGCCTGTTAAGGAGAACAAAGCTCGTGATGGTATGTCGTGTTGATTGGAAAATTCATCATTGATTGTTGGACTAGAGGGTGGCTTGAGTATGGAATTGTAGCAGCATTCATCTGTAGTATTTGCAATTGGTTTGGCATGAGAGGAAGATTTCAAGATGGAAAGGATATGATATATTGAGAGGAGCGTTAATGGTTTTCCTTCGCGAGAAGGGCAGAGGGAAGCTCTGTATTGCATCATATCTGCAGCTTCCTCTTGTGAACCGCATGAGGGCACTTAGAATGTAAATACCGCAGAAGTCTTGTAAATAATTGAAGATTTGAGCTAAATAACTAGGGCTCAAAGGGAATTTGACAGTGTGCACAGCTTACGTGTTGTCAGCTCCATTGAAGCGGAAGTGTGGTGGCTTGAAACCGCCATTTGTGGCTCTCCAAACCGCCACTCCATGGTTGATTGAAGGGAAAATGTGATTTGTTTTTGCAGTGTAAAGTTGATATATCATGTAGAGCGTGTATCATATCATGGTGCGTTGAGTTTATATGTGAAGTGTCATATGAGCATTTGTAATTGATTTGCTTTAGTGAATGTACCGGTTCAAATTAGTATTGGTTGTATATGACATGGAATATTAATTGAATTGATTCATATTTGAAGACTGTGCCACTATATATATATATATTAATCGACTGCGTTGGTTGATGCGTTGAATTTTGTGGCATATTCATGTTCCTTTGTCATCACCATTCAGTGTTGCAGCAATAGTCCAACAAGTTTTGTGTAATTTCTAGCTTAAAAAAAAAGATTGGAGAAAATGACTAGAATTACTAAAGTATTAGAGTTCATGAAAACTCTTATACAATGTATTTTTGATGACACATTCCAAATCAGCAAAGGCTCTCTCTCAGAAATTCAGACATGTCTACAATATGCACAAGAACAGATTGAATTCTTGCAACTTGAATCTCAACTACAACACGAAGAATTACAACAGTGGAGTCATCATTCTGAACCTGTTTCTGTTCAGAAGATTGAAACAGACTCCCATAAACAGCAAGTCAATATTGTTCAAGTTCATTCAGATCCAGTGCCCAATAAAGCAGCAGTTGTACATGCAGATGTAGAAACTCAGTCTGCACCTTCCAAGCCCATCATCAGACCTTGGGAACAGCTTGTCCACAACAAGCACAGAACTGGTCTTGAATATGACAAGGACTTGTCCTTTCATATTCCAGACTATGCCAAGCCCATTCAGTTTCAGAGTGCTGGATTCATTCATGATAGTTCAGCTGCTCCTCATGACAGTTCATATCCAGCTGTTCTAGATTCTGCCCCTCTTCCACAACAACAACAACAACAACAACAGATCGTGAAATGCCAACACTGTGACCGAGTTGGCCATTTGAAAGATCACTGTTTTGATCTTCATCCATGTAAGCATTGTCATGAAACTAGCCATTCTTCACACAGATGCTTCAGAAACAAACATCCTGCAAGAACAAAGATTCATCTTGGATGGATCGCTTCTTGGCAATGGGCATCAACAGCCAAGAAGATATTCCAAACACATGTCAGAACTTGTTCTAGAGTATTGAACAGTCTTGCAGTTGAGTTTTCTCCATCATCTCACCTTGTATCTGACAGGGGGGGAAATGATGGTCATCTATAAGCTTCAAAGCCACATCAAGCGAGCCTGAGCCACAACCTGCCACACCAGTTCCAAAGTTGTAGCCAGAGACAAAGATGCCTGTGAGCATGCCTTCAGTTGGTAATCTGGGACACTTCATCTAGCAGAAGACTTCAGCTTCTTGCCAGTTTCGGAAGAATTCCAGGAACAAAAGTGGGGACACTTGCTCTAGCAGAAGACTCCAGCTTCTTGCCAGTTTTGGAAGAGTTCCAAGAATTGCATTAAGCATTCCAGAGTTGTTGGTCATCCTTAAACCATCACAGGTTGAGACTTCCCTTTTTCAGGTTGAAATTCTTCCTTTTATGCGGGGTGAGACCTCCCTTTATTGGTTGAAGGTTTCCCTCTTCAAAACAATAGGAGCACTTCCTCTAGCAGAAGACTTCAGCTTCTTGCCAGTTTTGGAAGAGTTCCGGGAACTGCACTAAGCGTTCTAGTGTTGGTGGTCATCCTTAAACCACTGCCCTTTATACCAACATTTCAGAGAGCACATTCAGCCTAGTGTTGCCATGCATTTTTGCACATTTTGTATTACAGCTCTCTTCTTGGACTCATACATAACCCTTCGGATTAACGGGGGAAATGCTGAACACCTAATCCTCGATGGGTTAGTGTGGAAGTCGAATGGACAAAAGGAGTCCAAGAGACCTTGGGATGTGAAACCCAACGCTCACAACAATGTACTATAAATGTATATCAGTTGTTAATAAAAATGTATTGTCATGATTTATCATTCATATTTCTCTTGCTGTCCATGTGTGTTTAACATATTTCCTTTGGTGTTTCAGTAGTAGTTTCATCGGCATTCCAGCAGCAGTGTTTAGCAGCGTTTTGGAGGACTGCGCAGCACTGGGAGAGGGACGCAGTTCTTTCTGGTGGCAGTGTTGGATTGGGGTTTGCAGGTGGATTTGTGCTGGGAGATTGAGCAGGGGTCTAGCTCTTGTCTCATTGGAGGATTTTGGCAGGGTTTCAGACAATGTTTCAGGTAGAGTTTAGAGGGGTTTTCCTTCAGTGGCAGTGCAGGGCATTGAGGAACTGCGCAAAACCCCAAGAGGGTGTTTTTCGGGGGTCGGCCATTCCAGGAAAGCTTTCTGAGTTTATTGAGTAGAGCCCAAATCCAGAGTTTCAACTTTTTCCGAGGAGGGGAGCAGCCCCAAATCATCATTTGTTTTCTAGCAGCAGCAGCAACATCCACACAGAGAGGCCATTGTTGTCATTCTGAGAGTATTTCTTCACTTGCCTTGTGCAAGTCGAGGTGCCATCTGTCTAATCACCTCTTGTAATCATTTTATTGCTTAGTATAATAAAATGGCTTAGCATTTCTCGCTGCATTTCTTGTGTATCTGCTTATATTTCTGGTTTACATTATTATATGTTGTTCCACTGTTATTTTATCACTCTTGGGTTATTATATCATTTGCACATATTTGGTTGGAGTTTTTGTTGGGGTTTGAGGAATATTACACGGGGTTTGCTGAGAGAAATCAAACCAGTGATCAGAGTTGTAGCAAGGGGCGGTGAGTGCATAGCAGAGAGGCATATATAGTGCCGAAGGATCAATGCTGAGGCAAAGGAGGCTACGTAGAGCTAGCAAAAGCCACACAGAGGGCAAGAGGGATTGTGCAGAGGCTACCAGGGCCTGCGTGAGTGACGCAGAGGGCTAGAGAGCTAGCGTAGAGCTTCAGAAGGCTGACACAGAGGGTTCCAGGTCGTCGTAGAGGCCAGGAGGGCGGACTCAGAACCTCAGAGAGGCATTGGAGAGATTTTTGTGGAGCAGACTTACTGAATATCTGCTTCCGAAGAGAGGTATTACTGCCAGATTGATTTCTCTGTCGGGTGAGCCAGTTTGGCACCCTAGTTGTACTCAAGAAAGCTGCTTAATAATAAAACCCTCAAAACTGCTGCACTGGTTTTCCCAAGTTGGGTTTTTCCGGGAACGATTGTTGAGACTGTACTTGTGTTTATTTTCAGTATTTATATGGTTAAATAACTTGTTAAGTAATTAAACAAGTAGGTGAAATAAACCAGAACTAATGCATACAATTCTTTATCATATGTAGGATAATTAACCATTGCAGAATTAAAAGTCTCAGAATGGTAGCATATGGGTTTACCATGTTGTATCAACACTGCTCCCATGGCATAATCATTGGCATTTGTTTCGATCTCAAATGGCTGTTGAAGATTTGGCAATGCTAATACTGGTGCTGTACTAATTTTTTCTTTCAAGGTGTCGAAGGCTTTCTGCTGTTTGCCTCCCCACTAAAACACCTTGTTCAATCCTGTCAAAGCATGTAAGGGAACTGCAATTAAGGAAAAGTTAGCAATAAACTTTCTCCAATATTGTGCTGCCCATAGGAAGCTTTTAACTTTTGTAGCAGACTTGGGTTTAGGCCATTTTACAATGACTGCAACCTTAGAGGGATTTATCTTCAATTCACCACCCCCTACAATATGACCCAAATAATTCAAAGATGTTTTACCAAATTCACATTTGATAATTTAACATAGAGATTTTCTTGCTTCAAAACATCTAGAGTCTGCTTTACATGCTTTAAATGTTCTTCCCATGTTTTACTGAATACAAGAATGTCATCCAAATATAAAATTACAAAATCATCAATAAAAGGCCCGAGTACATCATTCATAACCCTCATGAAAGTGGCAGGAGCATTAGTTAAGCCAAAAGGCATAACTAGCCATTCATACAACCCTTGCTTTGTTTTGAAAGCAGTCTTCCATGCATCTTGCTCTGCTACTTTGACCTAATGGTAACCACTACGTAGGTCCAACTTGGAAAAGTAAAAAACCTCTTTCAGCTGATCCAATAGATCATCAATGCGAGGAAGGGGATAACAATTCTTGATCATTATTTTATTCAGTGCTCGGTATCAATGCACATCCTCCACGAACCATCTTTTTTCCTTACCAACACGATTGGAGATCTGCATGGTGATGTGCTTGGCCTTATGAACCCTTTCTCGAGCAGCTCCTGTACTTGCTTCTTGATCTCTGCATTCTCTAAAGCGGATAACCTGTACATTCCGATGTTAGGCAATGGAGCATCTTGCTGCAAATTAATATCATGTACAATTTCCCTTTTGGGTGGCAGACCTTTTGGTTCTTGAAATAAGATATCATATTCTGAAACAACTTTTTCTAAATCAGCTTGTTGTTTAGCATCACAGCCTTCAAATACATTGGTTTTATCAAGTTTCTTTTCCTTTACAACCATCAGTAAAAATTGCTTGCATGAATTTACAATTCTTTTCATCTGCCCTGAGTTTATGAGAGTATAATTATTCTTGAGTTTATGAGCTCTTACAATATATTCGATTCCATCTTTAACGAGTTGATACTTATTTTCAGCTCTATAGAAAATGGCTTTTATATCATACAGGTAAGGACTTCTTAAAACAATTCCATATATATTCAAGGGAACGATATCTAACTCAAACTCATCTACAAATGCTGACCCAAAAGAAAACCTAAGTTTACATTGTCTAGTCACTTGTAGTTTTGCTTTATCACATACCCAACCTAATGGATATGGCTTCTTGTGAGGTGTGGTTAGTAGTCCCAATTTATTTACAATTGCTTCAGAAATTAAGTTTACTTGTGAGCCACTATCAAACAAAGTATCAATCTTTTGATGCTTGGAAATAACTCTAATATGAAAAAGCTCATGTCTTTTCCTCTCATTTTCTTCACTATCAATAGTTTGGGCAGAATTACTAGTAGATGCTTCAGAATTTTTACCTTTTATACCTGTGGCTACGATTGTTGTTTCATCACCTGAGTCTGACCCCAAATCTTTCTGTATAGCAGCAACAGTCTTCTTCTTCTTGCCATCGAACTTCTTGGGTTTCAGCTCCGGATGCAAAGACCAACAATGTTCATCATCATGTCCATCCTTCTTGCAGTGAGTGCATGAAGGTTTGGCCTTCTGTATAGAATTTGCCTTCCTCTCTTTCAATTTCTTTTTCCTCTTTTCGTTGTTCTTGCTTGCAGTGGGTTTTGATGATCTCCCAATCTCTGGGTTCACATTCTTGCCTCTAGCCTCTAGATGGGTAGCCTGAATAGATACTTCATCTATGCTAGTAGGGTTAAACATGAGAATGGTGTGCCTTAAATAACTACGTAGACCACCTATATACTTCAGCAAAGTTTCAGGTGAGTCTAAAGAAATGCCTAGAATCAAAACTCTTTTTCTAAATTCTTGGGTGTAGCTTTATACACTTTGCCCTTTTAATTGGTGAAGAGTTTGCCAACTCATCATAGCTTGCTACATATAAGCTAGTGGATAGAATTGTTTTTTAATTGCAGAAACAAATTCACTCTAGACAGAAAGAATTTTACCATGCTTCTTCAAGTCAGCTTGTGTCCTGCCTTCCCACCATACCAAGGCAGTTCCTCCAAGGTGTAGGCTGGCCAACTGAATTTTACTCCTGTCTGAATCAATGCTCTGCACCCTGCAATACACATCAATCTGTCTAATCCAGTTATCTAGCTTCTCTGCATTTAATTCTCCATCATATATTGGCAAATCAAATTTAACATCTAATTTAATCAAAGATGTTTTCTTCTTTTTATTTTTAGGGCTATCAGGAGGTGTGGACAGAGGAACCTCTTTTCCTTTCCCTTCAGAATGGCCATCTATAAGAGATTATTTTGTTCCTTTGTCTTGTTTGGAGGTTGAAGAGTCTTCACTTCGACCTTTCTTAAATTCTCTATACATTTCTTCTACCATGGCTCTCATGGTCATGAAACTGTCCATGAACTGAGAGTCTGATTCCAAGGGATTTTCTTCTGCCATTTTCCTCCTAGGATAGACTCTACCAATTTCTGGGTTAGTTTCAACCAGTTCTCCTTCTCCTAATTTAATCTTTGACCTAGTTATCATTCACAAACAGTCCAGCACAAGCTTGTCTAACCTTAGCAACCTAAAGCTCTGATACCTTGTGATCTGATAATGAGATCTAAGACAATAATAAGGTATTACAGACTTATGTGCATGGATTTGTCTATGTCATTTTATGCAATGGATCGATAAGATTGCGAAATGCACAGACAATGAAGCAGTAAACAAAACATAATAGGCAACACATGACACAACAAATTTAATGAGGAGTTCACCCAATACTCCTGGGCTACATCTCTTGGTCCAGCCTTCAGTGGTGGCCTCTCTATTATGTCTTCAAGGAGAGTTCTTTCCACAACAATGAGCTTAATTTGAGTCTCACACACACAGAATACAATAACAAGAGCTTTACTTGAACCTCTCAAGTTTCCTCTGAGTACACAGACTCCCTCAATGCTCTTTGTCTCTGTCCTAACTTTGTCTCGACATTTGCCTGCAATACTGCCTCCTTTTCTTCGCTCTCTGTCTGTGGCTTTAAAGCCAAAGCTGTGTTGCCTGTTCGTTTTAGGTTCTCGTCTCTCGGTCTCCCCGGCCTCTGTCTGCTTCGAATCCCTCTTCCAGCATTATACAATCATTGCTTAACGCATAGAGAGGAGGTGGCCACCTATTCTATAACGTATGAGTGCCTCGGGCCTCTGCAACACCTAAAACAGCCGCGCTCTGTTAAACACAGTGAAAATGGATTTTAACAGAGAAAATCCGCCAAAACTCAATGTATTGGACTTCAAAAGTCCTTAAATCCTCCCTATTCTCCCATCGGGTCCACCTATTGGTCGCTGTCGCTTATTGCCATGGCTCTGTTCCTGTGTGTTTCGTAAATATATTAAAAACTGCGACAATGCATTAGAAATGGCTTTCCTCCGGACTTGAAATTATATATATTAGCCTTAAGGTACCCTTTCGGGTCCGGCTTATTGCATTGGTGCTTTCTCCTTCGCATTTCGTTTAACAAACGAAACTGCGAAAATACATTAAAAATGATGCTTGACGGATCTCAGGATCCATACAATATGGCTTATAATATTATCGGGTCCGGTCCATCAGGTCGCATATATACATATATACATAACTCTCGCTCCTTTGTATTTTGCCGATTGCGATTTGGCAATGCAACGTGGGCCGTTGATTTGCGCGCTTGATCGACGGTCCTCGTTGACCCTGCCAGTCACCATCGCATCTCCTATGAGGTCTCTGCCGATCGTCGTCGCAAGCCTTATGTGGATCCCGTCGATATCCGCTAATTGCCGTCGCAAGGCTTATGTGGATCCCGCCGATCTCTGCCGAAGGTCACTGCTGATTGCGATCTGCCGCTCAGATTTGGACCGTTGATCGGCTAGATTTGACGGCTACTGTGCATTACTTGTTCTGTCTCCAATACTCTGTTTTTTCACTGAGTTCACGGGTTTTTTCCTTCCGATAGTGTTTTGAAAGGCTTCCTTATGTGATTTTATTTGGTCTTTGGCATGATTTTTTAGTTTGTGAAGACAAAGAGAGTGTTTCTTGGATCAACATTTGTAGCATTGGTGGTTGTACCCGACTCCCTATGAAAATATATGGTACCTCTCCATATTGGAGTACATTTCATTCTTTTTCCCATAGTAATCTAGAAGTCCATATGCTCCTCTTTGTAGCTAGAGAAATATTTTCTAACCCTTGTCATGTGAGCTGATGCTCCACTGTCTATATACCAGACTCCCTGTGAAGCTGATCCTGCTAAGCAAGCAAATTCGTCCTCCAATCTGGAAGACAAATCTGAAGTCTCCTGAATGTTACTTCTGTCCATGGCTATGCTTGAAGAATTTAGTGTGCTATTCCTCTTTTCCACCCTGACGTTGACTCTGCTCTAGCGAATTGCTGCAAAAAACCTCTGCGTCCAGCTAGAGATCTACTCAACAAGAAAATTTGAGCTGCTCCCTCTGCCTATGGAATCACTTGTTTTGGAAGAATCGTATTTTCTGCTCCTCTCTCAGAAAAATCAGTCTTCCTCAAGTAATTCGACCTTCTCACAAAAATATTGCACTGCTCATTGAGAATTTCGACCTGCTGCCCACATTGAGCAGCGAAATTCCTTCTTTTCTCTTCTGAGCTCTCCGGTTGATCAATGAACCTCTGATACCATGTGAAATTTTATCTATTGCAGCTACTGGAAATTATTCTTCTAACTCAAAATTTAATTATGTATTTTATTTGCTACGATAAACAGCGAATAAAATCACGACTGCAATTTTCATTATAAAAAAATTGCACAAATTAAAATACTGGAAATTGAGAAATTCTAGCATGCACACAATAAATTTGACACAGTTATTTTTGGACAACTGTCCCTGGAAAACCCAACTTGGGAAAACCGGTGCAACAGATGAGGGTTTTATTAGTAATCTTCAGCAGCAATTTTGAGTACAATAATTTAGATGCCCAACTGGCAATCTAATTTGAGGAAAATACTGGCAAAAATATTGTGAGAATTTTCTCTCACCCCACAACTATTTTTTGCCTTCGAAATCGCTTCCCCAACCTCTGATCTGAGCTCCCTGCTTCACCCTTTGCACAAAGTTTATGCTGGCCCTTTGGAGATTTCAGCCTTTGTTAAAATTGGCAACTAGGGCCAAACTCCATGTGGGTCATCTTATTTATGGCAGCTAATATTTTTCTTGGATCCCTCTCATCGAGAGGTGTAGGATTGCTCTAAAGATCATCCGATTTCGATAAGTATTCATGGAGTTATTAATTTATTTGTGTTATGGGACAATTCGTCAAGGTCGGCCAACAACCAAATAACCCACACGTGTTGTTATGAATAAATATATAGGAAATAATGTAAAATAATGTAAATGATAATAATCATAAATAATTATTAGTTAAGTAGTAATTAGGTTGAAGAGTCATGTCTAAATGAGACATGACTCTCCATGAAGAGACACTTGCTTTGTATATAAGCAAGCCTATCACTCTCATTGTATAATCATTCTTATTCACACATTTAATATATAATATTTGTATCCTCATGGATATCTTTATATTCCAAGTCTTCTAGAGTAATTAATTTGTAGAAGGAACTTTGTTCGCTTCATTTGGTATTAGAGCAGTCAATCCTTTGGCCGCTTCACTGCCGCACAAAGCTCGTTCTTTGGTCACCGACCCTTGGCCATCAATCGTCATCAATCTTGTTGTTGTCATAATTGAAGCATTTTGCTACACATTGGGAGATTCTACATTTTTCAGGTCTTTGGCCATCAACCTATCATCAACTGTGTTGTTGTCACCATCGTGATTCCAGCGTTTCCAGCGTTTTGCTATCAGTTTTGGAGTTTCTCCGGCTTGTGTTTAGGCCCTTGGGCAATTTAAATATATATATATATATATATATATATATATATATATATATATATATATATAGATAGATATATATATATATATATATATATATATGAAATATTATAGAAGGAAAGACCAGGAAAAAGAAGAAGGGTTAGAAAAAATATATATAAAATAAATTTATATAAACCAAAAAAAGAAGTCAAAAGCACAAAACCAACTGACCGGTCCTGTAGGCAACCACAATCCATAGCATGCAATAGTTTCCGGAGCTGCTGCACTACGTTGGAGACGTTGTTGAATGGTGCATTAGAACCTGTACCATGTTGCTGCCACTGCCACTGAAAAAACTTGTGCCACTGCAACCGTCGAGCCCTCTGGAACCCTGTAATTCTGCCTCTGAATAGTGTTGCTGCCACCATCGTCGGACAACCACTGCTCTATCTCCAAATACTTTGCCACATCTACCTTCCGCACAACCCCCCGCTGCTCCTCCGTTGACAGCAATATCCGACTACAACGAGTCCAATAGTGCCACATACATCCGTGGCTCCCCACTGAACTCTGTCACCACAAACTTCCGCGGCAGCCACCGAAATCCACCATACGCGACATCTGTCTGCTGTAGCGAGCCACACAATCAAGTTGTAGTCTCGATCTTGACATTGTCCTGCTCAGCCCGCACTGCACCACAATACGCTGTAGTTGTCGTAGCTGCATCATTCCCCACTTTCTGCCATACCATTAATTAAAACAATAATAATAATCGTTGATAATTTTTGTACCATTGCATCATCGTATTCGTATAATCACATCCATATTCACAAGTCGTGCCTTTTCACTTTACTTTTTGAAAAGGATTATTAAAGTCTAACGAGGTTAGTGGGAAGGTGTCCGTAGATAAATTGGATATTAAAAAATAAAAGGGTAAATAAATATAATAAAAATAGAAGAAAGAGAAGGTCAGATTACTTATATATTGAAAAGGATTCAAAATTTATAAAACATTATTTGTAAAAAAATAAAAGAATCTTAAAAAAAAAGAAACTTCAAAATATATATATATATATATATATATATATATATATATATATAAGAGGAATAATAATAAAAATTAATAAAAAAAGGGAGATAAAATAAGTGAAAAAAAAAATATGGAATCTCTAAGTAATGAACAAAAACAATCATTCACAAGAGATATAGAACAATTAATCACAATACTTGAACGACAACATGCTGAGGAGAGAAAGAAAATGGAATCCCTATTCCAAGTTGAACGTCCATCATCACTCCCACATAATGATGTAATCCAGTGTACCGAGAAAGTGCAACTAAAAGATCAAGAGAATGGAAAAATACCCAAAATTCAGCAAAACAAGAAAGCGGATATGCATTACAAAGAAATAATGGAAAAAGGCGAAGAAATTTCTCTTCTCAAGGACCACATCGAAAAATTACTGGCACAAGTGAAGAGGACTAAGGTCACAAAGAAAGAATTCAAGAAGCACTTATCAGAACAAGGAGAGGAAACTTTGCGTTTAAAGAATCTTAATACAAATTTATTAGAACAAATTAGAGACCTAAAAGATGAAAAGCTTAAATTTCAAAACACTTAAAATAAAGTTGATAAATTAGACATTAAAGAACTTTTATGTCTGAGAAACCATAATCAAAGTCTACTCACTCAAATTAAGAAACTTAAGGATGATAAGAAAGCATTAAAAGACAAGTTGGAACAATTCACTCGAGAAGAAGTATCGAAATCCCCAGTTGTAACAGTCCAAGTTGAAGGTAAAGGAACGAATACCGATCCCGTGAATTTCATAACTCAAGAAGAATGCAAACTAGTTGAAGAAAAGATGCACTTAGATGTTGCAGTTTAGATGATGAACACCCCAAGTGAACATTTTGTAACCAGCTCAACAACATCGTCACCTAAAGTAAATAATTTTTTTTCTCACACTTATTAAGGGAAAATCAAACCAAAAAAGTTCCCTATCGGCATCCGAATCATAAGAGTAGAGAACTCAACCATGCTACGTATCGGGACCATTCAGAACAGAAACAACAAACTGATGTTCCAGAAAAGAGTGATGTAACTTCAATCCAGTCCTATGATGACAAGTCGTTACAAAATTCCAATGATCAGAGTATTCCACAGGAGATTAATCTAGGATGGTCTGATCCCTTCTCAGTGCGACAATTTTATTTGTTACTAAGAAGATCATATCAACTTGTATCGACGAAGATGACTATTCCGAGATGAGAGGACATTCAAACGCGAAGAAGATATCAAGCCTTTTTCAATGTTTCATCGACAAGCTTTGAGGACAAAGCTTTTTGAGGAGGAAAGCAATGTTATGAAGAAATATACAGGAAATAATGTAAAATATGTAAATGATAATAACCATAAATAATTATTAGTTAACTAGTAATTAGGTTGAAGAGTCATGTCTAAATGAGACATGACTCTCCATGAAGAGACACCTGCTTTGTATATAAGCAAGCCTCTCACTCTCATTGTATAATCATTCTTATTCACACATTTAATATATAATATTTGTATCTTCATGGATATCTTTATCTTCCAAGTCTTCTGGAGTAATTAATTTGTAGAAGGAACTTTGTTCGCTTCATGTGCTCAACGTTTTAGTATAAAAGGAGATGACTTGAGAGTCATTTCACACACACTTCTCTCTTGATTTCTCTCCACTTGTCTTGGGTTTTAGTGTGAGAGAAATCTAGGAGGAAGTAGCCCTAGACGTTGGAGGAAAGGAGGCTGCCCTAGCCACAACAAAGAAGATAGGCCAGCGAAGCTATGGAAGGGATCTACGTTGACCTAAAGGAGGTTATGAGAGAAGTTTAATACAACTATGGAAGAGGCCTTAACAATCCCTAGCCGCAGTCCTAAAGCAGCCAGAACGCTGTCCTAAATCTGCCCTAACCGCTGGTCTGCCTAGCCCTAAACGCAGGTTTGTTCAAGCCCTAAACACAGGTCTATTGAGGTGTCTTGGGTGCAAGAAAGGGCAGCGTATGGTGCTACAAGAAGAGGCCAAGGCTGCGAGGGAGTTAAGGTCTGGTTCAAGACTAACCAACCTGCTATTAGAGGGTTGAGGAGCTAAGCTTGGAGGCCGAGTTGAAGAAGGGTGAACGCAGGTTTGTTTGGGGCAGCGAAAAGGTAAGGGGAGGCTGTTTTGAGTGGGCTATAGGTGACAGTGTGGGACTGTGGTAGGCCGCAGTCCTAACCACCTCAAAACAGGGACAACGTGGAGAGTTTGAGGGTTCAAACATGCCCAAAACAACAACGTGCTAGGGGAGGTGTCTCATGAAGGTATGCCGCAGTTTTTGAGGGCTGTTGGTGGATTGTTAGAGGAGTTTAGGGCTGCCCTAGTGCCCTAACCATAACAACCACGAACAACAATATACAAACATATTTGGAGTAACATTTGTATGGTGTATTGGCAGCTACATACATGGGACAACAAGGTCACTTGGTGGAGAAAGCAATAGGACAACAATCAATGACATAGTGCAGCAAGGCTACGATGGGACAACAACAATAGCATAGTGCTGCAAACTCATTAAGACAACAACAAGGTACAACATGCCAAATGGGACAGCTAGGCAATGGTGCTTGTTGGAGCATAGAAAATGGGACAACAGTATGCCAAACACGGAATGGCAATGTCACTAACAGTGGGACAACAGTGCGCCACATGTGACAACAATGGCTAGCACGGTGCAACAATGGCACATGTGATAGCAAGTACATGGTGCAGCAAGGTGCAACAATAGTACTTGGGATAACAATGATACTTGGTGCAACAAGTACATGGTACAGACATGACTGGTGAAGCATGATGAGGTCCAGCATAGTGATGATGGGTGCAGCATGGTGCAACATGATGAGGTGCAACACAATGCATGGTGATGTAGTCACCTGAGAGAATCAGTTGAAGCAACGTCTTCAATTGAGTTCAACTACTTCATGTATCATCTACTTAGAGATGATCTATGCTCTTATTTAGATAAGTCAAAGTGTTGACTTCTGTTGTAAATGTACTATCTCTCTCTCTCTCTCTCTCTTTGATGAACTATTGAAGAACATATAAGAAGAATTGATCAAGAGTTTCCCCACATTGGGGTTTGTCCTTGGCTAGCGCCACATCTTGTGTCCTCTTGTCTTCTGCAATTTATGTTTATGTTCTATCTGCAATTTACTATTATGGTGATGTAATTGCTAATCTGGAAAAGCTATTGAGCTAACTGTGAAAATTGAAATAAATTGCTCTAAGCGTAGAACATACCTGAAATTAACATGGTGTCAGAGCTGAGGTGAAGACAAAGCCAAAGCAAGAGTAAAAGAGCAATCACCGAAGACAGTTGGGAAAGGACAAAAGGATCAATGGATTCCTCATCCCTCTTCAAATTCACCAAGGGTGAAATCGAAAATCGAAGTAGAGAATATTATCAGAATGGCGCAATGGAAGCTTCTGATGGCCTACCTAAAGATCACTTCAATGGGAAGTTCGATCTAAGGGTGTAAGGAAAGGTAGATGCCTTGTTTGTAATAAGTTCGGCCATTATGCTGGGGAGTGTCCGAATGGTAGGGACACATCACTTGATGAAGATGACAATCATTCCAGGGACATCTTCAATGATCAGAGGAATGACAGGTAATGGAGGACATCAAGGGAATAGTCGACTCTTCAGAGAAAGCAAGGAACCCCAGGTATGAAGAATCAAATGTTGTTTCTTATAAGATAAGAAGCGTTATCTTATATTGACCCTCTCCTTCAGACTCTTTGGGAATTTGGCTTATTGGTTGTAGTGCTTCAAGGCACTTCATCGGACAGAGGGGTGCTCTCTCTAATTTAGGAGAGATGGAAACAATTGTGGGATTATACTTGGAGTCGATGCTACCTATCTCGGAAAGGGTGCAGGGAATGTTACCCCTCAATTGGATGATGGTAACTCAATTCATTTACAAGAATCTTTTTGATGTACCTGATTGCAAGAATAACTTGGTGTCCATTTCGGCAATGGAAGTCAAAGGTTACATGGTGGCATTCATCGATAGAAAGATACGTGTTTGAAAATAAAATTTTCAAAGATGCTTTTACTCATGGGTTCAGGGTTGGCAATTTGTATCAAGTTGCTGGAAGTCCATTGGGGACCATGTCAGTTGACACATCTCATCTATAGCACCGAAGGTTTAGTTGTTATGGGGCCCTACTCGATGTGAGTCAGGTGGTGACAAGGATGCTTGAATTCAAGAAGAGCATGAAGGTACATGTCTGAGATGTACCGAAGGAAAATCTGATAAGGGGACCATTCCCCTCATGTTGCAAGTCCACAGGTTTGGAACAACTCGAGGGGTTTGAGATTCATGATTGGGAATCTCATGTATGCAGGACGAAGAAAGACCTCTATGGCTTGAAGCAAAATTCCCCTGGCTTAATATGAGAGGATTGATAACTGTCTGATGAAGCTGAGATTCACTAGGAATGAAGCCGATCCAAACCATTGCTTGAAGGTTGTGGATGATAGACCTCTCATACTGAAACCTTCTGAGGACGACCTCTTTCTGACAGGTGCAGACCCTTTCATTTTGCAAAATTAAGAGGAAGTTGGATTCCAGACTTGGAATGGTGAACTGCAAGCCTGTGACTACCTCGATGGAGCTTAACTTTTAGAATTTATGTGGTAGTGATGTCGGACCAGATTTGGGAAATGCCTTTGATTTTCATAAACTCATTCGCGTTGATGTTCTTGGTGAACTTCCGTCTGGACATATGTTTTGCAGTTAGTATGATGAGCTCATATATGGTTGAGCCTCACTGGATTGGTGACAAGAATCTTCTGAGATATCTTCGGGGCACAATCTCTCATGCATTGAGATACACTGCCGGAAATGTGAAGCTGCATGATTATTCGAATGCTAACTGGGCAGGCAGTGTAGAGGATCGCAAGAGCACTTCTGAGTGCTGGTTCTCTTTGGGTTCTGCTCGACATCCTGGATGAGTAGGAAGCAGAAGACGGTTGCTTTGAGCATCGCTGAGACCGAATACATAGCTACGAGTATGGCCTCGTGTCAAGTTGTCTGGTTGCGGAAGCTCTTCAGTGAGCTGTTTGTACACATGATGGATACCATCGTGATCTTCTATGTCAACTAGGGGGGGATTCGGTTGTTGAGGAATCCCATATTCTATAGACATCAGATACTACCCTATCTGGGATATGGTACATCAATGAGCGAGGAGGCTCCATCGCATTGAGACTAATGTAAAGGTCACAGACATTATATCGAAGCTCCGGTGAAAGGTCAAATTTGTGACTTTCCCGAACAACTTGGAGTCGTCGAGAGACCCTCTTATGAGGGTCCTGCATGATGCATGCATCGAGCTCTAGGAGCTCCAGGGGAGCTTGGGGTACTTCTTGGAGCAACAAGCAACCATAGGGCGACTCACCCTCCCCTAATGGTGCGCTATGTATAGGTTCAATGGTTCAACCTTCCCCTATGATACTCCGTGGAGACTTATGGACAGGATGAGTGGTTTTCCTGTCGAGGCATCCTACCCATGTAGTCTGGGACTCATGGGAAGTACCTCTCATCTGGCCAATGAGTAGTTAAATGGGGTTAGGGACCATAGTAGTACTATTGATGCACGCATCACTGTATCTACCGTACTCCTTATGCTAGGATGATCTCCATTGATCTAGGATCAATGAAACTGATCTGGGATTAGTATGAGTGGTTTGAGACACTCTCTTGTGATATTGATCTGGGATCAATGAAACTAACTTCGGGTCAGTAAGAGTGATATGACTCACTCTCTTGGAACTGATATGGGATTAGTAAGAGTGGTATGACACACTCTTCATATGGAACTGACTTCGGGTCAATAGAGAATGTCTCATCATGGTTTAGCAGCGCAGAGCTCAGCAGAGCAGAGCAGAGTAGAGCCAAGCAGTGCAAGGCACAGTTGGCAGAGATAGTACAGTCTGGCTGATGGATCAGCGGATGGAGTTCTCCCTAGTTGAGAGGGAGTGTTAAAATTGGAAACTAGGGCCAAACTCCATGTGGGTCATCTTATTTATGGCAGTTGATATTTTTCTTGGATCCCTTTCATCAAGAGGTGTAGGATTGATCTAAAGATCATACAATTCCGATAAGTATTCATGGAGTTATGAATTTATTTTTGTTATGGGACAATTCGTCAAGGTCAGCCAACAACCAAATAACCCACACATGTGCTCAACGTTTTAGTATAAAAGGAGATGAATTGAGAGTCATTTCACACACACTTCTCTCTTCATTTCTCTCCAGTTGTCTTGGGTTTTAGTATGAGAGAAATCTAGGAGGAAGTAGCCCTAGACGTTGGAGGAAAGGAGGCTGCCCTAGCCACAACAAAGAAGACAGGCCAGCGAAGCTATGGAAGGGATCTACGTTGACCTAAAGGAGCTCATGAGAGAAGTTTAACGCAGCTATCGAAGAGGCCTTAACAAGCCCTAGTTGGAGTCCTAAAGCAGGCCGAACGCTGTCCTAAATCTGCCCTAACTGCTGGTCTGCCCAATCCTAAACACAGTTTTGTTCAAGCCCTAAACGCAGGTCTATTGAGGTGTCTTGGGTGCAAGAAAGGGCAGCGTATGATGCTACAAGAAGAGGCCAAGGTAGCGAGGGAGTTAAGGTCTGGTTCAAGGCTAACCAAGTTGTTGTTAGAGGGCTGAGGAGCTGAGCTTGGAGGCTGAGTTGAAGAAGGGTGAACGTAGGTTTGTTTGGGGCAGCGAAAAGGTAAGGGAAGCCTATTTTGAGTACGCTGTAGGTGACAACGTGGGACTGTGGTAGGCTACAGTCCTAACCACCTCAAAACAGGGACAACGTGGAGATTTTGAGGGTTCAAACATGCCCAAAACAACAACGTGCTAGGGGAGGTGTCTCATGAAGGTATGCCGCAGTCTTTGAGGGCTGTTTGTGGATTGTTAGAGGAGTTTAGGGCTGCCCTAGTGCCCTAACTAGAACAACCACGAACAACAGTATACAAACATATTTGGAGCAACATTTGTATGGTGTGTTGGCAACTAGATACGTGGGATAACAAGGTCACTAGGTGGAGAAAGCAATAGGACAGCAATCAATGACATGGTGCAGCAAGGCTACGATGGGACAACAACAATAGCATAGTGCTGCAAACTCATTAAGACAACAACAAGGTACAACATGCCAAATGGGACAGCTAGGCAATGGTGCTTGTTGGAACATAGAAAATGGGACAACAGTATGCCAAACATGGAATGGCAATGTCACTAACAGTGGGACAACATTATGCCACATGTGACAGCAGTGGCTAGCATGGTGCAACAATGACACATTGGACAACAAGTACATGGTGCAATAAGGTGTAGCAATAGTGCTTGGGACGACAATGATACTTGGTGCATCAAGTACATGGTACAGACATGATTGGTGAAGTATGATGAGGTCCAACATAGTGATGATGTGTGCAACATGGTGTAGCACGGTGAGGTGCAACACAATGCATGGTGATGGAGTCACTTGGGAGAATCAGTTGAAGCAACATGTCTTCAACTGAGTTCAGCTACCTCATGTATCATCTACTTAGAGATGATCTACGTTCTTATTTAGATAAGTCAAAGTGTTGACTTTTGTTGTAAATGTACTATCTCTCTCTCTCTCTTTGCTAAACTATTGAAGAACATATAAGAAGAATTGATCAAGGGTTTCCCCACATTAAGGTTTGTCCCTGGCTGGCGCCACATAATGTGTCCTCTTGTCTTTTGTGATTTATGTTTATGTTCTATTTGCAATTTACTATTATGGTGATGTGATTGCTTATCTGGAAAAGATATTGAGCTAACTGTGAAAATGGAAATAAATTGCTCTAAACATAGAACATACCTAAAATTAACAACCTTCCTTCCTTTGCCTCTTCCGGGAACTGGAAATGTTCCTCTCGGAATGCTACTGCTCTCCTCTTCCACCTGTTACTCACTCTCTGGCTCTATCTTCTTTGCTGAGCTGCTACTACTGAGAAAATTGAACTTCTTTGGCAACTGAGCATCTACATTGGATGATTTCTCCATCATGACATCAACTTCCTCTTATAATCCACTGTTGGAGCACCAACGACCAATATTAGATCTTAATCAATGGTTAGGATCATTTCTGGAACAATCCATGTGAGTTTCTAGATGATTCTCACCTTATCTCAATTAATACTGATTAATTACCCATATTCCCTTAGTTTAGACTTGGGAAATATTTAAAAATCGGTTAGTAGTCTAATTGAGACACTTCTAGATGGAATTTCCAGAAACGATTTCTGGGTTTTGGAGATCTCATGTATTCTAGCCTCTCGACCAAATTTCATGGCTAGAACACATGTGATGCTACAAGAACTAACATTAACATTTATGAAATTGTGGGTGCTTCTTGTCTATATTAATACAATGACATTTTCTTTCTTAATATGTCCTTTTAGCTTTAGGGTTTGTGGTTGTGCTATTCTCGTGATTGCGGCTAGGGAAATTCTTGGCATAGCCTCTTCTTCTGGCTCTATGTTTGGAGCATCATTTTCCTCGTTAGTATCTTCGTCTGAGTCACTACTCGAGGCGTTCTCTTGTTTTTCTTCACAATTGTAGAGTTTTTGCATTTTGAATTTGTGTCTTGGTGAAAATTTGTCCCCACACTTCCAACATTTGCCATCCTTCTTTTCAGAGCTTGAATATTGGTTCCCTTCTTCTCGCAACTGAGGTGAAATATACTTGTTAAACTTGTCTAGAGAATTCTTACTTGATTTTCCCTTCGAGTAATTGCTTGATTTTTCGGAACTGGTATATGATGACTTATTGAATTTATTCTTTTGTTCAATAAGCTTTGCTGCATGTCTATCTTCTTCGATAGTTTGGGGTTTGTACAATTTTAATTCTGCATGAATATAATATTTAAGTCCACATCTATACATTTTAAGTAGTTGTTCATCAGTAAATCCTCTGTCTTGTAGCCAATACTTCCCATTCGTGGGTATATTCGCTTATAGACCCTTTTTGCTTGAGATGAACAAATTTGTCATAGACATCTTCTTCTTTGTTGAAGAATCTTTTTAGCAAAGCATCCACAAAATTCTTCCAATGAAAGGAAAAAGCGTCGCATTTGGTAGACCACCATAAGAACCAATCACATGCCTCTGTTTCTAAATTGTTGGATGTCGTGATGATTTTCTCATGTTCACCTAATGGTGGGTTTGATTAAAAAATGGCTTCCATTTTATTAACCCAAACAATAGCGCCTCTATGGTCTTTACCATCATACTTGGGTAGCTCCTTTTTAATTCGTTGATAGTCTTTTTCTGGAATTTTTGTATAGTATTGGCTACTTGAGAAGTGTATTTGTGGAATCTCATGATTTAGGTGCCCTTCGCTTTCTTGGGATTTGGGACTTTGTAAGTTTTGAGTATTTAAGGGATTTAGAAACAATTAATTCACCCTTCCTACTAGCTGGTCCATCAGTTCCTCTTATTCTGAAACCCTAAGAGCTGCTTCATGTTTGTCTTCCTCTCTTAATCTTAAAAAGGCTTGCAAATGATAATCGAAATCTCTTTTTTCTTGGTTTTGCATTCCTTGCAACAGTTTTTCAATGTTGTCATATTTTTTTCATATCATTTGCTAATTCTTCTTGAGTTTCCATCATCTTCTTTCGTCCTTCTCCCAACTTTGTTTGCCTTTTTTCGACATTGTCAAGGTGATGATGTACCTTATCAAGTTCTTCTCGATATTTATTAATTTTGACTCCATCATTATTCCCCATCTTAGATTTGTTCTTTTTCTTGGTAGAACCAATTTATTTACTTTTTTTTAATAATATTATACCATTGTGTGACTCAACTGAATTGCAAAACAATAAGTTGCAAATAGTAATTTTTATTAATGAATAACTTGAATGATGATACAATTGCCTTTGTGACGGTTGCCTATATAGGCATTGACTGGTCACGAAGGTGATTGGTCATGTATTTTGACCATAAAAACCTTTCATAATTAATAATGATTAAAAATCATTAAATAATTAACTATTTATTATTATTATATATTATTTATTTAATTATTTTTATGAATTGTTTGTTCATAACATGCATGCATCTAATGATGTGTCGAAGGAGAAGGGTTTGGACTCTCTTAGTTAGACCTAGTTTGACTTAGTAAAGAAGGCCCTAAAACCTCTATGCCATGGAGAAAAGTGGGTCAAATGAGGGAGTCCATGAGGGGCATCTTTGTTGCGATGCCCTAAAAATGGTGTTGAAAACACCATCTTTTGAGAAGGCTAAGGATCCGTAACCCTTGTTGATCCAAGGTTGGAGGGCCAATTGCAAACTGAAGCGGGTTGTGAAAATTGTACCCTCAAGTATGTATAGGTGATGGTGATCTCGATCTCCTCTCCTCTGAAGTAGAAATGAAGGTCTGATTTCCTCCAATTTTGTTTCTCCTTTTGAAGCATGTTGATGTTGGTCATTTATGGACATTAATGCCATTTCTTTCTTCTTTCTCAAATGATCTCATTACTCCCTTTAAACTTGTAACTATGAATATTAGTATGTTTCAACATGTTGAGCTTCAAGTAAAGAAAAGTTTATATTTTAACAAAACCTTAAACTTGATTTTCTTATGTTGTTTTATTGTGAATATCAATACTTTAATAATGAAAACTAAGTTTCTTGTTTATCAACACACAATTTGTAATTGGTATGCTTACTATAGTGGTTTTGCAGGTTGTTCCAAGTGACTTGGCTGACTAATGTGGGCTACATCTACGATCGACTTTCTATCAGTGAAGTGTGTATTTCATCTTTAATATTTCTTGTTTGTTATGACGATTCATGATTTTGTTAGCCTATAGTTTTTCTTGCACATCATATGTTTTTTGTGTCTGGTACTATGTTGGCTAAGTAATATTGTGAACCTAAGTAGTTGAAGAAATATGATGAACCTTAGCAGGATTATGCAAACAAAAGTGGTATCTACTATTTAATGATTACATTCAGGTTCTAATTTTTAGCAAATTAGGGGACAATTTTACCATGACCTTGAATCAATAATTTCATACATTATATATAGAAAAATAGATATTCAACAATAGAGAGCACTTACGACACAAGATGCAAAAATTCTTCCCATTGTTCAAAGAATAGCTCCAAGAAATATCCAAGAATAAGCTTCAGATGTAAAAATGCATCCAAGATCCAATATAGTCCACAAAAGAGCAAGTGTGGGTTCATCTGTGTGGTCGAAATTCCAAGTGTGATGATGATGAGAGATCAAATGAGGTATATTCAATATATATATGTGTGTGTGTGTGTTCTAACATAACCTATTTTAGCCTAAAAGCCCCTCTAGTAATAAAATAATGTGCAAGAAAAGGCCTAGGTCACAAGTTGGCCTAGTAACTTTTACAAATTTAACTTTATCTGCACAAAAGCTAGCCAAAATGTTGACTTCATGCTTGTGTGGGCTGCTAGAAGGCTGACATTGAGGCCTTTTGGTGCCATGACAAGTGTAGAAGACCTCTAAAATCAAGATCCAGTGGTTGACCCCAGTTTCTTGATGCAAATCATCTTGTGGCCCCAAATGTGGGATTGGGGAACAAAACTAGGTCTCATGGGTCTCCAAGTGACAAAATCTTTGTCTCTGCTCCAATGTTGAGGGCACTAAAGATGGTGCTAGCCCTCCCATGTCTCAAGGCATGAGACAAACCTCATCTGGGCCTTGGATCAACTGCCACACCATATATATATGCTAAGATGGTTGGGGGTAAACTGGTCCAAGTGCATCATCCCATGAATAATATAGGGCAAAGTGCAGAAGTTGTGGGTGTTAATGTGTCCCTCTATAGGATCTAGACCCCAATTAAGTTGTCTAGACCTATAGATGGAACCATCTGCTTCACACACAATATCCAGTGCTTTAACTTTCATCATTGGGTAGATTAATCATTATTTCATCTAAGTGAACCAAGCTTGAATGAAATTGGCATAATAACACTTCATATGTGGCTTCTCTTCCAAAATTGGGGCCATAGTCACATAATGGTGTTACCTCCCTAAGTAGGAGTGGCCTATAAACGACCCTATGAGGTGTTCCCAACCTGCAAATGGAAGTGTTATGTACTCAGCCCGCCCTTCAATCAATAGGTGCCATGTAATTAATGATAGAAAAGAGGGGGAAAATAATTCCATTGCCAAGTACGATAGTCAAAGTGACCAACTATGTTGGAATACCTCATCTTGGGTGTATAGATATGGGTGTATAGATGTGAGGAGGGAGCAAGCGTGTATACGAGTTACCTCGGCCTTTGTTTTTCGAGCCCTATGTGTTTCTTGTTATTTTTTGTTGACTTTTCCTTGTATTAATGCTCATAGCTTTAGGAATGAAAGCTTGCTTTGTATGATGTACAATAGTGATTACCTCCTTTAGGATGGGGCAATTCATTGCCCATCAGGGTTTGGGACATGTATGGGTTCCTTGTCATCTATGAGATAGGGCAATATTAGCCTAGGAAACGTGTGATGGCCACGTGATAGAGCTAGAGCTCATGCTTGGCTTTTGCCCACGTGCTAACTTATAAGTCCCGACCATCTTTTGCATTTTGATTTTTTTTCTTTCTTGTGGCCATCATATGCTCTTTGTGAAAATTCTATCACTGCAGCAACTGATTTACTTTTCCTACTTATTCTTCAATAAGCTATTTATGAAATTACTTCAATAAGCATTAAAATAAATATTGTTGTAGATATCACACTGTAATACAGAAACAAACATATGCACAAGAATTAACACATTGACACAGATATTTTGGACAACAATCCCCGGAAAAACCCAATCTAGGAAAACCGGTGCAGCAAGGGAGGATTTTATTATTCGGCAATTTTTCAGTACAACATGCTGCCAAACTGACTTACCCACAGAGAGAAAATTCTCCAGCGCTTCTCCCAGTCACAGCGTCAGCACGACTGACCTTTGCGTGGCTCTCAAACACTTTGCGTCAGCCCTGGGCCTCTCTGCGTCACCCACATAACCCAGCTAGTGACTATGCAGTCTCCCGCTGCCTCTGCGTTTGCCTGAAATGCCCTGTGTCTGCCTCTCCTGCCTCAACGCTTATCTCTAGTGGCTGATCTCGTCTCTCTATTCTGTACTTGCTGCCTCCTGATTCCTCAGCAGACCATTGGTTCAATTTCTCAGCTAACCCCGCTCCAAAAATTGAACTCCCTGGTCTCCCTCAGTGTGTTCTCCAAGTGACCCTCAAGCCTCCTCTTATACTTTCTCATTGACAGATCAACGACCGAGATTAAGTCCCCAGTCAACGACTAAGGTTAGATCTGGCTTGATCCATGGCTTTTGGACCCTTCTAACACAGTTTTATATTAATTCACATTAATATTTTATTTTCCCTAAGTTTAGACTTAGGGACTTCATTAAAAATATTAATTATTTTAATATCTCTCAAATTGTTTAGAATCTGCCCAAACCATTTCTGGGTATTGGATATCTCATATGCTTTAGCCTCTCCACCAATTTTCGTGGCTAGATCACATCCGATGCTACCTCAAATCAACACTCCCTCTTAGCGAGGACTGTGCTCTAGTAGTACTCCTCACTGAGTATCACCCTAATCATCTGGCATCGATCCCTATGCTGATGCTAAGCCTCCCTGCCCAACATCCTCTGCATTGTTGTATCCTGTACTGCTGCCCATGGCTCTGCTACTGCCACTGCTGCATCTGTACGACAACTCCCTCTGCATCCGTGCTGCTGTTGGTCCTTTCTCCCAACACTGCATCCGCACTGCAACTCCCTCTGCATCCGTGCTGCTATCACTCCCATTTCTGCTTCTGAAACGGGTTCTTTACCATCCCCATCTTTTCCTTGAAGTAGTCAAACTTTGTCCTTCCAAGGGCCTTGGTGAGGATGTCTGCCACCTATTCTCTTGTAGGAGGGTAGCTCAACTGTACAACTCCTCGTTGGACATAGTCTTTGACAAAGTGACATCGGATATCAATGTGCTTCGACCTATCATGAAACATTGGATTCATAGAGAGCTTGATGCAACTCTGATTATCGCACATGATCCTGGTTGTCTCTATATTCCTTCTGAATAGGTTCACAAGCACTTTTCTGAGCCATATGGCCTCACACGAAGCTGTGCTTGCTGCCATATATTCTGCGTCAGTTGAGCTCAAAGCCACGAACTTCTGTTTCCTACTGCACCAGGAGGTCATTCCTGATCCAATGTTGAAATAGTACCCAAAGGTACTTTTCCGATCCACTGAACTTCCTGCCCAGTCTGCATCAGTAAATCCACTCAAACTAATATCCTTACCTTTGGTGTACAAGAGCCCATAATCGACAGTTCCCTGTAAATATCTGAGAACGTGTTTGGCTACTGCCCAGTGTGCCCTTTTTGGTTCCACCATGAACTGACTAAGGGTGTTGACAGCGTAGCAAATGTCTGGCCGGGTATTGACTAGATACATTAGGGGCCCTATGAGCTGCCTGTATAGGGTGGGATCGACATCCTTGTCTTTTGATGCATCAATCTTCTTCCAGTTGGTGATAATTGGCGTAGCCATGGGTCTACAGTCCTCCATCCCGAATCTTTTTAGGATTTCTATAGCATACCTCCCTTGCCCAAGGAATATTTCTCCCTTCAGTTGGCAAACTTCCAACCCTTGGAGGTAATGCATTTGTCCCAAATCCTTCATATCGAATTCTGTGGCTAGATTCTTCTTGCAGTCCCCAATGAGTTTGGATGATCCTGTCAGAAAGAGATCATCCACATACAATACTAAGATTAGCGGCTCATTCTCTACTACTAGATGTAATAGCCCCAAAATAACAACTCGTAACTAATTAGATTATTCAAGTGATATATAATCAACACACAATTTATCAACTAGTTAACATTAAATTTAAAAAAAAATGTGAGGAGAGACAACTTACTTGTGGAACGCTAGTTGAATTTTGCTAACTGCAACAAAGTCTTGGGGACGACTCTCCACCCAACCGTAGGCTCAATTGCACAAAATCTTGCTACAAATGGCCACCCCCGAGCCCTCAATCAACGTACTATTGCCAGGGAATCTTTTGTCTCACAACACTATTCTCCCAAGAGAATGGATGATGGAATCATGGAATGATGGAATGCCTCTCATCTTCCTCCCCATCTATTAAATAGAGCAAACATTGGAAGGAGAACCACATGCACACACTCCATGTGTCAACATGCAACTTTACTGCTTTCTTGTTTTATTCTTTTGTTTCTACTTTTTGATAGCTTTACTGATTTTTACTGCTTTCTTGTTTTATTTATATTTATATTTATTTAGAGCATGTAATTAGTTTATTATTTTATTATTATTTATTATTTATTTACTATTACTATTTATTTATTGTTTATTATTTATTTAATATTATATTATTTATTATTTATTATTAAGGGACATTACATACTCCCCCACTTTAAGGAACTTCGTCCCGAAGTTAAGTTTTTATTATTTATTATTTATTATTAAGGGACATTACATTTATTTTGTTATTTATTACTTCATGTAACAGTCCCGACACCCTCTGCTGAACTAGTATAACCAGCAGGCATCAAAAGTTTCACAACACCCGGGAAATCCTAAGGAATCTCTGTCCTTTTTCCCACTTTCGGAATCAGGCATAAGCCTCCTCGGTCTGTATCCTAGTCCAAGGCTGGCCCCAAGGCTCGCGCCTGACTCAGACTTCATTTGCCCCAAGGCAGGCATCTGGTACAGTGCTCAATGTCTCCGAGCATCTCGTAAGGTTGGCCCACTCCCTCCACAACTCAATAAGGCACACAACCCCAGGCATCGAAATCCTTACACCCCTACCAGACTTCGGCATCCCAATAAATACTAGGCACCTAGCCTTCAATATCAGGCACTTGGCCTCTTTAAGATGGTCCCATAGCCCTCAAGAGCTATCCATCAAGATCTATACAAAACAAAGGAACCATTGGCATATGTAGTGTTGATTGAGTTTGTCCCCAGCCCATATGGTGTTACTTATTCTCCCCCGTGCGTATGGGCTCGCATGAGATCATCAAATAAACCGGCCCTCTCGGCCCATTTGTGGAGTCCTGTCAATCATCATACCTCAACATGCAACCAATGCATTAGCTATACCATCATAGTATCATAGAAAATAATCCACATGCCAAGTCTTGCATGTCATCATGATAACATAACATCCTTGTTAATCACCACATTCTGAATAGTAAAAAACTGCATACTCTTGCATGTCATAAAATCTGCATGCAATTACCACATGCTTCACATCCTAAAATATCATCATATAACATCAACATATCTGTATCAAAGATATATCATGACATCACATAATAAATGGAATCACACATCAACATAACCCCATACCATAACATCATAAATATGAGAACCATTTCAATACATATCAAATATAAAGCAATAATACACTATAAGCATTCTTATCATGAATCAATTTCATTTGCTTACATAAACAATGAATACCAACTATAAAATGAGATTATTCAACATCCCTTTAGGATCTAAGCTATCTCACCAATGCGATTAGTGTTATGTTTTCATCAAGATACCAATTACTTTTCAATAATCATTTCCACTTCTTTCAACTAGGAAGTTGACCATTTACACCATAGGTATAATCATCTAAGTACATCGTTAAATTTCACATGAGCCTCATCATCTTGAGTCTTAATCTCTCGTCATATATTCTTCCTTCCCAAGGAAATTCTGGTGAAATTCATTGTTAAGATATTACTAGTTATACAATCATTATTTAAATCATCTATCTCAAAATTAAAATCCTTTGGTTTTACATCCATTTACCCTTTGGCTTACCGATTCCAATACCGCTATATGCAATTGCATATAAACACTAGGTCATCATGATTTAATTTTATATCATGCTTAATTTACTTGCATGAGGGTTTGTTGATCCATGTTGACTTATACATACATCACTTAACAATTATCATTTTCATCCACAAAAAATATTTTCTTATCTCGTCAAGTTCCTATCTCAATACCACTTGATTGCTTTATCGTAAATTCACCCTTCTTCAAGTTGGACAAGAGATTCTTGCTCATTAAATAGTATCTTTATTTTAGATTTTGAAATAGTTGGAAACACTACTACCATCATTGTCCATGAAAAATTTAAATGTGTGGTGTTATGTGGAAACAACCTCTTTTAACGCTATGGGAACAAAACTTGATAAGTTTCTCTATGTGAAGTCCTACTCATGAAACAATGAGTGCAAATCAGTCAAGTACAACCTCTATTAATTGACTCTCACTTCTTTTGTCAATATGTACACAATCCTTCTCAAGGTATCCTTATAAAATTTCTAGCAACATTCCTTCCTATACTTCAACTATTATTTTTTTACCATTTAAACCTTTAAACATCTTCCTCATTTATCATCACTGGTCATTATGAAAATTCTCAACTTCATATCTTCACACTTTTAAACTATGTAGATCATCACTATGACCATTACCAATCATGTTTCTCGGTCCACTCATCAATACCCTTAAAAGAACTTTCTTCTTGATAGAACATCCCTTCATTTCCTCCTACTAGATATTCATAGATATATTTTTATTTTTCTCCTAGTCTTAATTTCCTAATATTCCATGTCTACTAGCTTCAAAAATGGAAACTTCTTCACTTCATTCTATTTTATTAAATTGACTTTAATTTCTCACCTCCAGTCATTGTGGTTTCTTTTCCTCCTCTCTTAAAAGCATAGCATTGATACACTTTGGAAATGTTGTTACTATTCCCCAACTTGGGTAATACCCTATAAATAAATTCATTGAGTTGGCTACCAAATGTAATCCGCTTATTATCCATAATTCATGCATATAGTTAGTCACTTATGGAAAACTTTACAATGTGGCTCTCCCATTAGAGGGAAAAACTATTATAGATGTTGTCATGCACACATCTTATCTCCTCCAATTGATTAATTTTATTACGGATTTACTTCTTTAATCTATGTCATCGTACCTTTGAGGTTCCTTCAAAATGACCTTCATTATTACCATGATTATTCAACTTCATTAGTTGATTGCCAATATTTTCTTCTTTATGTGCATCATCCTTAGACTTTATAGTGATACCTTTAGAGTACCAAGTTATGATTATACCAAACTCTGCCATTATGTTCTAAAATAGGTTGCCTCTTCTTATTGATTTCTTACCCTTGTTGTGACACTTACTCTCAACCACCTTAAGTATCTATCTAGCACCTTTTTTTTTTGTTATCTAATCCAAGTTGGCCATAATCACATGAGCTATCATTACTTATCATCATTAGAAAATTTGCAAGTTTCTCCTTTCCATTTCTCCTTAGACAACTTTATCCACTATATGCAATTAACCTTGAATCAGGAAACCTCACGTAACATTATACTCAACATCATAACATTTAATTAAACTAAACTGAAATCATAGTGTACGATTTAGATGTACTCATTAAAATCCATCACTGTAAATTTTGAAGAATATGATCTACCAGATGTGATAAAGAAACCAAGTAAGCAAGCAATCAATCTACTCATTAAAATCCATCAATGTAAATTTTGAAGAATATGATCTACCAGGCATAAGGTAAAGTAGTGTAGAGGCTAAATTAAAAGTAATGTAAAATTCATGAACATATTTCTATGATTGACCATTTCCAATTAAAAAAGTAACAAAATTCTGAACATGCAACAGTCACAAAAACAAAAGACAACATATTAAAGAAAATAGACAGGGATATTAAAGATATTAAAGAAAACCTAACAGTTTCCATAATAAACCCATACTATAATGACAAATCTTGTGCAGCTCCAAGCATCCCTTATTAAACTCCAATTTCTGTCCACCTTATAATTAAACTCCAATTTGAGCCATTGTACACTGAGTGGATAATGATCAGATAAGATTTTATTGAGCCACCACAACATGCTAGAATTGAACCCTTTGACTTAATAATTTGAAATAAAATGACTATATGCAATGAATGAAACAAAAATATAGAACTTTGAATGCTAATTACAAGAACATTCAGTGACAACAATGTGAGCAACCGAACCTACGATTTTTAGGTTGGATAAATTTGATACGCAATCATCATTTCGAACCTCAAAAATCATACTATTGCTGGACTGTATACTTTCAGTGGTGTGTGTGCTTTTAAATTTAATGCAAGGTGTATATCAGCTGTTCTCGAATATCTCTTTTATGTATGCTTAGTATTGTGCATGTTATTTTAATCACAGTTTGGAAGAGAAACACCTACAATACACTGTCTACCAACTGTTTTGATATAATACCACAGTGAACCAAACAAGTAAACTCAGATTTCTTTGTGGAAATTTCTAAGATATTCTAAGTGGGTATCTTATGACTATGATTGATATAAATGAGTATTTTTGGGGTTGAACCATTTCTGGGCACAATATATGTTTCATGCTTGTGATTTAAATACTCTACGTTGTTCCTATGGTCATTGTATAACTGTGTTCAAGTAAATGGCAAGAAAAAAAATATACCTACAGCAATGCATCTATAAGCTGTTTGACAAAACATCTCACTGAAAAACTCAACAAAACTCAAAAATTACAGTGCGTTTATTGAGCCATTTCCAAGAGGGAATAATACGAATGTAGATTCAAGCCGAGCTCTCCGGGGATGATCTCGTCTGAGAATATCATTTCATGGATGTGGGTATGATAATGGGCCAAAATGATCTGAATATGATATAACACTGAATGATAAAGATAGGGTATCAAATAATGGTTAAAATTACATAAAGAGCAAAGTCATTGGAACATTGTAAGTCGGTGCCATTATAGGTTGAACGCTTTCTATGTGATTTACTGTGACAATAGTATTGAGAATAAACTCTTGTATGACAGGGTCCAGAATCGAACCTTGACTTTCCTTTCATATACAATATAATCAATCGAGATTCGAACACTTCACCTTCGGTTCAGAATCCAGATATCTAATATGAAATAAAATGAAATTTTGAATACTGTTTACAATCAGAAAGATTCATCAATTAGCTTCAATACACAGATAAGCAAGACAACAACAACATATAAGGATCTGAGGCAATGGTTAACTTTTTCTTTCCTTTGTTCTGTGGATTATATACCCTGCCCACAATCCTTGTCATTGAAAGAACTCTGTCAAAACAGGTCACGTAACTCTGTCACTAGAACAAGAATATTATTGCAGTCAATATCAGAGATCTTCAAACGTCATCAGCAACATACAACTTATCACTATATGCAATATCCAAGTCTCGTTATATTGCCAAAGCTTTTATACATTCGGCAACTCGCCCGAAGAGAAAACAGACTGAGGTTTAGTGAAGAGCTATTCTGTCAAAGCAGTGATCTTTGCATACTACAACACAGTCAACCCACCTATTTCTATGCTTTGTGCAATCACCATAGATCAAAGAAAACTCACAACTTGTGCATTCAGCGAAATAGACAGTCACACTACTGGCAACTCGGATAAACCACTATCACTTCGGCTTTTCCTCCCTCTACTTAAGGTGAATCTAATCACCACTAGGGGTTTCCCTAAATAACACTCTTAAATGGCATTTCAGTTCGTATCTGTGCTGCAGGGAAATACCCTGTTTTCGGCAGACGTAGGATAGCTCTCAATGTAATATAGGTATAATGTACTGGAATCTCCTTCTCATGGATAGACAAATCCATAAACTAATGAGTTTGTTACTAATCATCAAACTATTGTTTCCATCATGCAAATGGAGCTATTATCAAAACGAAGCACGTATTTTCAGACAGCAATAGAACAGAGGAAGCTCTGAAATTAGTGTGTTTACTAAATACATGGACAACATTCAAATAGGGCAGCAAGAAGACAGAGTCACAAATCTGAAACAGAATTGAGATGTATTTTCTTTGAATTTGAAGAAATCACCCAGGAATAAAAATGGTCCTAGTTCAAATTTTGGTTATTTATTTATGTAAACACCAATGCAACTAGATACATAATCCTTTGACAAGCGCTGATGGCAAGTATAATGTTTTAGAAGTCAAATTCAGAGGCAATTTCAAAGTGGTGAAAGTGATTCAAGAATAAAAAAGGCAAAGCTTCCCACTTGCTATCTCAACTCTAAATTCATCATGCAGCTGAAAATTTTCGTTCATACATTTTATCAAATAGTCTGTATGCATCCATCCTGACGGGATAGTCATGGTGATTTCACTAATCTAAAACAATGTCCAAATATAATCCAAATGAAGATATGCCTAGGGATTTGTTATGATTTTTCAATGTTAATGTCCATACCAAGACTCATGCTACAACTAGCATATTCTTTAGATTTATTAAAATACTCTAAGAAATTCAAAAACTGTTGTGACACATAGTTATGGAACTATAAACTTTTAGGCACAGAAAATAGGCATTCCAGGTTACAAATTTGAGTTGAAACCTGCATATAAAGTGGGCATTCCAGCCTACAGCAGATGCAAAGTTTTTCAAGAACACATTTCGTCAAACGGTTAGCATGCAATGTCAAAATCAGTAATTCTTCCAATTCACGATCAATTGATGTATGAATACAAGATCAAAATTAAGTGAAAGAGGAGATGTCTGCCAGAGAAACCTACAATTTGCCAATTCAATAGTCCCATATTAAGATGGATTTCTGCAATGAGTGAGTTTGAATACACAGTGAAGCTGTCTCCTTGATTTCAAATTTCCCAACACGATGAAGAATCACTAGAATTAGAATGAGAGGGACCCTTTAGAAAGAAAAAGAGCACTTCACACTAAAGAAACTTGTTGAATATGGACTGATCAACAATTTTTTTCTCAAGCTACAAGAGATCAATGAGGTAATAGATACAAATCTGCTGGACAACTTGACTGTAAAACTCCCCAAACAACTTTACTTTAAACCTTTAGATGCCTCAAATCTTTGACAAATATACTCTCAGAAATGCCCACAAATTTGATAACAGTATCTCAAAATTTGCTCACGGATTGGAGGAGAAAGGAGGCCTAGAAACCCTACGACCTTGATGAAAAGAAGTCAGAATAAACTCACGGCCAGCCCAAACATTGCCTTAGAAAATAATTAACAAAAATATGGCAGTTCCTAGAAAGATTAGGCTCTCCAAAAAAATGTAATTAGCCCCTGCAGAATTAATGTTCTCACATTAGGTAGAATAGATGTGCTATATGGTCAATGTAGAACCTGTCAAAACAGTAAGGGCTATATCCACAAAATATATGCCAAATTGAACAGCAAAAACCTTTCGATAATTGATCTCTTCAGAAATTGATGGAGTTCACCTTCAGCAATTCAGTATTTGATTGCAAAATGGGAGAATTTCAGAAAAAAAAAATTAAGTTATAATTTCGCAATCTTTGCGATTGAGAAATAAATAGTTGACATGCCTATGACCCTCAAAATTTTTTTAGAAATTGATCTCTTTAAGTTATAAACAATGGATTCTTGTGAAATTTTGAGTTAAATGGCTCCAAATAATTAATAAACCCTAAACGACTTTCCAGGAAAACGATCCCTTGCTCAGAAATGAAAAAGACCTTTCAAAAAGTTTGAAATGGACTTCAAAAAATTTCTACCTCTATAATACGTCCAAAAAGGAAATTTTCATTCAAGTAAATATGACGGCCTCTTAATGTTTGCGACTCCTCCAAAAAAAGAACCACTGTGATCTTAGTGCAGATCCCCAAATTCAATGTCACCAAAGACTCTTATCTCAAGTAAAAATTCATCCTGTGAATAGACGTCGAGAATCCCAACAAGAAGATGACCTTTTATTATGATAACTTTTTTTTTTTGTAAAGGTTTCAACATATAACCTAAATTTGGCAGACAACTCTGTTCCTAGTTTCTTTCCATGGGACGAAGAACATTGCAGTCTTGAAAGTCTATCTAAAGAGTGAAAACCTGGCCCTTGGTGCCTGAAATCAACATAGTTAAAGGGGAAAATCATGCTGGCCGTGGATTGTAGATTCACGTGAGACTGAAGATGGGGAAATGGAATTCCCATGAAGTCGGGATGGACAAACTAATTTATGCAACTCCTAAGAAACTTTTACAAGAAGAAAATTTATGCAGTGCCTTTAAACTTCCATGGTACTAGGCATAAGATAACAACACGTAGATAGTGATAATTAAATACGGTTGGAATCAATTTGCTTGCAGAGGCTCTCATTGTGAAATCCATGGAATTCTTTGGAGATGATGTGATTAGGGAGTTGCCAGCATTTAGGCCAACAAAATATGTATCAGCCACGATAAAAAAATTACTGCAATTAATAGCTCTTACCACGATCAGTCGATTAATAGCTCTAGTTGAAGAATCCACGACAGAAAGACTTTGGAATGACCTCATTCTATGAGAAGGAGAAACACATCTGCATGCATGCATGCTTTTTGGGTAGTCAAAATGGAAATCTCGACCCCTTTATGTATTTACGGTGGTTATAATAGAAATCTTGGAAAAATAAAATTTGAAATTCGATTAAAAAATTAGGAGACCTCATGCTGTACTATTAGAACCAAAAATCCAAGATCCGTATTAGGTCAAATTTATCATCACTCAAAGAGATCTGTAGATCTGGAAGCCACATTAAAACAAAAACCCATTTAGATCATTAAAAATTAAGAAAAATCCAAAAACAATTAGGCAAGGCAGAAATTACATGGGAAATTTCACTCAGAAATGTCTATAGGCCCTAAGAGTTGAACTGAATCTGATACCATATGTAACAACCCCGAAATAACAACACATAATTAATTAGATTAATCAACCGATATATAATCAACACGCAATTTATCAACTAGTTAACATTAAATTTCAAAAGAAATGTGAGGAAAGATAACTCACCTGTGGAACGCTAGTTGAATTCTGCTAACTACAACAAAGTCTTGGGGACGACTCTCCACCCAACCGTAGGCTCAATTGCACAAAATCTTGCTACAACTGGCGACCCCCGAGCCCTCAATCAACGTACTACTACCAGGGAATCCTTTGTTTCACAACACTATTCTCCCAAGAGAATGGATGATGGAACCATGGAATGATGGAATGCTTCTCATCTTCCTCCTCATCTATTAAATAGAGCAAACATTGGAAGGGGAACCACATGCACACACTCCATGTGTCAACATGCAACTTTACTGCTTTCTTGTTTTATTCTTTTGTTTTTACTTTTTGATAGCTTTACTGATTTTTACTACTTTCTTGTTTTATTCTTATTTATATTTATTTAGAGCATGTAATTAATTTATTATTTTATTATTATTTATTATTTATTTACTATTACTATTTTTTATTTATTGTTTATTATTTATTTAATATTATATTATATTATTTATTATTTATTATTAAGGGACATTACACTAGATAGTAGAGATTTGGATCCGCGGCACTCTTGACAAATCCCATCTTCTGCAAGTAGCCATCTATTCGACCATACCATGCTCTCGGTGCTTGTTTCAGCCCATATAAGGCTTTCTTCAATCTGCATACATGAAACTTCTTCTCATGAGTCTCAAAGCCCTCTGGTTTTTCAATGTATACCTCTTCTTCTATTACCCCGTTCAGAAATGCCGTTTTGACATCCATCTGATGAATTTCCCATCCCACTTGAGCTACAAGAGATATCACGGTCCTAATAGATGTATACCTAGCTACCATGGCGAAGGTCCTCATAATCAATTCCTTCCTTTTGAGCATACCCCTTAGCCACAAACCTGGCTTTGTATTTCTCAACATTGTCGTTTGCAGCGTATTTGATCTTGATCCATTCTGAACCTACCACTGATCTATCTTGAGGCCTTGGCACCACCTCCCAGACATCGTTCACCATTATGGAGTTGTACTCCTCTGCCATTGCATCTAGCCAAACCCGACGTTGAGCTGCCTCCTTGAAACTGGCAAGCTCTCCATCCTAAGCTACTAATGCCTGATATCTATCTGGTTGTTTTCGCTCCCTCTTATTGTTTCTTGGCGCACTGATGAAGTCCTCTGCATGTCACAAAATCTGACGAAGTTCCCTGCTAGTTCTTCCTCTGATAGTAGTGCTTCTGTTAGCTCTTCCTCCTCATCCCGAGAATCTTCCTGACCTGAGGAAGAATTCTTTACTTCTGTTGGTTGAAGAGGATTAACTAGCGGCTCCTCTTTTGAATGCTCCTCGGAAGGCATCTTACGAGATCTTCTGAAAGCCTTGTCCTCCATGAACTTTACATCTCGTCGAACTACTACCTTCCTACTCCTCGGAAGATAGATTCTGTATGCCTTAGCATTCTCGCTATATCCCACCAGACATCCCTTTTCCGCAGTTTGATCCAGCTTCTTCCTTTTTTCTTTGGGTATGTGGCAATATGCTAAACTCTCAAATATCCTGAAATGACTAACTTCAGGTGTCTTCCATGTGAAAACTTTCTTTGGAGTAATCTTGCCCAATACCCGATGAGGAGTCATGTTCTGAACATAGGCTGCTGTGTTGCATGCTTTTGCCCACAGGAATTTTGGCATATCCTGATCATACATCATGGCCCTAACTGCTTCTACAATAGTCCTGTTCTTTCTTTCTACTACTCCATTCTGCTCCGGATTGTATGGAGCTGTCCACTCTCTTCTGATGCCCTCCTTAGCGCAAAAATCAGTGAAGTCCTTATCGACATACTCTCCACCATTATCTGAGCGCAAAACTTTTATTTTCTTCCCAGTCAGATTCTCCACCAGAGCCTTGAACTCCTTGAATCGACAGAAAACCTCGTCCTTGGTTTTGAGAAAATAAATCCAAGTTTTCCCTAAAGTGGTCATCAATGAAGGTAAGGAAATACTTGACACCACTGAGAGCTTTGACGGAGATAGGTCTATAGATATCTGAGTGTATCAATCCTAAGACACTTTTGGCCCTGTGTTTGCTCCTAGGAAATGCTACCTTGGCATACTTTCCTAGAGCGCATCCCTTGCATACATCATCTCGTTTTGTACTCCGAACCAGAACTCCTATTACAGTGCTCCTGAGAATTCTGAGGGCTCCATGGTGCAAGTGACCCATTTTTCTGTGCCATAGTTCATTCAGGTCATTGTCTCCATGACTGCCTATTAGTGGCATTGGTGATTCTAGTTGTAATCTATACAACCTATTACTTTTGATCACGATCTGTAGTTTATTTTTCCAGCTCGGGTGTTTGACGTATACCTTCTCCTTGATGAAGTAGACGTCATAGCCCTTGCCTTGAAGTTGTGAGTACACTTTTCCTTGTTCCCCATGTTGATCTGAAATTCTCTTCTTGATATTCTTAGAGACATTCCCCGATTCCCGTCATATGCCACGAGGCTCCACTGTCTATATACCACACTTCTGGTGATGCAGAACTAGTCATACAAGCCACTTCTTCTTCCAGCCTCGAAGCCAACATAGAGAAATCAAAGTCTCTTTCTCTTGTGCAATCTTCTGAAAATCTGTGTGAGTCCCATATCGTGGATGCCTCTGCATCGTGGTCTCAACCCATAACTGATTTTCTCTTCCTGTCTCTGATTACTCGCTCTGATACCATGTGAAAATTCTATCACTACAACAACTGATTTACTTTTCCTACTTATTCTTCAATAAGTTATTTATGAAATTACTTCAATAAATATTAAAATAAATACTGCTGTAGATATCACACCGTAATACAGAAACAAACATATGCACAAGAATCAACACATTGACACAGATATTTTGGATAACAGTCCCCGGAAAAACCCAATGTGGGAAAACTGGTGCAGCAAGGGAGGATTTTATTAATCAACAATTTTTCAGTACAACAGGGTGCCAAACTGGCTTACCCATAGAGAGAAATTCTCTAGCACTTCTCCTAGTCCTAGCGTCAGCCCGACTGACCTCTGCATGGCTCTCAGACACTTTGCGTCAGCGCTGGGCCTCTCTGCGTCACCCGCACATGCCCAACTAGTGACTGCGCAATCTCCCTCTTTCTCTGTGTCTTCCTGAAATGCCTTGCGTCTGCCTCTCCTACCTCAGCACTGATCTCCAGTGGCTGATCCCGTCTCTTTGTTCCGTACTTGCTACCTCCTGACTGCTCACCAGACCACTGGTTCAATTTCTCAGCTAACCCCACTCCAGAAATTGAACTGACTGGTCTCCCTCAGTGTGTTCTCCAAGTGACCCTCAAACCTCCTCTTATACTTTTCTTGTTGACAGATCAACGGCCGAGATTAAGTACCTAATCAACAGCTAAGATTAGATCTGGCTTGATCCATGGCTTTTGGACCCTTCTGACATAGTTTTATATTAATTCACATTAATATTTTATTTTCCCTAAGTTTAGCTTCATTAAAAATATTAATTATTTTAATATCTCCCAAACTGTTTAGAATCTGCCCAAACCATTTCTGGGTATTGGAGATCTCTTGTGCTTTAGCCTCTCCACCAATTTTCGTGGTTAGAGCACATCCGATGCTACCTCAAATCAACACTTTTTCCTTTTCCTTTGGTTGCATCAACCTCCCAAGGTGCATTTCTAGGCCCTACCCAAGGTATGAGGATGAGTGGATGCAGATGTTGAATTTTTGTAGCTTTTGTTGGTATACAAGTCAACAAAGTCAAAGGAAAAATAAATTATTATTTTGAAGTTCATGCAAGCTCCAATATGTCAGGTCAATCCCACCACTTGAATGGGTTTGACCCTTGGTCAAAACCCAGTTTCTTTGACCCACATATATTGACTAATCGACCTCCATTGGGCATCAAATCAATTAGGATCATGAAGTCAAAAATCTTCTATTCACATGTGCGAAGGAGAGAGAGGAGATTTGAAGTTGATTGACAAAGTTTGACCTACTTTTGGAGTCTCTTTGACTCTAAGTTGCACGAAACGGGGAAACGCGGAAGCGAAACGAAACGCGACCTCCCCAAATTTTGGAAACGGGGAAACGCGAATACATATAATAATATATCTATATATAGATATATATATATATATATATATATATATCTATATATATATATATATATATATATATAGATATTAAAAACATTTAAAAATTATTAATATACATATGTGCAATCATAAAGCATTAATGATACATTTACTTAAACATTTTAACATTAAGATTAAATTTACATCACAATGATCACATTTACTCATGAGTCATCACATAATGAAAATACTCAAATAGAAATATAGGAACTGGAAAATCCAAAATCAGCCTTTATTTATATTAGTATATGAGGCTGCAAGTACAATAAAGACTATAAGGCTGCAAGAACTATAGAGACAAGTCACAAAAGACTAATCCTCATCATAACAATCCTCATCAAAAATAGAAGCAGCAGAATGCTCAACAGTGGATGGTGGTGCTGAAGAAGATGATGCACCAACTCCACTTCCAGAATCCTCCTCAATATTCAGGGCAGCAAGAGAGAGATCCAAATCAGGATTTTCTGCATCCACATCCCATTCTTTAGAAGGACCACTGTTGTATTATGGACCCCTACGAGATGCAAGGCGAAGGTTGGAGTGCACATAAACAAGATCCTCTGCTTTCTGTGAGCCCAACCTATTGCGCTTCACAGAATGAATAAAACCATAAGTGCTCCAATTCCTTTCTGCTGATGAAGAGCTTGCCACTTGTGAAAGAATACGAATGGCAAGGCTTTGCAAATGTACACCATTTGCTCCATGACAAATCCACCACCTAACTGGATTCATGGTGCTTCTCTCCTCCAAAGCTGATATATCTGCACAATGTTGCACGAAGCGGGAGCGAAGCGGAAGCGCGAAGCGGAAGCGCGGAGCGCGGAAGCGTCATTTTCCAAAAATCTAGGAAGCGAAGCGTCCGCGGAAGCGTCTGCTATATATATATATATTTTTATATTTTTTTGCATTTATACTCAAAACTCGGATGTTGACATGGTAAAACTCAGGTCACAGTTATATTACTGTCTGCCATGCCATACATATTGTCTGCTATGTCATACATACTATTTACCATGTCATACATGCCAAGGTTGTCTGTCATGTCATATATATATATATATATTGTCTGCCATGTCTTCTATACGAATCACAATTAATGACATGCCTACTATAAGGGTGTACATATACTCGCATCATTACATAGCAATTGTTATAGCAACTTTAGATCATGTACAGTGCTACAAGATACTCACATACATACTCCAGCATACTTCACATCATATACAGTCATACCTTGGGAGATGGCTTGGATTATATACATACCACTTGCATCACATACATACTATGTTGTACATGCTATACACGATATATACTCTTTGCAATTTGAGCACTCCATATGACATACCTTCGTCACAGGATCATATAAACTGTGTAACGCATGGATCAAGCAATTGTAGCATTTGTCACCTCAGAACAAATCAGATCTTACAGCAGCATACTCACTGTAACATCTGGCAACTTCGAAGTATACTTTTTAACAGCCCTGGTATCTGACTTGGATCATTTTGAATGAGAAGGCACGAATTACAGATATCAGTCTCCGATCTTCTCGGACCACAGGCAAGCAAGGTTCTCTGAATAATTTGGATAAGGGGCATACCTTAGAGCCTCTGAACTTTGTTCTTCGGATCTAATGAGTAGTATAGGATTCGAACTTAGATAAGGTTTTAGAAGAGATGGAGAATGAAGGTTGTCTTCATTTATTTACCCTTCGATTTCCTTGGATACCTTGCCATAGAGCTCACAGGTAGTTCATGAAATGCTATAGGAGGTTCACATAGAGAATAGGCTAGTATCATGTCACAGGGCGTTAAAAAAAACCAGGAAGCGCATTAAAATTTTGGAATCGCGCTTCGGAAAAAATGGAATCGCGCTTCCTAGGGCGCTTCCGGAACGCTTCCGTACGGGACGCGATTCCGGCCTAGGATCCGGGGGGGGGGGGGGCGCTTCCTGCAACACTGTATCTGCATAATCATCTATTCCTGCAGCAAAACTGGCAAATTCCTCCTTTACCTCCCTATGTAGGTGAGAAGGAAACATTCTCATTAGTGCTTTTTTCACCCCAGTAGCCACCTCTCTATCCTTATGGGGTGCCTTCCTCTTCCCATTGCTTTTAGCAATAAGCTCCTCATCATAAAATTTGGGGTTCAAAGCATGTGCTAAAGTGTGCAATGGTGTATTGAAATTGTTCCACCTGTCAACAATGATTTTCTTGATCAAACCAGCAAAATGATCATCAACAAACAGAAGTTGTGGAGACTTCTGCGAAATGATTTCCATAGTTTTCTCAACCATGGAATCCATGCCATCATATACCTCTCCCAAGAAAGGTTGGTCAGTGTCAGCACTCCGGAGAAGCTCAAATGCAGGGGTTGTGAACTTTAGCAAGAAATCTACCTTGCTCCACCAATCCTCATCAAGGCACAATCTACGCACCATAGATCCCCGCTCTGAATCTGCTTGTCTCCACTCAATCCACAGTTGACTCACCACCATAGAAACTAATGCATGCTTAACCTCAACAAGGCGGCGCAACATCACGAAGTTTGAGGCATATCTTGTCTCAGCAACTTTTAACAACTCCAATTTGGAGTACTCTCGAAATATGGCCTGAGACTGGTGGTGGTTGGTGATGAATTTGATAATCTCCCTTGCATCCCCTGTGACTTCCTTTATCCAGGAAACTTTGTTGTCAATCTCCTCTAAGATCAGATTCAGATTATGGACAATGCATGGTGTCCAAAATATGTGTTCATACCTCCCCTCAATAATCAAACCTGCAGCTTTGCAAACTGGTGCATTATCCGTGATAACTTGCACCACCCTGTTAGCCCCTATTTGTTCAATAGCTTTTATAATAATATCAGCAATGAACTGTGCATCTTTCACCTCTCCTGAGCAGTCTTCTGCCTTGATAAACATTGCTCCTTTGGGGGAAGTGGCAATGATATTTATCAATGGTCTGCGCCTCATATCTGTCCAACCATCTGAGACTATGGTAACCCCAGAGCTACTCCAGGAAGAACGAATTGGAGCTAAAACGTCCTCCACAAGTTCCTTCTCATTTTTGAGAAGCTGGGTTCTGACTTTCTCATAGTTGGGCCCCTTGTACCCTTGAGGAGCTTTGTTAACTGCCCTTATCATATCTTGCCAGTAAGGAGAGCGAACAACATTGAATGGGATACCATATGCATAAATGCACCTGGCAACTCTGGGATCAGCTTCTTCTCTTGCTTGCACATTCACCAATCTAGCAATTCTGCTATCCTGAACTGATTGGGATGCCCCTGAGCCTCTGGTATGTTTGGGTGCTGCTTGTTCATGTTCTTGACTGTGACAACCTCTCCTCTTTCTTGCTTCAACTACAATCCTTGGCTCAATGTTAGATGTAGCCTGAGTATGCTCATCATGCCTCCTCTTAGTACCATCCGCCTCATCTTGCTCTCTTTGATATGCCCTCCTTACCAACGGATCTGTTGTTTTTGTGCAACCCAGAATCCCCTGTCCTCCTCCATGCAACAGATGCGCCTTCACTCTTGGGTAGGAGCCCTTGTACGTAATATTGCAAAGAGTGCATCGCCATTCCCATGAACCACCACCTCCACATTTTTGAAGCTTCGTCACATGCCTCCAAAGAGGATAATATTCAGCCCTTGGGTTGGCCTTAGGGTTTGAAGTTGCAGCTGCACTTTGGCTGGAAGCCATTGCTGCAAAAATAAATTAAAAAAACAAATCTGTAAATAATAAATTTATAAAAACGTTTTTCATATTTTTGGCTGTATAAACCCTAGAAAAATTAAAGAAATAGTAAGAAAAAAACTAAGAAATAAATGTGGCTTACCCAAATTAATTATCTGTGGCTGAATCTACCCTAAAATGCCAGAAAAGAGGAGAAATATGGCTGTAGCTGAGCCAAATCTGCTGCAAAAATAAATTTAAAAAACAAATCTATAAATAAAAAACGTTTTTCAGCAATTTAGCTGCATAAACCCTAGAAAAATTGAAGAAATAGTAAGAAAAAACTAACAAAATGAATGTGGCTTACCCAAATTAATTTTCTGTGGTTGAAACTACCCGGAAATGCCAGAAAAGAGAAGAGAAATATGGCTGTAGCTGAGCCAAATCTGCTGCTACAGAAATCTCTTGCTGAAATCTCCTTCTCTTGCTGCTGAAATCTCTTTCTCCCGCTGCTGAAATCTACTTTGCTCAATGCTCAAAACACCAGCTATTGAAACAACTGCCAATCTCCAAGAGAAACTCCTTGCTGAATAGTGTGATGAGAGAATGAGAGGCACTGCTCTTTTATAACTTTAGAAATGCTTTCTAGAAGTGATTAGAAACCCTAAAAATAATTAAAAACTAATTAGGAAAAAAAAAAATTTAAAAAACATGTGCTTTTTTACAGGAAACGGGGCCCGTACGGCGTGGAAACACGTTTCCGTCCGTACGGGCGCGTTTCCATCTCGGGAAACGCGCCCGTACGGACGGAAACGCGTTTCCACGCCGTACGGTACGGGGAAACTCGTTTCCGTTTCGTTTCCGTACGGAAACGAGCCCTCCCCCTGCGTTTCCTGCTACATAGCTTTGACTAGTGTTTGTTAATTTAACAGCTCAAGGACAAACTCCCTCCATTGGACATAATTCCTCATTCAGAGAGACCCAAAATTGACCATGGAAACACTCAATTTGGTAAAGGAAAAATATAGTTTTGGTAGAAAACCCCCAATGGCTCAATGTCCAAGTCGGCCTAGAAGCAAAATAACCCCTCCTCCAATGCATATAAATAAAAGTTAAGGGTCACCTCATTTGGCATCACATCAACACAACATTCTTCTCTCTCTTCTCATTGGTTCATACAACTCTGAAATATTGCAGGTGAAGTTCACATATGTGTGGGTCTTGGAGGACATTATGTTTTTTTGCGTTGACTTTTCTACTAAATGGTTTGACTATCTTTTTGACCAAGTTTGATTTCATCTTTTGACTTGCTTTGACTGGGAACACTTTGATTTCTTGAGGCCAAGTTGACTGGCACACAAACCGAGGTGTTCTAGGCCGTTTGGTTGGCGTTGACTATAGGGTTGACCAAGGGGATTGGCTGCAAAATTTCTCTCTCCATTGAACGAGTTGTACTGTTTTTTCTTGGACTATTCTGGGCTAACTTTGACCAGCATTTGAGGCCGAGTTTGTGGACTGTTGATCGAGCTCTTGGAGAACTGATTTGACCGTTGACTTTGACTGGTTAGGGAACACTTTAATTGCTGTTTGATTTGGACAAAAGTTGCAGAGTTTGAAAATTGACCAAAGATCATTGGATGGTGTTGTCATTGATGTCAACCCATGGAGTTGACTGGGTTTGACCTTGACTAAAACACTAGTCATTGATGTCAATTTGTTAATGAACGCTTAGTAATTGTTGGATTGCATCAAGTTGGCAACTGCACTATTGGATGGTTGAAAACCCAAGTCCTAGTGTTTGGGTTCCCTGGATTGAGGATGTACCCTGACTTTGTTGAGGGTTTTTGGCATGGACAATCATTGAGTTTGGGATGGAGACCCACATCAATGGATTCTCCTTGGAAAGTTGTTTCTCATGGTATGTGGTACACCACGTGGTTCCTCCTGGTTTGAGAAATATTCATATCTGAAGTTAGAGACCCCACTTTCTGGGCTAAATCCCCAAGGGGTGGTGACTTGGCATTTTTCTATTGATTGTGGGCTTTCACATTAAGCATAAGGGGTTCATTGTCACAATATTATCTTAAGGAAGGGCATCAACTTGCTCGACACCCACAAATGTCATTCTTCCTTAACTAAGAAGTAAAATCTAACACCTAATGGGAAAACCTCCTATTACTTTTGACTTAAGTAAACAAACTAATAATATTCATTAAATAAACTAACATACTTAAGAGGTTTTCTTAGGACTTAAAGATTCCACCAACACCTAACATAAAAGCCCCACTAAAACACTATAAAAGGAAAGACTTTAATCATCCTGTCACATAAACTCAATGAATTTCTTAGCTCTGAAATTGTTAGTATTCAGACCTCCTGTAGCAAGTGATTTTCGGCCCTGTTGAGGATACCTAATGCCGATAACATTTGCAAAAGCCTAGACCTCTTGAAGTAGAGACATAGACCTAGCGAAAAGATCAGAGGTTAGCTTTCCTTGAGTGTTTAAATTTTACTTCTATTCAAACCGATGAAGGGCCATGATTGCAGTAGTTGAATGGAATCCTTGATATTAACTATCTACTTTGCATAAATCTTTATTCATCCAATATTCGATCGAAGTCTTCTAAATAATTGTGGCCCAGTGTTGCTGTTATTAACATCATTTAGTATTGCAATATAAGCCATACTTGCACGAATTATAGGGTGCAACATGATTTGCTATATGGTCCAGATTTCTCTGCAAAGAAAGTTATACTTCTATACAACCTAACTGTTAAATTCTGAAAGTTCTATGCATAAATTTAAAATTTCTTTGCAAAAACTTGAAAGTTTTATGCAAAAAACTGAATGTACTTTGCAGAAGCTAAATGTACTTTGCAGAAAATTGAATGGAACTGAATGTACTTTACAGAACGCTGAATTTACTTTGCAAAAAATTGAATGTACTTTGCAGAAAAGTAAATTTGCTTTGCAGAAAACTGATTTTTCTATGTTGTTGCAATTACTTAAAATGCAAATTTCTTCTTCAAAACTTTTCAGATCAACAATTGTAGATAGAAAATAAACTTAAGGATCATATGAAGAAAACCAAACACAAATATAAGACACAGAGAGTTAGGTCCAATGACCAGGGCAAAACCCAAATGATTCTTCTTCTATCAGATTTTTTCAATTATTCATCAGAGTACAGATAGAGAGAGAGAATGAGAATGAATAAAGTCACCAATGCCTGATCAACTTGCAACTGAAGTGCTCTTGCTCTTTGTTTGAATATCTCCTTCTCTTGATCAGATCTTGTCCTTCACACTTGCTCTAGCTTTTCCCTTGCTCTTACTCTTCACTTGCTCTCACACTTCTCTTACACACACTCAACACTAGCTCTCCTTCTTCACAATGAACATGCTACTCTCAACTCTCACTTGCTCTTGCTTAAATAGATTAGAAAGGAGAGGAGTTACAAAATAAATTCATGCCTTGAGCCAATAATAGGAGAATTGAATTCCATGAGAGAAAAGTTACTTGAGGAGAAGTGTAACTCATCCCAAGAATAGAGAGAGAGATACACTTGTCTTGATGAGTTACAATTCGAATTATGGAGAGAGTTACACTTAAACAGGAGAGAATATTTGGTGAGAGTTACAAATCGAATCGAATGAAGGAGTTACAAGTGCATTTAATGAGGAGGAGTTACACGTTTGCCATACATTGAATTAGAGAGGGCGAGTTACATTCTCTTAAGTGTGGAGTTACTATTTTATTCCAAGAGAGAGATTTGATTTTTCAAGAGATTCTCAATTTAATTTACTTATTCCATGAGAGAATTGGTTTTTATTAATCCATTAAAGGTGAATGGCTTTAGACTACTTTATAAATAATAGTATCATAATAATAATAAATAATAATAATACTTGTAAACATAAAAATATTAATTTTTGGCTTGTATAATCATGATTGATTGGATTTTAAAGTGGATTCCATATATCGAGATCGTTTTGATCATTTAGACATCACTTTCTATTTTTGGAAAGTCACTTTCAAATCGAGATGTGACTTACTATATTTCGAAAGTCATATTGGAATTGTTAGAAATAAAATTTTATTATAGGTGGTGTTGTTAAAATCGCGATAATATCGCGATATTATCGCTTTATCGCGATTTTTTCCCGAAGCCGATATTATCGCGAGTAATACTTGCATTTTTTTTACACGCGATTTTTTGAAAAAATCGCGATTATTTCCCAATTTACCGCCGAGGGTTGGGGCAGCGCAGTTTTATAAGGGATGCTAAATGTTCAAAATGCAATTTTTTTTGAAAGAAACAAATAATTTTTGAGTGGGGCAGCTTAATGATAAAGTCTAGGCCCTAGTATTGATATGCTATTCATGGTAATGTTAAATTTTTAACATTACCATGAAATGACTCAGGATGTTTGAGGGTGGTTCCGGCCTCATTGGATTTCATATGGAGAAAGTAGAATTTTAGGTTTCATTCAAAATCTAACAGACTTATCAGTTTTTCAGGATTTCAAGATTGGGAGATTGTAATGTTTCCAGGTGACACCACCTGCCCGGGCTACCCTTGCCACCAGTAGAGGACGTGGTCTACCTCCTATAGCTCCTACTTCTAGTTCTTCAGCTTTTAGAGCACAACAGACTCCACTACCAACTCCACTAGCACCAACATCTACATCTAGAGGGAAAGGGAACGTTGTGGCATTTTCTTGCAAGAGGGGCAGAGGAAATCAATAGGATTAGACTTTAGTTATTTTCTTCACTTTATTGTATATGACATTATGACATGATGAGATACATTATTATATTTTTTGTTGATATTTTGAGGTTGAGTTGGGACTCAGGAGTCAGGACTTACTATTCAGGACATGATTCAATGTTATGTGTGATTTTAGCGCTAGAAATGATATTAAACATCCTATATATTAGTTCTTTTATCATATTTATGTGTCAATGTATTTATTTTATGTTGTAGATGGTTTACATATTAAAAAAATTATAAAAATGAATATTTTTGTACCAAATGATTTTTTCCCGATTATTTTCGATTATTTCTCGATAATTACGATTTTTTTTCGATTTTTTCCTCGCGCCGATATTATCCCGATAACGTTTAATGCAACATTGGTTCAAACAGAATTGAAAGATATGATTTCTTCTAGGGGAAATTCATCCCCGAGCCAAATTTTAACACTCCCTCTCAGCTAGGGAGGAATTTCTTTTTGCATCAAAGATATCTGCTTCCTCTGATCTCTTTAATTCATCTCAGTTCAACTCTGCTCTGTAACATCTATAACAATGAAGTTGCAATCTAAAGAAGAATCGTCCACTTGACACAAATTTGGAAAGGAAATGATCATCTCATGTCACATAGACAAAGATTACACTCAACCGATTTTCATCTCAAAAAATTAGGTGATAGAACACAGGGATCACATAGACAAGACTCAAATAATTCACACAAACAAGAAGCAAACAAAACCAAGTGTCAAGTGTCAATTTTTCATAGGGCTACATTGTTCTTTGCTTTGATAATTGCATTTCTTCATTAATACATTAAGTTCACCCCATAGCATCATAACATTATTCAGATTTACTTCATTATTCATCAGCATATGCAACTATGTAGAAAGAACAATAACATCATCATCAATGTAGCGGAACATAAAGGAACAATAGAAGAAAAGCATGCACACATAGAGACACCAGGATTGATTAGAGACCAAGGCAAAACCCACTATGGGAAAACCCTTGCAAATCTTCTTCTAATAGATTGTCATCAAATGATTCAGCAAAAGAGAGTACAATGATCCATATCTTCACAACAACTAGAATATCCATGAAATGCATCTAAACATCAAAACTCTGATTCAGATAACTGTAATGTACTGTCACTGCCTGTAGCCTGCTGTCGAACACTTCTATCACTGATCCAGGTGGATGTTGGTGGCCACCCACCAACCCATTTGGACCCCCACAACTGTCTCTTTCAGTCTTTTCAGTTTCCTAAATTGTAGCACAATTTACTATTTTTAGCAGTTTTTCGGGTCCTAAACTTCTGGAGATGTTTTGAGGCCCTAAACGACGTTTTTTTGGGAATTTGGGGCAACATGGGTCCATGGACCCATGTTGCCTCCCAAAGTGGTAGTACTCGGATAGATCTTTTTAACGAGCTATCGTGCGCGTCAAACGGAGATCGTATGCGAAAGTTATGACCCCGGGAAATTGATGTACCAATTTACCCAAACGGGGCCCACAATTTGGCGTTTCATCTTCTAGGGGTAGGTTTTGGAATGTGAAGGGTTTTCCATTGTTTCTCAATAATAAATAGGCCTTCGAGCCTCATTGTAACTCAGTTTGGAGAATAGTTCAGAAGCATGTAGCCATCACATCTCTTCTCAGAGATAAGCTACCATCGCCCTAGCTGGTTTATTTCCTTTTCTGGTTGTAAGCATATTTCAGTATTTTCCATTAATGAAATGAAGTATTATTTCCGCTGCATCTTTGTGTATATGGTTATCTCTGTAATTTATTGCGTTCCTGCTTAAATCCGGATCAATCACTAAGCGAAATCTTCGGAACGCTGAAATTTCATCTTGGAGTCCCGGATACAGGGAGGAGGCGCTGTGGGAGTGACTATGACAAACCTGGTTGCTCTTTGTGAACTGCATGATAGTGACTATGACAGCTCGGTCGCACATTGTGAATTGCATGATTGTGCGGGCGACCACGACCAAACTGACCCAGACTCCCAGTCGCTCTCATGAAGACTCTGTGCTAGCGTCCAAGGGTCCGTAGACGTTGTCAAGACCATTGTGTGCCAGCGTCCAGGGACTGAATTGCTCAGTTTTGTGCCAGCATCTAGGAATCAAAAACTCAAACTTAGTGGAAGCTTCATCATGTAACTTTGGACCCTTGTGCGGGCTTCCTCCGTCAAACTTGTGCGAGGCAAGACAAAATAGAAGAGAAGAGAGCTTGATCAATGTGTCCAGATGAGCTTGAGGTCTTTTCTATTTATAGGCTTCCATGAGAGCTTGATCATCTTCCCTCTCAAGGAGGCACCAACCACAAGCCTAAGCTTGAGTCGCACAGCTGCACAATCTCAATATATGAGAGTATCGCAGTCCAAACTATATATATATATATATATGGGATTCTCTGCCTATTGGATCCCACTCTTTATTATCGCAATGCATCCATGTCATATCCAGATCATGCTCATACAACTCTCTAAGGAGCTTCTTCAACCTGCTCATAGCTAGTCATGCTAGCAACATCATACTCAACCTCGGTTGTGTCACAAACCTCTCATCATGTCATATCTCATACTAAGGCAACACTCATATGTGCTCATCTCATCAATAATCAACATCAACATATCCATGCAGTCATATACCAAGAATAGATCATATCATGCAAACATCTCAAAGGATTCTTGGCGGCAATGTGTATGAAGCGGCTCAATCATGAACTTATTCAGGTTCTATGCACATCATATATATACATATGGATGTTCAAAACGAAACATCAATGCTTCAATCAACTGTCGGATGCCATGTCAAGTTCAACAACATCTTTAACTTCAAATCAGAGTGTCCAAGGATTTGCATGTCCACTTCTCAATGCTTCTTTAATAGTTTCACAATATAGATTATCTTTTCCCAACTTCAGAAATTGATTCATCATGCCATGATACATTATTACGAGCTTCAGAAGCCATCTCCCTCTTACTTATATCGTTAGAGGCTTGTTGACCACTACGTGTCAACTACCCATAGCAATACACTCATTTTTTTCGCAAAAGGGATAACGCTTGATCGATGTGTCCATGCCTTTTGACTTCCATCATCAACCTGATCATGTTATGTTGTAAACCCAGTCTGCATGTGTAAATTGTAAATAATCTTAGCAGATATGAGTCATGTATGTAAATTGCCTAGGTGGACCTAATTTTTTTAGTGATAATCTACGTTCCGGAAGGTATTTTGTCTCACCGATCCATGATCAGCAGAGTTTTCCTTCAGCCTAACCCCAAAGCCGGAATGAATTTTGTCATTAAAATCTTAGGGGAATCCTAGTGCGTTAATCTGCTAGATTATATTTGGTCGCAGAACTGGGTGATCTATGAGGGTCTATGTCAAATGGGTTTTCCCCCTTCAGATGTAAAATTGTAAAAGTCATGATGTAAAGTGTCTTGAGGGTTAGAAAATGTTTTAGTCCCCTCATAAGTCCTAAGTCCTAGGTCCTAGGTAATTTTTCCAAAGGCTAAGTTCGAGGATCCAAAATATAAAAATTAAAGAAATAAAAAAATAAAATTTAAAAAATAGATAAAAAATAAATAAATAATAAAAAAAATAAAATAAAAATAAATAAATAAAATAATAATAATATAAAATAATAAGTCGAAATTTTGAGAAAGCAAATGCAAAATTTTAATTTATTAAAAATTCGACGGATAAGATTAAAAGATATCTTGATCCTCATCGATGGACGAGATTATTTTGACATGGATCACTCGAACTAGCCGTTGGGAATTTTTTCTTTAAATAGGGTGCTAGGGGTCATTTGAGATCATTCGATCTGTGAGTCTTGTGCTGAAGAAAACTCTCTTGTAAACTTTTTTGTGCAATAAAGAAATACTTTGGGGTTGAAATCTCGCTGGTGTTACTCTCCTGAAGTGTTGTAAGCTGTTTTATTTTCTGCATAATTTTATTTTCAGCCATTAGTAATAGCTTGGTGAAGAGTGATGTTGAACACAAGTATCTTGTTCACTCACTAGGGTTTTAATAGTAGTAGAATTTCTGGAAAAAATGGCAGGTATCTCCATTGGATTTGGAATTTAGTACTGTTTTTTCCCTCTTTATTAATAGCTGAAGTGAGCTGTGCAGGAAATCCAGATTGAGAAGATTAACGGGCGTTTGGGGAAGTTCTAGGCTGAACCAACCAACTCCCGAAAAGCATTCTCTTGTAGAGCCTAGCCAGTTTCGATTTTGGGTCTGTCATTTAAAGTTTATTTTTTGAATTGCATGAGAGATTTCTGAAGTATCTCATAGTAAATCTGATATTCTGAAAATATTATTGAGGGTTACTGATAAATCCGGCTGTTGTAGAGTCACAAAGCTGTAAATATTGTAGCTGGTTTGTAGGGTTTTGGTTTTTATATATATATTCTCTGGCTTTTTATCTTTCCATTGCAGGTTGCAGGGTTTTCTGAAGATTTCCGAGGGTTTGATCAGCTCCTTGCTACTTCTCAGGGTCTCTTTGTGTTACAGGGGCATTTTGAATTTTTTTTTTGAGGCAGATCTATGCAGTTACATCACTCAACGCTTCCCCCTTCATTTGCGTGTTTTCTGCGTGTAATTCTACTGCATATACATAGTCCTTTAAGCCAGCATCTTCATTCCACAGCTTCTACTGCTGCTCCAACTGCTGTCCATTTGCTCAACCTCCTCACGCAGCTGCCGTCACCTGCACACAACAAAACGAATAAGAGTTTCTTTTTTTATGCGTGCGTAGATGGATAGACATTTGGGCATTTATATGCGTGTACATGGAAATTAACTTTTGTCTAAATTTGGATAGTTCTTCCTTGTTTCTTGAAGCTTCCCAGAACTAGGAAAATTTTGAAGACTTCATCTCAATGCAACAGAGAATGGAGCCTTCCACTATCAATTCAGTAGCTTCTTTGATTACACCAGTTATTCCACTATCTATTTTTCTTGGACATACAAAAACATCTACACCAAATGGACAAAACGCCGCACAGTTTAGTGCAAAAGTCTTTTTCTTGCCCCTAAAATAGTTCTCACCTTGAATCTTGAATGTGGAAGGTTGAACGAATGACCAACAATCCTGCATTTCTTTCTTTGCAGGACGAAATGGAACCTGAGCACCTGCTATAGGTTTATTTAAAAATTGTTTTGAGGAATAAGAATCAATATTCTCATCATTTTGGTCATGGTTTTCTTTCTTCTCTTTCCCATAATCCACTTTTTCTTTTTCAAATATGTCATCTTCATGATTATCTTCTTCTTTTTCTTCTTCCACATTTTCCTCTTCGTCATCATCAATGTCTTCTTTTGCATTTTCGTCATTGTTATGATATTGTTCATCTTCTTGTTTCTCAAGATAATCCTCATCCACATCATCTTCATTTGGATCCTCATCTTCATCTATATCATTCTCATCCACATCAAGACTACCTTCATCTGGATCCTCATCTTGATCTATATCAACTTCATCGGAATCATTTTCTGCAATGCCTTCATCTTCAACATTATAATCATCTAGTGCTTCATCTTCTTCACCATCTTGATTGATATTGTTTTCATATTCATCATTATCTATTACATCTTCATTTTCATTATCATCATTCTGATCAAAATCTTCTTCTCCTGCTTCACCTCGTTCGTTTCCTCACTGTCGCTATCATCTTCCTTATTATCGATTTCCTTTAGACGTGTTGTTACTTCTGCACATGATTTTTCTAATTGCTGAAGTTTTTCTTGAATTTTACTAAACTGCTCAATGAATTCAGGACATAAATGTAATGGCATATTGTGCAGCGGATAACGTCCAAAGGCTTGCATGGCTCTGATACCATTGAAGCAACAAAACTGTAGCTTGTTGACTTTAATGTTAAAATACACAAATGTATTTGTAAGTAATATTTTATGAATATATATAAATGTACAAGTGATGTTGAATGTTACAATGAGGGCCTGCATATATGCCTAGGAAGGTGTCCTTTCATGATTGAGCATGTCTCTTAGATGTGCCTTTCACTCAATTTAATGACTATTTAACATAATCATTATTTTGATTTTTATTATTTACATCATTTATATTTCTTTTATTTGTTATGAATTATATTCATAACACTTTTCTCTTTCGCTTTTTACATTTGCTCTCGACAGGATGCGAAGTTGATGTTGATGTGATCGATGTGCAACTTTCTATTTGATTTGGACAACCCTTATACGACAAATTTGGAACGTCCAAGACTTTTGTGACTTGCTCTGCTTTTTCATGAACTTGATCTGTTTTTACTGGTGGATCAACCTTGCAAGTATCAATGACTTCTTCATAATAAGATGAAGTTTGCTTCTGTGAGCTGGGGGGCTTGTGTTTTGGATCCTTTGGTCTTGGATTGAGTTCCTGAACCTGCAATTTTCCATTATCTGCAAGTTATTTTGATGAATGATTTGTTTGCTTCTTATGGCATTCATTTGATTAGAATGCTCATCCTTCATAGCACTGATTTCTCTTACATGATTCTCCTCCATGGTGTTCATCATATTTTGAAAGGTGATCATTTGATTATGCTGCGTAACTTCCATAACCTGCAACCTGTTCTGAAGAGCCATATGACTGGGTTTCATGTCCTTTATCATGATTTATTTGAATAGAACTCATTTCTTCCTTATGATTTGCTTCCATAGTGATCAAATAATTTTGCATGGTGGTCATCTGATTAGAGTGGTTAACTTTCATGATTTCTAGCTCCTCATCATGCTTTTCTTCTATGGTCAATAATTCGGTATACATGGTTCTCATATCCTTAGCGTGATGTGCCATCAATTTATCTTGATTTAGTTCCATGGTTTTCATCATTTGAGTTAACTTATTGATTAGTTGCTTATCTTTTTCCTTTTCATCATCAATACCAATTCGACAACTTGTCCCTGCCTTTCCGCTGTCGCAGATTCATCTTGAAATGACACAAGCGGATTCATCATGAAATTTCTTGCAAGGTTTGCAATATGGCACATCCTCTTGATATTTTTCTATGATATTTGGGTCTTTCATATGGCTAATCTCATTGTAATGACCCATTTCGATCTAAAAGCAGAAGAGTATTAGCATGGATACGATGTATGCATATGATAGCTACATATGCAAACATCGCATACCTTGCACTAGTATACTTATTAAATAATTAGGAAAAATCTTTAAATGAATGAAAATGGACTAAGTACTTAAATTATTGAAAAAAAAGATATTACCTAAAATCCGACACTCAAAATATACATATTAAATACTTCGTACTTATAAGGTTGTTAAATAAAATTTACAATTCCAATCCTTCTAAAATAAATATTGATCATTATAGATTTTAAAGTTATAAGTTAATTATTGTTAATATGTATAGGTACATAAATATATATTCATAAGTTAAAGTTTTTAAATTAAAATAATAAACATTTGATATATAAATATATATAACTATTGATTATTTTATTATAATTAAATTTTATAAAAATTATTAAAGTTTAAAACACGTCAACACATCAAGATACATATCCTCACCTCCCTTTACACATAAAGCTTATATCTACCAAATAAAATTTGATGAGGGCGGTGGAAGAAGGCGGTGACTACCTAGGAAAGGTACTTATCCCAAGCACGCAGAGGCAGGAAGGGAGGGATTTTTGGGGGAAAGAAATACTGGATGGAGAACGGGAAATCTGAATCAGAGCCGAAGATTTGATTCAAAGCTGGATATCTGAATGAAAATTTGAGAATTGAGCAATTATTCTTGAAGCTTTTGGGCACAGGGGACCAAAATATTCCAATTGGGAAGTATTTTGGAGCTGAGTACCAAGGCTGTGCTCAGCTTGGCTGGGAGGATTGGTCATTTGGTAACCAGAGCGAAATTGGAGCGAGGACAACCCAGAATCTGGGATCGACATCAAACTCAGAAGAAAACAGGTATTTATAGTGAATTGATAAGTTTTGTTCTTAAATTTCATTGTATGCAATGTTCGAAGTAAATTTCTAAGTTTTTGAATTAAGAACCCTTACACTCATCTCATTGATCAGTGCTAGAGGCACAAGGCGAGCCCCTTCGATTTCCATATTTGTCTTCAAAGGCCTCAACTTTTGATTGTAAGGAGTCAAAAGTTTCATTAGGGAACTCCCAAAACCAATCCTGTGCATTGCCTTGTAATGAAAGAACAAAGAATCACATCTTGACATCCTCATGCTCATCATATGTACAACCACTGAACTTTGCCATATGAAAAATGAACTTTGTAAGATGATCATTAGTAGTGACTGCATCATTATCAGTGAAAGAAGGCAAATTATCAAGGGCCTCTCCTAAAAGATCATGAAGAATGTCAGTAAAGCGACAAGGGGTGAAATTACTCATGATGACCTGCTTGAGGGGAAGAGGGGCTAAATGGATGCTAGAGAAAGAGATCCCAACTCAAGAAAATTAAGAGATCCACAAGAAGCGAGCTTCTAGCAGAAATTCTTGTAAGAAATGGAAGAAGTGGAGTCGGCACTTAAACATGAATCTAGCTCGAAGATCCAAAAGACAAAAAATCGAAAGGTTAGTCAAGGATCAAGCAGATGGATATCAAAGAAAGCTTCTTGTATGAGAAAAATGGATGAGTAAGTGGAGTCACCACCCAAACAGGAAACCAACCTAAATGTCCAAGTGCTAAAGGTGTGAATGAACAAGATGAGAGGATTATTGAGAGGAGAAAGAATAAGGTGATGAGAGGATGAAAAATGATTGAATAGTAATGATTAGATTAGATTTTAAGTATGAGACCAGTGCCTTATGGAGTCACAATTCTTGCTTATTATAAATTGAAACCAAGTAACTAGATGGACACTCATTTCTTAATATGATAGACTATCCTATATAATATGCAATTCCTAAGAGCTAGGTGTGATGCAAGGATGTTGGTTTGTTTTAGCTTAAATGCGTAGTCTAAGTTGAACCTCTCCCTTAACTATTTTGAGAAACAACCTTCAGAGTAGGTTGTGAAATGGAAGCCAACGGGAAGTAGGCAACGACATGATTAACGATACCTCCCCCTGTGTTCCACCCACCCAGTGACTTCGGCATTGCAGAGACTGTGGCTTTGACGATTGCAACGTCACCGTGTTAACCACTAGGAAGAGTTGAATCCCTCAAGCTAATTGGAAAAGGGTGGCCCTAGGAGTCTATCAACCAAGCTTATGCTTAGAGGTAAATTATTAATGCAAACTAAGTCCTGAGATGTGTATGCAAGATAGATTGAGTGAGTCTTCTTGAGTTAAGATTGTTTATTTTATTTAAGTACTTAGTGTGAATTATCTTATGGCTAGAGGACTTAACAATGATTAGATAACTATTTTACGACAAGACAAGTGCTTAAAGATACAAGTGTCAATATTCAACAATATTCCACAAGATGTTTAGAACAAATGTCTAATTCAACAATGATTACTTGAGATATGCCAATGACCAATGTTGAAATTTTCACTTATAATGATAACCATTGGAACTTAAGATGCCAAATGCTTAAGATAAACAACCAAGATATCAAAGCCTCTTAAGATTATAATCTTCAACTTAGAGCAATTATCTAACGATTTCTTAATAATGCCTTAGTTAGATGTCAAGCACAGTGATGATAATGCTCAAACAATTTAAACCACCAATGAGATTTAAAGACTTAGATGTTGAGTGTATTAAGTGTCAAGTTAACAAATTCTCAAGATTAGCAAGTGTTATATTTCAAAATCCACCATAACATCTCAGCACTTTGTTAAATGATATAAAAATAGACCATGAACAGCAATCATCTATCATCAGCTAAATCTTAGAATGACCAAAACGATATCCGGCAATTGAGAATTTTCAAAAAAATGAATGCTTTAAACCACCACGAATCATAAATCATTAACCAGATATCAATTTCGCATCTCGACTTTGAAAATATAGATCTCAACATGAAAGATATAACATGAAAAGCCACTGAATCTGGCAAAACTAATTTTCCACAAAATTTTAATATTTTATACTTTTTCAAAATTTTTTTTTTTTTGAAACAAAAGTTAAAAAAAAAGAAAATTAATCTAAAAACTAAACTATAAAACTAAATCTAAAATCCTTTATTATTATTATTATTATTTTTTTTTTTTTTATTTTTTTTTTTATTTTTAAACAAAATTTAATCTAAAACTTAACCGTATAAAAATTAAAACTAAGTCTAAAGCCTAAATTTATTTTTTATTTTTTTATATTATAAAAATCTAAAAAAAAGAAACGATTTAAAAATGAAAATTAAAATCTAAAATTTTAAAAATTATAAAATCTAAATTATAACTAAACTAACCTAAATCTAAACCTTAGCTTAAATCGAAATACGCAAATGCATCTAATAACCATTGAACGCAGAACTTATAAAACAAAGAAATCGTAAAACTAAAAACCCGACCCTAACAAGGGAAAAATCGCTGGAGCCTCTCGCTGGAGAAAATGATATGTAGACGCTTCAAGGGAATACCTGGCCCGCAAATGAAACTGAAACCTTGAGCCGCAGCCGCAGATCTCTGGATCTGATCTGTGAGTCTGTACTGACAAAGCTCTCTTGTAATCTGATTTTCTGGTTAATAAAGAAGGCTTTGGGGTCCAAATCTGGCCGGTGTTACTCTCTGGAATTGCTGTGAGATGTTTATTTTTCTGCATATTTCAGTTCTCAGCCGTTAATAATAGCTTGTTTTCAGAGTATTGTGAGTACAGGTATATTGCTCACTTGCTAGGGTTTGAATGTTGTAGGGTTTCTGGAATAATGGCAGGTATCTCCATTATCTCTTGAAATCTAGCAGCGTTTCTTGCCCTCTTTACTGATGTTTGCTTGAGGTGTGCAAGAAATCTTTAGGTGAAGGGTATTTGTGGGCGTTCGGGGAAGTTATGGGCTGAACCAGCCGACTCCCACAAGCTTTTCTTTGCAGAGCCTAGCTGATTTTGGCCCTGGGTTAATCATTAAGAGTTTATTTCCTGTTTTACATGAGAGATTTTCTTTATTTTCACAGTAAAGTTCAAATTTCTGATATATTGAAAACATTACTGCAATAAATGTTAAATTTGGCTGTCCAAGAGCTGTAATTTCCTTGTAATTCTAGGTTAATTTTGAAGTGGTCTTATTTTGAAGTTTTGCATATATCTGCCGGGCTCTTGCTTTCTGTTTTCCAGGGTTATCATTACGCTGCTCTATCCGCCATTTTCCCTGTCCACAGCAGAAATGCATTGACTTCATGCTTCAATCAGGCAAAACGAAATCATTCTCTGAGGGATTCTTCAGATTTGGTCTCAGTAGCATAAAACGCTCAGGTAAAATTTCAGCGAATCCGTTTCTCAGATGCCAGGGTCATTGTCGAAGTCTTCAAAAGGTGAAACCCTGAGCATTTTTCCGAGTTCCGCTGACAGCAGGTTATGCATTCAACGTTGATTCAAATGCGTTTTGCTTAGCGTGGTATCGTGGCAGCGTGCAGTGTGTCTCTTTTTTGTTTTACAGTCATCTCCTTTCAAAGCAGCAGGGTTTTCAGCGTCGGCATCGTAGCAAATAGAATGAGGTTTTGTTTGTATTCAGCGACGCCATACTAATTCCTCTTTAAAGTAGACGGGTTAACCAGCATCGAACCCGGGTCACCCTCCTTTCTCCTGCGGCTGAGACAGTGCCAGTTACGCCCCAAAAAACCTGCTGGATTGATCATTTCATTGGCCGCTGACGGGTTCTCTGCATAATCGAAGGCAGAAGGTAATATCCTGAAGTCGGAAGCTGATTCTTCTAAAGCTCGCGTGGGCGTCAAAGCATCGGACCAGTTCTGCGATCTGCGGCTCAAGGTTTCAGTTTCATTTGCGGGCCAGGTATTCCCTTGAAGCGTCTACATATCATTTTCTCCAGCGAGAGCCTCCGGCGATTTTTCCCTTGTTAGGGTCGGGTTTTTAGTTTTACGATTTCTTTGTTTTATAAGTTCTGCGTTCAATGGTTATTAGATGCATTTGCGTATTTCGATTTAAGCTAAGGTTTAGATTTAGGTTAGTTTAGTTATAATTTAGATTTTATAATTTTTTAAATTTTAGATTTTAATTTTCATTTTTAAATCGTTTCTTTTTTTTAGATTTTTATAATATAAAAAAATAAAAAATAAATTTAGGCTTTAGACTTAGTTTTAATTTTTATATGGTTAAGTTTTAGATTAAATTTTGTTTAATAATAATAATAATAATAATAATAATAAAGGATTTTAGATTTAGTTTTATAGTTTAGTTTTTAGATTAATTTTCTTTTTTTTTTTTAACTTTTGTTTCAAAAAAAAAAAAAAAAATTTAAAAATTTTGAAAAAGTATAAAATATTAAAATTTTGTGGAAAATTAGTTTTGCCAGATTCAATGGCTTTTCATGTTATATCTTTCATGCTGAGATCTATATTTTCAAAGTCGATATGCGAAATTGATATCTGGTTAATGGTTTATGATTCGTGGTGGTTTAAAGCATTCATTTTTTTGAAAATTCTCAATTGTCGGATATCGTTTTGGTCATTCTAAGATTTAGCTGATGATAGATGATTGCTGTTCATGGTCTATTTTTATATCATTTAACAAGTAATCATCTTTTAAGGCACTGGTCTGCTAACTAATCAAATCATTTTAGTGCTTATCTTAATCGTGTCTCGTGTCTCCCAAACCAACTGGTCGACAGTTGGTCTTCATCATCTCGCAGGGTCTACCCCCCTTAGCCGTGGGAGACAAGCTTAAATGGAGGGATCGGGGATCAGAGTGACAGCCCCCGGTCTGAGCGTTGTCGTGCCAATCCGCGCGACAACACACTTATTGATTTTATGACAACAGTAAGAAAGTTATAACAACAGTGGAAAACACCTTAGATTCAATGGATAACAAGTTAATAGTGATTAGCAATGATCAGTGAAATGCCCGAAAACTTGCGAAAGTAAAATATGAGTTTTAAGCCACTTTATGATGCAATATTCAGTGCTAGATCAGATCTGATATATCTTATAACAACAGTAAACAAATCAATAGATCAACAAGCTAATGATGCTAAAACCAATGCCCAATATGCCCAAAAATAGTAAAAATTTACCAAAACTGAAAAAATTAATTTTTGGAGACCTCTTTAGGGGTGTGATTCAGAAATTGCAGATCTGATTCAGTGACTTATGCAGAAAATTCCAGCAAACAAATATTTAGATCTAAGCTAGATCCTAGATGCCCAAGTGGCAAAAATTTAAGAAAATTTAGATTTTGTAATTTTGAGTGATTTTGACCAATTCAAATGTATTTTTTAGGGATATTATATTACTATTATCACTGCTGTACTAAAACATAGGCAAAATGAGGGTTTAGAGAGCAAACCCTAGGCCTAAGTCTTTGAAGATGAACATGCCCAAGTTGCCCAAAATTTCTCCAATGATCTTGTACCTGAAAACACAAGTTTTTGAGCGAGTTTCTTCTGCAAAACCACCAAGGAATCATTCTTGAAAATTTCAGAGATGGAACTAGGGCAAACTAGGGAAAAATAAGCCAAGGAGGGCCAACGCTAGGCCTAAAAGGGCTAGCGTTGTTGGAAGAGGAGGCTAGGATGGTAGATCAGGGGTTAAAATGACAAGAGGAGATCGAGAAAAGATAACGATGGAGGGAGAGAGGGATAAAAGGTTGGACACTAGGGCTTAGAGGGAAAATGACTAGGTTTAGGGGCTTAAAAGCTGACGACAAGCTCTCTAAGGCTGCCATCTAGGGAGAAGAAGGGGGGTCGAGGCCTCCTAGGCCCACGTCCAACCTTAAAAAGGGCCTAAAACCCCAACGAAGGGCTAGGGAAGGGAGGTTGAGGCCTCTAAGGCTTATGACCTGCCCTAAATGGGAAAAAAGGAGGACGTAGAGGCAAGAAAGGCTGACGCAGGGGCCTTAGAGGTTGATGCTGGGCTAGAGGAGGCTGGATCCGTGCCCAGAGGCCTAAAAAATGAAACCATTGCTTCATAATTTTTTTTCTCTTCTAGATCTGAATTATGGTGCAATTTTTCCAACGGCTGGCCTTGCAATTTTTTTTTAGAGACTAGATTTTACCTTCAAGGGCCTAGATCTAGCTCTACTTCAACCTTTTCTCTTGATTCAACTTGCAAAAATGAAAATAAAACACCCAAACACCAAATATATACAAAATCTTAAAATCGCAAAACCCCAATTAGCAAAAATAATTTACAAAATTATTTTACAAATATACAAATAAACAAGGGTTTTGAAAATCCAAATTTTTGAGAAATAAATTTCTGGTGTCTATTTTCTTTGATAAATGGCTAAAAATGCTTCACAAAGTACATGCACAATATAGCCTTAGCGAATATGTAATCCATCACATAAATATTCAGGATCCAAGCAAAGTTGATCCCTGCCCACAGTTTGTGAACTTGGAGACCAAGGGTTAAAGTACCTGCAAACACTATGTATTTATCTCAAGACAATCATATATTAGCACAACATAGGAAAGCCCGTAGTCAGTACATACCACAAATCAATGAATATGGACACCTCATGTTGCACCCCAAAGCCTTTATTATGATAGAAAAAATAGTTCCTAGTGGGACAATAGTTTACACAAATGCTTCAACAGCAATTTCTTAGCCATAAATCAGATGGCTAGAGACTCAAATGACTCTCTATTTTATGGATAAATCTTCCAAGTGAAAAATAATGGCTAGTTTCCTTGATCCTTGTCAAAATAATCTCGGCCATTGAAAAATACTTGATCATCTTTTAATCGTAGCTGTTGAATTTTTATTTTTGAGGAATTTTCGAATTTATTATCTAATTCCATTTTTATTAACTTAAAATTAATTATTTTGAGCTAATTTCCTCAAAAAATTGACTTGGATTTAACCACCAAGGTCCAAGGGTCCAATTTTCTTGAAATTTCCAATATTCTTTTGGTGGAGGACCTCCAAAAATTAATTCTTTAAAGACCCACGAATTTTTCACTTGGAGAATTTAATTTTCCTAAGACAATTTAATTTGACTCTAATTAATCAATTTTCTAGATTAGGATTTAATTATTTTTGTGAGAAAAATTAATTAATTGACACTTCAGGGGATTAATTATTTTTTCCACCCTCTAATATTTTAACCATGGTGTCTAAGTATGAGGGACCATGTATTACAATATTTTTTTACATAAGGCTTACAATTCAACCCTCCAACGGGGAATACCCATTCAACTTAGACCCTCAAATTACATACCCAATTCGCGATACAATATGATCTAGTAGACCAAGTGATTTGTAATAAAATAATTTAGCTAATTAGCTTAAATTATTCCCAAGTCACTTTACATAAGACTTGACTAGAACACTAGTACTCACCTAAGACTTTGACGAAGAATTCCATCCTAGCTTTGGGGTGAGGTTGGAGGGAAAAACTTTGCCGACCATATGTGTTTAGAAACACAAATGAATGAGTGAGACGAAAAACCTCCTAAGATTAAACTCTCGCCAAAATAATAGACAAGACTTACCTAAGTTGTTACATACATTCACGGTTTTACTGCATCATTTACATCACATAACTTGCAGAATGGGTTTACAATGACACATGAACTGCTGATAGATGATCCGATCCTGTTGAAAAAAATTGGTACTTCCGTTTCCTTGGAACTTTGACAAATACTATGCAATAGGTTCCATCTATAGGTCCAAGCAACTTAACTGGCGTACAGGCCCTCCAGAGGGACATATTGACACTCATAGTTGATGTGCTGAGAGCCATGGGACTCGTGATAGTTGTAGAGCATTATTTTTATCCATGGCCACCTTCAACACCCACTAATGTCCTAGATCCCCTATATCATTTATGGGACAATGCCCCTGGACTAGCATGCTCTGAGCCGCCTTAGCAGTACTATTGTGTGAGGGATTTGATCTAAGGCCCATATGAGGTTTGTCTCGACTCTCATGCCTTGAGACATGGGTGGGCTAGCACCATCTTCAATGCACTAAATATTGTAGCAAAATCAGGCTTTCACACCACTAGGAGACCCATGAGACCCATTTTGTGCCCAAACCCAAAATTGGAGCGCAGAGATGATTTTGACAGAAATCTTGGTCCAACCCTTAGATGGTGATTTTAGAGGGCCTCTACATGTCTTAGTACCATTTACCCTCAACACAAGCCTTAGGAGGGCTCTTTCTAGCATGATGTCAGTGTTTCGGCCCTCTTGTTTAGAGATTATTTCATTTCATCAAAAGCTACAAGGTCAGTGTGTGACCTTGCTTGTAGTTTGCCCATTATTTTAGTGTTTGAGGGGCTTGTAGGCTAAAATAGGCATTCATATACCTCATATAAATTAGAGAACATGTCATTATATTGGATCATCATCACATCTTTGGATTTTCAGTCTCATTAGAGGAATTCATACTTGTTCTCTTGTGGATGTATTCGAGATCTTGGATGCATTTTGGTATTTGGAGCTAATCTTGGATATTCTTTGGAGCTATTCTTTGGTCTAATGGATGGAAATCTTACATGCTATCTTGTAAGTTCACTTAATTGTTGAAATTTTTTTACTTGACATCTAATGTGTGGAATTATTGATTCGAGGTCATGCTAAATTGTGCCCTAATTTAATGAAGATCTATTGAATTGCTATCTAGATGAATATTGCATGCATTACTCATACATAGCATGTAATAATTTGTCCTAGTGATGAACTCCTTGAAGCTAATCCATGAAAATCCATTTTTCCATCACATAGGTTAATGCTTGAAATCTTGTTGTTAGGACATCAAATTCAAGCCTCCTTAGGAACAATTTTGGCTAATTTATTTCATCCTAGACCTCATATTCCCAAGGGACAAGGGAATGGTGTAGTTGATGGTGATCATTCTCTATTTTTATCTGTATTTTCTCTTTCCTAATGCAGACCTTTCAAGGCCAAGCTAGGAAACTAGGGCTTGGTTTGAACCCCTAGGCAAGTGGAGTTTTGGTGATTAGAGAGCTTAAACATCAAGGGGATAGTATTTGCCACAAAATCTATCTTTTTGGTGGGCATCCACTTCAATTTCATCCATAAACTTTCTTGCCCTAGTTCTTTGCCTAAGAGGGAAACCCTAGTTTTCTTTGCTTCAACTTAAGGGCTTCCCTAAAGGTTTCATGAGCCTTAGCATAGCTGGTATACATTGCAAGAAACCTTTTCTCTTTGCCTTGACCGTTGGATATTCCAACACTTATCAAGTTTATCAAACCCTAGGTCTTGTCCCTTCTTTCCTAGGTCTCCTAATAAACAGAAAATTGTCTCCTTGTGGAGCCTTGAACCTAAATTGTTCATTTCTTGAAGAGATCCTAGTGAGCACTGAGGTCATCTCACACATTAACCTTAGAATATCTATCATAAGTGATCTCTCTCCTATCGAGACTCCTCCTATCGGTAAAAATATGTAAAGAGTAGGGGGTTCTCGCTGTGGTGACAGTGGACCAGTCATTGCTGTTTTGTGGTGTAGTTTATGCCTTGTAGGGTTTCCCTCTCCAAGGCCTACTATATTTTGTGGTAATATGCCCAACAATGATCTCTAAGTTTATGCTCTCAGATTGATAATTTAATATCTCGTATTTAAGCAATTAAATTGAATGTCACTTTGTTAAACCACCACTTAGTAGAGAGTTGCAACTTTTGCTAGACATCAGTTTGTGGTCATCTTTAAACCACGATCTCCACCGTTTCATCAGTTTGTGGTCATCTTTAAAACACCTTCTGAGAGCGCTTTTATTTCATAGAAGTCATAAAATGTGAGCTAAATTAGGTAATGTATTGAGAACTACTTTGAGCCAAGTCTAGTTGGTGGTCAGCCTTACACCACCATTTAGTTGAAGACTTTGTCTTTTGTTAGCCTTTTGGTTTGTGTGTGCTTATTCCAAAACCACTAGATTCAACAAGCACATTTAGCTATATGCAACTATCCACTTCCATATTACAGTGCTTTGCTTGGACTCGCACACACCCCTTCATGTTGGGGGGAATGTTGGAATCTTTATCCATAAGGGTTATGGTAAATATATTATTCTGTTGAGGAAGAATACGAAGAGTTATTGATAGTCCAAGAGACCTCCTAGGCATAGTATTCCAAACTGGAACCGGTGACCAAACTGGTCCACCTATCAAATTGGGTTTCAAATCAGAACCGATCAATCTGGGACTGGTCAGATCTGAATGAATTGATCTTTAAAAAAATACATGAAATAATTAGTTTTTAATGAAAAAAACTATTTTTAAGATTTAAGACCATGATTCCAAACCAAATGGCCTCTAGAGTCCAAAACCAATGCTATAAGCTATGGGGTCACTGGCCTACTACAAGTCTACATATCAATGATCAAACTCAGTACTACTACTAGACAAGGGATCATCAACATGAGCTACATAAATAATCTGGCTCAATGTTTGAGAACTCCTAAAAGTCCTCTACAACCTTAGTAGTAGTGGTAGTAGTAGTAGTAAAAATAGACATCAAAACTACAAATCACTGATCAACATGATCACTCATGAAACGCATCATTGATTCAACACTAATAGAAATGGGATCATCAACAAGAGACACATAAACATCATCTTGCTCAGTCTTCAAACTTGTATTTCCCAACCTTATAATAATATGATAACAATTGAAAAAGTTTAACATGCATAATCAGTGATTTTGGTTTGAGTGAAGGGTTCATCTCCTGAACCTTATAATGTGGTAGAAAAAGCTTAGCATGCCTAACCAATTATTTTCCTTTGAGTGAAGTTTACATTCTTGTTAAGGCCATGGTAGAGGAGTTCAACAATCAATATCACCAACATCAACAAAGTTCACAAATCAATGCCACCAACATCAAGGTTCTTAAAGGGCTTCATGCTCTTGATCAAATGCCAATCTCATACCCTCATGCATGATGGAATCAAATGGAAACATAGCAAACCCCCAAACCATGAAATCCTGAAAATCATTAAGTCCATTGAATTTTGAGTGAACTCTAAAATTCTAGTTTCTCCATATGAAATCCAATGAGGTTGAAACCTCTCTCAAACATCTTGAGTCATTTCATGGTAATGTTAAAAATTTAAGTAAAATGATGAAAATGAAAAATAAAGGAAATGACATTTCCTTTATTTTTCGTTTTCATCCTTTTACTTTAAGAATTTAACATTACCATTGATTGCTAGTGTTGCTAGGGTTGATATGTGTGAGGAAAATGAGAAGGGAGGCATGCTTTTCTTAGAGGCGCTGTTTTTGGAGCAAAAGAACCCCAAATTTCCCTCAAAATGACATCAAAACTCACAAAATTGCATTCTGTGGGGTCCTTAGTTGGCCTAGCAAGAAACTGACCGATTTATGAAGGAACCGGCCAATTTATGGGAAAGTCGGCCAATATATGGGAAAATCAGCCATTTCCGTCATAAACCAACAGATTTATGGCTGGACAGAACAAAAAACTGGTGGGCCGCTCAGATAACTGGGTTTCAACAGGTTTAATGGCCAAGGCTAATGAACCGATTGGTTTGACCGGTTTCCAGTTCAGACCGGCCGATTTTGAATACTATACTCCTAGGAGATGAATCCAAAGATCATAGGACAATGTATTTAGATGTATCATATTATGAGAGATTGCATCACATGCTTATCTCTTCAATCTCGTGTGTTCAATAGCCATCTCTGTCAATGCCTCTTATTTGAGCTCTTCCTAGACGAACAGCAAATGAAAAGCTCTAGGGTGGTTACACTAGACTAGAAGGGCGGGCTGGACACCATGGTGAAATAAGGAAACAAGTATAACTTCAAGCATCATGATCCATTATCTGATTTCAACCCATGATTCCTACTTAGATGCCTAAAACACTAAATGCAAGCACTTTTTATGAAAAAATTGCTAATGTCCACCTTCATCGGATGAGTACGCTGATCAAGTGAATGGGATGACCAATAATGAGTGAGAGGCATCTGAGAGGCTGCTATCTGGGGGGCATGTGAGGCTGCTGGCTTCAAATATGCATAATGGGAATTTTTTTCACCAATGGTTACCCCCATATATACATGGGTAACAATCACCATTCATCGCTTCATCATCTTTGCCCATTTTGATGTTTTTTCTATCCATGCTTGAGAATTGCATTGAAGTATCAATGTGGCATTCAAATTTTGTTTAAAGAATGGCTACTGTCTTTTTTCCTTTACAGCATCATAATGTGATCTTATTCCCGTTCTAAATATTTGTTTTTTTATTTAGCTCCTAATATTCAAAGACTTTTTTAGTTCTAAACCTTGGTTATGATGTCTTAGGTGGGTAGATTTCACCATCCTATGAAAGATGGTTGGGGATTGACAAGTGATGGAGAAAATTTATTTGGGAGTGATGGAAGTTCAACTATATATTATTTTGATCCACTTACATTCAAAGGTTGTGCAATCGGTACATTGTTTGTATTATTTGTTTCATTTGCAATGGCTCTTTTTCTTCAAGTGAAATTCGAAAATTCAATATCTAGTTATATCCCTGTAAACTAGTATGCAAGCCTCATTAATTTTTAGTACAATGATATTTTTCATATGTAATATTTTACCATCTCTGTAATTTACAACTGAAAAATGACATTTATTTTCCTGATTGTGAGCTTTGGACAGAAAAACGCAGAGTATCAGTGAAATATGATGGATTTGATGTTTCATATTTGAACGAACTTGAGTATATAAATGGTGAAGTCTGGGCAAATGTTTGGCAGGTAGGCAAAATGTTTCTCTAAGATTAGGTAGCTACAAATTTGCACTCTCTGATTTTGTACTAGGTATTTTCATATCATCTCTACATTATATAGTGTCAATTTCTTTGTCCGATTATATATAGGACCACCCATACACGGTTCATCTATGGCAATATGTAGAAAAAAGAATAACGAATTGATTTTGTAAAATTTCCAATGAATCTTTTCCTATATATATATATATATCCTGTCTGTCATGTAATTTGAATTTATTCACAATTCAGTCTAGATGATGATATGAGCTTTTTGAACTTTCAAATGTGTTTTCCTTCTTTGAATGAAACTGTCTCTCATGTATTCTTTCATGTATTGCCCACGGTCATCATTTGTAACAACAATCAGTTTTAGAAATGTAGTTTATAGCATGATATCATTCATTGTGCAATTCTCCTTGATAGTTGCTAACATCATGTATTATTCTTAATCGCTAGGAAATGCATTTCATTTTAATTGGTGACACAATTAGTGTTAAAATTGGCATCTAGGGCCAAGTTCCACCTTATGATAGCTCATATGATGGAGGTGATTATTGCATTGGATTCCTCTTTCGGAGAGGTACAATTTTGATATAAAGATCATCTCATTTTGACAAGCAGAAATGGAATTATGAATTTATTTCTCCTATGGACAAATTGTCAAAGTTGGCTCCAGTGAAATGTAGGCTCATGAGGCCCAATAGATGTGTCTCTTCACCCTCAACGAAGTGTATAAATAAGAGAGACCTTTTCCTCATTTTGACATCATCTCATCACATCTTCTTCCCTCTCTTGATTGGGTCGTACAACATTGGAGGCATCTCTTCTTCGCACGTGTGGCAGCTCTCTTTCTCTCTCTACTTCGCACATGTGGCAGGAGACCGAGTTTCTCTGGGTGAAACAGGTCGCAAATTTCAAAGCATTGACCAGCTCTGACTTTGGGTGATTTGACCAGTGTTGACCAGCTTTGACTTGGGTGATTTGACAAGTGTTGACCTCAGTTTTTGGGCCAGGATTTTAATTTTTCTAGGCCACATTTATTGGCACAGAAATCGAGGCATTTGGAGTGGTTTGACCAGCATTGACTTCAGGTTTGACTGCAGAAATTACAACAAACTTTTTCTCTCTTTTGACTGGGTTTGACTGAAGAATTTGAGCTGTTTTGAAGGCCGAATTGAACTGCTGATTGGAGGACATTTTGGGGTAACTTTGACCATCTTTGACTTTCTGGTTAGAGTTGATTTGACTGCTGATTTGGCACATCTGTTTTGGGCTTATATTTGTACTCTCTCTTTGCTGAACTATTAAAGAATAATAAGAAGATTTGTTTAAAGGTTTTCCCCACATTGGGGTTTGTCCCTGGCATCCGCCATATCTTGTGTCCTCTTGTCTTGACTTGTCTTATGCATATGATTTTATGTTCTATCTGCATTTATTGTCAATGTTTATAAGTTAATGTGATTGCTATTGGATATAATTGGAATTTGTCATTGGGCTGCTAAATGAACATTGAAATAAATTGTCTTAAGCTTAGAACATACCATTGCTATAACATGGTATCGGAGTTGAGGTGAAGACAAAACCCAAGCAAGAGTGAAGCAAATCAATCATTAAAGGAAGATGTTGGACAAGGACTTGGAACTAGTCCCAATGACGACTACATCTTTCTTCAAAATTGAGGACAAGCTCAAGGACAAATCCGACTATCATGCATGGAAGATGATTTTGGATTTGAATTTGGAAGAAAATGATGTCATGGACTATGTCAAAGGAAGAATAACTGAGCCTCCTTCAAGTGCATCCGCTGCTGTTCAAACCAAGTACAAGAAAGGTGAGACAAAAGCTAAGAAGATTATTGTTGATTCTATTCATAAGCCTTTGGTTGCATATATTTCTGATTTGGAAACATCTAAGGAGATGTATGACAGACCGGTTGGGATATTTAAAGTGAACAATGCAAATCAAATTCTCTTTCTCAAGAACAAGTTGAAAGACATCAAGATGGATAGAGGAGAATCCATCCAATCCTACTTCATGAGGATCACCGAGATCAAGAATGATCTTCTATCTATTGGAGAAGTCACTGGTGAGTGGGAACTCTCTCTTATTGCACTTGGGGGCCTTACAAGAGATTGGGATGTGTTCAACACTACCATTCTTAACAATGACATGATTCTGAGATATGAAGAACTATTGGCCAGATGCACTCAAGAAGAAATAAGGATGATGGAATGAGACAAGCCCTCAAATGGAAACAATCCTATTGCCTTCTTCGCTCATTCTAGAAGAAGGAACAATGTTGGTCCAAGGAATCAAGGACAAGGGTTCAAGTCGGGCTTTAAAGAAGGAAGAAAAGGAAGGTGATTCAATTGTAACATGTTTGGCCACTTCACTAGAGAATGTCCTCACAAAAGGTTACTCCAAGAGATGATGACAATAATAACAACAACTTCAAGGGCAATGGAAATCGAAGGAACAACAGGTCAATAACAAAGGGAAAAGGAATGCTCCTGCTGCTCGACATGAGTAGGCCAGTATAGGTCGGCTCACTATCCAGAATAATATCCTTAACTTAAAAAATTCATCTCCCAAACTATTTGGAGTTTCGGGCCAAGTAAGAGCTCATTGGAAAGGAAAAATTATGCTCTAAAAGATGGTCTAGGTATCATATGGAGAGGTCACGTTTAAGGTAGTGAAAAACATTTTTTAATGTTACTGGTCATCAATTAGTGCAAAATTGGAGGTAGGACAAAATGGCTTCATGAAGAGTAAGGCTTCGTGGTGACATTTACTAGGAGAGCTCAACAATATATATTTCATCAATGACAATTATTGACCAACAATCTCCCCCTTTGTCATTGATGGAAATATTTCTCCATTCTCTCCCCCTTTGACATCAATGGAAAATGGGGTGCCCAAGTACTCCCCCTATCAAACTGTTTTCTTTGTCATGCTGCTCCCCCTGACAAAGAGCAATAAACCCCATCTTTTGTCGAAGGTGTTCAAATGCTTCTCGTAGAAGAGGTTTTGTAAAGATATTTGCGATTTTCTCTTTTGTATTGATGTATTCCAACTTGATGCTTTGTTCAACAACCTGTTCATGGAGAAAGTGATATTTGATTGGAATTTGTTTGGTCTTTGAGTGCATTATTGGATTATTTGAGAGACTGATGGCACTAGTGTTGTCACAATAGATGGTGATTGGCTGTTTAGTTTCTATGTTGACATCCTTCAAAGCTTCCTTCATCCACTGCTTGCATAATGTCGGGTATTGTAGCAGTTAAATATAGGAGAGCTCCAATTATTGACCTGTAAAGTGTTACATCTACCGAGGGGGGTTCATCATCTTTGCTCAATTTGCAGTCTGTGGTCATCGGTGTGCTCATAGGTGCACATTCTTCCATCCCATATCTTTTAAGCATGTCTTTAAGATATTTTGCTTGAGATATGAACATGCTTGCTGTGGTTTGAGATACTTGTAGTCCAAGGAAGTAAGATAACTCACCAATCATCGACATTTCGAACTCTTTTGACATATTTTGAGCAAACTCATGGCTCATCTCATCATCATTGCTAGCAAAAATCAGATCATCAACATATACAAGAGTGACTAGTAATTTATCCTTGTCCATCTTCATGTAGAGATTACTTCCTGCCACCCCCTTTTTGAAGCCTTGTTGTTGTATATAGTGATCTAATCTTGCGTACCAAGCTCTAGGAGCTTGTTTCAACCCATATAATGCCTTTTTCAACTTACATACAAAGTATTTTCCTTCTGCTAGATCAAACCCTTTTGGTTGCTCCATGTAGACTTCTTCCTTGAGTTCCCCATTCAGAAATGCTGATTTTACGTCCATTTGATAGACTTTGAATCCTTTTGAGCAAGCAAATGCCAAAAACATCCTTATAGCTTCCATATGAGCTACTGGTGCAAAGGTTTCTTCAAAGTCAATTCCTTCAATTTGTGAATAACCTTTACAGACAAGCCTTGCCTTATTTCTGATGATTTGTCCATCTTCATTGATTTTGCTTTTGGACACCCACTTGGTTCCAATTATATTTTTATCTTTTGGACGAGGTACCAACTCCCATGTCTCATTCTTCTCGATTTGAGACATTTCTTCTTCCATGGCTTCCACCCAATGAGGATCCTTACTTGCTTGAGTAAAAGTTTATGGTTCTATCATAGATAAGAGAGAAACATCATCTTTCCTTGGTGTACTTGTCATCCTTCTTCGGGTTTGTATTCCCTCATCTACATTGCCAATAATCTGCTTTTTCAGATGATGTTTTTGGAGGAATTTCACTTTTGAAGGAGTTTGAGATGGTTCTTTTTTATTTTCTTGATCTTTTTCCTCTTTTGCTGACTCTTCTTCTTCAAATTCTTCAAGGATAGAATCTTCTTCATGGACTTCAATTTCTTTTTCTAGAAGAGCTTCGTCAATTTTTACATCAATGCTTTCTACTACTTTTCATAGTCGATTATTGTAGCATTTGTAAGCTTGCTTCTTGTAGAATATCCAAGGAGTATTCCTTCATCGACCCGAGAATCAAATTTTCCTGGTGAGTCATCATTGATCTTCATAAAACATTTGCTTCCAAAGATTCTAAAGTACTTTACTGAAGCAGGTCTCCCTTTCCATAGTTTGTATGGTGTCTTGTCGTTATTTGGTCTTAGTTGAGTTCGATTCAAGGTATAAACTACTGTCCCGACTGCTTCTTTCCAAAACTTGGGCTACAAATCAACTGCTAGTAGAATTGTTCTTGCCATCTCTTGTACAATTTGGTTTCTTCTTTCTACTACACCATTTTGTTTGGGAGTTCTAGCAATAGAGAGCTCTCTCTTGATTCCATGTACTTTACAAAATTCATCAAATTCTTTTGAAGTAAATTCTCCTCCTCTATCTGTTCTAAGGCATTTAATCTTTGATTCTTTCTCATTTTCTACTAGAGCTTTAAAATTTTTGAAACATTCAAAAGCTTCGGATTTGAATTTTATAAAGTATACCCACATCATTCTAGTATAGTCATCAACAAATAAAGCAAAATACCTTTCACCTTGTAGAGCTGCAGTTCTGGTTGGTCCACATAAATATGCATGTATGATCTCCAAAGGTTTTGATGTAGAGAACTCCTTAGTCTTGAAACTGATTCTTGTTTGTTTTCCATGTTGACATGGTCCACAGACAACTTGATCCGGCTTGATAATTTTTGGAATGTCCCTTACTGCATTTGTTTTGCTAATATTGATCAAGTTATCAAAGCTTATATGTCCCAATCGTTTGTGCCATAGCCAACTTTCATTTGCTCGACTTACATAACATTTATCTTCTTGAATTTTGTTCAAAATGTATACATTATCTGGTGTTCTTATTCCTTTAGCTATAAGTTCACCTGAGGAGGAGCTCCTTATCTCACAATCTTTCGTACTAAAGACAACCTTGTGTCCTTGATCACAAAGTTGGCTCACACTCAAAATATTGTGTTTGAGTCCTTCCACCAACAATGCATTTTGGGCTTTTCCTTTACCATTGATGAGAGCAATAGTTCCTTTTCCAACTATCTTGGCTGATCCACTTCCAAAAGACACATTTCCATCTTTCTTGATTAAGGAGGTAAATTTCTTTCGGTCACCTGACATGTGTCTTGAACATCCACTGTCTACGAACCATTGATTTTCATCACTATGAGCACATAGGGCTAGGCCACATTTATCAATAGCGGGTTCATCCTTTTGTAGATCTTCCTTTTTGAATGGACAATTTTGTTCATCATGACCATAATCATTACATAATGAGCAACTTGGATCATACTTAGCCAAAGGATCAAAAGAGTTGTAAGTCTTGATTTGTCCTTGTTCTTTGAGGCCAAGTGGCTTGCTTTGTTGATTCTTATTTCTTGAAGCATTGTCTTTACGAGCCTTGCAATGCTTGGCTTGATGACCAAAGTTTTTACAATAAAAACAATAACCAAGAAAGATTGTTTGGTACCTGTTAGAATAGCCTTGACTTGAGGTAGTATTCTTCCTTGGAGTTGTCCTTCCTTCATTCCTTGGATTGATAAAGGTGAACTTTTGTTCTTGGTGAGATGACTTCTCTTCTTTTGGATGACTGGAAAGAATGTCAGCATAGCTTCTTTGGATTTCCTTATTCACATTCTCCTTTGTACTTGATGATTCTCCTTTGAAGCCAATCCCAGATTTGTCATATTGAAGTCTTTGAGCATTAAGGATGTTATCAAGTGTTTGAGAGCTTTGCCAACTCCTTTTAACTTGATCCAATTCTTTTCTTAGCGAAACAATTTCAGTTTCACGTTTTTCGCAAATCTCTTCTTTCTCTTTTAGTTTATTGTTCAAGAAATCTTCCCTCCTTTTTGCTTCCTCCTTTTCTACTTTGAGAGAAACAATCTTCTTTCGTAATTTCTCATTTTCTTCAATGGCACTCATTAGTAACTCATCCACATTTCCTTCGCCTTCTTGTTCGGAGTCATCATCATTTGTAAATGCCATGAATAATACTTCTCTGCTTCCAGCATAGTCATTTTCCTCATCTGACTCATCATCATTTCTTTTGTGAAAAGTGATATTTTTAGTTGATTTCTTCTTGGTGATCACAAATTCATCTTCATCAGAATCGTCTTGTTTGGAGAAGAAGTTCTTCTTGTTAAAACCTTTCTTTTTGAACATCCCCTTTTTATATTCCTCCTCATCATCACTATCATATTTATGAGGACATTTTGCAGCATAGTGACCTATCCTTCCACATTTAAAACAAATGAGAGGATACTTACCTTTTAGCTTGGATCCTTTTCTTAGCTTTCGTACAAACTGTGCAAGTTCAGATTCAGTATCGGAGTCATCACTGCTGGTATTCCAATTCTTCCCCTTCTTTTTTGATTTTGAAGCTTTGAATGCTGCTTCCTTGGAATTTGGGATCCCTTTTCTCATTTCATAAGCAATGATAATTCCATGAAGTTCATCCATTTTTAAAGTATCCAAATCCTTCATTTCTTCTATGGCACTTACCTTGGAGTCAAATCTATCTGGAAGAGATCTCAAGACCTTTTGAACAATTGTGCTTTCTTCAATATTTTCTTCTAAGCTTTTAAGTGAGTTGACGACTTCAGCTACTCGGAGAAAGAATGATGCAATGTCTTCTTCATCATCCATTTTAAGACTCTCAAATTGCCTTCTATGAGTTTGGAGCTTTGCCTTCTTAACTTTGGAGTCCTCGTCATATAAAGCAATGAGTTTGTCCCACATTTGTTTTGCAGAATCATAGCCCATGACTTTTGTGAATTCAGAGTCAGTAATTCCACTAGTTATGGAATTTAAAGCTTTGGAATTTGCAATGTAAGCTTTCCTTCCATCTTGATCAGTCAGAAGAGTGGGAGGAGTTTTGTACTCATCCAAAACAGATTGCCATACTTCAGGTCCAAGAGACATTAAATAGTAGGACATCCTCTTCTTCCAAAAACCAAAGTTTGTACCATCAAACAAGGGAATCTTTCCTGTCATTTCCTGATTCTTCATTGTGACTGTGAATCCTTCTTCCATCTATTAGGCTGATAATGAAGAAGCTGGCTCTGAAACCAATTGTTGGAAATACTGAGAGGGGGGTGAATCAATATTTCTTTTCAATTGTTCTTTTTACCAGTTAGATTCTTCACAATTATAATCAGAAATGAAATAAATAATAACTTTATTAAGAGAGGACTTTAATCCTCTTTTCAAATAATTGAGTACAATAATAGTTGAGGGCACCAACCCTTCAAAGTTCTAGGCACTAATCTATATCCAAGCACCAACTTGGACCTTTTAATGAGGCTTCGACCTTTAGGGCTTCAACCCTATTCTTCTCAAGGCTCCAACCTTGTGTTTAGGAGCTCCAACCCTTAGGACACCAATCCTATTTACTTCTTTTAATAGAGAAGGAGAGTAGTACTTACTTGGATGTCCTTGACATATATCTTCACTGTTCAAACTCCAAAATTGCTTGTGAGCTTTCATTGTTTCATCACTTGCTTCACTATGCTGTCACTGTCCCATTGTTCAAATAACACTTTTGTTGCTGATAATTATTGCACCTCCATGCCACAGTCCAATATCTAAATTTATTGTAGTAGCAATCCGAAAACACAGTTCTTTGCAGTGAGGAGTCCGATGTCAAAATGTGCGGTGTAGTTAAAAAACAAGCATCACCAAGATCATTGTTTTATGCAGTCACAGAGTCGAGTTCTTTTCACCACAGAGATAAGCCGAGAAACACAGTACGAGGTCCGAATGTATCTTGCTGTCACAGGTCCGAGTGTATTTTGATGTCACAGGTCCGAATGTGGCTTGCTATCTCAGGTCCGAATGTGGTTGTCACAGATTCGAATAGCTTGCTGTTACAGGCTTGCATAGCTTGCTATCATGGGTCCGACTATTTTGATGTCACAGGTTCGAATGTAGCTTGTTGTCTCAGGTCCGAATGTGTAGAGACAGACCTTGGATGTAGAGTGGAGGTATAGTGACACAAACCAGAGATATAGAGCCATAGACCTGAGGAGAAATCTCTGCCTTTTCACTGTAATAATCTTGAGATCCAAGAAACAGTCCACCAATCAAGCTAAACACCAATCCGAGCTAGACAGTGATATAAATATTACTTCCTGGTTTTTTATTCTCCTTCCTGAAGATTCACGAGATGTGAACCTGTAGCTCGTTGTCTTCCAAGTTGTGATCGAACTGTTGAGTAAAGAATGAATACGTATGCCTATTTTATAGTGTTCATATCTCTCCAAATAGGCCGACATGAGTAGGCCAATATAGGTCAGCTCATTGTCTAGAATAATATCCTTAACATAAAAAATTCATCTCTCTCAAACTATTTGGAGTTTCGGGCCAAGTAAGAGCTCATTGGAAAGGAAAAATTATGCTCTAAAAGATGGCATAGTTATCATATGGAGAGGTTTCCTTTAAGGTAGTGAAAAACATTTTTTAATGTTACTGGTCATCAATTAGTGCAGCATTGGAGGTAGGGCAGAATGGCTTCATGAAGAGTAAGGCCATGAAATGTAAGGCTTCGTGGTGACATTTACTAGGAGAGCTCAACAATATATATTTCATCAATGACAATTATTGACCAACATTTTGGGGGTCCTGTTTCACATTATGGCACCTATGGACTTCATTAGTCCTCATCTAAGGCCCAAGGACATGCATTATTGATCATTTGACCTCTTGATAGGCTTATTCATTTGATTTTGAGTTAGTTTGGTGGGGTTGTCACGAAAAGTTAGTTATCTTGTACATAATTTTATTTTAGGGGCTCAATTAGGCCTCATTAGGCAAATTGAATTCATTTGGACATGTATAAATACAAGTGATGTGATTTTTTTAGCATCATCACTTGGTTTGGACTTGTATCTCTTAAGAGATTTTCGCTATCCTTCTTGGTGGACAAAATTTTGGAGCATCGAATGAATTTTGATGTTTGGATTATTTTCTTGTCTTTGAGCTTCTTGATTTGCAAACCTTTGATGGTTGGATATATTCTTATACATGTAAGTGCAATTTAAATGCTATTCTTTCTTTCTATTTTGTCACATATATTGTTGCTGGGATTTCATTATACTAGGGCTAATTTACTACTTCCATTTATTTGGAGTTATGGAAATTTTGTTTCTAGATAGTGATGCTTCATGTATGTGCCATGTATAATGAATGAATGTTCCTTAGAATATTTAGTTGCAGAAATTCATCTTGACAAGCCATTTATTTGCAAAACGAAGTGTAAAGTCTTTGAAGTTGCTTTTCTTATACCCTAATGCTAAGCAAAGTTGTCTTTAGGGCCTCCTTGACTTAGAAAATCAAATCCGATTTCATAACCATTCTTGACTCCATAGGTGATCACCCTAAAAACCCAAACCTTTCCTTCTCTCTTTTCTGTGTCTAGCCCATTAGGCCTCCTAGGGTATCATTTTTTCAGCAAACTACCCACAAGAAAATTGTGATCTCTTGGCCTCTACTGCGCTGCGGAGTCTCCTAGGTGTCCTCCAAATTTGAGGTTATTCTGACTGGTGGATCCCGAGATATCCGAAGCCCTAGCCTTGAGACCAAATTTTCCCTTAGGTTTCCCTAAGCTAGCTACCTCACAGGGATCATTGCATTATTTTTCATTGAAAATTTTCTCTTTGATCCCCTTCTTCTCCCTGATTAGGTCAGGCCCATCATTGGTTGTTAAACCTTATCCCCTTGCCCTAACTTGGGGTCCACTTGGTCCTGTGTGGTCCTATTTCCTATCAAAGTTGATTCTTCAAAAACCATTTGGGAAACCAAGTTCCACAAGGATTTTAGGGATTAGGAAGCTCCTTTGCAAGTCATATTCCTTAAACCTAGCCCTCAAATCCTCATCAACCCCTCCTAGAGAACTCCACACCTTGCTTAAAAAGCGAGCAAGCCCTAATTTTGAGTTTCTCTTGGGAAATGGCTATTGGAATCATCTTATATCCATTTCATTGATCTACCTTTTGTACGTGATTTTCTATATGTACCGGGTCTCCTAGCATCGATGAATGTCTTTAAAGAGTAGGGAGCTTTAGTTGTGGTGACAGTGGGCTATAGCTCCATTGTTGCTCTTAACCTAGCAAGTGCCCCTCTAACACCCCAGCTAGTTTGAGTGGTAACCTTTTAACGTTGCTGCCCGGGAGGAAGCAGGTCTACCTCCCTAGTGAATCATTGAGGAACTAATTCATTGACGACAGTTGTAATATTCCTTTGGCGACTCCACAACGTCTTATTTTAGATGGAAGACCCCGAGATCGTGACCTACCATCGAAGAAGAGATGAAGAAGCCCACACCCCATTCTTTAATAAGAGGATTAATAGATTAAAACAAAAACACAAGTTCTTTTTTCCTCTCAACCTCTCTAGTATGATTGGGGCTCTTTTTAGTTTTGTACCCGAAGATCCTGATAGGCCCATGTGCAGTGGGGAGGAAGATCCCCAAGAGCATCTCCTAAAATTTGAATATCAAACATGTGGTGAATATTACAATGAGTTTAACCGCATGATTGCATTTGCCATGACCTTGATAGGAAAATTCTACCGCAGATATCACATCATTATACAAAAATAAATATATGCACAAGAATCAATCACATCAACACAATTATTTTTGGACAATTGTCCCCAGAAAAACCCAATGCGGGAAAACCAGTGCAACAGAGGAGGGTTTTATTAATCTTCAACAACAATCACTTTTATGGAAAAATTTACATAGACACCGGGAGAAAACACCTGAGACTTTTCCTCTGAGACTTTCTAACACCCTGGAGAGCTTCCTTTCTCTATTACGTCAGCCCTGCGTCACTCTGTGTGGCTCTGCGCAACTCTGGTCCCTCTCTGTGTCATCCTGCATCTCTTTGATCTGCGTCTCCCTTTGCGCTATATCTTAGAGTCCCTGTGTCACTTCTTCTGAGCTCCCTGACTGCTGCTAATCCCCCCTCTTCCTCCACCCTGTTACTCTCCCTCTAAAATCGATCTCCTTCTCTTTGAGAATCGATTTTCCTTGAGGTACTGAGTATCTGCAAGTGTGTCTCCACATGACCCTCAAGTCTTCTCTTATACTTTTCCTGTTGATGAATCAACGGTCGAGATTAAGTCTCTAATTAGTGGCTAAGATTAAAACAGACTTGATCCTCGTCTCTTAGAAGCTTCCCATCCTTATCTTTATTAATACCCATTAATATTTTTATTTTCCTAAGTTTAGACTAAAGAACCCATTAAAAATATTAATTATTTTAATAACTCCTCATTCGGATGGAATTTCTCAAAACGATTTCTGGGTCTTGGAGATCTCATGTGCCTTAGCCTCTCCACCAATTTTCATGGCTAGAGCATATCCGATGCTACCACAAATCAACACTAAGCCCATGAATGACCTCTTGAAAAGGGACACCCCGTACTCATGGAACCGAGCAACAAATAGAGCCTTTGAAGAAATCAAGGAAAGGATTACCTCCGCCCCCATCCTCTTTACTATTTAGCCCTGACTACGCCAAAGATTTTATCATCTATTCCTTTGCCTCTAAAGATACTATTGTTGGCCTCCTCTTGCAAAAGGACAATGAAGGAAGGGAAAAGCCCATAGCCTTCATGAGAAATTCACTTTGTGATGTGGAGACAAGATACACTATCACTGAAAAACAAGCCTATGCCCTCATCAAATCTCTCAAATATTTTAGAGCTTATATGGGGTATAACAAAACATATGCATGTCCCTAACCCTACCGTGAGAGATGTGCTAACACAAACTGGTTCTCTTGGGTCTAGGCGAAAGTGGGTATCCAAAATCCAGGAATATGACCTCGACATCCGTCCCAAAAAGGTCATCAAGGGACAAGGCTTGGCTGAGATGCTAACCGAAGGAAACAACAAAGTCATTGGGGAAGGAGAAGAAGAGCAGTTATGTGCCACATCTATTAAACTTGAAAATGATGACTGGTACACAGATATTGTTTATTACTTGCACAACTTGTCTGCCCCTTCTCACCTTGTTGATCACAAGAAAAGGGCCTTGATATTGAAAGCATCTAAGTTCTGTTTGACCCAAGGGCCAAGATGGCCTTGGATGGATGAGTCCTGATGGGTTAATCCTCCGATGCGTTAGTAAGGAAGAGTCCGAGAAGTTAATGAAGGAATTCCATGCCGGATTTTGTGACCAGGAATTTAAAGCTGAGAAGAGTGTAACATATGGGTTTGTGTGCTTTTATAGATGAAGAAATCTAGGTTCAATTTTTGAGAATTATTATTCACTACACAAGGATTGAGAGGATTTTTTCAACACAAAGTTACAGCTTACACTCAGGCAAAGGTCTCAGGAAAAAATCTCTAATTATAAAGATTCTATAATAAAAGAGAGTTGGTTAAGGCTAAATAGACGGTTATCAATTGTAATGACTCATTTAAACATAAACAGAGTAACATTGGTGTCCTGTATTTCAGTAAGATTATCATTAACTCCATTCACACAATTTTCTATGATGTGTTGTCTTTGAAGGCATGCTTAACGGTAAAATTGATGTACTTCAGTTTCAAGGTATTTTTGTTCTCTGTCAACTACAACTTAAACAGGAAAGGAAAATCCCAAAATAAGCAATTAGGTTTTCAAGTCTCGGCTTGAAGATACATTTTGCTAATTTTTGAAACATTTTCTACTAATTGATGCAGTCTGATTGCATTGCAAGAATTTCACCAAAAGACGGGAAAGTGCTTGGATGGATCATTCTTCACAAACTGAGGTAATTGCTTGTATCAGAATCCTTTGTGCGATACAGAGCACATACTCTGAAATATACTAAAATAATGTCTGTTTCAATTAATATTGAATGTGGTGACTAGAGACTTTCAGTGCTTCCGTGGAATGAAAGATACAAGTGCTCAGATTCATGGAAAATTTAATTTACATTTTACCTTTTGCATTTAATGTTGGTGAACTAAGATGATGGAATTTTGCTCCTTTATTTTTGATTTGCAGGAAAAGTCTACTTTCGTCAGGCTACAAGGTAGGATATGATAGATAGTTCTTTATGTTCTTTTCTATAAAGTATGTTCATTTAGTCAAGTGACTTACCTTTGTTTTAAAAGAGTTTATAGTTTCCTCTTATTCTTAAATTTAAAAAAATTGGGGACACTTAAATTTTACTTTTCATGTTGGGTTTCTAAGCAAATCTTCTCTTTTTGTTGCATATTTATTTGGGAACTCGAGTTCTGATATCATATTCCATGTTAAAGTGTAGGAATATAATAGCTAGTCCTTTTTGTTAGTTTATAGACAGATAAATGTTTAGTTAGTCAATCGGCTTAGCTTCACTTTTAGAAGAGATTATAGTTTTCCTCTTATTCAAAGTTTAAAAATCTGGGGACATTTAAAATTTTTCTTTTCATACTGGTGTTTTGTAAGAAAATATTCCCCTGTTATTTAATATTTGTACGGGAACTTAAAGTTCTGATATCATATTCCATATAAAAGTGAACTGGTACATTAAAACCATTTTGATGTTGCATTTTGCACTCTACTGTTTAATTTTTATTTTTGTTAGACCAGATGCTTCCAATTATCATGATGGAAATATGAACTTCCCCTATGTGGGGGTATTACAATGGGATTTAGCTGGCTGAGATGCCACTAGTGCAGGGTATTTATTCCATCAAAGCTGCCCAAGACTTGCGTCTATCCTATGTTGCATCAAACAACATGCTTGCATGGGCTAGACAGCCCACGAGGAGTGTGTTGTGCATTCAAGGAAACAACTTCTAGAGACATGCTCATGCGTGTAGGAGCCAAACTAATTTAAAGAGCCATTACTGAAACTATAAAGATTGACTGAAACTGTAAAGATTGTAAAGGAGTTTTAAAGAGCCATCTATCCTGAACAGAGTATGAAACCTTATGAACCTGTTCTAAATTTATACAAAACTTCGTATATCTAATTGATTGATTCGATGAGAAGTACTTACCTAGTCTGCTGCGGATGAAGATGCTTCAGAACTTCTCCAGTTCGCTCCCGTTACCAAAAGACCGAAACCACCCAGCCAAACCGAGTACAACCTAGATACTCAGTCCAGTATGCTTCTCAATTGATGCAAACTGTTCCCCCGTGCCCAGAAACTTCAGAACAAGCAAGGCTCAATTGTTCCTAATGATAAACTCTGTGTACAAATTTTCCTCCTGTTTCTCCTCCCCCCTGTCTTCAGCTTCGGCCTCTCCTTATGTACTGTTCCTTGGCGGTGGTCGCTCTCTCCACCAGCGAGCCCACCGCTTCCTTTCTCAGCGACACCTCTTGAATGTAACGTGAGTCTTATCTTTCTTTTAAAGATATATTGACATGTGTGTTTTTGTTCTGATTAAAGATTTTATTTGTTTAATTAAAATGTCCTAAGTTCATACATAGGAACTTTATTTTGGTTTAATTTATCTTTTTAATAATTATTAATATACTTTATTAAAATTCTGGGATAGATAATTATATAACCTTTTTTAAGAATTCACTTAATTTTTACATCTATTTCTTTTATAACCCTTTTACTTTATACTTTTTAACTTAATATCATTGGTAATTGCTCATTAATCATGATGCATTAAGTAATATGTGTGCTGATGGGTGAATGCGACTTTTCTATTTGAAGGAGTGTCAGGATATTTAATATTTTTAGTTAATTTAGAATATAGTTACTAGTGCAGTGCATGCGATACATGCATATGTAGCTATCATATGCATGCATCGTATGCATGCTAATATTCTTGTGCTCTCTATATTAATGATGGGTCGTTGCAATGCGGGTGTGATGATGCTACTTTGATGAGTTCTCTTGGTCATATCTTCCGATTCAAGCCTGTTCTTCCACTTCTTCTATCAGATGCATGTTGATCTATGCCTCACATCACTCATGAGCTCTTTTAGGTGGACTCTACCATGATATATCAGCTCCAATGCCTTACTCAAATGTTATATGCACTCGCTGATGGTACTTCATGCATGATCTTATTTTAATTTCTGTGCATGTTCTCATATGTGCGTAGCTAAGTTACCTGTCATGTCCTTACCTCTCCCTCGTGTCATGTAATTAATGTGTCAGACATGAGACATCCGTGACATGTGTCTGACATGAGTTTGACTCATGTCAAAGACGAGCCTTACTTGTGTCCTGAAATTTGGATATGTGTCTGGTGAAAAAGCGGCTCACGACTTCTTAAGATTGGTTTTTCGCTAATTCTCATGCAATTTAGTCACAGGTTTGAAACTCTCAGAGCTTTTGAAGTGTAGCTAAGGGCGATTAAGTAGCATTAGAAGGGATTTCAAGTCTTGGGGAGTGGATTTGTCCAGGCTCTACTAATGCTATGCAATTAATGTTAATGTTAAATTCTTGAAGTAAAAGTGGCATTCTCTATGTTTGTCTCTATATCTTTAATGAAATTCTCGATCTTTATGTCTCTATCTCTATCTTAGCATTCTCTATCTTTATCTTGACATTCTCTATCTTTATCATTTTCATCCTTCTACTTCAATTTTTAACATTACCATTAATTGTTTTAGGATGTTTAAGAGTGGTTCCAACCTTATTGGATGTCTTCCCAATGCTGCAAAAACATCAACATATTTGTGTAATAAAATAATTTTCTGGGTAAAATAAATCAGACCTGGTATTTAAATTTTAAATTAGCAGTTATTACAAACATTTTGAGATAACCTTAGAGCAGAAATAATAAGGTTGAGATCCATATTGGTTGGGAATGAATGCAATAAAGGCAAAGTTAAGCCAATTGTAGAGAGGATAAGACACACCTACAGTATAAATTAAACTTAAGAACAACATTCATTTAGACAAGAGTAACTTCGCTCTATGCCAAGCTAAATTTCCCTAGGGCACTTCTCAGGAGATTCACAATCACTAATCCATTCCAATGAAACCTTTAATAATGCTTATCCTAATTCAATTCTGTTGCAGTATTCATGTTCATCTAGCACACCATTTAAAATAATAGCCCTGGAATGAATGAATTCTGTTTGGATCAAGCATTATTGAACAGCTTGTAGGTATTTTAAGTACAAAGAAGTAGCTCTACTTGTGCACATTGTCTTATATTTGTACTTTGAAATATTATGATATGCAGAAAATAGATGTCCTGAATGGAATTGCATGGGATGCAGAAAAGGGCCGCTTATTTGGTAAGTGTGTGCAGCTTAAAGAATTTAATTAGTTTTCTACACTTTTATGCTATTTTGTGATTGAAACATGTATTAGACAAGTACGTTTTTATCCAAAGCAAAGGATGGATTATTGCATCTCAAATTATGGTGCCAATGAGCTTTTATGCCTTGACATATAATCCAAAACGAGATTAATATCATTGTTAAATGTTTTTGAAGGTTTTCAATGAGGTTCTTTCTTCGTTTTACTCGAAGAACTTATTCATTATCTTAGGCGGTCTTATTTCATATACACTACTATGCAATAGGCTCTAACTATCGCATGCTTAATTCGGTGTTTTCTAGCATATATATCCATTACCCTTCATTTTCCCTTTTTTGTATTTATGTTAGATGGGATCAGTGAAACTTTAGCATGAAATACAGTATGATACCTCCACAACTAGCACTTAATGATAAAAGACCTAATCCACTGAGTGCAACCTGAGAGGGAACTACCAGAATGGTTACCACTATCACCTAACAACTTTATCCTCTCACTTTAGGTTGACTCTTCTCCCATTAAAAGGGGCTATCTCTAGGGATTTGGAGTTCTAAAGCTATAATAGTGAAGCTCAAAGGTGATGTGAAGAGATAGCTATAGTAAAACAATGTTTTTCGCAATATAAACAATAAAAGAATGATGGAAATATCAAGAGATTAGTTCCTATACAGACAAGGGAAAATGAAGTCAAGAAGCCAATCCAAGAAGAAAGGTTGAATATGTTAATTTTCAGGGCTAGATTGTTCTCTGCTGTAGGTAATTGCACTTTTAAACTTTTTCAATATTTTCACATTACATTCACCCCATAACTTTATATCATCATTAGCAATTATGTAGAGAGAACAATAAACATCAACAATGCAGTGAAACAATAAATGAACAATAGAAAAAAACATGCACCATAGAGACACTAGGATTTAGGTCAGAGACCAGGGCAAAACCCCACAAGGGGAAAACCCAACCAGATTCTTCTTCTATTAGATATTCATCAAAGTTCAGCTGAGATACAAAGTACAATAATTATGAGACATCATAATTAATCACATTAGGCCACCTAGGTGTTGAAGAATCTAGGGCATATGTAGTTAATGAGATTCTTCTTGACTTGATAACTATTTGTGAGGCATTTTTAATCTTTTTATTAGCATAATCTTCTCTTTGACATTATTAGAGTGTGAGTTTCTTATTTCATCAAATAGCTACCAAAACAAAGAGACAAGAACACAAGATGTTGGCATTCTGCCAGGGCCAAAACCTCTCCCTCTTGGAGAAGAAAACCCGCACGAAATTCTTCTTATAGAGATTCCAATTGACGACCATGACCCTTGGCTGACTGACCCACTCCAAGACCAAGGCACCAATTCTCTTCTTTGTATCGCTGAGATCATCATCATCACTGCATCATGAAGACATTCATTAATGCTGCAACAACACTGTGCTTCCACTGAGAGACTCGTCATAACTATGAGCTTCATTGCTGCTTCATCACAGAGATCACAGAGATCCTCTTTACCATGTATATTTCGAGACAGTGAGACAGTGATCATCAAAATCGTGACTGTGTTTATGATATATGAAGGCCGAGACAGAGTTTTTACATAGATCCTTCATGCCGAGAGTGTAGTCACTTGTGACTATATTGTCATAGGGCTGAGACTTGTATCATTTCTTTCCTTCGAGGAGTGTTAGCAATACACCGAAACATATACTCAGGAGGTGACTGAGATTTCCTGCGAGGTAACGAGATAGTATCATGAGTCCTGACTGTAGTCATCTGGGAGTATACTTCTTCAAATCATGCGAGATTGCAGACCCGGTTTTCATCCGAACTTCGTCAGAGAATTGCGAGATTGTGATCTGTGTTTTTGCGGTGACTTCAGTTGCCTATTTATAGGTGTTGTGCCTTCATAATAAGCCGGCATTACCGAATGAACTGACATGACTTTAAATTCATTTTTGCTGGCCGACATGGCTATGTTTTTCATCATTTTGCTTGCTTGTGTTCAAGAGGATTGTGCTGGTCTTGGAGGGTTGTCCTTAGCAATGTGGAAAAGGTCTAAGTCGGGATTAATTCGGCAAGGGTCCAAAAGTTGAAAAACTCGTTAAAGTTGGGAGTTTTTTGAAAAAGTCGGCAAAATTAAAAAAACACAAAATTATTCATTTTTTTCTTAACTTCTAGAGTATCCACAACATCAAATAAATGCATTTCCACATAAACATGTAAAGAAAGCTAATATATAATATGTATATGAAGTCTAGTGCTACATCACATATCAAAATAGTGAATCAACTCTTGAATTTTGAGTCTCAACTCTCAAGAGTCAAAATATCAACAAAAAATATTACAAGTGTATATCATGAGTCATCTAAAAGTCATAAAGTAATTAGTCACTAAGATCCTCTTCCCCTTTTACGGGAATAGGGAATGGCTTTGCCTTTTCCTCTAGAGGAAGAAGGCCCTACCCTTGGGGATACAAATGGACTCAATCGTCCTCTAGAAGCCGATGGAAGAGGTGGCCTCTATCCAATGCTGTTGCTGCCCATCCTAGATGGTGTCCCCTCCTCTAAATGTTTTGGGCACAAGAGAAACTCCAGGGTGGTGGTTTTGAGGCCACTGACATGCATCCTAGTGGGAAGAACTGAGGTCATCTGTCATCCACTCTTCAAGTATGAAGATCTAGTGGAAAGACATGAATGGGCATTTAGAATTTTCCATCCAACACCTCAAATTTACACTTGGCAGCATGCCAGCAGAATTATGAAGGAACAACAGACTAAAGAAGAGATGAGGAACACTTCTGATTCTCACCAGATAACCCAAAAAATATTCCACGATATCAGAATGTCTTCAAGGTGCCTATAGATTCCTAGTGGATGGTAAAGTATTGCCTCATGGGATTCTTGGCGTAACAAACAACAACCTAAAGACTCTGCATTAGGATTGCCATCAATGAATGCTTCCATTCTTTGAAGGATCCCTGCCAACTTCGACAACACATGTGAGCTTCTTGGAGAAAAAGTTGATAGCAAAAGCATGGTCTAGAGACAAATAAGTACCTGAACTACCTACTTCAAGAGATAAGGACCAATTGATGTGGAATATGGAATGAAGGCTCTGCAACAGTTCAAAGCAACCAATCAAGCGACACATTCCTGATTTTTGTTGGAAGAAAATGCTGCCACCTCAGTTAAGCATTCCGATATTTCTTTTAGCTGTTTGATTTGGGATAGCCTTAAACTTTGCTTATGAAAACATATATATAGGATTCGGTTTGATGATTAGTTTGCTAGTTTAAAGATTATAGTGGGCTCTATGGGTATGCCCAGTAGTCCTTTCAGGGACTGGAAAATTTTGTTATTTTATTCTGCTCTGTAATAAGTGAATATCAAATCCTAAAATTGAATCTATGATATGATCAAGCATGGTAAGGCAGAGTTTAGCTAGTATGGACAAGGATTGAGACTGATGTTGTCAAGCAAAGCTTTTTTTGGCTTTATCATCAAACAATGAAACTTTAATTTTGAGGCAGTGAAGCCAGAGTGTGACAATGAACACTGCTGTATGTTAATGTAAAAGGTCTTTAATTTACCAAAACAAATAAGGACAAAATATCCGGAAATCCTCCAACATATCAGGAATGCCCTTGACAAAGTCACAAAATTTCTTTCATGCCTCAACATTCCCTTACCACACTGGTGGATCATGCTAACATCCAAACACCTTAAAATTGTAGAAAAAACACTTTGTCGGTAGAAAACACTTTTGCTGACATTTTGAGGTGGCCTCTGTCCTATCTGCGGCCTGGGAGGGAGGCTAACTTTTTGGGTCGAATCGGGAGTATAACGATTAAATCAGGATTTCTTCCTTTCTGAAAAAGTCACCAAAAAGTCGGGGGATTAAATCGTTTAGTTGAAAAAATCTCATTTTTAGGATTAAATCGCGATTTTTTGCAGACTTTTTCCACACTGTTTCTTAGACATTCGATTGACCCATATATATTACATGAAGGCTCAAGAAGAGCTCCTTACATATGACTTTGACCCTGACTTTTCTAGACCTATGAAATGAGCAAGAAACTCATTCATTTAACTTACAAAAATAATATTTCATTTTCTGGACAAGTACAAAGATCAAAGTTACATTTGTAAATAACGAACTTAGTTACACTTTCTTCAACACTCCCTCTTAACTAGGGAGGTATTTATAATGGTACTTGGTCATTCTCAATCTGAAGAATTTCTCATAAGAAGAATCAGATTGGTAATTCATTTGTATAGCATCATAGTAACCAACATTGTTCATAGCAAGGCCTTGACTAACAACTCTATCTCTCATAAGATCAGAGCACAGTGTTGGCGAGACCAATGACTATGGACACCTTCATCATTGTCTCTCAAGGTACATACGTACCCGGGTGTTCACTGCGTATGACCTTCTAGGACTATTCTTATGTTGGGTTCCCAGCCCTCAAAGAATATCGATCCTCTTGCCTACTCTTATCTTGGATTTCCCTACACATCCTCAAAGAGCATTGGATGCCAGATGATTACCTAATCCTCCATTATTTCTTCTCAGGTGAAGACAAGAATGTTGTGTCTATCCTGTGTCTACATTTTTATTCATGGTCTTCACCTAGACTTACGACTGTTAGTCCTGGTTTAATGCATGACACATAAAATAGGAAAACACAACTGTCACTCCTTTGTAACCAGGGGCGATCTAATCCAAGCTCTCTCTTGATTAGGGATCGGTCAGAGCTCCCTTTTAGCTAGGGACTCTTCCATATATTAGCAACTTCTTCTTTGTGGGTTCTTCAACTGCTTCATCAACTTCTATCCTTGATGTCATGAAAGTTAGTTGAGCTTCTTCCTTGTAGGGCAACATCCATTGATCACTTTCCTCCTTAGTTCTTCATGTCATTCCTTTCTTCATGGAAAGTGGCCTTCTTCATATCTGGAACCTTCGTTATATGACTACTTTCTCATCATGCTTCTTCTATCCATCACATGAATGCTAGTTGTACTTGTATTTACAACTCTTGTTCGAGTAGCCTTACATTATCCATATATTATTCAAGAAATCAAAACATCATATTACATCAAATCATACCTTACGATGTAATATCCCTAACCCGGAATATTCCTTAAACCCCAACAAAGTCTCAACCAGAAAAACGTACAAGTGGTATAGTAGCCGAGAAAATCACAGAGATATAATAACAGTAGTGCAACAACAATAGTGTATATATGAAATATAAACAGATACTCAAGAAATTTAGCGAGAAATACTAAGCCATTTTATTATACTGAGTAGAAAAATGAGTACAGGAGGTGATTAGGAAGATGGCACCTCAACTTGTGCAAGGCAAGTGAAGAAATACACTCAGAATAGCAAAGGAATGGCTTCTCTCTGAACTGCGTCCCAGTTGCTGGAAAATTGCTGTGCTGTTGCTACTGCTGAAAATCAAATGAGGGTTTGGGGTTGTTCCCCTCCTTTGAAAAGTCTGAAACTCTGGAATCAGACTCTACTCAAGAAACCCAGAAAAAGCCAGAAAGATTTTCTGAAATGGCCGACCTCCGAAAACCACCCCCTTGGGGATCTACGCAGTTCCTCAATTCTCTGCGCTGCCATTGAAGAACCCCCTCTGGAATTCTGCCTGAAACTCTACCAAAAATCCTCCAATATGCAAGGGTTGCTCCCCTGCTCAATCACCCAGCATAAATCCTCTTGCAAAACCCCAATCCAAAACTACTGCCAGAAAGAACTGCGTCATCCCTCTCAAGACTGCGCAGTCATCTACAGTGCTCAATCCTCTTGCCAACTACCAACAAAATTGCTGCAAAAATACTGATGGAACTACCTTGCCCGAGCAGGCACTCGAAGTCCCCCGGGGCTAAGGGTGAGATCTCCGAACGGAGACACTTGATGCACTAAACAGTGCTGCAGACTAGCTAAACAACCAACGTGCTCTAAGTTGAACTCTAAGTCGAAATGACTAGCTCACAATGCACATAATCGAATGATCAAAATGAGGGGGCTTCTCTCTCCTTTATAGCCTTTGCCTCTCTCAATCCCGAGGCTCACCTCTTCTAACGCAATTCCTCTTTTGCCATTTGTTTCTTCCCTTCTGCGCAGTCCCTCCAAGTGTCTGCATGAGCTCCATCTCTGCGTCCCCCTTTGGCCCCCTTGGCTTCCATTTAAGTCACAATGTTGTGCTACTAGGAAGTGACTTTTATTCTAAAAGTGAGTTATGTCCCCTTTCTTACTTTTTAATTTATAAATAACTATACAAGGCAAAAATTGAGCAAAATCGAATATTCCAATTAGCCATGGCTAATTATGAATATTATAGTCTCCCCCGGCAAAATGTTGCTTGTCCTCAAGCAACTGAAGTGATGGATGCTGCAAGATTTTCTCACTCTCCCAAGTGGCATCCTCATCCGGCAAATTCTTCCACCTCACCAAGAATTCCTGGACCGTCCTGCTCCGCAGCTGCCTCTCCCTGGTATCAATAATAGCCTCTGGCTGCAACACCAAATGCCCCTCATCATCCATGGGTGGTAGCTCATCTGTCACTGTCACCTGCTGCCCCAATGCCTTCTTCAGGCATGATACATGAAAAATGTTATGAATCTTGCTGCCTTGGGGCAGCTCCAACTCATATGCAACCTGTCCAATCCTGTGTATCACCTTGTATGGCCCATAAAAGCGGGGCTTGAGCTTCTCAGCCCCCTTCTGCTTCAATGATGACTGTCGGTATGGCTGTAATTGTAGGTAGACCATGTCCCCTACCTCAAACTGTCTCTCCACCCGACCCCTGTCGGCATACAACTTTTGCTGGTTCTGTGCTGTAGCCATGTTATCCTTGAGAACTCGGAGGATATCCTGACTCTCTTGGATCCAAATCTTGGCTCTAGGAGCCTTGCAATCACCAAACATCACGTCAGCAAAAGATAAAGGATGATACCTGTTGTCGCACAGATTGTCACGACAATGCTCAAACCGGGGGCTGTCACTCTGATCCCCGATCTCTTCGTTTAAGCTTGTCTCCCGCGGCTAAGGGGGGTAGACCCTGTAGGGAAAAGGATGGCCAACTGTGAACCAGTTGGGTTGGGAGACACGAAAGGAAACCAACACTAAATAGATTTTATTAGATTAACAGACTAGTGCCTTATGAGATAAATGATTAAACGATTACTTGTCAAATGCTGCAGGAATATAGGCTCATTAAAAACCATCAATCAACTCAAACAAAGCTTAACCTTTACCAAATGCGAGATAACCAATAAATGCTCAATGGCTTAATGATACTCCAGCAATTAAAATTTCGAAAGATAAAGTGCTTTAAACAATCACGTAAAATATTAACTAGAGATCACATTCATGTAGTTAATCTTCAGATGAACATTAAATCATAATTAAACATTAATTCTCAAATCAAAATTTTAGCCTCAGCGTAAAAGATGAAACCCTAAAACAAAATTCCAAGCCAAGACCGAAATTGGCAAAAATTTCCCAAAATATTTTTATGTTTTTCAAATGAAAATTAAAGACCAAGTGAAACTTTAAATTTAAAAAAAAAATCTAAATATTAAAATCTAAACTAAAAAAATTCCCTTTTGCCCTTTTTAAAGCTTTATAATTTTTTTTTATGAATTTTTAATTTATATATATATAGTTTAAAACAAAACTTAAAAAATAAAATCTAAACTTAAACTAAAACAAAACATAAAATCTAATCTAATTTTAAACTAAAATAAAAAAAAATAAGGAACTTTTTATATTTTATATATTTTTTTTATGATTTTTTATTTTTATAAATTTTAATTTTATAAAGCTCAAACTGAAACTAAACAAAAATAAGATCTAATTTTAAAAAACTATCCTAAGATCTAAATAAAAAAAAAAACTAACATCTAACAACGTATTTTATAGTTATAACATATGCAAAGGTTTAAAATCGAAAAACTGAAACTAACCTTAACACTAACCACGCTAACTATATAAAAAATAAAAAAAAAAAATCATTTTTTTTTTATGTTAAAAAACACAGCATCATAACAAAAGATACGCTAAGAAAAATAACACAAATGAAATTTGAGTACCTAAAACCCTATCCGCATAGATTTGAAAGATTTTCGATTTTGCTTTGGTTATCACTTGTGCAGGTCGGACAGCATGAGGACACGAGAAAACAGACGACGAAGGCGATTTCGAGACTTGAAAAAAAACGAAGAAAGACAAGACGCGGATCAGAGCGAGGATCAGTGTGAAGGGACGAGGATGGGCAGCAGAATGAACGGTTTGAGCAACGTTTAAAGGTTGCGCAGAAAGATGGAGCAGGACAACACTGCAATGTATGCGTTTTTTGTTTGAAGGGAGTCTCGACCAAGTAGCACGCAGCTTAGGGAGAAAGGGAACAGCGAATTTGGCAGAGGAAAAATGTGTTGAGAGAGATGCGATGGAGCTACAACAGCAAGGATCAACCACGCTTATTTTGCTCTGCTTGCAGGCTCTATTTATATACAGAGGAAAAATGTGTTGAGAGAGATGCGATGGAGCTACAACAGCAAGGATCAACCACGCTTATTTTGCTCTGCTTGCAGGCTCTATTTATATAATATTTTTGCAACTGCAGGTTTGAAAAGTGCGCGGGGATGAATTGAAAAACTGCACGTGGACGGAAGCTTGATGCAGGTGAGAGCGACACATAAGAAAAATTTTGAACAAAATTTCTACAAATAGTGAAACCCCAATGGGCAGATAACTGACCCTCTTCAGTTAGATCGAAAACCTGCACTTGCAATCTGAAATTGATGGAAATAAGCAACCAGAAACTAAAAACATAAATAAAATAGATGAACCAACTAAAATTATTTACAGCTTTGTGACTCTTAAAAAACCAGATTTGTCAGTAACCCTCCATCATATTTTCAAAATTTTAGATTTGCTGTAAAAGAAACTTCAGAAAATCTCTCATGCAATTCAGGAAAATAAACTAAATGATTAACCCAGGATCAAAACTAGTTGGGCTCTGCAAGAAAATGCTTGCGGGAGTTGGCTGGTTCAGCCGAGAATTTCCCCAAACGCCCACTGATCTTCTTCAATAAGGGTTTCTTGCACAGCTCACTTCAACCATCAATAAAGAGAGAAAAAACAATACTAGATCTCAAAAAGCAATGGAGATACCTGCCATTACTTCAGAAAACCTAATACCATTCAAACCCTAGCAAGTGAACAAGATACATGTGCTCAACAATACTCTACAATAAGCTTTACTAATGGTTGAAAATTAAAATATGCAGAAAATAAAATAGCTCACAGGACTTTCGGAGAGTAACACCAGCAAGATTTCAACCCCAAAATCTTTCTTTATTAGCACCAGAAAAGGATTACAAGAGAGCTTCTTCAGCACAAGACTCACAGATCGAATGATCTCAAATGACCCCTAGCACCCTATTTAAAGGAAAAAATTCCCAACAGCTAGTTCGAGTGATCCACGTCAAAATGATCTCGACCGTCAATGAGGATCAAGATATCTCTTAATCTCATCCGTCGAATTTTTAAAAAATTGAAATTCTGCATTTATTTACTCAAAATATTATTATTTTATTATTTTTAGGTTTTTTACTTTATTTTTTATTTATTATTATTATTTATTATTTATTTTTTTATTTATTTTTAATTTTTTTAATTTTTAATTTATTTTTAAATGGATCCTCGAACTTAGCTTTTGGAAAAATCACCTAGGACCTAGGACTTAGGACTTATGAGGGGATTAAAACCTAAGTTGCACGAAACGGGGAAACGGGGAAGCGACACGAAACGCGGAAGCGAAACGAAACGCGACCTCCCCGAATTTTGGAAACGGGGAAACGCGAATATATATAATAATATATATATATATATATATTAAAAACATTTAAAAATTATTAATATATATATGTGCAAGACTGCAATCATAAAGCATTAATGATACATTTACTTAAACATTTTAACATTAAGATTAAATTTACATCACAATGATCACATTTACTCATGAGTCATCACATAATGAAAATAAAAATATAGGAACTGGAAAATCCAAAATCAGCCTTTATTTATATTAGTATATGAGGCTGCAAGTACAATAAAGACTATAAGGCTGCAAGAACTATAGAGACAAGTCACAAAAGACTAATCCTCATCATAACAATCCTCATCAAAAATAGAAGCAGCAGAATGCTCAACAGTGGATGGTGGTGTTGAAGAAGATGATGCACCAATTCCACTTCCAGAATCCTCCTCAATATTCAGGGCAGCAAGAGAGAGATCCAAATCAGGATTTTCTGCATCCACATCCCATTCTTTAGAAGGACCACTGTTGTATTCTGGACCCCTACGAGATGCAAGGCGAAGGTTGGAGTGCACATAAACAAGATCCTCTGCTTTCTGTGAGCCCAACCTATTGCGCTTCACAGAATGAATAAAACCATAAGTGCTCCAATTCCTTTCTGCTGATGAAGAGCTTGCCACTTGTGAAAGAATACGAATGGCAAGGCTTTGCAAATGTACACCATTTGCTCCATGACAAATCCACCACCTAACTGGATTCATGGTGCTTCTCTCCTCCAAAGCTGATATATCTGCATAATCATCTATTCCTGCAGCAAAATTGGCAAATTCCTCCTTTACCTCCCTATGTAGGTGAGAAGGAAACATTCTCATTAGTGCTTTTTTCACCCCAGTAGCCACCTCTCTATCCTTATGGGGTGCCTTCCTCTTCCCATTGCTTTTAGCAATAAGCTCCTCATCATAAAATTTGGGGTTCAAAGCATGTGCTAAAGTGTGCAATGGTGTATTGAAATTGTTCCACCGGTCAACAATGATTTTCTTGATCAAACCAGCAAAATGATCATCAACAAACAGAAGTTGTGGAGACTCCTGCGAAATGATTTCCATAGTTTTCTCAACCATGGAATCCATGCCATCATATACCTCTCCCAAGAAAGGTTGGTCAGTGTCAGCACTCCGGAGAAGCTCAAATGCAGGGGTTGTGAACTTTAGCAAGAAATCTACCTTGCTCCACCAATCCTCATCAAGGCACAATCTACGCACCATAGATCCCCGCTCTGAATCTGCTTGTCTCTGTAGGAATTTACAGGGTAAGTTCCACAGAAAGAATACCAAAAGGACACCGCTCACAACCAGATCTCAAATCAATACACCAGTATTTTTGACGTGGTTAAAACCCTCAGAGTGCAAGGAGGGAAACAGTCCACGGCCTGTCCCAACGTGGGTACTACAGGCAATTTATTAATCAAAGAATGAAAATTTACATAAGCTTCTCTCATGCACGGATTACCCGAACAATGACCCTCCATGCGCTTTAAATAGAACTCATGGACCAATCGGGTGTCAAGCCACGGATCAAGTGTCGGTAATACCGAGGTGAGAGTGAACCGTCGGATCACTACATATCGTGACCGTCGGATTGTAAGTTACAAAATGTACAACGGTAAAGAAACACACTTTACCTAACTCTAACCTAACTCTATACTAGACCAAGTTGAACTTAACTATATCCTATGTGTCGGAATATCCTAACATCCCCCCTTAAGAACAACTTGGGATAGGATTGAAGGATTTACAAATATGACACAATAGGAGAAGGAAGGAGGCACTAGAGCCTATCCCCCCTTAGTGACAACTTCCTGAACTCCAAGCATATATCGAAGTTTAGTGAACTTCGCCTCTGTGAGAGCCTTTGTGAAGATGTCTGCAACCTGATCATCTGTTGGACAATATTGCACTTCAAGAACATGGTCATGAATGAGCTTTCTGATGAAGTGCATGTGTAGTTCAATGTGTTTGCTGCGCTGATGCTGGACTGGATCTTTGCATAGCTGAATGGCACTTTGATTATCACACCAAAGTGTGGTTGGATGCTGCTGCTCAAAGCCAAACTCTGATAGGATCTGACGAAGCCACAAGGCTTCCTTACTAGCTTCCACGGCACCACGATACTCTGCTTCTGCTGACGAAAGAGAAATGGCAGCCTGTTTCTTACAAGCCCATGTAATAGGTCCTGAACCAAGAGTGAAGACATAACCGGCAGTAGACTTCCGATCATCAAGGTCACCAGCCCAATCAGAATCAGTGAAACCAACTAACAGAGGAGCTGCTTTGGCACTGTAATGAATCCCAAACTGTACTGTACCTCGAACATAACGAAGTATTCTTTTAGCTGCTTTCCAATGACTTTCACGGGGGTTTTGCATAAAACGAGCAACAAGGCCAACAACAAAGGAAAGATCAGGACGAGTATGGGTTAAATACAAGAGTTTTCCGACAAGTTGACGGTATAAGGTAGCATCAACTTCAGGAGAAGTACAAGAGACTGAAAGTTTGACTCCAGACTGAAAGGGAGAAGGGGCTGGCTTACAGTCTTCCATGTGAAAATGACGAAGAATATCACAAGCATACTTGGACTGGGAAAGGAAAATACCCTCTTGGGATTGCAAGACTTGAAGACCGAGAAAATAGTGTAAGTGTCCTAAGTCTGTCATTTCAAATTTCTTTTTAAGGCTGGACTTCACATGGTTTATAAGGTTGGGATCACTACCAGTAAGAATAAGATCATCAACATAAAGAACAAGGATGATAAGAGAGTTGCCCACTTTCTTGGTGTAGACAGTATTGTCAGAATGACACCTAGAAAAGCCAGATTCTAAAAGAAAGCTATCCATTTTGGCATACCAAGCTCGAGGAGCTTGCTTGAGGCCATAAAGGGATTTCTTAAGTCGACAAACGAGGCTGGAGTCTGTTTGTATGAAGCCAATGGGTTGTTCCATATAGATTTCTTCCTGCAAGTCCCCATGCAAGAAGGCAGATTTAACATCCATTTGATGGACTTCCCATTTTAAAGAGGCAGCAAGGGAAAGAACAAGGCGGATAGAGTTCATTTTGGCAACTGGAGAGAAGGTTTCAGTGTAGTCAATGCCTTCAACCTGTGAAAAGCCCTTAGCAACTAGACGAGCTTTATGTTTATCAACTTTCCCATCTGGTCCATACTTGGTTCTGTAAACCCATTTGCATCTAACAAGTTTGCGTCCCTTTGGTAGAGGAACAAGATCCCATGTATCATTTGTCATCAATGAATGATATTCTTCATTCATAGCTGCTTCCCAATGTGGATGGCCTGAAGCTTCTGCAAAAGTGTCAGGATCATGATTTACTGGAGCTTGAGCCAGTAAAGAAGAGGCTCTTTCAAACTGAGAACGTGTACGTCGCTGATCTGTAGGATCACCGGCAAGATCACCTGCTGCATCCCGAGTAGCACGGACCCATCTTGGAAGTTGAGGATCCTGAGAAGGTGGGGGAGGATTATCATCCTCGCTTTCATCATCAGAAGAAGAAATGTTTTCAAAGATAGAAGAGATAGGAAGAGGTGGCACATCCGCCGGACTAGGCTCGCAGGCCGATTTATTTTCATCAAATTTTACATCTCTTCTAATGATAACATTTTTGGACTTAAATGGAATAAGTCTATAACCTTTTACATCTTCAGAATATCCAACAAAAGTACATTTCTCACTCTTAGGTTCTAAAGCTTTATGCTTTTCATCTGGAATATGGGCCCATGCTTCACTTCCAAACACACGAAAGTGACTTACATCTGGTTTAATGGAACTCCAAGCTTCTTCTGGAGTGATATTCTCTAGAACCTTAGTAGGAGTGCGATTGATTATATAATTTGCACAATTAATTGCTTCGGCCCAAAAACTAAGACTGAGTCCTTTAGATTGCAGCATACAATTAGCCATTTCCTTTAAGGTGCGATTTTTCCTTTCAGCTACACCATTTTGTTGTGGAGTGTATGGAACAGTATGTTGCATTTGAATTCCATTTTCGGTGCAAAAGTTGATGAATGTGTTTTTAACATATTCTCCACCATTATCAGTTCTTAGCTTAAGAATTTGATGTCCAGATTGTTTTTCAACAAATGCTTTGAAGGCCAAAAAAGTGTTAAATACTTCGCTCTTGAGTTTTAAGAAGTATACCCAAGTGCGTCTAGAGAAATCATCAATGAAAGTTAAGAAGTACTTGCAGCCAGAGAATGAAGCAACAGGAAGAGGACCACATAAATCACTGTGCACAAGCTGTAAAGGGGCTGAGGCGTGCCAAGAGGCACGTTTGTCAAAACTGTCCCGATGATGTTTTCCGAGTACACATCCGGAACAAACACCATCTTTGCAAGATACCATAGGAAGACCTGTCACCATATTTTCTTTACATAGATGCTGAAGGGAGCGATAGTTTAAGTGACCAAACCGCTCATGCCAAAGTTTGCTCACTTCATCATTATGAGCAACAAATACTGAGGGAAGATGGGATGACCCAAAGTTGTGAAACTTATACAACCTTTTGGAATCATCAGCAAGACCAGTAGCTAGAATCTGTTTAGGATCTTTTAGATCCTTGATTACAACATCATGAGGTGAAAATTCAACAATTTTACCTTCACCTGAATGAGTTATCTGATAGACAGATAGAAGGTTGCAGGATAAGTTTGGAACACATAATACATCATTGAACTGACCATTGTCTAGATGAACAGTTCCAGTCCCTACAACATTAAGAGATCTATCATCACCAACATATATATTTTTGGTGTTACAATCATTTAAAGAAGAAAACATGGCTTGGTTTTTGGCCATGTGACAAGAGGCTCCAGAATCAATGAGCCACTCATGAGAATGAGAAGAAGAAGAAGATACATTTAATGCATAACCAGACTGAGATGATTGACGATGACATGCAGAAAGTGCCGTTCCGGAAGTTGAAGTTGAAGTAGGCTCCAGATGGATGTTATGTTTCTTCATTGCGGCTTCCAAGGCTTCCATCTTCTTAAAGCATTTAGATTCTAAGTGGCCATCTCGATTACAAAAGTTACAATGTCTATCAGTCTTCTTCCATTTGTTTTTATTGGTCTTATCATTTTGCTGAAATGATCTTTCATTTTGAGGCTGAGATGGTTTAGGACCATTCTTTTGAGGATATGACTTCTTAGGATTCTTTGAATTTGGTTGCTGCTGGGCGGCTAACGCTTTTGTGGAAGAGTTTCCAAGATTAAGAAGACCAAGGTGTAAGAGTTTTTCTTGTTCTCTTATTAAGGAATCACAAAAGGAGTCAAAGGAAGGGGCCTTGTAGTCTTGTCCTTGACAAATGAAAGCTTCCCTTGTAGAATGGAAAGTGGAAACAAATACAGAGTAGGCTGGTCCCAACTTAGTAAGGATGGAATAAATAAGGTTACCATCATCTTTCTTAACTTTAACACCTTCCAAGAGATATCTAAGGGTCTTGAATTTTGACAAGAAATCTTCAATGCAAGAAAAATTATTAGGATCCAAAGTAAGCAGCTCATTTTCAAGTTGATGGGCTCTAATTTCATTTTTAATCCCAAAAACTTTAGCAAGTTTTTCTAATGCTTCATGAGGAGTCTCAAGTCCTGCAATGTGGAATCTAAGATCAGGAGAAATAGACATCCCTATCAAACCACGTGCTTGATCTTGTCTATTTTCCCATTTTGCCGCCTTGTCTTCATCTTTGGGTTTCTTCTCTTGGTTTGTGGCTATTCTGAAGAGACCTTTACTTCTAAGTAAATCTTCCATGTAGGCTACCCATTGGAAGTAGTTAGTGCTGTCAAGAATGACTTGGCATGGACTTTCCATTTTTTTTTTAAAACTGAAGCTGAAGATGCTGAAAGTAAGTGTTCCAATGGATAGATCTCGAAAAAATAGGCGGTTTAAAAAAAAACGGCTCTGAAAAAGGCTTCCGGATGAAGAAGTTATGGCTTTTTGAAAAAAAATTGTTGACGTTGCCGGCAAAGTGCGCGAATGTGCGGGAATGAAAAAATCCGCCCCCACAAAATGGAGACTTGAACCCAAGACCTCTACTCTCTAAAAATAGCTTTGAACCAATTGATCTATACAAAAAATTTGAGAGAGAGAGAGAGAGAGAGAGAGAGAGAGGGGGGGGCCTCGATTTGCGTGCTTGCCTTGAGAAAGCTCTTTTTCCCTACAAAACACAAAAACAAAACCCAACACGAATATGCAAAGAAAAACGAACCTTACGGCTCGAAGTTAGCTTTAGCCAAAAAACTAGAAATTTTAAAAAAATCTCAAAGTTAGCTTTAGCCGAAAAACTAAATATTTTTCTCAATGTTTCTGATTTTCCGAGATCACACTAAGGTGCAGGGAAAAGAGCATACGCATGAGAAAAATCCTTCCTTTCTGTTTCTGATTTGCCCAGATCGCACAGAGTCGCAGGGCAAAGAGCATACGCAGAAATGAAAGGTATAGATCCGGTTAAAAAAAAAGGCTAAATAAACTGAGACCGAAATAAGCAGAGAGAAAATAACAGTAAACTGCAAAAAAAACACTGTATACCTCCCGATCTAAAAAATGACGCAGCTAGGGCTACCGGAAACCTTTTCGCGTGAAACGAAAGGGGTTCCTCACTGGAACAGATGCTCCGAACGCAACAGAGCAGTCCTCTCGGCCCGAAAGCAGTCAGAAACAACAGATCTAGGAAACGACAGCCGCATGCAGTTCTACCGGCTTCAGATTTGGATCACCAACGGACGCGGCCCTCAAATAGCTCTGATACCATGTAGGAATTTACAGGGTAAGTTCCACAGAAAGAATACCAAAAGGACACCGCTCACAACCAGATCTCAAATCAATACACCAGTATTTTTGACGTGGTTAAAACCCTCAGAGTGCAAGGAGGGAAACAGTCCACGGCCTGTCCCAACGTGGGTACTACAGGCAATTTATTAATCAAAGAATGAAAATTTACATAAGCTTCTCTCATGCACGGATTACCCGAACAATGACCCTCCATGCGCTTTAAATAGAACTCATGGACCAATCGGGTGTCAAGCCACGGATCAAGTGTCGGTAATACCGAGGTGAGAGTGAACCGTCGGATCACTACATATCGTGACCGTCGGATTGTAAGTTACAAAATGTACAACGGTAAAGAAACACACTTTACCTAACTCTACCCTAACTCTATGCTAGACCAAGTTGAACTTAACTATATCCTATGTGTCGGAATATCCTAACAGTCTCCACTCAATCCACAGTTGACTCACCACCATAGAAACTAATGCATGCTTAACCTCAACAAGGCGGCGCAACATCACGAAGTTTGAGGCATATCTTGTCTCAGCAACTTTTAACAACTCCAATTTGGAGTACTCTCGAAATATGGCCTGAGACTGGTGGTGGTTGGTGATGAATTTGATAATCTCCCTTGCATCCCCTGTGACTTCCTTTATCCAGGAAACTTTGTTGTCGATCTCCTCTAAGATCAGATTCAGATTATGGACAATGCATGGTGTCCAAAATATGTTGTCATACCTCCCCTCAATAATCAAACCTGCAGCTTTGCAAACTGGTGCATTATCCGTGATAACTTGCACCACCCTGTTAGCCCCTATTTGTTCAATAGCTTTTATAATAATATCAGCAATGAACTGTGCATCTTTCACCTCTCCTGAGCAGTCTTCTGCCTTGATAAACATTGCTCCTTTGGGGGAAGTGGCAATGATATTTATCAATGGTCTGCGCCTCATATCTGTCCAACCATCTGAGACTATGGTAACCCCAGAGCTACTCCAGGAAGAACGAATTGGAGCTAAAACGTCCTCCACAAGTTCCTTCTCATTTTTGAGAAGCTGGGTTCTGACTTTCTCATACTTGGGCCCCTTGTACCCTTGAGGAGCTTTGTTAACTGCCCTCAACATATCTTGCCAGTAAGGAGAGCGAACAACATTGAATGGGATACCACATGCATAAATGCACCTGGCAACTCTGGAATCAGCTTCTTCTCTTGCTTGCACATTCACCAATCTAGCAATTCTGCTATCCTGAACTGATTGGGATGCCCCTGAGCCTCTGGTATATTTGGGTGTTGCTTGTTCATGTTCTTGACTGTGACCCAGACCACCTCTCCTCTTTCTTGCTTCAACTACAATCCTTGGCTCAACGTTAGATGTAGCCTGAGTATGCTCATCATGCCTCCTCTTAGTACCATCCGCCTCATCTTGCTCTCTTTGATATGCCCTCCTTACCAACGGATCTGCTGTTTTTGTGCAACCCACAATCCCCTGTCCTCCTCCATGCAACAGATGCGCCTTCACTCTTGGGTAGGAGCCCTTGTACGTAATATTGCAAAGAGTGCATCGCCATTCCCATGAGCCACCACCTCCACATTTTTGAAGCTTCACCACATGCCTCCAAAGAGGATAATATTCAGCCCTTGGGTTGGCCCTAGGGTTTGAAGTTGCAGCTGCACTTTGGCTGGAAGCCATTGCTGCAAAAATAAATTAAAAAAACAAATCTGTAAATAATAAATTTATAAAAACGTTTTTCATATTTTTGGCTGTATAAACCCTAGAAAAATTAAAGAAATAGTAAGGAAAAAACTAAGAAATAAATGTGGCTTACCCAAATGAATTATCTGTGGCTGAATCTACCCTAAAATGCCAGAAAAGAGGAGAAATATGGCTGTAGCTGAGCCAAATCTGCTGCAAAAATAAATTTAAAAAAGAATCTATAAATAAAAAACGTTTTTTCAGCAATTTAGCTGCATAAACCCTAGAAAATTTGAAGAACTAGTAAGAAAAAACTAACAAAATGAATGTGGCTTACCCAAATTAATTTTCTGTGGTTGAAACTACCCGGAAATGCCAGAAAAGAGAAGATAAATATGGCTGTAGCTGAGCCAAATCTGCTGCTACAGAAATCTCTTGCTGAAATCTCCTTCTCTTGCTGCTGAAATCTCTTTCTCCCGCTACTGAAATCTACTTTGCTCAATGCTCAAAACACCAGCTACTGAAACAACTGCCAATCTCCAAGAGAAACTCCTTGCTGAATAGTGTGATGAGAGAATGAGAGGCACAGCTCTTTTAGAAACGCTTTCTAGAAATGATTAGAAACCCTAAGCTAAACCCTAAACTAATTAGGAATTTTTTTTTTTTAAAAACAAGTGCTTTTTTAAAGGAAACGGGGCCCGTACGGCGTGGAAACGAGTTTCCGTCCATACGGGCGCGTTTCCCGAGATGGAAACGCGCCCGTACGGACGGAAACTCATTTCCACGCCGTACGGTACGGGGAAACCCGTTTCCGTTTCGTTTCCGTACGGAAACGGCCCCCTGCCCAGCGTTTCCTGCTACTTAGATTAAAACATTTCTTAACCCTCAAGACACTTTACATCATGACTTTTACAACTTTACATCCCAAGGGGGAAAACCCATTTAACACAAACCCTCATAAACCACCCAGTTCTGCGACACAACTATAATCTAGCAGATTAACACACTAAGATTCTCCTAAGATTCTAATGACAAAATCCATTCCGGCTTTGGGGTTAGGCTGAAGGAAAACTCTGCCGATCATGGATTGGTGAGACGAAAAACCTTCCGAAACGTAGATTATCACTTAGAAAATTAGGTCCACCTAGGCAATTTACATACATGACTCATATCTGCTAAGATTATTTACAATTTATACATGCAGACTGGGTTTACAACATAAATTGATCAAGTTGTCGATGACTGTCGAATGGCACAGACATGTCGATCAAGCGCTACCCTTTTTGCAAAGAAAAGGGGGTGTACTACTATGGGTAGTTGACCGGTAGTGGTCAACATCTCGCTCTACTTGGGGACATGTTGCTGCACTGTAGGAATGTGAGAATCCAGAATAATACAAAGGATGCCCTATGGCATCGGATATCATCTTTGAAGAACAGCTTGAGCATTTGGCCATTCGCTGGTAGATCAAGTGGTTCGCCATCCAGTCTGCTCAAGTGGAATGAGTGTGGTCCAGCTATATCTCGAATGATGTAAGGTCCCAGCCACAAACTGTCAAACTTCTTATGTTTTCTTGGTTTCTCATTCTTGCGGTCCCAAAGCAATACCATATCTCCCACCTGCAAAGATCTAGATCGAGAGAATTTATCAAAGCTTTTCTTAATGTTAGATTGATTTTTACATATAGCATCAAAAGCTGTCCTACGAGTTTCATCTAATTCCACAATCTGATCTATTCTATTCTGAACAACATCTTTATTAGTAGAAAAATTTTGGAGGAGCTGATAAGATGGCAATTTGAGGTGCACAGGTAAAGTTACATCCAAGCCATAAACTAATTCAAAGGGAGATTTACCAGTAGCTTTCTTCTTAGTGATTCTATCTGCCCATAAAGCATACTTGATTTTGCTGTCCCATGATCTCTTATTATCTCCTACTATCTTCTTGATAATGGTTATGAGATTCTTGTTACTTGATTCAGCCAGACCATTACTCTGAGGATAGTAATTTGACGAATGAGATAAGACAATGCCATACTTGAAACAAAAAGATGAAAACTCTAAGGAACTAAAAGCTTTGGCATTGTCAGTAGTGATCTTAGCGGGGACACCAAATCTAGTAATGATGTTATTTTCAATGAAATCCATAATAACCTTTTCAGTGGCATTCTTAGCAGGAATGGCTTCAACCCATTTAGTGAAATAATCTGTAGCAGTCAAAATCCATGAGTAGCCATTGCTAGAATTTTCATGGAACTTCCCTATGAAGTCCAGACCCCAATGCTGAAAAGGTGCCTCTACAATGACAGGTTGTAGGGGCAAGGCAGCAAGCTTCTGTTTCCCAGTGAATAGTTGACAGGCTTGACAAGCTCTAACAAACTTGTGCACATCACAAAATATTGAAGGCCAATAATAGCCAGCTCTCAGGATTTTGTGGGCGGTAGTTCTAGCAGCATAATGACCACCACAAAATCCTGAAGGAAACTCAAAGATTAATTTCTTGGACTCTGTTAGCGCTTGGAATTCACCTAGGCTGAGATAGACAAACTCTCAAGGCTACATCAAACCATTTCACCTCGTAGCTAGCCCTACGAGGTATGAGAAGGCTCTCTCGGGTCAGATTCGATAGATCTTTCAATATGATTAGGCTGACCAATTAATAATAAAGATTTTAGGCTAGTAAATTGATAAGGGGGTTGATTTAATGATTTTTTGGGGCTTTTGGTGGCAATTGGTGGAAGTGCAATTCAAGGTGCGGGGATTGAGCACAGTTTTCACAGGGGGATCTAAGGGGCAAGGTAGGAATGAGTGCTGATGCCTTAATTTGAGATGGATGATCAGAGATGATGGAGGAGAAGCTAAAGAGGGCAAACACACAATTCGAATCCTCTCTAGACAGTAGAAAACATTAAAATTGAACAAACTAAAAAGCTGAGCATGTCAAAACATGAGTTCAAACTTTACCACTTCATCTGTCCAATTTAGAAGCATAAGAGAGATGTGAAACACATAAACAAACTTACAAGAACATGTAGAGAACACACCATCAACAATCAGATCCACAAGAATCCTCAAAGATGTCTGTAAAACCCTGGCTTTCCTTGCCTTCAATTGCAGAAATAGATGCACAATATACAATAAAGCTTCCTTACACAAGAGTCCAACCATGAAAATGAGAAGGAGAGAGCATAATATAGACCATCTAGACCATCTAACTTCTTTCCCCACCTCTAGGGGTCGAGCTCAGCTTCCTAGGAGTAGTTTGAACTAATTCTAAACTAAGAACTAAAAAATAGGCAGCCCAACAACTTGCCTCTATTACTTAGCTAACTCATCCATCCATTAATTTTTCACTTTTTACATCATGGAAGCTTCTAGAAGGGTAAAGAAAGATAAAATCTACCAAAGTGCCATGAAAATATTACATTTATCCTTCATCTACAAGTAAAAATAGTCAACCATAGTCAAAACAGTGTTTTTTGACCAAAAATGTGAATTCTGGCAAATCTGGAAGTTCTGGTCGCGCCCCTGGAAGTTCTGGTCGCGCCCCTTCACAGCTGTTTTTGAGTGGGTTCCACTGGTCCAAATCAGGTGCAAAATGGCTCATTGGAAAGTTTGGCCTGTCTACTTTCCATCCCAAGTGGAATTTCTGAATTTGGTGTCGATTTGACCCCTCAAAAACCATTTCTCTTAAGGTCACTTTCTGCAACTCAAAAAGTGGGCAGAAAGTCATTTTTTAGGTGTATTTTGAGCTTTTGGAGGCTCAAAACTCAAAATCAGGCTTCTCCCAAGTATTGGTAATTTTTCTTTTTGAATGTCCTTTCCAAAAATGCCAAGTTTGCAAAATTCCGAGCAGCCCTTCAAACTGGTCTCACCCGGGGTGAGACCAGTTCTTGGGAAAAACCTGTAATTTGGACAAAAAATTCACAAATGACAAAATTTTCTCCAAATTTCTTGAAATTTGGGTTGGGAGTTCCCAATCAAGTACCATGCTCATTCAAAGAGGCTTTGGCCAAAGTTTGAAGTGGATCGGGCGTTTTCCTTCGTTTTTGTGCTTTGGCCAACCGTCCTTGGAGCACCTTCGTTCTCGCCGGTATTTTTGACATTTCTCTCAAATCATGACACCTGTGTAAAAAGTGAAAGAGGTTTTTCTTCCTTGCCATGTTGTGGACAAAAACCTCTCTCAGTTTTGCAAAATTCATCTTTGATTGCTCAGAAACAGCTTTTGAGTGAAACTTGTCCCGATGTGTGAAACAAGGGATTTTGTCGAAATGGAGCGAAATGAAGGGGATAGAGGGCTTCTAAATTCTTGGGGAAATTTTTGGGAGTGGGGAGGGATGTTAGGAAGCAGGGGAAAGTGGAATCTCAGAGATTGAGTGAGGGGAAGGGGTCGAAAAGGACAAAACACAGGCCAAACCTAGAAAATTGCCAGGTTGTAGCTAGAAACTAGGGTTTGCGCAAAAATGAGGAATTTGGCGGATCTAAGGGATGGGAAGCATTGGATAAGGTATTTTAAGGATAGGGGAAGGTGTATGAACATCAGGAAACAATTTTTGCCGGTGATTTGGCCATCCAAGAGAAATTGCCTTCAAAACCCTAGGAGAGGGAAATGACCTTGCCTGGGCGCAACTGAAGCATGAACAAGGTATAAAATGACTCATTAGACACTGACATGATGATGACAACCCTCTGAATGATGATACACTCAGCTGAATGATGACATAGACTGACATTTGGGCAAACCCTAGACCTAATGCCTAGTGACCAAATTTTGCTTGAAAACTCTTTGAAATGACAAAATTTGACTTTGACACTTCAAAATCACTTTGTAAGAGCACATTTGATCACTGGAGGAAGGCTGGAAAGGCTGACACTAACATTGGCTCCAATGGGGATGGTAGCTCCTTGGAGGTGCCAAGAACCTTAGACCTCTGGGAGAGCAGACCAGTGCTTGCAACCATTGGGCGATGGAGTCATTATTTACACCTTTGACACAAAACTTTGACACATTTATTGAATGAAAACTTCACTGAAAACTAACTGAAACTTAACTGAACTTGACTCAAACCGACTCGATGGCAAACTGAAATAACTTGAAAAACTCACTCAACAGACCAAACACAAATGACTCATGACCGACTTAACTAAAACAAGAACTTACAAATCTTATGGAAGGGCAGCAGTCCATCAAGATGTGAAATCATGATGACAACCACCTGTGTTGCTTACAAGAAAATATACATCAAACTATATCAAAATGCCAATGCAACCAATCAAGCAGATGCCTTCTTGACTGATTCTTCTTATCATATCTTCTGGTCAACAGTACAAACCTATAACTGAGCATCCAAAAACATAGCTGACCATGATCTCCTTCATCACTGAACACTGCAATAAACACTATCACTGCTGGCTGCAACAAATCTGCCATTGGATCCTGGAAAACATGAAGACTTGACATTACCACCTCCTGCTGAAAGAACAAGGTATCCTTTGCTTCAAATTCTGATCTACCTTCATCATGTGCTTCGGTAAAAGTATGCTCATGAGCTTCAAAAAATTCTGAACAAATGGATGAGCAGATCTCTTCTTGGAAAAGTATTTCAGCACATGAAACATATGAAGAATCTGAATGGAAATCCTGAATGCTATGATCTTCTATGGTGTGAATGTGCTGTAGGTCATCTTCATATGATCTCACAACCAAATTATCAAGTTCCTTATTACATTCTTCAATCATAAGGAAAGAAACTTCAGCTGATTCTTGAGGTGCAAGATGATCATTTATATCGTTTACCACAATTTCATGAAGAAAAACTTTTTCACTTGCTTGAGCAAAGATCTCACCTTGTTGTTCATGAGCTGACTGAATGACCTCCTCATGAAGATCTAGTTCCGGTGAGGTGGGAGCACTTAGATTTGTAACTTTGTTTTCTTCATGCCAGCTGATCTCAACAGTCGAGTTCTTCTTTATAGGATTCAACACAAAGCATTCTTGGTCACCATGATCTGAATTTTGATCTGAAATAGCTGAGTTAATTGCATTACATTCTAAAATTGAATCTTGGCTACCCTGCACGCTGTCTTCTTCTGTAGGCAGATCTGAAACAAGCTCTTCTCTTTCATCAATTACAGCCATATGACCATCTTCAACCTGCTGATCTTGACAAATATCCTCTAAGATTTCTATGTGCTGCTGAAACGGATTTTCATACAGGGCTTCCATGATCTCTTCATCCATAAAATTATCATCTTCATAATATTTCTCAAGGCTTTCAATAAAACTATAAGCATGCTGGCAACAGTCTTGAACTAAATTCAATGATGGATAAGAGTCCTTATATCTTTCAATGAACATAACATGAAAATCCTTTAAACAGTAAATACAAGCAGGCAGCAAACCTTCATACCATGATTGGGCTTTACCTTCCAGAGTGGCCAAGAATATCTTCATCAAGCAGTCTTCAAGAAAATCCACCTTCAACTTGCGAATATGCATATGAAATCTAACCAGATGTAGAGCAGCATCCTTCTTACCATCATCTTTAAATATAGGCAAATTCCTTGACCAATCTACCTTGGGAATTTTATTTGGAAAACCGGGGATGTGATCTCGGCTCAAAGGAGCATATCTTCTTGCAATCTGATCCATCTTGAGAAATCTCAAAGCTACTGATCTCTCTGCAGTGAAGTCACCATGAAGCATAGGTTGCTGGATTCTTCAGTGAAAGGAGTCGCCAAGTGAATGATTCAGCCTTTCAAGTGTCTGATCGTTGTCCACTATCAACAATCAGATCTGAACTTGATACATGTACTGGGGTAAAGGGTCAATGAAGTGATGTATTCACAAGCTCACGGAGATTGACTGAAGCAGCGTTTATCTACTAACGCTGATGTAAAACAAGAGCGTTTTCGAAGGCTTCTGGCGTAACTTCAGGCTCCGTCTAAGACTTGCGAAACACACACATCAACACACAAACAAGTTTGTTCTCCCCAGTATGGTCGCCAATATGTTAGCGCTTGGAATTCACCTAGGCTGAGATAGACAAACTCTCAAGGCTACATCAAACCATTTCACCTCGTAGCTAGCCCTACGAGGTATGCGAAGGCTCTCTCGGGTCAGATTCGATAGATCTTTCAATATGATTAGGCTGACCAATTAATAATAAAGATTTTAGGCTAGTAAATTGATAAGGGGGTTGATTTAATGATTTTTTGGGGCTTTTGGTGGCAATTGGTGGAAGTGCAATTCAAGGTGCGGGGATTGAGCACAGTTTTCACAGGGGGATCTAAGGGGCAAGGTAGGAATGAGTGCTGATGCCTTAATTTGAGATGGATGATCAGAGATGATGGAGGAGAAGCTAAAGAGGGCAAACACACAATTCGAATCCTCTCTAGACAGTAGAAAACATTAAAATTGAACAAACTAAAAAGCTGAGCATGTCAAAACATGAGTTCAAACTTTACCACTTCATCTGTCCAATTTAGAAGCATAAGAGAGATGTGAAACACATAAACAAACTTACAAGAACATGTAGAGAACACACCATCAACAATCAGATCCACAAGAATCCTCAAAGATGTCTGTAAAACCCTGCCTTTCCTTGCCTTCAATTGCAGAAATAGATGCACAATATACAATAAAGCTTCCTTACACAAGAGTCCAACCATGAAAATGAGAAGGAGAGAGCATAATATAGACCATCTAGACCATCTAACTTCTTTCCCCACCTCTAGGGGTCGAGCTCAGCTTCCTAGGAGCAGTTTGAACTAATTCTAAACTAAGAACTAGAAAATAGGCAGCCCAACAACTTGCCTCTATTACTTAGCTAACTCATCCATGCATTAATTTTTCACTTTTTACATCATGGAAGCTTCTAGAAGAGTAAAGAAATATAAAATCTACCAAAGTGCCATGAAAATATTACATTTATCCTTCATCTCCAAGTAAAAATAGTCAACCATAGTCAAAACAGTGTTTTTTGACCAAAAATGTGAATTCTGGCAAATCTGGAAGTTCTGGTCGCGCCCCTTCACAGCTGTTTTTGAGTGGGTTCCACTGGTCCAAATCAGGTGCAAAATGGCTCATTGGAAAGCTTGGCCTGTCTACCTTCCATCTCAAGTGGAATTTCTAAATTTGGTGTTGATTTGACCCCTCAAAAACCATTTCTCCCAAGGTCACTTTCTGCAACTCAAAAAGTAGGCAGAAAGTCATTTTTTAGGTGTATTTTGAGCTTTTGGAGGCTCAAAACTCAAAATCAGGCTTCTCCCAAGTATTGGTAATTTTTCTTTTTGAATGCCCTTTCCAAAAATGCCAAGTTTGCAAAATTCCGAGCAGCCCTTCAAACTGGTCTCACCCGGGGTGAGACCAGTTCTTGGGAAAAACCTGTAATTTGCACAAAAAATTCACAAATGACAAAATTTTCTCCAAATTTCTTGAAATTTGGGCTGGGAGTTCCCAATCAAGTACCATGCTCATTCAAAGAGGCTTTGGCCAAAGTTTGAAGTGGATCGGGCGTTTTCCTTCGTTTTTGTGCTTTGGCCAACCGTCCTTGGAGCACCTTCGTTCTCGCCGGTATTTTTGACATTTCTCTCAAATCATGACACCTGTGTAAAAAGTGAAAGAGGTTTTTCTTCCTTGGCATGTTGTGGACAAAAACCTCTCTCAGTTTTGCAAAATTCATCTTTGATTGCTCAGAAACAGCTTTTGAGTGAAACTTGTCCCGATGTGTGAAACAAGGGATTTTGTCGAAATGGAGCGAAATGAAGGGGATAGAGGGCTTCTAAATTCTTGGGGAAATTTTTGGGAGTGGGGAGGGATGTTAGGAAGCAGGGGAAAGTGGAATCTCAGAGATTGAGTGAGGGGAAGGGGTCGAAAAGGACAAAACACAGGCCAAACCTAGAAAATTGCCAAGTTGTAGCTAGAAACTAGGGTTTGCGCAAAAATGAGGAATTTGGCGGATCTAAGGGATGGGAAGCATTGGATAAGGTATTTTAAGGATAGGGGAAGGTGTATGAACATCAGGAAACAATTTTTGCCGGTGATTTGGCCATCCAAGAGAAATTGCCTTCAAAACCCTAGGAGAGGGAAATGACCTTGCCTGGGCGCAACTGAAGCATGAACAAGGTATAAAATGACTCATTAGACACTGACATGATGATGACAACCCTCTGAATGATGATACGCTCAGCTGAATGATGACATAGACTGACATTTGGGCAAACCCTAGACCTAATGCCTAGTGACCAAATTTTGCTTGAAAACTCTTTGAAATGACAAAATTTGACTTTGACACTTCAAAATCACTTTGTAAGAGCACATTTGATCACTGGAGGAAGGCTGGAAAGGCTGACACTAACAGACTCAATGTCATCAACACACCTAAGCACTATGCCCTCAGGATTTCTCCACCCAAGGCCATCCTTCATAAGGCAATACTTAGTGGCTTTTAGTCTAAGAGCCCTTCTCTTATGAGCAACTAAATGATTAGGACATCCAAGATTCATCAAGTAATAAACTATGTCCTTGTACCACTCATGCTCTGTTAATCTTTGCAGTTCCGACGAAGATAGATCGCTAAGACAGAACAAACCAAGAGTCTTTTCGTTACCTTCAGTTAACATCTGAGCTAAACCTTGGCCTTTGACTAGCTTGGTGGGTTTGATTTCTAAATCATACTCTTGTATTTTAGTAACCCACCTAGCGCGAGTCCCTAAGCAATCGGTTTGAGTTAATATATCCTTAACAGCAGAATGTGGGACGAAAGCAATGATTTTAGAATAACCCACATAAGTTTTAAAGTGCTTAAGAGACTTGACCAGGGCATAAGCCTGCTTTTCCATGGTATTGTACTTCAATTCGAAATTTTGAAGTGCTCTAGTCATGAAAGCAATAGGCTGCTCGTGACCATCTTTATTCTTTTGAAGTAGGACACCAGCAATGGTATCTTCGGAAGCGAAAGAAAAAATCATGAAATCCTTGGAATAATCGGGACTAAGACAGGAGCTCTTGTGATAGCATATTTGATTTCTTGGAAAGCCCTTTTGATGTCTTCTTGCCAAACAAATTTTGCATCTTTCTTTAGAAGATTTTGAATAGGCTTAGCTATTTCTGCGTAATTTGGAATAAACCTTCTAATAAAATTTATCTTTCCAAGGAAAGACTGAAGGGATTTAAGATTATGAGGGAGAGGAATCTTTTGGATTGCTTCAATTCTTTCAGGATCAATCTTGATTCCTTCCTTAGAAATGATATGGCCGAGTAATTTCCCTTCCGTTACTCCAAAAACAGACTTAGCTGGATTCAAAGAAATCCCGTATTCTCTACATCTATCGAAAACCTGCCTAAGATGATTTACATGACTGATACCATCTTTAGAAAAAACAGTAAGATCATCTTGGTAAATTTCAATAAATTTCCCGATTAACCCCTTGAAGGCATAATCCATAGCCCTTTGGAATGTAGCCCCAGCGTTTGTTAATCCAAACGGCATTCTGATGTATTCAAAAGTACCCCATGGCGTTGTGAATGTGGTTTTATGACGATCTTCCTTCTTAACCCAAACCTGATTGTACCCAGAAAAACCATCTAGCAGCGACATCATTCCAGAACCGGTTACTCTTTGCAACAAAGTCTCCATGTTTGGCAAAGGGTAATTATCTTTCTTGCATGCTAGATTAAGGTTTCGAAAATCGATACACAGCCTTATCGCTAAGTTGCACTGAAACGGATACGGGAACGGATACGGATACGGGGTTTGAAACGGATACGACAAATTTTCAAAATATGAGGATACGATACGGCAAGGAAACGGCATGCATATATATATATATATATATATATATATATATATATATATATTTCATATTACCATTCATCTTTTAGAATCTAGAATCTAGAATCTATATCTAAAAATGCATAGTCATCGTCATGAATTCAACATAAACAAATCATCATCATCAATTCAGCATAAAAATTGTCATCATCATTAGTGATTATTATAACATTCAACATATTATCATCATCATTAATAATGTAATCGGAAATGCAATAGCATTTGTGCTTTTGGGTCCAACTCCTTCAAAGAACATGTCATGCATGGCAGATGATATCTATCTTCCTTGCATAACAATTAAAAGGCCCATGGGATCATTGGGATATTCCATCAAGACCTATCTGAACATTTCAATCTTCTCAATGTCAGCTTGGTCTTGTGACTATATGCAGGCACAAGATTGGCTAGAGAAGATTTGTTATATTGGAGGGATTTATGAAATCAAAAGCAAAATCAATGACAATTAACAAAACCTTAACCAAAATGAAAATTAATCGCTCAAATAAATCTCTTTACGAAGACATTCATCAAACCCCTTTATTTGCATTTTTGAACATCTATCTTTTTCTTAGTAAGAATTTTTGATAAATATATGGAGTGTTGTTGTTTCTAAAGATTTAGAAAAGATTTTATGAGACTCTGTTTATAGTGAGTTTATTTGCAAATCTGATTTCTTCATTTTTATTATTTATTTATGGCTATGCAAATTTTCAAGCTTTTTAACATTTTAAGGGTGGATTCTGATCACAATTTTCGTGGATCCGTTTTACCGGAAACGGATCCAAAAAAATTTAAATCCCTTGGAAACGTATCCAATTCCAAATCTAAAGTTTCCGATTTTTTGAAACGGCACAAAAACGTTTTTACAGTGTTTCGGACAAGAATCGTATCCGTTTATGTATCGGAAACGGGGATCCGTGTTTCTGGGAAATTCTTCAGGAGTTTCCGGTAACTTAGCCTTATCGTACCATTCTTTTTCCTAACAATCACCAGATTCGAACACCATGTCGAATGCCTTGTTTGAGTGATAATTCCTGCTGCAAGCATTTTCGCAAGTTCTTTCTGAACTAAAGGGGCTAATTTAGGATTAATTTGCCTAAGCTTCTGGCGAAAGGGTTTAGCATTTTCATCTTTTAAGGGGATAGTATGCTCCATGACATCTTCCCTATAGCCTTTTAATTCATCATAAGAAAAAGCTAAAACATCTCGATATTCGCAAAGTAAATCAGTTAACTTTTTTCTTTCCTCCACACTAGTACCTCTACCAATTTTAACGATACTTGGTTTTTCAGAAGCACCAATGTTTATCTCGAGATATTCGCCTGGGTCCATCTTATTTTCTTCTCTCAGCTTCGTGGCATCATGCCGATCAAAATGTTGTTCTAAGGCAACCACATTCCTAGGAGTAGGATTTATGATATGTTCATGATTTAAAGATCCATCCTCCTCAAAAACTATCCGGAAATCCTCAAACTCATCCAAACTATTAAGAAAACGAATGAATTGCTTTTCATCATTGAAGACTTGCCAATGCTCTGAGTTATCTGGAACAGATGGTCTAAATATTACTTCCATTTTGATCTTATCATTAATTAGCTCATCAGATAACTGGAAAGTAGTAGCGGCTACGGCAAGTTCAGAAACTTTTTGCTCTCTTGGGATAGCTTTGAGGTCAAGAGCATCAAAGTGCTCCATAGTATCCCACATAGCATTTCGATAATTCCTTAGTCTTTGATTTTTGCATGTGAATTTATTTTTAAGCTGCATGATAACTAAATCAGAATCCACCTTAATGCTAAGCAGCTTGATCTTCAAAGCTTTTGCCAACTCAAGTCCCAACAATATAGCCTCATATTCAGAAACATTGTTGGTTGCTTCAAATTCTAATCGATAGGCAAACTTGAAAATGTGACCAAGGGGAGATTTAAGCACTATTCCAGCACCTTTACCATGCCTAGATGATGCACCATCGAAGTACATATACCAAACTTTACCCTTGAGATCCTTAATCTTATCATCGGGAGGAATTATAAAATTAGACATGATGGCATAGTTCCCAATGTCAGATTGCTCTTTGATTATTTCATTGTGAGGTCTCTTAGGATCTTCAACATGAAATTTTCTTTCGGGCTCTCTATTTAGTCTTACAAAGCCATCACCCCTAGGAGAAGGAATCGTAGCATTTGACCAATTCATTTGAATACTTCCTCCTAGATCAGAGGCCCACTTTCTAGATAATAGCATACCCCAAGCATCAGGCACATCCACAACAACAATATCCATGACAACCATGATGTCTGGGTAAACTGAAAGATGAACTTGCAAATCTTTGATTAAACCATGCACTTCGATTTTCTTAGAATCCATGGCGCATATGTTATAGTAGGGTCTAGAAACTCTTAAGTTAAGTTGTTCCATGACCCTTTTAGTCATTACACAAGCTGATGCACCAGAATCCAACATGCAATTATTCAATTTATATCCATTAACTAATAAGGTGATAAAGAAAGGCTGGTGATCTTTGTTATCAATATCTAAGCTTTGCATATATATGGGAGCATCGTGATAGTCAACTTCCCGTGTCTTCTGTTGAGAAGTGTTTACTTGAGGACCTTGAATAGCTTTTAGTAACTTGTCTCTTTGGGAAGGGATTTTAGCAATCTCGGAGACAGGAACCCAGATTTTTGCATTGTTAAACCAACTTCCCAAATCGACATCTAATCCAGAGTTTACACCAGGGTTAATAGTTCAAGGGGGAATTTGATTCCCGCTTTGATCTTTATCCCTTCTCTGATAGGTCAAACCCTTATCTCTAGCAATTTCCAAGATTTGCTCGGGAGAGGGTTTTTCACCATATAACCTAGCCAAAATGTCATCTTCATTTTCAAGGTTATTTATACTAAAAGCTGATGAAGGATTCATAACATCACGACTCTTTTCCTTGACCTCTATCCAATCATCCATAGACAAAGGAAACTTGCTGTCTACTACATTTATTTGATCACCTGTTCCAAACATTCCATTATCTAAAATTCTTCTAATGATGGGACAAGTGGCCTCTTCATGAAGAGCATCACAAACCCGACAGTAAGGAGGAGCATTATCAACCAAATTAGTTAGCGGATTAGGAGGTCTCTGCTCACTAGATTGACCCTTCCTTTGCCAATTGTTATTTCTATTATTATTATTTCAAGGTTGAAAATTCTGCGTTTGCGCTCTTTCCATTTGGATCAACCTATTCTGCAAAGTGGTTATCTCCTTATTATGATTAATTTGCATGGTTTCAATTTTTTGAAGCAATTTGAGAACAAGCTCACTTTCAGGTTCTTGAACTGCTTTTCCTTTAGGTTCCTTTAGTTTCGTAGCAGCCCTATCGAAACCTAGGATCTCAGACTTCCCAGATGCAGCCTTGTCCTTTTCAAGCTCTATAGCTAAGGCTTAGCAGTCTCTATAATCATTAAGTTTAGCATGCCTTAATTCATAAGATGGCTCAGGACTAAAGGCATCAATGTCAAAATCTTGGAGAGTTTTGTCTGTAGGTTTATAGTCTTGAGGTAATTCTCTAACAATGCCATTAGACCTTTTATTAAATTCTTCAACGGTTTCATCCTCTCTCTTTTTTATTAGGCTAATAGCTTTTACAAGGTGTCTTCCTTCTCTCTTATCTCCATATTTTTCTTTAAATGCATTAATGATCGATTCTAAGGAATCAAATGAATTCTGAGGCTTTTCAGTAAACCATTCATGAGCATCACCCCCCAAGGTTAAAATGAAGAGAGTCATTCTAACATCTTCATGATCGAAATCAGGAGACCTTGCGTATTTAGCCATCCATATACTAAAGTCTCTTAGATGCGAATTTGCACTAATAGCATTATCTCCCTGAAAGCTAGGCAACTTATCTATCCCAACTGATGGAAGAGCATTGGGATACCCTGGAATGTTAGAAAAATTGCAAGGGGCATACATATCCATGATGTTGTGCCTAACTTGACCTTTAAAAAGCAAATGAATGTCAGAGAGGGCTTCTTGTCCAAGGTTAACAAGAAGTGTACGAGAAGAGAGTTTGTGTAATCGTACCTAGAGGACCTTTTCAGGATTAGGAGTAGGATTGCACAGACTGCTTGGATGTCTTCTAGTATACACTCTTGAAGATAATATATGAAGTGGAGTCGCCACCTGAGCAAGAAGTGAAACATGAAAAAGCTCGAAATGAAAGAACCAAGGACAGAAAACTCTATCTCCGGCAACGGCGCCAAAAAATGTTGTCGCACAGATTGTCACGACAACGCTCAGACCGGGGGCTGTCACTCTGATCCCCGATTTCTCCGTTTAAGCTTGTCTCCCGCGGCTAAGGGGGGTAGACCCTGTAGGGAAAAGGACGACCAACTGTGAACTAGTTGGGTTGGGAGACACGAAAGGAAACCAACACTAAATAGATTTTATTAGATTAACAGACCAATGCCTTATGAGATAAATGATTAAACGATTACTTGTCAAATGCTGCAGGAATATAGGCTCATCAAAAACCATCAATCAACTCAAACAAAGCTTAACCTTTACCAAATGCGAGATAACCAATAAATGCTCAATGGCTTAATGATACTCCAGCAATTAAAATTTCGAAAGATAAAGTGCTTTAAACAATCACATAAAATATTAACCAGAGATCACATTCATGCAGTTAATCTTCAGATGAACATTAAATCATAATTAAACATTAATTCTCACATCAAAATTTTAGCCTCAACATAAAAGATGAAACCCTAAAAAAAATTCCAAGCCAAGACCGAAATTGGCAAAAATTTCCCAAAATATTTTTATGTTTTTCAAATGAAAATTAAAGACTAAGTGAAACTTTAAATTAAAAAAAAAAACTAAATATTAAAATCTAAACTAAAAAAAATCCCTTTTGCCCTTTTTAAAGCTTTATAATTTTATTTTATTTTATGAATTTTTAATTTATATATATATATATATATATTTAAAACAAAACTTAAAAAATAAAATCTAAACTTAAACTAAAACAAAACTTAAAATCTAATCTAATTTTAAACTAAAATAAAAAAATAGGGAACTTTTTATATTTTATATATATTTTTTATGATTTTTTATTTTTATAATTTTTATAAATTTTAATTTTATAAAGCTCAAACTGAAACTAAACAAAAATAAGATCTAATTTTAAAAAAACTATCCTAAGATCTAAAAAAAAAAAAAAAAAACTAACATCTAACAATGTATTTTATAGTTATAACATATACAAAGGTTTAAAATTGAAAAACTGAAACTAACCTTAACACTAACCACGCTAACTATATCAAAAATAAATAAAAAAATCGTTTTTTTTTTTTTGTTTGTTATTTTTATTTTTTTTTGTTAAAAAAGACAGCATCATAACAAAAGATACGCTAAGAAAAATAACACAAATGAAATTTGAGTACCTAAAACCCTAGCCGCATAGATTTGAAAGATTTTCGATTTTGCTTTGGTTATCACTTGTGCACGTCGGACGGCATGAGGACACTGAGAAAACAGACGATGAAGGCGATTTCGAGACTTGAAAAAAAAACGCAGAAAGACAAGACGCGGATCAAAGCGAGGATCAGTGTGAAAGGGACGAGGATGGGCAACAGAATGAACGGTTTGAGCAACGTTTAAAGGCTGCGCAAAAATATGGAGCATGACAGCACTGCAATGTATGCTTTTTTTGTTTGAAGGGAGTCTCGAATAGGTAGCACGCAGCTTAGGGAGAAAGGGAATAACGGATTTGGCAGAGGAAAAATGTGCTGAGAGAGATGCAACGGAGCTACAGCAGCAAGGATGAACCACGCTTATTTTGCTCTGCTTGCAGGCTCTATTTATATAATATTTTTGCAACTGCAGGTTTGAAAAGTGCGCAGGGATGAATTGAAAAACTGCACGCGGACGGAAGCTTGATGCAGGTGAGAGCGACACATAAGAAAAATTTTGAACAAAAATGAAACCCCAATGGGCAGATAACTGACCCTCTTCAGTTAGATCGAAAACCTGCACCTGCAATCTAAAACTGATGGAAATAAGCAACCAGAAACTAAAAACATAAATAAAATAGATGAACCAACTAAAATTATTTACAGCTTTGTGACTCCTAAAAAAACCAGATTTGTCAGTAACCCTCCATCATATTTTCAAAATTTTAGATTTGCTGTAAAAGAAACTTCAGAAAATCTCTCATGCAATTCAGGAAAATAAACTAAATGATTAACCTAGGATCAAAACTAGCTGGGCTCTGCAAGAAAATGCTTGCGGGAGTTGGCTGGTTCAGCTGAAAACTTCCCCAAACGCCCACTAATCTACTTCAATAAGGGTTTCCTGCACAGCTCACTTCAACCATCAATAAAGAGAAAAAACAATACTAGATCTCAAAAAGCAATGGAGATACCTGCCATTTACTTCAGAAAACCTAATACCATTCAAACCCTAGTAAGTTAACAAGATACCTGTGCTCAACTATACTCTACAATAAGCTGTTACTAATGGCTGAAAATTAAAATATGCAGAAAATAAAATAGTTCATAGCACTTCCGGAGAGTAACACCAGCAAGATTTCAACCCCAAAGTCTTTCTTTATTAGCACCAGAAAAAGATTACAAGAGAGCTTCTTTAGCACAAGACTCACAAATCGAATGATCTCAAAAGACCCCTAGCACCCTATTTAAAGGAAAAAATTCCCAACAGCTAGTTCGAGTGATCCACATCAAAATGATCTCGATCGTCGATGAGGATCAAGATATCTCTTAATCTCATCCGTCGAATTTTTAAAAAATTGAAATTCTGCATTTATTTACTCAAAATATTATTATTTTATTATTTTTAGGTTTTTTACTTTATTATTTTTTTTATATTTTTTATTTTTTTTTTATTTTTTTTTTTTAATTTATTTTTAAATGGATCCTCGAACTTAGCTTTTGGAAAAATCACCTAGGACCTAGGACTTAGGACTTATGAGGGGATTAAAACATTTCTTAACCCTCAAGACACTTTACATCATGACTTTTACAACTTTACATCCCAGGGGGGGAAAACCCATTTGACACAGACCCTCATAAACCACCTAGTTCTGCGACACAACTATAATCTAGCAGATTAACACACTAGGATTCTCCTAAGATTCTAATGACAAAATCCATTCCGGCTTTGGGGTTAGGCTGAAGAAAAACTCTGCCGATCATGGATCAGTGAGATGAAAAACCTTTCGGAACGTAGATTATCACTTAGAAAATTCGGTCCACCTAGGCAATTTACATACATGACTCATATCTGCTAAGATTATTTACAATTTATACATGCAGACTGGGTTTACAACATAAATTGATCAAGCTGTCGATGACTGTCGAATGGCACTGACATGTCGATCAAGCGCTACCCTTTTTGCAAAGAAAAGGGGGTGTACTGCTATGGGTAGTTGACCGGTAGTGGTCAACAATACCCATATAAGGCATAGAATGGTGACATACCAATGGACATGTGATGTGTAGTGTTGTAGCAGTACTCTCCCAGATGCAACCACTTCAGCCATGCTCGTTGTTGCCCACGGACATAGTTACGCAAGTAGCCCTCCAGCCACTTGTTAACTACCTCTGTTTGCCCGTCCGTCTGTGGGTGATAACTGGTACTCGGTGTCAACTCCGTCCCCACCAATCGAAAAAGCTCCTGCCAAAACCCGCCCATGAAACGACTGTCCCTGTCATTGACGATGGTCTTAGGAAGACCATGTAGCTTGAAGATCTCTCTGAAGAACAGCTTAGCCACCTGTGCTGTTGTATAGTGTGCGGATATGGCAAAAAAATGTGCGTACTTTGTCAGTCGATCAACGATGACAAAGATAAAATCCTTGCCCTGTACCATTGGAAACCTTGTGATGAAGTCCATCGAAATACTCTCCCATTTCCCCTTCGGAGTGGGAAGAAGCTGCAATAATCTCGCGGGATGGCTCTTCTCTCCCTTGTTCCTCTGGCAAACATCGCACTGCCAGATATGCTAGAGTATGTCCTCCTTGAGGCCCTTGCATGAGAACCTCTCTCTAATGGTCCTGTAGGTTTTGGTAAACCCCTGATGGCCTGCCAAAGGTGAATCATGTGATGCCTGTAGTATCTTCTTCTTGAGCTGAGACCCCTCAGTCAAGAAGATTCGGTCCCTGTAATAGATGATCTCATCGACCACCCTGTACCTGTCATCTGCCACCTGCCCATCCAGAACCTCACATGCAAACTTGTCCTTGGAGTACTCTATCAAGAGTCGAGCCCTCCGATTTGTGTCCAAGCTCATAAGAGACAACGTGGCTGGTCTACGTGAAAGAGCATCTGCTACCACGCTGTTCTTACCCTTGACATACTCAATGTCAAAGTCATATGCTTGGATCTTACTGATCCACTTCTGCTCCAAAAAGAATCTGAGGCTGTTGTGATCAGTCCTCACCCTAAACCTGTTACCCACTCAATACTGCTGGAACTTGGCCAATACATGCATGATGGCCAACATCTCCTTGTCGTATATAGGATACAACCTCTCGTGTGGAAGGAGCTTCCGGCTCTCATAGGCTATAGGGTGACCTCCCTGCATCAATACTGCGCCGATCCCCTCTCTCGACGCATCACACTCCAAAACAAATGGTTGCGTGAAATCTGGCAATGCAAGCACTGTGCAGCTGCTCATAACCTCCTTGAGCCTGTCAAAGGCTCGCTGCGTTGTATCCAACCAACTGAAAGCCCCCTTCCTCGTCAAATCTGTCAGGGGTGTAGCAAGCTGTGAGAAACTCTTGATGAACTTCCGGTAGTAAGTACAAATGCCAATGAACCCCCGGAGTTCTGTCACGTTTCTCGGCTCCGGCCACTCTCTAATGGCCCTGATCTTCTCCTCGTGGACTCTCACTCCGTCCACCCCTATGATGTGCCCCAAATACAACATCTCCGTCAACCCAAACTCACACTTGGAGAGTTTGGCATAGAACTGTTGCTCCTGCAAGATACGCAACACTATCTCAATGTGTTGGAGATGCTCCTCCCAAGTCCTGCTGTAAATGAGAATGTCATCAAAGAATACCAACACAAACTTCCTCAAGTGACTGCGGAAGATGTGATTCATGCAGGACTGAAATGTGGCGGGGGCGTTGGTTAGCCCAAAGGGCATCACCAAGAACTCAAAGTGCCCATAATGACACCTGAAGGCGGTCTTGGGAATGTCCTGCTCCCTCACGCGAATCTGATGGTAACCAGATCTCAAATCAATCTTTGAGAAGAACTGTGCTCGTCTCAACTCATCCATCAACTCGTCGATCCTGGGTATGGGGTAGCTGTTCTTCAGTGTCTTCTTCTTTAGGGCCCTGTAATCAATGCACATCCTCAATGTGCCATCCTTCTTCTTCACCAACACTGTGGAAGAAGCAAAAGGACTCGTGCTCGGCTGAATGTGCCCAAGAGCCAGCAACTCCTGAATGGCCCGCTCAATCTCTTCCCGATAGGCCTTGGGATGCCTATAGGGGGTAGTAATCACTGCCTGAATACCCTGCTCAAGCTCAATGGTGTGCTCAAACCCCCAGTCCGGTGGCTGTCCCGGCGGAATCTCCCCAAACACTATGGCATACTGGTCAAGGATGGACTGTATCTCCGGATGTATTGTCCGCCCTGTAGTCCCTGCCTCTGATGCACGCAGCTCTACTGCCCACTCTATGTCTCCCTTCTGGAAGACTGCCTCCATCCGATGAGCCGAAACAGTCTGAGGTGGATATGTGTGCTATCCCCATATCTTCTCATGCTTCCCTGTCTTCTCATCATCCCACTCCATCTCTAGGGTCTTCCAATCTATCGTGACCTTCCCTAGAGTGATGAGCCACTGAACACCTAGTATCATGTTGGTGTCCGAAATATTGACCACGAAAAAGTGGTCAATCAATGTGTAGGTGCCCATCGTCATTGATAGCTTTGGAACATAACGAGCACACATCATGGTCTGATCTCCTTGGACCAAAACTGAAAACCCATCGAAGCTCTTTGTTTGTATACCTCTCCGCTCAACCATCTGTGCATCGATGAAGTTGTGGGTTGCCCCACTGTCAACCAAAACTAATACTCGCTGGCCACTTATTGTCCCTTGTACGCGTAGCGTCAGATACTTGGGAACTCCTCGCAATGCTGCAAGGGCCTCTCTGGTAGGTGCAAAAGATGCACCTGACTATCTCCTGCCTCCACATCGTCCTCATCATCCTCTTCCCCACTGCTCTCGGAGAAGACCTCAATAAAATGTGCTTTGTCAACAGCACATCTATGTCCTGGTGCCCACGGCTCTTGACAGGTGAAGCACAGCCGCTTCTTTTTCAGCTCTCTCCTGGCGTCATCGTCAATCTGTACTCGTCTTGAATTCCCCTTTGGAGGTGGAATCCTCACATCCTTCCCCTTAGACTGGAAAGTCTGCCTCTGGGGTCCTGGGTAAGACATCCTGTAAGTCTCAGGCCCTGCTAATAGCGTCCTAGAGTGTAGCTGGTCTAGTGGATCGGACTAAACCCTGAAGTGGCTCTGCTAACCCCTCAACATACATATAGATCCTCCGTGCCGTGGATAGATCTGACACCATCACTGAGAACCTCAAGAATTCTGCAATGTAGGTTTCTGGGCTCCCTGTCTGTTTGAGCCTCATCAGCTCAACAAAATGCTGCTTTGGATCCCTCCGATCAAATCGCTCCATCAATCTCCTGGTGAACTCGACATATGTCGTCACAGTGGAGTGTCCGAGTGTAACCATCCCATGGAACCACCAATCCTGGGCCTCACTATCCAAATGCAATGTTGCCACCTTGATGGCCTCTGTCTCCGGCATTTGGTTAAGCTGGAAATAAATGTCCAGCTTCTCCACCCAAGACTTTGCCGAACTGTTTGATGACTCGTCAAACGCAGGCAAGTGGAATCTACTCGCTGCACGGTGGGTGTCACCATCATGGTAATGTCGGTATCCTCTGTGATGGTCGCGGGGCCTACTATCTCGCTGGAGCTGAACAAAGTCTCTGAATGAGAGGGCTTCCCTAAACTCCTGCCCATAGGCCCGGTACTCTGCAAAATAATCGTCCATATGACTGGGCTCTGCCTCCTGCTGGGCTCCATCCCCCGTGTCTGCTCCTAAGAACGTGGGCATGGTAGAGCGTGTAGGGGCATGCGAAGCCACCTGCTGCGCAGTATCACGATGCTCTGGCAAATGATGGGATGCACCCGATCCCTCACCAATATGAAAAACCCGTGGGCTCTCACGCTATCTGGCCTATACTGCCGTGAATCTTTGCCCCATCGCCTCAATCTGCCTCGACAGATCTTGCATTGATTTGAGGAGCATATCCGCAAATCTCTTCCCGTCCTCGTCTGCCATCAGATCCCTCTGCTCTACGTCCACCACAGGCTCCTCTTGTTCTGCATCCACAACCGGAACACAGTCTCCCTCTCTGTAGGTATTCTCCAACCTACGCCCAGTGTCTCTGTATCTCCTACCTCTGTAACAGATGTAGGGTTTTTCCCCCGGTGTCATAGATTGCTAGCTCCATAGGCTGAGCTAGATCTATGCTCTGATACCACTGTAATATCCCTAACCCAGAATATTCCTTAAACCGCAACAAAGTCTCAACCAGAAAAACGTACAAGTGGTATAGTAGCCGAGAAAATCGCAGAGATATAATAACAGTAGTGCAACAACAATAGTGTATATATGAAATATAAACAGATACTCAAGAAATACAGAGAGAAATACTAAGCCATTTTATTATACTGAGTAGAAAAATGAGTACAGGAGGTGATCAGGAAGGTGGCACCTCAACTTGCGCAAGGCAAGTGAAGAAATACACTCAAAATAGCAAAGGAATGGCTTCTCTCTGAATTGCGTCCCAGCTGCTGGAAAACTGTTGTGCTGCTGAAAATCAAATGAGGGTTTGGGGCTATTCCCCTCCTCGGAAAAGGCTGAAACTCTGGAATCAGACTCTACTCAAGAAACCCAGAAAAACCCAGAAAGATTTTATGAAATGGTCGACCTCCGAAAATCACCCCCTTGGGGATCTACGCAGTTTCTCAATGCTCTGTGCTACCACTGAAGAAACCCCTCTGGAATTATGCATGAAACTCTACCAAAAATCCTCCAATATGCAAGGGCTGGTCCCCTACTCAATCACCCAACATAAATCCTCTTGTAAAACCCCAATCCAAAACTACTGCCAGAAAGAACTGCGTCATCCCTCTCAAGACTGCGCAGTCATCTACAGTGCTCAATCCTCCTGCCAACTACCAACGAAACTGCTGCAAAAATACTGATGGAACTACCTTGCCCGAGCAGGCACTCGAAGCCCCCGGGGCTAAGGGTGAGATCTCCAAACGAAGACACTCGATGCACTAAACAACGTTGCAGACTAGCTAAACAGCCAGTGTGCTCTAAGTCGAAATGACTAGCTCACAATGCACATAATCGAATGATCAAAATGAGGGGGCTTCTCTCTCCTTTATAGCCTTTGCCTCTCTCAATCCCGAGGCTCACCTCTTCCAACGCAATTCCTCTTTTGCCACGTGTTTCTTCCTTTCTGTGCAGTCCCTCCAAGTGTCTGCGTGGGCTCCATCTCTGCATCCCCCTTCGGCCCCCTTGGTTCCCCTTTAAGTCACAACGTTGTGCTACTAGGAAGTGACTTTTATTCTAAAAGTGAGTTATGTCGCCTTTCTCACTTTTTTATTTATAAATAGCTATAGAAGGCAAAAATTGAGCAAAATCGAATATTCCAATTAGCCATGGCTAATTAGGAATATTACATACGAGATGGCTCTTCATCATGACATCTTTCTGTAGGTATTAGCATCCTACATACATGTTGATACATCTCCTAAAGATATCCATTGTCAAGGGTCTTTATTTTTTCCATCAGAGTCTACATATCTTTCCAGGAGATTTTCTAGTCAAGTCTTCTTGATATTTTGGATGTTGATTGCCTTCATCAGGGTTGGATATCTCACGATCTCTTCTTTCCTCACACATTCCATTCTCACTAGCTTTTAATCAGAGTTTCTTCATTGTAGTCAACCACCTCATACTTCATATGAGGACATACTATGTTGATTTCATCTAGTGTGACTTATGCCTTCTGGCATCCTTTCAGAGGAGGAGATCCTTTTTCTCTTGATCATGCTTCTTAAGATAGAAGCAATGATCCATGTTACCTGCAACCATATGACATGACAGTGTAATATTAAACACAAGCATACATACCTTATTTTACCTTTAGGTCATCAAGACTTCTTCCAACAGCTTTCTTGATTGAAAAGATCTTCAATTCCTTGATCTGCTTCATGTCATCATATCATCATTTCATGGATTCCATAAGTTGGAGTTCTTGTTGAAATTCTTGCTTCCTTTCTAGATTAGTGAACCCTACGATGGGGATTCCATCAGAGAATTTTGAGGATCTTGTATATCCCCAACTAGTAGATGTTTCCTTTTTGACTTGATGTATGATGAGCCTTGTCTTAGATGACTTCTTCCTTTCCTTCAATGTCCACTAAGGTTCCCAAGAGCTATATCCTACATGTTTGTCTACCATGGATTTTGTCCTTCATGATTCCCATGATGATGTCATGAGCTCTTGTTTCAGTGCTTCCATGATGCCATGAAGCATCTTACTATCACTGTCATATCTCATAGCACAAGATTTAGGACCTTATACTAGGACCCTTTTTGTGAGGGATATTATCTTACTCATAAGAGGGATTTGTTACTCCCTCTTTTCTTGGCCCTTTTCTTCAGCTTCCTCCATCTTTTAGTGATATGAGCTTCAAAAATCTTTCTATAGCATTGAATCTTAGCTATAATTATTCTGTCTTTCTTTGCTTGAGGACCAAACTTTTGTGTAGGTCTAAGTGATGTGACCTTCTTTACTATAATTCCAGAGAATATATCTTCTAGTATTTCATATATCTCTCTTTATGTCTCCTCTTTTGGCATGTGAGGATCTTTGAGTGATTTCATATGATTTCTGTGAGTCTCTTGATGCATTCAAGCACTACTTGACCTTCAGATACCTTTCCATAGACATCATTGACTTTTCTTTTCTATGTGGATTATGACAATCTTCTTTATTCTATGCAAGGACCTTTTTCATTAGGACTATGACTATCCTCCAATATTTCTATTTCCTTGCAAAAGAAATTTATTAAACCAGAAATTGATTGAACATGAAAGATACTTACTTGGCATGTGAAGAGGAGATCTTCACCTTGGTACTTCCTTTGCTTGAGCTTCCCATCATGAACCACTAGTATCCTTTTACCAAAACTTCTTTGGAGACCTTCTAGCATCATGACTTTTGTGATCTTGTCATCATCGAAATTGCTTTATGATCTTGAGATCATCTTGATTCCTAATTCATCTTCTTGGTTCTTTCGACTCCTATACTGAACACATTGTTGACATGCTCATGATACTGCCATCCCACAAGTGGACCTTATTATACTTCAGCATCAACAAATTCATGCTCTGATCCGAGCATCATGCTATTGAGATCATGTTTATAGACAAGATCAGGAATTGTGACAAGTATATTGTTGTAATATTGTACCGAGACAATGATGTCTATGAGTGTTGTTCATTCGAATTGTGCACTTTGTTGTGAGCCCGAACTTGTCACCGAATTCATCACTGTATCTTTATTGAGATGTGTATTGGAGATCTGCCTTTTGATATATGGAGATCATGATTGTCTCTTCATAGTGGTGCTATAGGATCTTTGAGGCCATCATTCTTATGCCGAGAGATTACCGAGACAGAGATACCAAGACTTATTAGTATCTCTCCATCATGAGCATCCTAATAATATATTACGTAGTGACATCATTTCGTATATTGAGGACTGCGATTATGAGGAGGTCGAGACGGTGATTGTATTGTGATCACAAGAATGTCGAGATATCATACTTTGTTGTGCTCATTGAGACTGATAGAGGGGAACTTCATCATTGAGGTCCTGTACCTGTCAGTACCATCTGAAAATTCAGAGTGATCCGACTTTTGAGTACTAGCATTGAGACTGAGATTGATCTTGAATTGTCTTGCTGTTGTATACTGCTTGTTGAAGACTGATCTTTCAATTCCTTCAACTTGTTCTGATGTCCTTGAAGCTGGTCCTTAAGTGTCTCTTTTATGCCCTTCCATAGACTACAACCATAGCTCTGAAACCATGTTGAAGAATCTAGGGCACATGTAGTTAATGAGATTCTTCTTGACTTGATAACTATTTGTGAGGCATTTTTAATCTTCTTATTAGCACAATCTTCTCTTTGACATTATTAGAGTGTGTGTTTCTTATTTCATCAAATAGGTACCAAAACAAAGAGACAAGAACACATGATGTCGGTATTCTGCCAGGGCCAAAACCTCTCCCTCTTAGAGAGGAAAACCCACACAAAATCCTTCTTATAGAGATTCCAATTGACGAACACCAAGACCATGACCCCTGACAAACTGAGCCACTCCAAGACCAAGGCTTTGTATCGTTGAGATCATCATCATCACTGCATCATGAAGACATTCATTAATGTTGCAACAACACTGTGCTTCCACTGAGAGACTCGTCATAACTATGAGCTTCATTGTTACTTCATCACAAAGATCACATAGATCCTCTTTACCATGTATATTTCGAGACCGTGAGACAGTGATCATCGAAATTGTGACTGTGTTTATGATATATGAAGGCCGAGATAGAGTTTTTACATGGATCCTTCATGCCGAGAGTGTAGTCACTTGTGACTATATTGTCATAACGTTGAGACTTGTATCATTTCTTTCCTTCGAGGAGTATTAGCAATACACCGAAACATATACTCAGGAGGTGACTGAGATTTCCTGCGAGGTAACGAGATAGTATCTTGACTGTAGTCATCCGGGAGTATACTTCTTCAAATCATGCGAGGTTGCAGACCTTGTTTTCATCCGAGCTTCCTCAAAGAATTGCGAGATTGTGATCTGTGTTTTTGTGGTGACTTCAGTTGCCTATTTATAGGTGTTGTGACTCCATAATAAGCTGGCATTACCGAATGAATCGACATGAATTTAAAGTCATTTTTGCTGGCCAACGTGATTGTGTTTTTCATCGTTTTTCTTTCTTGTCTTCAAGAGGATTGTGCTAGTCTTGGAGGTTTGTTCTTAGACATTCGGTTGACCCATATATATTACATGAGGGCTCAAGAAGAGCTCCTTACATATGAATTTAACTCTTTGACTTTTCTAGACCTATGAAATGAGCAAGAAACTCATTCATTTAATTTTAAAAATAATATTTCTTTTTCTTGACAAGTACAAAGATCAAAGTTACATTTGTAAATACCGAACCTAGTTACACTTTCCTCAACACTAGGGCCAATCTAGCAGCAGACTATATCATACTGTCATAGGAGCACGATATACATCACTGTCGATGTTGCTGTCATAGAGGTTCTGCCATCATTGTCATATCATCCTCAGACCATACATCACTATCATCGATCACTGTTATATAGGGTTACTATCAGACATCAGGGTCATCGCTAACAAGGTCACTGTATATAGCTAATTCACTGTTATGCAACAGGGTCACTATCATATACATCAAATGTCACTGTCATACTAGGTCACTGATATGCCAAGGTTAACTGCCATGTCAAATTCAACACCATATCTTCGAGTCGCTGTCACATAGATTTCAGTCATGCCTTTGTCACATAGATCACATTTCAAAGGTACTTACATATCCAGGGTTACTTCCATATCATGGGTCACTTCCATTTACATATACATTAATGTCGTTGTCATACAAGGTTACTTCCATTTACCGCCATTCAAAGTTCAAACACACACATAGATATATATAGAAGCCACAGAGAAGCAATGCGTGTCATGCAGGGATATAGCGAATCAAAATGCAACGAATCACTATAGAGAACGAGCAAAAGAGATATAGTCACAAAGAAATACGAATCATAGAAATATATGTGCGATAGAAATGCGAGTCCATCGAGCCACTATATAGTGCGAGCCCTATAGAATGCCAACCATAATATATATATATATATATATATATATATATATATATATATATATAGGAAGATAGATATAAGCCCTGTAATGCGATGCCATAAAATTAAATGAGCCACTGTAATGTATCGAACCCTTAGGGACAATGACCATTGGAATGCATTGCCATAAAATTAAACAAGCCATTGTATTTAGTGAGAGGCAACAACCATAGATTGTGTGTGTGTATATATATATATATCGCGAGCCAGAATTACGAGTTTCAAAAAAATATGTATGCGAGTCATTGTAAACAATATTACCTGTGCGACAAGAAACACTACGATCTATATCACGTGAGCGATAAATAAATGCGAGAGCCCATAGATAAGATTGCGAGCCTCAAGAAATATAGAGCGAGCCACTGGGAATAATGATTTGAGCCACAAAGTAGAAACTGCATACCAGATCTTGTCCACAGAGATGTGCGATACAAAATTGTTCATGCCATAAGAAATTATCCACAGAGGTGCCATACGAAATTATCTACAAAAATGTGGCATATGAAATGTTCATGCCATACGAAATTGCTTTCTTTCGAAGAAAGGTACAATGTCTTCTAGGAGAAGGATGGGAGGATTTTAGGGTTAGGTTTAGGGAATATGACTTGTGAAAAAGTTTCCCAATCCCTAAAATCCTTATTGAAATTGGTATCCCGGATGGTTCATGAAGAATTGTCTTTTCAAACGAATGGGACCACACGGTGTTGAAGAATCTAGGGCAATTAGGTGTAGTGTGATTCTTCTTGACTTGATAAGAATTTGTGAAGCACTTTTACAATTATCTTAGCTTGATCTTCTTCTTATTATTAGTGTGTGTGTTTCATCAAACGGTTACCAAAAACATAAAGACAAGAACACAAATGTTGGCTTTCTGCCAGGGCCAAAACCTCTCTCTCTTAGAGAGGAAAACCCTTTGACAAGTTTCTCTTATTGAAGTTTCTTATTAATCACTGCCAAACCCTAGACCCTTGATTAGGATGTCCTCCAAGCACAAGTCAAGTCCTTCCTCTTTTCTACACTTGGTTCCCTGACACATAGACTTCCTCCTTCTGGCACTTTGCTCCCTAGCACTTTGTCCTCCTTTGTTTCTTGTCTAGAGATAGACCTTCCTTCAGTGGGCCTTCTAGATGATATGTTCCTCTTTTATGTTTTGCTCAAGTAGACTTCTTCTTTTGTTGACCAAATGAGATCCTTCTCGAGGTATGACTATAATATTGTTCTTTTGCCCTAGTTTTTCCCCCGCGAGGTAGGAACCCTAGAGAATTAGTATCCTTTTTCCTCCCCTAGAGAGATAGGCTCCTTCGCTAGGCTTGGGAGTCCTTGTAGACTTGATTTCTCACCCAAACAATGATATTTCATGGACTGTTCTCTAGCTGTTGTTATGCCGCAAACTTACCCTCCTCTTCTTCACACATGTGACTGTTTCGAGCCCTAGAAACAATCCTCTTCTCTTCGGCCTTCTTCCTCCTTTCTTCGCTTGTCTTGGAAACCCTTTAGACTAGGCTTTCCCTTCTCTTTTTCGGCTACTTCACATCGCTGATTTCAGAGATTTTTTTGTTGTCTTTGGAGGAGTGGACAACCTCTATATATAGAGGACTTTCCCTTCTTTAGGCCTGTTGTCGCGCAGATTAGCACGACAACGCTCAGACCGAGGGCTGTCACTCTGATCCCCGATCCCTCCGTTTAAGCCTGTCTCCCGTGGCTAAGGGGGGTAGACCCTGTGAGATAATGAAGACCAACTGCCAAACAGTTGGTTGGGAGACATGAGATACGATATAAAAAGCACTAAAATGATTTGATTAATTGAGCAGACCAGTGCCTTAGGAGATTAATGTAGAAACGATTACTTGTTAAATGATATAGGAACATGGACCATGGACAACAACCATCTATCATCAGCTAAATCACAATGCTCTTAGAATGATGAAAACGATATTCAGCGACTGAAAATTTCGAAGAGATAAATGCCTTAAACCACCACGAGAATACTAGACCATTAACTAGATATCATATTCGCATCTCGACTTGAAAAATTCAGATCTTAAGATATAACATGAAAAACAACTGAAACTGGCAAAAATGATTTTCCAAATTTTTTGTGTGATAAAATGAAACCTAAAAAACCCTAAACCCTGATAAAAACTGCATAAAGCAAAAAAATTGAAACCCTAGATCAGAGAAAATTGAAACCCTAAGACAACTAATTAATTTACAGATTTGGCCCCTTAACAGCCAGATTCAGCAATAAGAACGGAAATAGTTTAACGGAACGAAAATTTCAGATTTGTCACTGTGAAGAACTTCAGAAAATTTCTCATGCAAATCAAATAAATAAACCGAATGATAGACCCAGGATCAAATCCAACTGGGCTCAGCAAAAAATGCTTGCGGGAGTTGGCTGGTTCAGCCGAGAACTTCCCCGAACGCCCACAAAATTCTTCTTCAGAAAATGTTTTCTGCACAGCTCAAAACAACCGTCAATAAAGAGGGCAAAAATGCTGCTAGATCTCAAACAGTAATGGAGATACCTGCCATTACTTCAGAAACCCTAACAGCACCCAAACCCCAGCAAGTGAACAAGATACCTGTGCTCACAATACTCTATAAGAAGCTAATATTAATGGCTGAAAATAACATATGCAAAAAATGAAATGATCTCACAGCATTCCAAGAGAGTAACACCAGCAAGATATGGACCCCAAAGTCTTCCTTTATTAACCAGAAACAGATTTACAAGAGAGCTTCTTCAGTATCTGACTCACAGATCGAATGAATTGAAAATGACTCCTAGCACCCTATTTAAAGGAAATGCTCCAACGGCTAGTTCGATTGATCCATGTAGAAATGATCTCGACCGTTGATGAAGATCAAGACATCTCTTGATCTCATCCGTCGATTTATTTAATTTTTTATTATTATTTTTTAAATTTTAAATTTCTTATTATTTATTATTTTATTATTATTTTTTAAATTCTTAAATTTTTAAATTTTTTATTTATTTCATTTTTATTAAATTTTAAAATTTCTTAATTTTTATTTATTTTATTATTATTTTTTAAATTTTTTAAATTTTTAAATTTTTTATTATTATTTTTAAAATTTTTAAATTTTTAAATTTTTTATTATTATTATTTTTTTAAATTTTTAAATTTATTATTATTATTTTTAAAATTTTTAAATTTTTTATTATTTTTTATTTATTTCGTTTTTAAAATTTTTAAATTTTTATTATTTTTTATTAAACTTTTAAATTTTTTATTATTTATTATTTTATTTTATTTTTTAAATTTTTAAATTTTTATTATTTATTTTATTTTTTTAAATTTTTAAATCTTTTTTTAAATTTCTTAATTTTTATTTATTTTATTATTTTATTTCATTTTTTAAATGGATCATCGAACTAAGCCTTTGGAAACATCACCTAGGACCTAGGACTTAGGACTCACGAGGGGATTTAAAACATTTTCAACCCTCAAGACACATTTCATGATGACTTTTTACAATTTACATCTCAAGGGGACAAACCCACTTAATACAGACCCTCATAAATCACCCAGTTCTGCGACACAACTATAATCTAGCAGATTAACACACTAGGATTCTCCTAAAGTTCTAATGACAAAATCAATCCCGGCTTTGGGGTCAGGTTTGAAGGAAAACTCTGCCGATCCGTGGATCGGTGAGACAAAAAACCTTCCGGGACGTAGATTATCATCAGAAAGTTAGGTCCACCTAGGCAAATTACATACATGACTCATGTCTGCTAAGATTATTTACAATTAATACATGCAGACTGGGTTTACAATCAAAATGATCAAGCTGCTGATGACTGCAGGATGGCACGGACACGCTGATTAGGTGCTGCCCTTTTCTTGCAAAGAAAAGGGGGTGTACTGCATGGGTAGTTGACTGGTAGAGGTCAACATCTGACTCTACTTGGGGACACGTTGTTGCTTGCAGGAATGTGAGAATCCAGAATCTGCATCCATACAACACAAAGCAAAATATAAGTAGCGTCCGTCCAAAAATCATCATATAACATTAAGCACAGGAAATATATGAGCTCTTCATTTATTAACTATCTAAAGCAGAAATGAAAATGCGGAAAAAGAAGGAGTAGGGTTAGAAATACGATACAAAGGATGCCCTACGGCATCAGATGTGTTCAATATAGTGCATACTGAGCATTTGCCTGCTTTCAGGCAAATCTGTCGGCTGCTTATCGGATGTACCATGTCCAATTCTGCATATGGTAGGACTCTTTCCTATCCGAAAATCAAGCTGCTCACGGCCGTCTGATGCATCAAATCTTCGTCTCATTTTCTTTCTCTTACGTTTTTTCTTTCTGGCAGGTTGAATTACTGATGACCTGGAACTTTCCGTTTCAAAACTATCAGATGAAGTATGTAAGATATGTGTGCTATGTCTTTCTTTATCTTGCATCTGATCTTTATCATTCTTAAGTCTGTCTGGATCACCCTCAATCAAGCATCTTTCAATCGAATCAACAACCTCCCAATAATAAGATGAATCTTGTTGCAACAAATGAGAAGGCTCCTGATCTGTTGATGTTCCCTGGTTTCTCTCATTTTCCAATTGCTGAAACCTTTGAACCTGCATTCTAGTGGCATCCATCTGTCTAGAGTGTTCAACCTTTATATCACTGATTTGTCTGGCATGGTATTCGTGCATATCTTTTATTACTTTAACATTTCCTTCCTTTATGTTCATCAAGCAATGCTGTATGGAATTTATTTCTTCTCTGTGATTTGTTTGCATGTCAGCCAACTGATTGTTATGATTGAATGTCATGATAGTCATTTCCTCATCCATAGTGAATAACTTGTTTTGCATAGAGTCAATTTCCCTATCATGATCAGCTTTCATGGTCACCATATTTTCCTCTAAGACTGACAACCTGCTATGCATGTTTCCAATTTCTGTTTCATATTTAGTTTTCATGGCTTCAATTTCTTTAGCATGGTGATTTTGAGTGACCTCCAACTCTCTATTACGTTTCTCTAGGTGAGTGCATAAAGTTTTCACATCATTGACATAATTAGTTTGATTGATTTCCATATTTCTTACCAGCATCATTAGATCTCGTATAATTTGCTTTTGCTCTTCTTTTTCATTGTCATTTGTCCCTGGTTTTTTACTATCATGAACTTGATCTGCAATATTTTCGGTGGATGACACATTTTGACATGAAGAATCGTCTTGGGATCTTTCAGCTGGACCTCTTATCAAATTACTTTCATTCTGTTGCACAATTTTGGAGGAAGAAGGCAAGCTGTTTGGATAACCATATCTATCTTTAAAAGCATTGAGAATGTCTTGTAAAGAAGTGAAAAAATCATTAGGAAAATTATTAAACCAATTCAAGGCATCACCCTCTAAAGAATGGACAAATAGACGCATCTTGAAATCTTCATGATTATATTGAGGAAATCTACAATATAAGATCATTACACAAGTAAACCTGTTTAAATGTTGTTCAACAGTGATCGAATCACCACCCGAGAACTTAAATAATTTACCAACGGCCTCTTTCGGAAGATCATGGAGATTATCAGTAAAATGACATGGTTTAAATGAATAATCCATGATGAACAATGAAGGATCAAATGGATGATAGAAAGAGATTTCTGCTCAAGAAAATTAAGAGATGAGAGAAGTGGAGTCGCCACTTGAACAATGAATCTGATTCTAGGATCCAAAAAGTAATCACAAGCAGATATGAGGGAAGCTTCTTGTCTGGGAAAAATAAGAAAGTGGAGTCGCCACCCAAACAAGAAACACACCCAAGAGATGCTGTTGATATGGGATGAAAAGATGCCAAAAATATTGAATTTGCCAGCTCAACTGAGAGATGAGAGATGAGAAGATGAATGTCGATGAAACTCCAGGGACAGAAAAACTCTATCCCCGGCAACGGCGCCAAAAAATGTTGGCGTTGTCGGGCCAGATGAAAAGATAGACAGATGAGAAAAATGATTTGTCGTTTGAAACACCGAGAAAAAGTGTCCCCGGCAACGACGCCAAAAAATGTTGGCGTTGCCGGCTCAAACGAATGATAGAAAGATAAGCGATGAATGATTAAAAGTCGTTGAAACACCAAGGACAGAAAAACTCTATCCCCGGCAACGGCGCCAAAAAATGTTGTCGCGCAGATTAGCACGACAACGCTCAGACCGGGGGCTGTCACTCTGATCCCCGATCCCTCCGTTTAAGCCTGTCTCCCGTGGCTAAGGGGGGTAGACCCTGTGAGATAATGAAGACCAACTGCCAAACAGTTGGTTGGGAGACATGAGATACGATATAAAAAGCACTAAAATGATTTGATTAATTGAGCAGACCAGTGCCTTAGGAGATTAATGTAGAAACGATTACTTGTTAAATGATATAGGAACATGGACCATGGACAACAACCATCTATCATCAGCTAAATCACAATGCTCTTAGAATGATGAAAACGATATTCAGCAACTGAAAATTTCGAAGAGATAAATGCCTTAAACCACCACGAGAATCCTAGATCATTAACTAGATATCATATTCGCATCTCGACTTGAAAAATTCAGATCTTAAGATATAACATGAAAAACAACTGAAACTGGCAAAAATGATTTTCCAAATTTTTTGTGTGATAAAATGAAACCTAAAAAACCCTAAACCCTGATAAAAACTGCATAAAGCAAAAAAATTGAAACCCTAGATCAGAGAAAATTGAAACCCTAAGACAACTAATTAATTTACAGATTTGGCCCCTTAACAGCCAGATTCAGCAATAAGAACGGAAATATTTTAACGGAACGAAAATTTCAGATTTGTCACTGTGAAGAACTTCAGAAAATTTCTCATGCAAATCAAATAAATAAACCGAATGATAGACCCAGGATCAAATCCAACTGGGCTCAGCAAAAAATGCTTGCGGGAGTTGGCTGGTTCAGCCGAGAACTTCCCCGAACGCCCACAAAATTCTTCTTCAGAAAATGTTTTCTGCACAGCTCAAAACAACCGTCAATAAAGAGGGCAAAAATGCTGCTAGATCTCAAACAGTAATGGAGATACCTGCCATTACTTCAGAAACCCTAACAGCACCCAAACCCCAGCAAGTGAACAAGATACCTGTGCTCACAATACTCTATAAGAAGCTAATATTAATGGCTGAAAATAACATATGCAAAAAATGAAATGATCTCACAGCATTCCAAGAGAGTAACACCAGCAAGATATGGACCCCAAAGTCTTCCTTTATTAACCAGAAACAGATTTACAAGAGAGCTTCTTCAGTATCTGACTCACAGATCGAATGAATTGAAAATGACTCCTAGCACCCTATTTAAAGGAAATGCTCCAACGGCTAGTTCGATTGATCCATGTAGAAATGATCTCGACCGTTGATGAAGATCAAGACATCTCTTGATCTCATCCGTCGATTTATTTAATTTTTTATTATTATTTTTTAAATTTTAAATTTCTTATTATTTATTATTTTATTATTATTTTTTAAATTCTTAAATTTTTAAATTTTTTATTTATTTCATTTTTATTAAATTTTAAAATTTCTTAATTTTTATTTATTTTATTATTATTTTTTAAATTTTTAAAATTTTTAAATTTTTTATTATTATTTTTAAAATTTTTAAATTTTTAAATTTTTTATTATTATTATTTTTTTAAATTTTTAAATTCATTATTATTATTTTTAAAATTTTTAAATTTTTTATTATTTTTTATTTATTTCGTTTTTAAAATTTTTAAATTTTTATTATTTTTTATTAAACTTTTAAATTTTTTATTATTTATTATTTTATTTTATTTTTTAAATTTTTAAATTTTTATTATTTATTTTATTTTTTTAAATTTTTAAATCTTTTTTTAAATTTCTTAATTTTTATTTATTTTATTATTTTATTTCATTTTTTAAATGGATCATCGAACTAAGCCTTTGGAAACATCACCTAGGACCTAGGACTTAGGACTCACGAGAGGATTTAAAACATTTTCAACCCTCAAGACACATTTCATGATGACTTTTTACAATTTACATCTCAAGGGGACAAACCCACTTAATACAGACCCTCATAAATCACCCAGTTCTGCGACACAACTATAATCTAGCAGATTAACACACTAGGATTCTCCTAAAGTTCTAATGACAAAATCAATCCCGGCTTTGGGGTCAGGTTTGAAGGAAAACTCTGCCGATCCGTGGATCGGTGAGACAAAAAACCTTCCGGGACGTAGATTATCATCAGAAAGTTAGGTCCACCTAGGCAAATTACATACATGACTCATGTCTGCTAAGATTATTTACAATTAATACATGCAGACTGGGTTTACAATCAAAATGATCAAGCTGCTGATGACTGCAGGATGGCACGGACACGCTGATTAGGTGCTGCCCTTTTCTTGCAAAGAAAAAGGGGGTGTACTGCATGGGTAGTTGACTGGTAGAGGTCAACATCTGGCTCTACTTGGGGACACGTTGTTGCTTGCAGGAATGTGAGAATCCAGAATCTGCATCCATACAACACAAAGCAAAATATAAGTAGCGTCCGTCCAAAAATCATCATATAACATTAAGCACAGGAAATATATGAGCTCTTCATTTATTAACTATCTAAAGCAGAAATGAAAATGCGGAAAAAGAAGGAGTAGGGTTAGAAATACGATACAAAGGATGCCCTACGGCATCAGATGTGTTCAATATAGTGCATACTGAGCATTTGCCTGCTTTCAGGCAAATCTGTCGGCTGCTTATCGGATGTACCATGTCCAATTCTGCATATGGTAGGACTCTTTCCTATCCGAAAATCAAGCTGCTCACGGCCGTCTGATGCATCAAATCTTCGTCTCATTTTCTTTCTCTTACGTTTTTTCTTTCTGGCAGGTTGAATTACTGATGACCTGGAACTTTCTGTTTCAAAACTATCAGATGAAGTATGTAAGATATGTGTGCTATGTCTTTCTTTATCTTGCATCTGATCTTTATCATTCTTAAGTCTGTCTGGATCACCCTCAATCAACCATCTTTCAATCGAATCAACAACCTCCCAATAATAAGATGAATCTTGTTGCAACAAATGAGAAGGCTCCTGATCTGTTGATGTTCCCTGGTTTCTCTCATTTTCCAATTGCTGAAACCTTTGAACCTGCATTCTAATGGCATCCATCTGTCTAGAGTGTTCAACCTTTATATCACTGATTTGTCTGGCATGGTATTCGTGCATGTCTTTTATTACTTTAACATTTCCTTCCTTTATGTTCATCAAGCAATGCTGTATGGAATTTATTTCTTCTCTGTGATTTGCTTGCATGTCAGCCAACTGATTGTTATGATTGAATGTCATGATAGTCATTTCCTCATCCATAGTGAATAACTTGTTTTGCATAGAGTCAATTTCCCTATCATGATCAGCTTTCATGGTCACCATATTTTCCTCTAAGACTGACAACCTGCTATGCATGTTTCCAATTTCTGTTTCATATTTAGTTTTCATGGCCTCAATTTCTTTAGCATGGTGATTTTGAGTGACCTCCAACTCTCTATTACGTTTCTCTAGGTGAGTGCATAAAGTTTTCACATCATTGACATAATTAGTTTGATTGATTTCCATATTTCTTACCAGCATCATTAGATCTCGTATAATTTGCTTTTGCTCTTCTTTTTCATTGTCATTTGTCCCTGGTTTTTTACTATCATGAACTTGATCTGCAATATTTTCGGTGGATGACACATTTTGACATGAAGAATCGTCTTGGGATCTTTCAGCTGGACCTCTTATCAAATTACTTTCATTCTGTTGCACAATTTTGGAGGAAGAAGGCAAGCTGTTTGGATAACCATATCTATCTTTAAAAGCATTGAGAATGTCTTGTAAAGAAGTGAAAAAATCATTAGGAAAATTATTAAACCAATTCAAGGCATCACCCTCTAAAGAATGGACAAATAGACGCTTCTTGAAATCTTCATGATTATATTGAGGAAATCTACAATATAAGATCATTACACAAGTAAACCTGTTTAAATGTTGTTCAACAGTGATCGAATCACCACCCGAGAACTTAAATAATTTACCAACGGCCTCTTTCGGAAGATCATGGAGATTATCAGTAAAATGACATGGTTTAAATGAATAATCCATGATGAACAATGAAGGATCAAATGGATGATAGAAAGAGATTTCTGCTCAAGAAAATTAAGAGATGAGAGAAGTGGAGTCGCCACTTGAACAATGAATCTGATTCTAGGATCCAAAAAGTAATCACAAGCAGATATGAGGGAAGCTTCTTGTCTGGGAAAAATAAGAAAGTGGAGTCGCCACCCAAACAAGAAACACACCCAAGAGATGCTGTTGATATGGGATGAAAAGATGCCAAAAATATTGAATTTGCCAGCTCAACTGAGAGATGAGAGATGAGAAGATGAATGTCGATGAAACTCCAGGGACATAAAAACTCTATCCCCGGCAACGGCGCCAAAAAATGTTGGCGTTGCCGGGCCAGATGAAAAGATAGACAGATGAGAAAAATGATTTGTCGTTTGAAACACCGAGAAAAAGTGTCCCCGGCAACGACGCCAAAAAATGTTGGCGTTGCCGTCTCAAACGAATGATAGAAAGATAAGCGATGAATGATTAAAAGTCGTTGAAACACCAAGGATAGAAAAACTCTATCCCCGGCAACGGCGCCAAAAAATGTTGTCGCGCAGATTAGCACGACAACGCTCAGACCGGGGGCTGTCACTCTGATCCCCGATCCCTCCGTTTAAGCCTGTCTCTCGTGGCTAAGGGGGGTAGACCCTGTGAGATAATGAAGACCAACTGCCAAACAGTTGGTTGGGAGACATGAGATACGATATAAAAAGCACTAAAATGATTTGATTAATTGAGCAGACCAGTGCCTTAGGAGATTAATGTAGAAACGATTACTTGTTAAATGATATAGGAACATGGACCATGGACAACAACCATCTATCATCAGCTAAATCACAATGCTCTTAGAATGATGAAAACAATATTCAGCAACTGAAAATTTCGAAGAGATAAATGCCTTAAACCACCACGAGAATCCTAGACCATTAACTAGATATCATATTCGCATCTCGACTTGAAAAATTCAGATCTTAAGATATAACATGAAAAACAACTGAAACTGGCAAAAATGATTTTCCAAATTTTTTGTGTGATAAAATGAAACCTAAAAAACCCTAAACCCTGATAAAAACTGCATAAAGCAAAAAAATTGAAACCCTAGATCAGAGAAAATTGAAACCCTAAGACAACTAATTAATTTACAGATTTGGCCCCTTAACAGCCAGATTCAGCAATAAGAACGGAAATATTTTAACGGAACGAAAATTTCAGATTTGTCACTGTGAAGAACTTCAGAAAATTTCTCATGCAAATCAAATAAATAAACCGAATGATAGACCCAGGATCAAATCCAACTGGGCTCAGCAAAAAATGCTTGCGGGAGTTGGCTGGTTCAGCCGAGAACTTCCCCGAACGCCCACAAAATTCTTCTTCAGAAAATGTTTTCTGCACAGCTCAAAACAACCGTCAATAAAGAGGGCAAAAATGCTGCTAGATCTCAAACAGTAATGGAGATACCTGCCATTACTTCAGAAACCCTAACAGCACCCAAACCCCAGCAAGTGAACAAGATACCTGTGCTCACAATACTCTATAAGAAGCTAATATTAATGGCTGAAAATAACATATGCAAAAAATGAAATGATCTCACAGCATTCCAAGAGAGTAACACCAGCAAGATATGGACCCCAAAGTCTTCCTTTATTAACCAGAAACAGATTTACAAGAGAGCTTCTTCAGTATCTGACTCACAGATCGAATGAATTGAAAATGACTCCTAGCACCCTATTTAAAGGAAATGCTCCAACGGCTAGTTCGATTGATCCATGTAGAAATGATCTCGACCGTTGATGAAGATCAAGACATCTCTTGATCTCATCTGTCGATTTATTTAATTTTTTATTATTATTTTTTAAATTTTAAATTTCTTATTATTTATTATTTTATTATTATTTTTTAAATTCTTAAATTTTTAAATTTTTTATTTATTTCATTTTTATTAAATTTTAAAATTTCTTAATTTTTATTTATTTTATTATTATTTTTTAAATTTTTTAAATTTTTAAATTTTTTATTATTATTTTTAAAATTTTAAAATTTTAAAATTTTTTATTATTATTATTTTTTTAAATTTTTAAATTCATTATTATTATTTTTAAAATTTTTAAATTTTTTATTATTTTTTATTTATTTCGTTTTTAAAATTTTAAAATTTTTATTATTTTTTATTAAACTTTTAAATTTTTTATTATTTATTATTTTATTTTATTTTTTAAATTTTTAAATTTTTATTATTTATTTTATTTTTTAAATTTTTAAATTTTTATTATTTATTTTATTTTTTTAAATTTTTAAATCTTTTTTTAAATTTCTTAATTTTTATTTATTTTATTATTTTATTTCATTTTTTAAATGGATCATCGAACTAAGCCTTTGGAAACATCACCTAGGACCTAGGACTTAGGACTCACGAGAGGATTTAAAACATTTTCAACCCTCAAGACACATTTCATGATGACTTTTTACAATTTACATCTCAAGGGGACAAACCCACTTAATACAGACCCTCATAAATCACCCAGTTCTGCGACACAACTATAATCTAGCAGATTAACACACTAGGATTCTCCTAAAGTCCTAATGACAAAATCAATCCCGGCTTTGGGGTCAGGTTTGAAGGAAAACTCTGCCGATCCGTGGATCGGTGAGACAAAAAACCTTCCGGGACGTAGATTATCATCAGAAAGTTAGGTCCACCTAGGCAAATTACATACATGACTCATGTCTGCTAAGATTATTTACAATTAATACATGCAGACTGGTTTTACAATCAAAATGATCAAGCTGCTGATGACTGCAGGATGGCACGGACACGCTGATTAGGTGCTGCCCTTTTCTTGCAAAGAAAAAGGGGGTGTACTGCATGGGTAGTTGACTGGTAGAGGTCAACAAGGCCGACTTGTAGGCCGACTTGACTTCCTTTGCTTTGATGGGTGCTTTTAATGGTGCCATTGCTTCTTTTGATGGTATGTTTGCTAGGAGGGGACTTGACTTTGCTTGGAGCTGACTTCTTTGACTCTTGTACACAATGTAACATACTCTTAAGGTCTTTAACATAATTCTTTTGACCTTTTTGATTTACCTATAGCACTTTCACATGTGCTAGACCTACTTCAATGAGCAAGAAACTCATTGACACATATTATAAAAATAATATTTGTTTTCTTGAATAAATACAAATATCAAAAGTACATTTATGAAGACCGAACCTAGTTACATTTCCTTCAATAATCCCTCTTAACTAGGGAGGTATTCATACAACATTACAAGGTGTTTGGCTATGTTTCAATCTTGAAGAATTCACATAAGAGAAATAGAATTTGCAATCCATCTGTTATAGCATCATAATAACCAACATTGTTTCCACAGCAAGGCTTTGACTGACAACTCTATCTCTCAATAGATAAGAGCACAATGTTGGCGAGACCAATGACTTATAGACACCTTAGTCATTGTCTCTAAAGATATATACCCACCCGGGTGTTCACTGAGTATGACCTTCTAGAACTATTGTTGTCTTGGGTTCCCAACCCTCAAAGAATATCGGTCCTCTTGCCTACTCTTGTCTTGGATGCCCTACACATCCTCAAAGAGTATCGGATGCCAGATGATTACCCAATCCTCCCATTCTTTCTTCCCAAGTGAAGATAAGAATGTTGTGTCTATCTGGTGTCTACATTTCCATTCATGGCCTTCATCTAGACTTATGGCTGTTAGTCCTAGTCTAGTGCATGAAACATGAAATTGAGAAACACAATTGTCACTCCTTTGTAATCAGGGGTGATCCAAAACTCCCTCTTGATCAGGGACCTATCAGAGCTCCCTCTTAACTAGGGACTATTTCATTCATCAACAACTTCTTCCTCATGGGTCCTTCAGCTACTTGATCTCCTTCCTTTCTTTGATGTCATGAATTCTTTGTTCGAACTTCTTCTAGGTAGGGCACCATCAATTGATCACTTTCCTTCCTTCTTAGTCATGTCATTTCTTCCTTCGTGGAAAGTGGTCTTCTTGTCATATATCAGGATCTCTTGTCATCTAGCTACTCCTTTGTTATCTTGTCCATGCTTCGGAATACTCTTCTTATGGATGCTTCGTTGAACTTGCTTGTTCCCATGCTTCGGTCGAGTAGCCCTTCATGACTTCATCCTGTTATTGCTTCAACATTAAGTTTTGCTGGATGGCTTTCTTCATCATGACATCTTTGTAGAGTAGAATTAGTTATCTGCACTTTTTGTATCTCCTAGGCCTTCATAGGTGCCAAGGGTCTTTCCATCCTTTGTCAGAGTTGTCCTACCTTCTTTCGGGAGATGTCTTCAAAGTAACTTTGTTAGATAGAGAGATTCTTTGTGATCATGGTGTTCTTCACATGCTTGATCTCTTTCTTCATTTTCTTCTTCATGGATAGGTTGGTCAACCACCTTATGCTCCTTGTGGGAGCACTTCTTCATTGCTTGCTTCTAGGACTAGTCAACAATCTTATACTCCTTATGTGAGTATCTCCTTTTGTTGTTCTTCATTACATTGTCGTACATTCTTTCAAGCATGTCATTGGTGAAAGAGATTCTTTCCTACTTGATCATGTTATAGAACTATTCTGATGACTCAAAAATATACAAATGATAACATGACTAGACTTTGATGCATACATACCTCATCTTGATTCTGCGTTGATCATTTTAGCTTCATTTGGTTGTCCTTGGTGTGGCCCTTCTTGCTTCATCTTAGCATCCCTACATATCATCCTTTTCTTGAATCCCATGAATGGGATTCCCAATGAGACATTTGCTTTGGTTCATGAACCTTCTTTTGAAGATTCCATCATAGGATCTTAAAGACCCTTGCCTTGCAAATGTTTCTTTCCTTTCGATGATGGAGGTCTTCTAAGATTCTTAATCATGATCAATTTTCTTTCATTGTGGATGAGGTCCTATATTCTAGGTATGCTCCTTCTACATGAATTTCTTGAGCTATGTCCATTATGCTCCTATATTCTAGAAGATATTTCTAACTATGCATTTTGTTCTCATTTATAAATGCTCTTTCTAAAGGAGTATCTAAAACTCTATGTTCTTCATGCTTCTAGATTCTAGAAGATGTTTGTAGCCATGCAATTTTTATTTTAATCCTACATGCTCCTATCCTACTCCAAACTTTGAAAGAAGACTTTAAGTAAAGAGTTTGACCTAGTCATAGTAGAGATCCAGAGGATCTTCCTTCTTTTGCTTATTTTCTTCTTCTTTCACCTCTTGAGTTATGTGAGCTTCTTCCCTCTTTCTTTTGTTGTTGTTGTCCTTCTTAAGCTTAGGACAATTCCTTTTGTAGTGTGCATATTCTTGGCATTCATAACATTGGATTTTGGACATATCTTTATTGTTTGTTCTTCGTGGATCAAATTTGCCCAATTTTTCCTTTCTCTTGGCCATGGTAGCAAATGCTTGCTCCTTTGTTCACACATCTTCCTTGGCTTTGAGTCTGGTTTCCTCTATTTTGCATAGAGACCACATTTCACTTAGTGTGGTACCTTCGTTCTTGCCATATATGCTAGATGTGAAGTTGCCCCAATCCTCAAGTAGAGCATTGAGTACTACAGTTGCCATTTCTTTGTCGGACATGACTTCCCCTAGCTCTTGAAGTTGATCTCTCATCTCAGAGATCTTCATGAAGCAGGGAGCTATTCCTTCCTTTGATATCTTCATATTGTACAATTCATTTCTTAGAGATATCACTTCTCCAATTGTGGTTACCGAGAATAGCTCTACTAATTTATCATAGATTTCTTTTGATGTTTCAAATTTGGAGACATAAGGAATGAGAGAGTCCTTGATAGATTCTATTAGAATCATTTGAGCTCTTGTCTCATCCTTATTGTACTTTGCTAAGGCTTGGGTTTGTTCCTTAGCAGGGATAGTGATATTCCCTTTGACATGTTCCAGAAGTTCATTCTCCTTGAGAAGTAAATGAGTCCTCTTCTTCCATGCAAGAAAGTTATTGGTACCTACTAATTTGTTGTTTTCTTTGCAAAAAGACATTGATGTTTATTCAGAAGGGGACATATACTTGATAGAGTTTTAGATGTAGTGGATTTGCTTTCTCCTTGAATACTTGATGGCTTGTCTTCCTAGGATCTTGATGTTCTTCAAGTTGTCTTCTCCAAGTGGACTTGCTTGATGATGAGATTTTCTTGGTAACTTGTAGATGATGTAGGTCCCTCTTTGATCTGCTCTTCTTTGTAGGTGCCTTTATGTAAGGCTCTTCTTCTTTCTATGTAGTCTTCCTTGATGAATGATAGATGGTAGGCCTTCTTGTCCTTGAAGTGATTGAGACTTCTTGGCTTGATGCTTCAACTTTGTAGATGTCCTTCCTTGATGAGTCACCTTATGAGTGTTCTTGAGATGCCCTTTCCTTGATGTGTCACCTTAACTCTAAAACCATGTTGAAGAATCTAGGGCAATTAGGTGTAGTGTGATTCTTCTTGACTTGATAACAATTTGTGAAGCACTCTTACAATTATCTTAGCTTGAACTTCTTATTATTAGTGCATGTTTCATCAAACTGCTACCAAAAACATAAAGACAAGAACACAAATGTTGGCTCTCTGCCAGGGCCAAAACCTCTCTCTCTTAGAGAGGAAAACCCTTTGGTAAGTTTCTCTTATTGAAGCTTCTTATTGATCACTGCCAAACCCTAGACCCTTGATTAGGATGTCCTCCAAGCACAAGTCAAGTCCTTCCTCTTTTCTGCACTTGGTTCCCCAACACATATACTTCCTCCTTCTGCCACTTTGCTCCCCAACACTTTGTCCTCCTTCGTTGTTTCTTGTCTAGAGATAGACCTTCCTTGAGTGGGACTTCTAGATGAGATGTTCCTTTTCTATCTTTTGCTCGATTAGACTTCTTCTTTTGTTGACCAAATGATATCCTTCTTGAGGTATGACTATAATATTGTTCTGCTGCCCTAGTTTTTCCCACGTGAGGTAGGAACCCTAGAGAATTAGGGTCCTTTTCCTTTGCTAGAGATATAAGCTCCTTCGCTAGGCTTGGGAGTCCTTGTAGACTTGATTTCTCACCCAAACAATGATATTTCATGGATTGTTCTCTACCTGTTGTTATGTCGCAGACTTACCCTCCTCTTCTTCACACGTGTGACTGTTTCTAGCCCTAGAAATAATCCTCTTCTCTTCGGCCTTCTTCCTCCTTTCTTCGCTTGTCTTGGAGATCCTTTAGACTAGGCTTTCCCTTCTCTTTTTCAGCTAATTCACTTCACTGATTTCAGAGATGTTTTTCGTTGTCTTTCAAGGAGTGGACAACCTCTATATATAGAGGACTGTCCCTCCTTTAGGCCGACTTAACTTCCTTGGCTTTGATGGGTGCTTTTAATGGTGCCATTGCTTCTTTTGATGGTATCTTTGCTAGGACGGGACTTGACTTTGCTTGGAGGTGACTTCTTTGACTCTTATACACAATGTAACATACCCTTAGTATTTAACATAATTCCTTAGTATTTAACATAATTCTTTTGACCTTTTTGATTTACCTATAACACTTTAACATGTGCTAGACCCGCTTCAATGAGCAAGAAACTCATTGACATATATTATAAAAATAATATTTCTTTTCTTGAATAAATACAAATATCAAAAGTACATTTATGAAGACCGAACCTAGTCATATTTCCTTCAACACACGGGACCAAGTGGACTTGTTTTCGCACAAAGTGTCTAGGCACCGCGACAACGCTCAAAGTAAGGGTTGACACTCTTGATCCTTACTCACTCCGTTTAGACTCTCTCCTAGGCAAGTCAAGGGGGGTAGTCCCTAAGGTAAATGGATGAGAAAGCCTGTGAAACACAGCCCCAGGAGATTTTAATGATGAACAACTTGACGAATGTAAATAAATCTTGATTAACTCAGATGAATAGATTAAATGCTAATGTAACCAAGACACAACCACAAGATATAAATAATTATAGACCAGTGCCTTTAATTTGAATTAACCATAGATTAAGTAAAACAAGTTACCCAGAGAAAACTTATAGATGTGGCAAAGCGACGATCATGAACAATTAATGTAAAATGCCCAAAACTTTAACATGCAAGAGATTCAAGATTTAAAATGATTTTCGTTAACTGCCCAGATCTAGATTTAATCAACTTTCTCCTATAGCCAATATAAATTTTAAAACACTAGTCACACTTTGACCATAGAAAAATCATGAAAATGCATTTAACCATCAGATAACACCAAGGAACTTTAGATTAGCACTTCAATTATTCCTTAGGCAAAATATAAAGAAGTGAAACAAATCAACGGGTTAATAAATCGAATTTTTAATGGGCCGTAGGCCACGTTAAATTTTTTTAATGTTAAAGGGCGTTTCCTTTAATTTATTTTAACTCCTTAGTCACAAAATTTAAAATTTCTAGAATTTTTTAATGTTTTGGAATTATTTTTTATTTTTTATTCTTTGAATTTGTAAAAAATAGAAGATACAAATTTAAAATGTCACAAAGAAAAAGACAAATCTTTTTAATTGGTTTTTCTAAATCGTAAGAATTGAAAAATGTGAAACTAAATAAAATGAAATAAAAAAATTAAAGCCAAAACCAAAACTGAAAATTAAAATAAAAATAAGAAATGAAATAAAAAAATAGTTAGATATTAAAAGTCAAATAAAAGAAAAATTCAAAATCGAATTTCAAAAAAAAAATAAAAAATCAAAACACATTTCAATCTTAACCCTTGACTTTTAATGTATATACAAACCTAAACATAAAATGAAAAAATAACTAATGAAACTAAGACCTAACCTAAAGTATCCATAATAAAAGAAAAGAAGTCGAATGCGTTCATTTGTTTTGCTGCTGCAGGTTTTGAAGCGATGAAGAGATTGACGGCAGAGAAGACTGCGCTTGGTGAATGGAGCAGCAGCTGCAGGTTAGCAATGATGAGGGACGCGGATTGCAGGGAGACTGAGAGGGTTATGGAGCGTTTGTTTTGCAGGTTAAGGGACGACAGTAGGGATGACAACGTAAGGTAGCTGCGGGTTGATGAGGAGGGGCGACGAAGAGGTAATGAGCAGCTCGACGGGGTTCTTGAGGAGCAGCGAGGGGATACGGGCTAGACGTCGCGTGAGGGTTGCGTGAGGCTGCGGAAGGATGGGGAAATGCAGTGAGAGTTCAGGGTGGCTCAAATGTGTTGAGGCTGCGGAAAGGGAAGACGTGGCTGCCAGCGAGGGCCGTGAAGGGAGAGGGTTTTGGACGCAGATCCTGGCAGCAAGGCAAACAATGGGTAGTGTTAGGAATATTTATTGCAGGTTTGAAGCTCGAAGGATGTGTGACGGACATCAGAAAGGGATGAGCTATAGAGATGATCGAGGGATGGACGAGGGAGTTGCAATGACAACGAATTAGAGAGAAAAGAGATTGCAGGGAAGGGTTGCGTGAAGGTTAGACAACGAACATCGTATAGAGATGTAACGGACAACAACGTTTGCAGAACGAGAGAAGGCAGCAAGGCTAGGGCCTCCTAAAAAAAACTCAAAATTGCATAGTGAACTCCACAAATCAGGGCGCGAATCAAGGAAACCAACTAGCAAACTGGTGGCCCAGAGACCCCTTAAAGTTTACTAGAACTTTAAGAATTTTCCAGAAATCTTAATTTAAAATTTTGAATCAACTTGCTTCATATTTAACCCTGAAACCCTCACGAAATTTCCAGATCTGAATTTGAATTTAAACCCTGGATTGCAAAATGTCCGAATAATATCCTTGGAAAATGATTTTAATGAACCCCAGAGATCCAGATCTTACCCTCCAAGGCCTAGATCTGGACTCTACACAGTTTTCTGCTTCAGATCTGCAGTTGTAGGACAACAAGAAACACCCAAACGATATATACAATGACCCAAAAAAACTAAAACCCAGAAAACCCAAGTCAGAAAATTGAAAATAATCACAGATCTATGTACATGAATGGCAGATCTATCAGATCTAGGGAGTGTGAGTCCAACTCCGCTCCTAGATCTGATAATCTGAGGCTCTCAACAGCCAGATCTATCGATTTAGCACTAAAAAATATTTTTTTTGAATTTTAGAGGAGGTATTGAGCTCAAAACCCTTCATGCATCACCCATAAAAAATATCTTATGATAAGCTTGGGATCAAATTAAGTTGGGCTCTTCAGAAAACACAGATCGGGAGTTGGTTGGTTCAATCGAGAACTTCCCCGAATGCCCGATGATCTAAAAAATCAAGACTTTCCTGCAAAACTCAATTCAACCATCAACATAGAGTGAGAAAACGATAATAAAATTCAGATAAATAGAGATACTTGCTATTATATTCAAAACTTAAATTATCATTCAAACCCCAACGATTGAGCAAGATACCTGTACTCAAATCACTCTTCAGAAAGCTATCATCAATGGCTAAAAAGAAATCTATGCATGAAAATGACACATCTTACAATATTTCCATGAAGAGTAACACCAGCAGAAATTAACCCCAAAGTCTTTCTTTATTTCTCATAAAAAGATTACAAGAGAGCTTTTCGCTTAGTACACGATCCAGAGATCGGATGAACTGACTGACAAATGACCTCCTATTTAAAGATAAATCCTCCAACGGGTAGTTCAAGTGATCCTCGTCAAAGGAATCTCGACTGCTGATGAGGATCAAAATTCCTTTTAATCTCATCCATCGAAATTTTAAATTCTCGAGGAAATTCGAATTTTCCAATTAAATGCATTTTAATTAATTCAAAAATTAAATTTTTGAATTAATTTACGCAAAATTTTGACTTTGACTTAACACAGGGACCAAAGGCTTAAAATTTAGCAAAATAATTAATTTACCTTAGTCCCTGGACCTCTTAAAATTTAATTTTTAAGGACCGATGAATTTTACCTTCAGAGAATTTAAATTTACCTAGGACTTAGAATTAATTAAATTTTTGGCTTAGGATTTTAATTAATTTTGGCCAGAAAATTTAATTAATTAACCTATGAGGGGATAAATTAATTTTCCAACCCTCAAGACTCTTTACATCATGATTTTTACATTTTTTACATTTCAAGGGGGAAAACCCATTTGTGATAGACCCTCACAGACTGCCCATCTCTGTGACACAAATATAATTCAACAGACCAAGTAATTTGTAACAAAATAACCTAACCAAATAGTTAGGATTATTCTCAAATCACTTTTACAAAGACTCGATCTAGAACACTAGGACTCCCCTAAGATCCCAGTGACAAAATCCATTCCGGCTTTGGGGTAAGGCTGAAGGAAAACTCCGACGACCATCCGAGAATGGATCAGTGAGACGAAAAACCTCCCGGAATGTAGATCGCCACTAGAAAAGTAGGTTTACCTAGGTAATTACATACACAACCCAAATCCATTGAGATTATTTACATTATATACATACAGAATGGGTTTACATTATAAGATGATGATGAAGCTGATGATGATAGCTGGATGGCACAAACACATCGATCAGGCACTATTCCTATTGCGAAAAAAAGGTGGTGTACTGCTATGGGTTGTTGACACGTAGTGGTCAACATCTGGCTCTACTTGGGGACACGTTGTTGCACTGGAGGAATGTGAGAATCCAGAATTTGCATCCACACAACACACAACATAACATAAGTAGCGTCCATGCAAAAATCATCATATAATGTTAAGCACAGGAAAGATATAAGCTCTTCATTTATTAACTAGTCTAACAACATGAAAAACACAAATCTAACTACAAAATGAAACATTGAAATAACAGGGCATAAGGTTAGAAATACAATACAAAGATGCCCCATGGCATCAGAGGCATTCAATATATTGCATATTGAGCATTTGCCTATTTTCTGGCAAATTTGTCGGTTGTTTCTCGAATGTGCCATGTCCAATCTTGCATACGATAGGACTTTTTCCTATCCAAAAATCAAGCTGCTCGTGGCCATTTGATGCATCAAATCGCTTTCTCATTCTCTTTCTCTTGCATTTTTTCTTTGTGGCAGGCTGTATCACTGATGATGTGGAAAATTCTGCTTCAAAACTCTCAGATGAGGCATGTAGGATATGCATGACATTTCTTTCTTCGTTCTGCATCTGATTCTTATCAATTTCTGTTTTATTCGGGTGACCTTCAGTTAGCCACTTTTCAATGGAACAAATGACCTCCTCATATTAAGATGGAGCTCGTTGTAGTAGACAAGGAGGCTTATGATCTGTTGACGTCTCCTTGTTTCTTTCATCTTCTGGTTGATGCTGAAATTTCTTTACCTGCTTTTCTTCTATGGCCAATAATCTATTTTGAAGAGATATTTGACCAACTTCCATGTCCTTTATAATTTTATCATTCTTTGCTTTCATACCCATGAAACAGTTTTGCATATAGTTTATCTCTTTCTCATGATTTGCTTGCATGGTAGCTAACTGATTATTATAATCGAATCTCATGATGGTCATTTCTTCATCCATAGTTGACAATTTGTTCTGAATCAAACTTATTTCTTCCTGATAACTTGCTTCCATGGTAGTCACTTAATTTGAATGATTGAATTCCATGATCGTCATCTTTTCCTCTAGGGCTAATAACTTGCTTTGCATAGAATTAATTTCCCTGTCATGATTAGCTTTCATGGTTTCCATTTCCTTAGCATGCTGACTCTGCATGTCGGTTACGTGATCAGAGTGTTTAATTTTCATGATTTCCATCTCCTTATAACGCTTTTCCAGGTGGGTGTATAAAGTTCTCATATACTTGACGTAATCAGTTACAAATTTTTCTTGATTAAGCTCCATATTTTTTACCAGCTGTGTTTCACTGAACTGCATGTCTTTAACCAGTTGCTTTAGTTCTTCTATAAGATGCTTATCATTCTCCCTTTCATTGTCGCCACTGATTTGATAACTTGGTCCTGCTTTTCCACTGTCATGGATTTGACTTGCAACGGTACAAGTGGATGACACGTTCTGATATGGAGAATTGTCTTGAAATCTTTCATTGACAGTTGGATCCTTTCAAGATCACTCTCATTATATTGCATAATGTTAAGGGCACAAGGCGAGCTACCTTGATAACCATATCTATTTGTAAAAGCATTGACTGTGTCTTATAAAGAAGCGAAAGAATTTTCAGGACAATTATTAAACCAATTGAAAGCATCACCCTTTAAAGAAAAGGCAAATAGACACATTTTGACATCTTCATGTTTATATTGGGGAGAACTACAATATTTGAGTATTGTATGAGTAAACCTGCATAGATGCTTTCCAACAGAGACTGAATCACCACTCAAGAATAAAGGCAATTTATGAATGGCCACTTTCGGAATATCATGGAGAAAATAAAATGACACGAGGTAAACGAATCATCCATGATGACTTGCCTGAAGGAATAATTAGGGACCAAATGGATGCTAGAGTGAGACCCCTGCTCAAGAAAATCAAGAGATCCACAAGAAGCAAGCCTCTAGTAGAAATTCTTGTAAGAAATGAAAGAAATGGAGTCGCCACCCAAACAAGAAATGAACCGAAATGTCCAGGTGGTAAAAGTGCAGATGAAATGATTAATGAGATGACAAAAGATAAAGCGATGAAAAGATCAAATGACGCCAGGAAATGTTGTGCCGCTTGATAGGCTAATGAATGGCGAAAAAGATGAGATGATTGAAATGATGTCGAAGAAACCAAGGATAGAAAAAACTCTATCCCCGACAACAATGCCAAAAAATGTTGTCACACAAAGTGTCTAGGCACCTTGACAACGCTCAAAGTAAGGGTTGTCACTCTTGATTCTTACTCACTTCATTTAGACTCTCTACTAAGAAAGTTAAGGGGGGTAGTCCTTAAGGTAAATGGATGAGAAACCCTGTGAAACACAAGCTCCAGGAGATTTTAATGATGAACAGCTTGATGAATGTAAATAAATCTTGATTTAACTCAGATGAATAGATTAAACGCTAATGTAACCAAGACATAACCACAAGATATAAATAATTACCTTTAATTTGAATTAACCATATATTAAGTAAAACAAGTTACCCAGAGAAAACTTATAGATGTGGCAAAGCGACGATCATGAACAATTAATGTAAAATGCCCAAAACTTTAACATTCAAGAGATTCAAGATTTAAAATGATTTTTGTTAACTACCAAGATCTAGATTTAATCAACTTTCTCCTATAGCCAATATAAATTTTAAAACACTAGCCACACTTTAACCATAGAAAAATCATGAAAATGCATTTAACCACCAGATAACACCAAGGAACTTTAGATTAGCGCTTCAATTATTCCTTAGGCAAAATATAAAGAAGTAAAACAAATCAATGGGTTAATAAATCGAATTTTTAATGGGCTGTAGGCCACGTTAAATTTTTTTAATGTTAAAGCGCATTTCCTTTAATTTATTTTAACTCCTTAGTCACAAAATTTAAAATTTTTACAGTTTTTAAATGTTTTGGAAATTTTTTTTTTGAATTTTGTAAAAAATAGAAAATAAAAATTTAAAATGTCACAAAGAAAAAGACAAATCTTTTTAATTGTTTTTTCTAAATGCTTTAGCTTTTAGATTTTTAAAATCAAAATCATAAGAATTGAAAAATGTGAAACTAAATAAAATGAAATCAAAAAATTAAAGCCAAAACCAGAACTGAAAATTAAAATAAAAATAAGAAATGAAATAAAAAAGAGTTGAAAAATAAAAGTCAAATAAAAGAAAAATTCAAAATCGAATTTCAAAAAAAATAAAATAAATCAAAACACATTTCAATCTTAACCCTTGACTTTTAATGTATATACAAACCTAAACATAAATGAAAAAATAAATAATGAAACTAAGACCTAACCTAAAGCATGCATAATAAAAGAAAAGAAGTTGAATGCGTTCATTTGTTTTGCTGCTGCAGGTTTCGGAGCGATGAACCGATTGACGGCAGAAAAGACTGCGCTTGGTGAATGGAGCAACAACTGCGGGTTAGCAACGATGAGGTGTAACGGTCCAAAGTAAATATAAAGTTAATTTCCTAATTAAAATTAGAATCAAACAAATAAGCACATACTTATATTACCTATGATCGATGTCTGCCAGATGACAACAAGGTTTTGGGGACGACTCTCCACCCAACCGTAGGCTCAATTGTGCAAGGATTTGCTACAACTGGCCACCCCCGAGCCCTCAATCAACGGACTACTGCCAGTGACTCCTAAGTCTTAGAACACCATTCTCCCAAGAGAATGAAAGATAGAATCTCAGAATGATGGAATGCCTCCCATCCTCCTCACCATCTAATAAATAGAGCAAACATTGGATGGGAAACCACATGCACACACTCCATGTGTCTACATGCGACTTTTATTTTTTATTTTTTTAGCTTTCTTGTTTTATTTCTTTTACTTTTCTTTTGATTTTTAGCTTTCTTGTTTTATTTTCTTCTTTTTGATAGCTTTACTGATTTTTTTATTGTTTTCTTTGTTTTATTTCTATTTATTCTTATTTAGAGCTTTAGTATAGTTATTACTATTTTTATTTATTTTCTTGTATATATTTTAAATATCATTTATTTATTATTTATTATTAAGTGATTTATTATTTATTATTTATTATTTATATTATTATTTATTATTTATTTTTATATTATTATTTATTATTAAGAGGAGGGATATTACATACTCTCCCACTTTAAGGAACTTCGTCCCGAAGTTAAGTTGAATTATTTATTATTTTTATTATTTATTATTTATTATTTAATTTACTTCATGTTCACAACACCCTCTGTTGAACTAGTATAACCAGCAGGCATCGAAAGTCCCCAACACCTCGGGAAATCTCAAGGAATCTCTGTCCTTTTTCCCACTTTCGGCACTAGGTAGCCTGGAAAATGAAAACTTAAACTACACCGCCACGCAAAGGATCGTCAGAAATTCCCATTCTTAACCAACTCTGAAGTAGGAAACAAAGTATCAAGGACGTATGCAACAAATCGCCCAGATTAAATGGCGATAGATTACACCATCTACTGCTAAACTTTGCAGAACCTTAGAATCGAAGGAGTTGATGCGTTTGGTAAGGACTTAACACCACAAAACGAAGCCACTAAAAATGTGCAAAACAATCGAACATTCCCAACATTTTTAAATCAGAAAATCCAAAGAAAATCCTGCTTAAGAGCAACATACCGAAGAAACCTATAATTATGAGTTGTACTGCCTGGATCCCTCTTAAGATCGTTCAAAATCGCAAAATTTACGAGCCACGGGAAGGGAGGAGATGATTAATAGGGTAAATAATGGTCACGGTGGAATCAGATTTGAAAATGAATTGTCTGCAATTTTTAAAAATCGCATAACTATGACATAATGAATAACACTGATAAAAATAAAAATTACATGTGAAATCTCTTGTTGGAGTAAAGAGAAGTCAAATGTTTGACCACTAAATACTACGCATGTGTTTCCAGCCAGAAATTTGACAATGGCCTGTACCAGAATTGAATTTAGTGAATTTGTGACCTCATGTATGGCAAGGCACTGCTTTGACTCATTGAGCTAACCCTTGGGGCTTGTATTCTTCTTATTTCTATAGGCCCTAAGAGTTGAACCTAAGCTCTGATACCATATGTAACAGTCCAAAGTAAATATAAAGTTAATTTCCTAATTAAAATTAGAATCAAACAAATAAGTACATACCTATATTACCTATGATCGATGTCTGCCAGATGACAACAAGGTTTTGGGGACGACTCTCCAGCCAACCGTAAGCTCACTTGTGCAAGGATTTGCTACAACTGGCCACCCCCGAGCCCTCAATCAACAGACTACTGCCAGTGACTCCTAAGTCTTAGAACACCATTCTCCCAAGAGAATGAAAGATAGAATCTCAGAATGATGGAATGCCTCCCATCCTCCTCACCATCTAATAAATAGAGCAAACATTGGATGGGAAACCACATGCACACACTCCATGTGTCTACATGCGACTTTTTTATTTTTTTAGCTTTCTTGTTTTATTTCTTTTACTTTTCTTTTGATTTTTAGCTTTCTTGTTTTATTTTCTTCTTTTTGATAGCTTTACTGATTTTTTTTATTGTTTTATTTCTATTTATTCTTATTGAGCTTTAGTATAGTTATTACTATTTTTTTTTCTTGTATATATTTTAAATATCATTTATTTATGATTTATTATTTTTATTATTTATTATTAAGTGATTTATTATTTATTATTAAGTGATTTATTATTTATATTATTATTTATTATTTTGTATTATTTATTACTTTTTATTATTTATTATTATATTATTATTTATTATTAAGGGGAGGGATATTACATGAGGGACGTGGATTGCAGGGAGACTAAGAGGGTTATGTTGCGTTTGTTTTGCATTGAGGGACGACAACGTGGATGGCAATGTAAGGCAACTGCGGGTTGATGAGGAGGGACGATGGAGAGGTAATGAGAAGCTCAACGAGGTTTTTGAGGAGCAATGAGGGGATACGAGTTGGACGCTGTGTGAGGGTTGCGGGAGGCTGCCGAAGGATGGGGAAATGCAGCGAGAGTTTAGGGTGGCTCGGATGTGTTGAGGCTGTGGAAAGGGAATATGTGGCTGCCAGCGAGGGTCGTGAAGGTAGAGGGTTTTGGATGTAGATCCTGGTAGCAAGGAAAACAATGGGCGATGTTAGGAATATTTATTGCACGTTTGAAGCTCAAAGCATGTGCGATGGACGAGGGAGCTGCAATGACAATGGATTGGAGAGAAAAGGGACTGCAGGGAATGGCTGTGTGAAGGTTAGACAGCGGACAACGTATAGAGATGCATCAGACAACAACGTTTGCAGAACGAGAGAAGGCAGCAAGGCTGGGGCGTCGTAAAAAAAATCTGAAATTGCACAGTGAACTCCACAAATCAGGGCGCGAATCAAGGAAACCAATTAGAAAATTGGTGGCCCAGAGACCCCTTAATATTTAACAGAACTTTAAGAATTTTCCAGAAATCTTAATTTAAAATTTTGAATCAACTTGCTTCAGATTTAACCCTGAAACCCTCACGAAATTTCCAGATCTGAATTTAAATTTAAACCTTGGACTGCAAAATGTCCGAATAATATCCCTGGAAAACGATTTTAATGAACCCCAGAGATCTAGATCTTACCCTCCAGGGCCTAGATCTGGACTCTGCACAGTTTTCTGCTTTAGATTTGTAGCTGCATGACAACAAAAAACACCCAAACGATATATACAATGACCCAAAAAACCTAAAACCTAGAAAACCCAAGTCAGAAAATTGAAAATAATCACAGATCTATGTACGTGAATGGCAGATCTATCAAATCTAGGGAGTGCGAGTCCAGCTCCGCTCCCAGATCTGATAATTTGAGGTTCTAAACAACTAGATCTATCAATTTAACACTGAAAAAATAAATTGTTTTGAACTTTAGAGGAGGTATTGAGCTCAAAACCCTTCATGCATCACCCATAAAAATATCTTATGATAAGCTCGGGATCAAATTAAGTTGGGCTCTTCAAAAAACATGGATCGAGAGTTGGTTGGTTCAACTGAGAACTTCCCTGAACGCCCGATGATCTAAAAAATCAAGACTTCTTGCAAAACTCAATTCAACCATCAACATAGAGCGAGAAAACGATAATAAAATTCAGATAAATAGAGATACCTGCTATTATATTCAAAACTTAAATTATCATTCAAAGCGTAGCAACTGAGCAAGATACCTGTACTCAAATCACTCTTCAAAAAGATATCATCAATGGCTAAAAAGAAATCTATGCATGAAAATGACACATCTTACAGTATTTCCACGAAGAGTAACACCAACAGAAATTAACCCCAAAGTCTTTTTTTATTGCTCATAAAATGATTACAAGAGAGCTTTTCGCTTAGTACACAATCCAGAGATCGGATGAACTGACTGACAAATGACCTCGTGTTTAAAGATAAATCATCCAAAGGCTAGTTCGAGTGATCCTCGTCAAAGCAATCTCGACTGCTAATGAGGATCAAAATTCTTTTTAATCTCATCCGTCGAAATTTTAAATTCTTGAGGAAATTCGAATTTTTCAATTAAATGCATTTTAATTAATTCAAAAATTAATTTTTGAATTAATTCCTTCAAAATTTTGACTTTGACTTAACACCAGTGATCAAAGGCTTAAAATTTAGCAAAATAATTAATTAACCTTAGTCCCTGGACCTCTTAAAATTTAATTTTTAAGGATCGATGAATTTTACCTTTGGATAATTTAAATTTACCTAAGACCTAGAATTAATTAAATTTCTGGCTTAGGATTTTAATTAATTTTGGCCAAAAAATTTAATTAATTAACCTATGAGGGGATAAATTAATTTTCCAACCCTCAAGACACTTCACATCATGATTTTTACATTTTTTACATTTCAAGGGGGAAAACCTATTTGTGGTAGACCCTCACAGACTACCCATTTTTGTGACACAAATATAATCCAGCAAACCAAACAATTTGTAATAAAATAACCTAACCAAATAGTTAGGACTATTCCCAAATCACTTTTACATAGACACGATCTAGAACACCAGGACTCCCCTAAGATCCCGGTGACAAAATCCATTCCGGCTTTGGGGTAAGGCTAAACGAAATCTCTCCCGACCATTTGAGAATGGATCGGTGAGACAAAAAACCTCCTGGAATGTAGATCGTCACTAGAAAAGTAGGTTTACCTAGGTAATTACATACACGACACAGATCCGCTGAGATTATTTACATTATACACATGCAGAATGGGTTTAGATTATAAGATGATGATCAAGTTGATGATGGTAGTTGGATGGCATGAACACATCGATCAGGCACTATCCCTTTTGCAAAAGAAAGGGGGTGTATTGCTATGGGTTGTTGATACGTAGTGGTCAACAAGACCCAACCTAGGTTACGAGGTAAGAGTTTAGCAACCAACGTGTTGTAGCGGCTTCAACCACCCTCCAAAATTTTGCTTTAGCTTCTTTTTGGAGCCTCCCTACCAACCATCCTTAGCAACATGCCTTGTAGTGTCAAGTAGATAGGCTTCAGTGGCCTGCCAGCCTATGCATGTCAACTTGTTTATTTCCCATCCGCAGACTGTCATTACAGACTTAGACAATTTTCTGGCTGATATGTTCACCTTGGAAATTGCACAATTCTGGAGGGGAACCAGCCTTCCTTCCAGAAATTGCGCAATCCTGTTGGGCTCCAGAATTGCGTAATCGAGCCAGGCAACCTTCCCTCCAGAAATTGCACAATCTAGCCCAACATTGGGCTTCAGCTCAGAAATTGCGCAATTCTGGGAGGCAGTGACCTGCTGACCCTAGAAATTGTGTAATGGCTGACCAGCCTTGCTCAACCCAGAAATTGCGTCAATTTCATCCCTAGGCTTGCATGCTGTTGCATGCACTGTCAAGTTGACCGGTTCCCTCTAGGACTAAGTAATCCTGATTTGCATGCATGGGTTGTTTTTCCCGAAAAAGCAAAAAGTAGAGAGCATCCATAGATTTTTGGGAACTATTTTTAGCGACTGGAGGTTACATGCAAATATCGTTTTAGAAACCTCCCACCAAGTGTCGCTTTTCCTAGATTTGTGGCCTACACATTATAACCTCGATCTTATCAAAACTCATTTTGCCGGACGCCGCAGAGCTCGTTCCTCACATTGATCTTGCAGCTCTGACATCCCACATCGCATCTAGGAGTCTTCGGCACATTCAACTCATATTTTTCAGCGTAAGTCTGCTTCTCATGTCTTGTACTGTGTTTCTGTTGCTTTTTATATCTCGTTGTTGGAAAATACTGGGGGGGGGGTGAATCAGTGTTCCTTAGCAATTAGCACTTTTAAATATTTTCAGAGCATTAGTTAATCTTCAATTATTATTAACGTTTATGCAGTAATAACTGTAAATAAAAGAACCCAGCAGGCACAAAGATTTTAGGTGGAAAAACCCCTCCGGGTCAAAAACCACCGAACGTTTTTCTAATAAATTCTTTAATCTTCAGCGCCAACTGAAATGAAAGCAACAACTTCCTAGAATTCTAGAAAAGCATTCTTCTCCAACTCCCACTGGATGGACGCTCCAACACTTGAGATTCTTCAGTAGTCAACTGAATGGATGCCCCAACACCCAATGATCTACAACTCACCCTAGCACCACCCTACCACCCTGAAGTTTTCATAGGCTTGAACCTGTTGGTGACTTCATGCACTAGCCTACCACCCTACAGAAGAATAAAAGAAGAATGGACTCTCGTACCAGGGAAAATGGTCCACTTTACAAAGATATAGAATGATGTAGAAGAAGAAGACAAAGTGGACCATAACCCCAACTATGACACAACCACCTAATGATGATCCTAGACCTCCCAACACTACCTCTTCAACTCTTGGCAAATAGACACTTGTACAACTTTTACAATGATGCTTTTACAATGACTCTATACAATGATACTTTTACAATGATTGTATGCAGTGCTTCCCACTTGAAGACTTCATATGGTGAACTTCTTGTTGTTGTTCTGCACCTTGATTGCTGCTCTTGTCATGCTACCCTTTCTCACTCTTCAGAACATTAGATTATGCATTGAGTCTTCTCTTGATGAATATATAATACCTGCAAAAAGTCTTCAAGGAAATACCCATGACATGATAATAGCAAAACTTACCTCATCCTGCAGAGCATATATTAGTGCTAAACAAAAACAACAAATTAAAATACAAAGAACCTAATGCAATTAAGAAATGAACATGCATATACAGAAGATACTTACCTGTAGCTTACCTCTATTGCATCATTTTGCTGCACCTTGCTCTTTGCTGCCCTAGAAAGTCTGGTCCTTTGCACCCCTTGACAACACTTGATCTAGTTTTTCTTGCCTTCTAGGAGCACGATATTTAATCTGATGTATCTCTGTGATTTCAGATCCCCAACATGTGATCTTTGGTCCTATAGAAGCCCTCTGAGTCTTCTTTCCAATGCCACAAGTTTGACCTGATTTGGACTCTTCAAGACAAAGTTATGCCCAATCTCTCACAATGACCTAATTATGGACTAGTTCAGTAGAGCGAACTTGTATGATGTGCCACGTGTCACTGTTTCCTCCTTCGGCTCTGAAATTGATACACAGAAAACTACAATTCGTGCACTATCCGCCACTTTTTACAGAATTCCAATCCTCTTCTCAGAGAGAGAGTTATGACAATTTTCCCAAGGTCACTTCTTTGAGATGAAATTCGGGAGCCTGCAAAAACCCTAACTTCCACATATCATATCTCCGAAAATATAGCGAACCAAGATCTGAAATTCGGTCATGAAGTTCATTAGGATTGTGAATCAAATGGGTTTTCATTTCAGAATCTAAGACTTCGCAGAAATGAAGTTATAGCGAAAATGCCACGATCACTACTTTTGGAGGATATATGAGATTTCTTTTTATAGAGTTGAGAGGGGCTTCTATAGAGAATGTTGGAGGGATTTTAGGAGCTTAAAAAATTATTAATTATTGACTATTCAATGACCAAAACCAATTATGAGTGCCATGCCACAACCCCATAGGGTTTTAGCCCACTAACTAGGGTTACTAACTTCAAACATGAATATCTCTCAAACCGTGAAGAATTACTTGGCATGCCATATATCAATGGAAACATCTCGACGAGTAGAATCCATCTAGAAGATCCTTGACTCAAAATAGAGTAAGTTGTCAAGTCAAAATTCCCTTGCAAGATCAGGGTAGCCCCTGGTGCTGCTTGGGTTGACATCAATGACAACCTCAGATCATCTTTAGATCAACAATCTCCCCCTTTGGCATTGATGGCAACACAAGTACTCCCCCTGTGATCAGGGCACCTCTTCCTACTGCCTTCTCTCCCCCTTTGACATCAATGGAAAAGGGTAACTCCCCCTGACACACAACCATCTTGCGGACCTGTACACACTTCCACTCCCCCTTTATTTTCTGAATAAGGAAAATCTAATGAGAACTTGGGAGAATCCCAAGATTCTGGCGAAGATATTCAAATGCTTCACGAGGTAAAGGTTTAGTGAAGATATTAACGATTTGTTCTTTTGTACCAACATATTCAAGTTTGATATTATTTTCAGCGACTTGTTCTCTAACAAAATGATATTTTATCAAAATGTGTTTTGTTTTTGAATGCATGACAGGATTCTTGGAGATGCCGATGGCACGAGTGTTATCACAGAAAATGGGAATAGGCTCATTGATTGTACTTGAAGATCTTGCAAAGTTTGTTTCATCCAAAGGACATGAGTACAACAAGCTACCACTGCAATGTATTCTGCTTCCGCTGTAGATAATGAGATTGAGGTTTGCTTTTTGCTCAACCATGATACGAGACAACCACCTAGATAGAATGCTGCTCCACTAGTACTCTTATGATCATCAACGCTTCCTGCCCAATCTGCATCTATAAAGGCTTGAATAATGAGATTGTTGCCCTTGGGATACCACAAGCCATATTTTGTTGTGCCCTTTAGATATCGAAGAATTCTTTTGATGGCAATAATATGTGATTCTTTTGGTGCTACTTGGAATCTTGCTACTTGTCCAAGTACTTGCATAACATCTGGTCGGGAGGTTGTTACTTATAGAAGGCTACCAATTATAGATCTGTACAACCTTTGATCCACATCCTTAGATGAGTCGTCTATGCTCAATTTGCAACCTGTTACCATCGGAGTAAGGATGGGTTTGCAATCTTCCATTTTGTATTTCTTGAGCTTTCCTTGATGTACTTGGCTTGACATATAAATATTTCTTTCCCTTGTTGAGATATTTGAAGCCCTAAGAAGTATGTCAACTTACCAATAAAGACATATCGAACTCACTTTGCATCTTTGTACCAAAGTTCTTACTTAGTCGATCATCATTGCTACCAAATATTATATCATCCACATGTACCTCAACGATTGTTAAATTATCTTTATCTATTTGTACGTAAAGATTGCTATCAGCAATACCTTTCTTGAACATGCATAGGCGAGAAACATCCGGATGGCTTCCATTCTGGCATTTGGGGCAAATGTTTTGTCGAAATATATTCCTTCCACTTGTGCATAGCCTTTGCAAACCAATCTTGCTTTGTTTCTGGTAACCTGTAATCCTTCAACTGTTTTGCTCCCCCTGAACCTGTAATGAAGCTGCCATCTTGTTCAAACTACCTTCCTGTCAATCATAGATTTGTGCCATATACTGCTGCATAGACTTCTCCTCTAGAAACATTAAGGAGTCAACAAGCCAGATTGTTCAAAATAGTAAGTCACCTAACAAGCCATCTTGACTTGAGTCATTAACCGAAGCAACTATTGATTCCTCACAATCCGTTATGAATTGTGAAAGCATAATTGTTGGGACCTTATTGCCTTCTTGCTTTTCTTGGTCATCTTGTACTTGTTCATCCTGTACCTGTTTTCCTTTCCAAACCTTCTTATTCTCGTCGTCAAGATTTTCATTCATGGTTGATTCCATCTTGTACCTGCAGTTACGAGCTATGTGTCCATAGTTATGACATTTGTAACATTCGATGTTATTCATAGAAGATTCCGTTTGGTGTTTATCTCATGATCCTGCAAATTTGCTTCTAGGGTTTTGCCGATAATAGTTGTACATGTTTGGAACTTCACAATCCCTAGCCATATGTCCAAAATTGTTACATTTGTAACATTCGACATCATCTCTCAAATGATAAAATTTGTGGATATTATGCTGAGTTCTGGAATATCCATTTCTGAGAGATCTCCTGGAATTATATTCATTCCAAACATACATGCGACATTCTGAAGCTCTATGTCCAAATTTTCCACATGAATAACAATAGCCATGAAAAATATGTTGGTACCTGGATGAAAATCTTCGTCAGGGAATTGTCTTCCAAGGTTGTTCTTGCGAATCTTGTCCAATGAAGTCTACATGCCTGTCAGATCTCATAGGTTCATTGTATTTTGTTGTAGAAGGTCCTGCTTCTTCTTCTTTGTAACCAAGGCCAGTTCTGTCGTTGTAAGATCGTTGATTGTTGATGAGTTCTTCCAACACCCTTGAGCTGTTGGCATAGTTTTGGACAATTTTTCCCTTCTTCAGTTCCTTACGCAGCGAGACTACTTCGACTTCTAATGCTTCCCTTTCTTGGTTCAATACATTTGTGTTCTTCAACTTCAATTTTGAGATCTTGAACTTGTTCGTCAAGAGTATTGGAATAGATCTTCTCAGCGTTGAGCTCTTTTATAAGCTTGATTGCCTCCTTAGAAAATTCTTTTATGGTCAACCTTTCTTCTTCGTTGTTTGATACCTCTTGTTTTTTGTGCTTGGCCATAAACAATACTCTCTCATTGACTTCTTCTTCACTATCACTGTCTTCATCAGATGGTGAGGTATCTTCTTTAGAGAGAAAGTTCCTTTTGAATCCTTTCTTCTTGCCTTGCTTGTTGAATTTCTTAAAGCCTTTCTTTCCTTTTGAGTTTCCATCACTCCTGTTCGAACATTTTGCTGTGAAATGCCCAACCTCACCACAAACGAAACATATCAATGGAAGTTTACCTTTGAATTTTCCCTTACCAATTTTTAGTTTTCTCGTAAAATAAGCATATTCTCCATCTGAAAAACCTTCTTTATCATCTTCCTTTTCTTCACACTTGCAGGTGTAGGTGCAGTTGCAGGTCTTTTCCTTTGAAGGTTGTTTGTCCTTATTGGTTTTCTTAGATGCAGTGAACGCAGTTTTTAGATGTGAAGTACCCTCTTCTTCACCAACTCTCATTTCATATGCTATGAGAACTCCATGTAATTCCTTTTTTTTGAGTTTGTCCAAATTTTCATTGTATTCTAAGACCGATACCTTTGGGTTGAATCCTCCTGGTAACGTTCTAAGAATCTTTCATATAATGGTCTTCTCGTCAACAGGCTCTCCCAATCCTTCCAGAGTGGTGGTTATTTCATCAACGTGTTGGAAGTATGCAACAATGTTGTCATCTTCTTTCATTCTGCTCAAATTTTGCTTTGTAGATTTGAAGCTTTTCTTCTTTGACATTTGAGTCACCTACATATATATTCTCAAGCTTGTCCCATACATTTTTGGCGGTTTTACAACCTAACACCTTATGATAGGCAGATTCAATAAGTCCACTAATAATAATATTCTTTGCTTTGGCATCATTTACCAAATTCTTTTTACCTTGTTCATCTGTGATTGGTGTAAATCCATTTTGAACAGTGTCCCATATTTTGTAACTTTGCGCCAAGAGATAGACCTCCATTCTTCCTTTCCAGAGTGCATAATTATTTTCATTGAATAGAGGTACACCATTCTTGGTATGCTCCACGATCTCCTTCCAGTTGTTAAACTGCTATTGAAGGAACCAAGCTCTCATACTAATTGTTGGAAAATACTTAGAGGTGGGGGCTTGGGGGGGGGGGGGGGGGGGGTTGAATCAGTATTCCTTAGCAATTAGCACTTTTAAATCTTTTCAGAGCATTAGTTAATCTTCAATTATTATTAACGTTTATGCAGTAATAACAGTAAATAAAAGAACCCAGGAGGCACAAAGATTTTAAGTGGAAAACCCTCTCCGGGTCAAAAACCACCGAACGCTTTTCTAATAAATTCTTTAATCTTTAGCCCCAACTGAAATGAAAGCAAAAACTTCCTAGAATTCTAGAAAAGCATTCTTCTCCAGCTCCCACTGGATGGATGCTCCAACGCCCGAGATTCTTCAGTAGTCAACTGAACGGATGCCCCAACACCCAATGATCTACAATTCACACTAGCACCACCCTACCACGCTGAAGTTTTCACAGGCTTGAACCTGTTGGTGACTTCATGCACCAGCCTAGCACCACCCTACCACCCTATAGAAGAATAAAAGAAAAATGGACTCCTGTACCAAGGAAAATGGTCCACTTTACAATGATATAGAATGATGTAGAAGAAGAAGACACACTAGACCATAACCCCAACTATGACACAACCACCTAATGATGATCTTAGACCTCCCAACACTACCTCTTGAACTCTTGGTAGATAGACACTTGTACAACTTTTACAATGATGCTTTTACAATGACTCTATACAATGATTGTATGCAATGCTTCCCACTTGAAGACTTCATATGGTGAACTTCTTGCTGTTGTTCTGCACCTTGATTGTTGCTCTTGTCATGCTACCCTTTCTCACTCTTCAGAACATTAGGTTATGCATTGAGTCTTTCCTTGATGAATATATAATACCTGCAAAAAGTCTTCAAGGAAATACCCATGACATGATAATAGCAAAACTTACCTCATCTTGCAGAGCATATGTCAGTGCTAAACAAAAACAACAAATTAGAATACAAAGAACCTAATGCAATTAAGAAATGAACATGCATATACAGAAGATACTTACCTGTAGCTTACCTCTGCTGCATCATTTTGTTGCACCTTGCTCTTTGCTGCCCTAGAAATTCTGGTCCTTTGCACCCCTTGACAACACTTGATCTAGTTTTTCTTGCCTTCTAGGAGAACGATATTTAATCTGATGTATCTCTGCGATTTCAGATCCCCAACATGTGATCTTCAGTCCTGTAGAAGCCCTCTGAGTCTTCTTTCCAATGCCACAGGTCTGACCTGATTTGGATTCTTCAAGACAAAGTTATGCCCAATCTCTCACAATGACCTAATTATGGATTAGTTCAATAGAGCGAACTTGTACGATGTGCCACGTGTCACTGTTTCCTCCTTCGACTCTGAAATTGATACACAGAAAACTACAGTCTGTGCACTATTTGCCACTTCTTATATAATTCCAATCCTCTTCTCAGAGAGAGAGTTATGACGATTTTCCCAAGATCACTTCTTTGAGATGAAATTCGGGAGCCTGCAAAAACCCTAGCTTCCACAGATCATATCTCTGGAAATATAGCGAACCAAGATTTGAAATTCGATCATGACGTTCATCAGGATTGGAATCAAATGGGTTTTCATTTCAGAATCTAAGACTTCATAGAAATGAAGTTATAGCGAAAATGCCACGATCACTACTTTTGGAGGATATATGAGATTTCCTTTTATAGAGTTGAGAGGGGCTTCTATAGAGAATGTTAGAGGGATTTTAGGAGATTAAAAAATTATTAATTATTGACTATTCAATGACCAAAACCAATTATGAGTGCCATGCCACAACCCCATAGGGTTTTAGCCCACTAACTGGGGTTACTAACTTCAAACATGAATATCTCTCAAACCGTGAAGAATCACTTGGCGTGCCATATATCAACGAAAACATCTCAACGAGTAGAATCCATTTAGAAGATCCCTGAGTCAAAATAGAGTAAGTTGTCAAGTCAAAATTCCCTTGCAAGTTCAGGGTAGCCCCTGGTGCTGCTTGGGTTAACATCAATGACAACCTCAGATCATCTTTAGATCAACATTTTGCTTTGTGTAAGTGTTGTCTGTTTGATTTCAATGAACACCTGCTGTCGTTTGGATGCATGTTAGCTTGTAAAAGCACTGTTTCAGTTTTTCTTTGCTTCTCACTATTGTCGCATGCATCACATTGTTTCTGCACTGAAGGTCGTCGTCGCGGCGACTTGCTTCACACTCATGCTTGCTTTCCCGTTTTCTGAATCCTACACTCACTGTTTGCATGCATGATCATTCACTCTTACTTACACTCAGTCTCGCCATGCCTCCAAACATTTTCATGTTTTGAGTCACTCGTCGGCAGGTCTGGGCTACCTTGACCCGGACCTTGCCTTGCCCGAACAACAATGCACATTTCTGGAAGTGAACGCTCTGTTTTCCCTCCAGAAACTGCGCAAACCTAGCCAGCATTAACCTCCAAGCTTTCTCTGCGCAATTCTGGGAGGCAGTGCCCCGCAGACCCAAAAAATTGCATAACGCTGTCCCTATGCTTGCATGTCACTACTGACTGAAATTGCGCATTGTGCAGTTTCAATCCTCAGCAGGCAAGACTGGACTGTGCATTGCATAGGTCCAGCAGTCAGTCAGTCTCCTGACAGCCTGGACTGTGCCTTGCAGAGTTTTGGCAGTCAGTCTCCCAGCGTCTCGGTGAAAATTGCGCAATCTTTACTGCCAATCACCTAGGTATGTTGCATGTTAGTCCTCAAATTTGTTTTAGTTTTCGACTGACAGATTGCTTTCCATGAGTGTTGTTATGTCTCAAGGTATCATAGGTGTTCGTCTGCCTCTCAGTAGCACAAGTACAATGGTCTCCAGGAGAGCAGAGTCGAAGCACACCGTTGAGAGCGCAACTGAGGATGCAGTTGAGCAAGTGTGTATGAGCCTGACTATCTATGAAGACACCAAGTTGTGTATAGACAAGGATATCAAGATGAAATGGTAGCGACATCGCAGCAAGAAGCAATATCAGCAGCAGCAGAGGGTAGCATACCTGCACGTGACAAAGGCAGGAGGAAGGTTGTTGACAGCGTAGAGGTGGAGCACAGCGGCAAGTTCAAAGAAAATCCACTCGTGATGAAAGCAACTTTGGAGATTGAGGCTATGAGGTGACAACGCGACAAGAGGATCGCGCAAAGGCAAAGAGACAAATAGAGGATGAAGGAAACAAAGAAGGAGTTGCAGGAGTTGAAGCGGCAACTTAGGGAAGAACAGGAGTTGCGCAGAGGAGAGAAGGAAGCACATCAGGAACATGTACAAAAGGAGGCGCAACATGTACAGATTGATGAAACTACGCCCATACAGGTGATAGATCCATCCCAGTAGCTGGCACAAAATAGACAGGGTGAGCAGTGTTGTCGTCGCATGCAAGGGTGTTCAGGAGCATGGATGTCGTTGTGTGCACACATGCAATCCCACCCATTGGCACACTCATCGAGGCGAAGAGAAAAACCAAGTCTGACTAGAGCTAGACATGTACTTCGATGAGTTGATGCGCATAGCCACCAGCACACACTTGGAGATCAACGCAGACACTATGCATCAGTATGTTGTTGGTCTGGCTACACTCAAGACTATGATGTGCATGTTATCAAACGAGTTGGATAGAGGAGCCAAATCAGTGTACCCAGATGCAACAAAGGCAAGAGTTCGCTTCCAGAAGGATGTCACCATAGAGTACATGGACACCATCATGGATTATCAAGCTTGGCATCAGTTCGCCACCGTCGATCGTCTCGATGATGTCGAAGAGTTGGTCTTCCCATAGCTGTCTGAGTCTTAGTGATGTCTTGCATGGCTTACAAGCCTATTTTGTCTCACATAGGTATATGTGCAGATTGTAATGTTACATCTTGTAAAAGTGAAAGAACAAGTTTCGATAGTAGAATGTAATAGTCATGTAGTAGTTGAAGAGTCGTGAGGGTAGGTGAAGAGTCACAAAGGGGAATGTGAAGGGTCACCCCACCCTTTGCTATTTATAGAACCTCATAACTCAGTGTAAAGGCTTTTGGGAGCCAAGCTTCTTATAGGTGCTACTTAGAGAAAGCTTGGAGTGTATTGTAACGAGCCTTGGCTTCTCCATAGTGCAGAGCTAGTATATCTCTTTGGAGGAGCAGGCGGCGGTGACTGTAACATTCCCTTGTTGGGACAAGTAGGTGGACATGGTTGTATGTATGATTGGGACTTTCACTTTCTTAGAATAACAGAGCCAGCACGTTTCATGCATATGTTGTTATTGTATTTCAACTGTCTTGGTTACTCTAATGATATATGTAGTTGTTTGCTTACGCATGTATGTATGGACTCTTTCTATATATGTATGTATGAATCTTATTGAGATGTGTTGTTGGTTTAACCATCACTTTGGATTGTTGGCTAACCTGCCTTCCAGCCTGTGATGTATCTTTGCTCGTGTGTTCCCTTTCAAGCTGCGTGTTTCCACAGGTTTCTAAGGGGCACACTCATTCCCCATTCCATGTGTTAGAACCCTTCATACATCTTCCTTGGCTTGCTGCACTGGTCACACCCTTGCTACCAACAAGGACATCCTACTTACCTTTGCGCGCAACCGTGGTCAAGGCAATAGCATATGACCCACTACTGGGATTCCTACACCAAACGGTTTGAGGTCTAGTTGGGACTTCTTACCGGGGAGATCCCCTAACATGTTGGCGGATCCAACACCATCAACATTTTGGCGCTAGGAGGGCCAAATGACAAGCTGAGTCCTCACATATGTTTTGAATTTTTGCATACTTATCATGACTAACTACAGAGTTTGTCTTCCGGAGTGTATGTCCTATGGAAACGACTTCGAAGTCTCGAAAGAGCTCTGGGATAACTTGTCACATAAAACATACAATGGTGGAGGCTACGTAGCCTTGGTTAGGCACGCGGTCGGCGTTGTAGGCTCATGCAAAAGACATGAAATCTTTGAAGATTACATGACCTGCGCGTTGTTCGCCTACATGCTTTGAGGGCACCCAATGCATTGGTGTGCCACGTTGCCCGAAAAATCTATTCATTCTCTTTCTCATCTGGTCGCAGAGATAGACCATGCTTTCAATCACTTTGACTGTAAAGCACTCAACAAAGAAATTCTGAAATTATGGAAAGCACCTGATGAATCTGTTGAACAATTTTACATGCGCTTTTGTAATCTTGCATACTGATTTCCCGAAGATGAAATTGATTGGGAATTCCTTGATGGAAGATTTGAGTATCTTCTTTACATATATGAAAATCCGCAATTCCTAAAATCATTCAAACCTCGCTCAGCACACTTCGGTGATGAAGCTGCGCAATCACAGGCAGGCACAGTTGTTGTCACAAGTGACTGTCCGCCTTCACCTCATCGAACAAATCCACCATCGCAGAGTGATGTGGGAGAACATGCACACACATCTGTTGAACTGTCACATCCTCCCACCCCACCTGCTCTTGAAATTTGCGCAGATTTGGTTTGCAAGCCTGCTAGTTGTCACGTGGATTTGTTCGCTCAACCTCCATCCTCGTGTTCCATTGGTCCTCCGGATTGTACTGTGTTAATGTATGGTATGTTCTATGCTTATACCAGTTTACTTCTTTTTCTTATTATATTCCACAGATTAGCAATCACATGTACATAAAGTAAAGTGCAGATAGAACATTAAACGATCGACAGAAAACAAGCCAAGACAAGAGACACAAGATGTGGCAGCTAGCCAGGGACAAAACCCACAATGTGTGGGGAAACCCTTTGATCAAATCTTATTTTATCTTCAATAATTCAGTAGAGAGAAATAGTACAATAAATCTTATTTATATCGGCAGTAGCAAACCCTAGATCAGCAACATCAGCATTAGCGGCTTCATCATCAAAACTAGGGCAGTCGATATCTCACAAACCGACCGTCGGATCGGCTTGATTCCACCACCAAAAGGTGTGGCTTCCATAGGAGGTTCGGATGAACCTACAGCGCAGTTTAGATGAGGAGATCTTCTGGTCCACGTAGGTCAAACTTCACTTCTGCAGTTGCAGCTTCAGTTTCAGCAACTTCCTTCAAACTAGGGCAGTCGATATCTTGCAAACCATCCGTCGGATTGACTTGATTCCACCACCAAAAGTTGTGGCTTTCAGAGGAGGTTCAGATGAACCTACAGCGCAGTTCAGATGAGGAGATCTTCTGGTCCACGCAGGTCAAACTTTACTTCTGCAGTTGCAGCTTCAGTTTCAGCAGCTTCCGGCTTCACATGTGTGAGGGAGAGACCCTTTTCTGCGCAGTAGAGAAGAGACTCTTTTCTGCGCAGTAGAGAGAGAGAGATGTGATGAGATGAGTGAGTGCAAATGAGGAAAAGTCTTCCTATATTTATACACAACTGTTGATGTTTGAATAGATGTGACTGTTGGGCTTCTGAACCTACATGAGTTGTAGGTCGGCTTGATAATACTTCCATAATCAAAATAAATTAATATCTCCATGAATACTTATTGGGTTCGGATGATCTTTAGATCAATCCTACACCTCTCGATGAGAGGAATCTAATGAACATATTATCAGCCATGAATAAGATGACCCACATGAAGTTTGGACCTAGTTGCCAATTTTAACATACTGTCTTGTGTTTTTCCGTTCTGGACTCTACACCTGTTGTGAACAAGGATCAAGTTGTTGACGGAATTGGTGTTGTGCAGCCAACCTGTGCCATCATTCATGATGAGTGTGTGCGGGAATCTAAAGAAGAACCCGCGGTGAAGGATGACTCCCTTCCATCCGCGCCTCATCCGCTCTATCCTGACATCCCTTGTGATTCTGCCATTGTTGATTTCCCCTGTGAAAACTCATTTCCAGATGTTTCTACTTCCGATCATTCACAGGACACATCAGATGTCAGTCTATCATTACATTGCGGAGAGGACACATCTTCCTCTGAAAATTCGTCCAATCTGTCATCTATCATTTCTAAAAACACAGAGGGTGAACATCCTTGCTTCTCATCTACCCCTTTGCACGATTCATCAAATCATGAGGATGCAAACAAACATCCCAAATTTTCTGATCGTGGTTGTCATGATCTTTGTACTTCTTCATTCGATCATGATGTTGATTCACTCGTTGTTAATATGTCTAGGCCACTAGTCTCCAATGATCTACCTGTCAACGAAGTCGAAACCCCGTAGGTTGTCGAGGCACTTCAGCCCGAGATGATGGTTATGTTAGGCCCTTGCTGTCCTGAGGTTGGTTTCACTTCTAATCAAGAAATTTTTGAAACACGCAAGGCTCCTCATCACTCTCTGCTTTGCATTGAAGATCAACCAAACACCTAGATTTCGCTTCCTCCACTCGAATCACATGATCCCATCGCTCTTGCATTGGAGGAATCTTACACAGCAAGCACACTTGCGTGACGTAAGTGGTCTACCTTTCTCACGTTTGCTTGCATGTCACAGTCAAGAGAATGCGTATGATTAACATCTGCACGCAATGTAGCACAACACCATGGCAAGTCCATAGAGTGCATGTTGTGCGCTTTCACCCATTTCTTTTTTGTGGATGCATTTAAACCCGACGTGTGTTTGTCTTATCGTTATATCTTTCATGTTTGTTGGTTCGCATCACTGTGCTTCACCAACATGGGTCGACCAATGTGTCGATGGTTGCATTGGAAGTATCACTTCACGTGAGCAGACCCATGCACCACTAGCTTAGGAGTAGGAGTAGTGTTTGCTTCTTGTTGATTTGCTTGCATGCATGTTTGCTTTCTTGTTTGTTTGCTCGCTTGCTTGTTTGATTACTCCCTTTGCTTTTGCATCTTCTTCTACTCTTCGCTCTTTTGTTGTGTGTTGCTTGTTTACGTTTGTAGGTTAGTTTCACATGAACCGTGTGCGACTCTCGAAGCAAGCAGGGTAAAGTACAAGAGGACTTGTGCAGTTATCAATACTTGGTTATTTGTCGTCCTGTCTCTATACGAAAAACTTGTTGTCTTCAGTCCATGATACACCAATGGAAAATACATTTTGTTCAAAGTGAACCTTGATGGAAACACAATGCTTGCGCGCTAGTATCACCTACTCTAGTCGGTTGTTTTCGGGTTAACCCTTGTCAGCTCAGTCAAGTAGAGTAAGGTGAGGGGGAGAACCTTAACAAGTATGTCAGAGGTATATACAAGAACACTTTTCTGAAGGAACAAACTCTTCTGCTCTCAATAAGTCGGGATCCCTCTTCCGCCTCTAAAATGAATAAGTGTTATGCACAGTTAAAAAAAAATGAAAAAAGAAAGTATGAAAAATGTTGAAAAAATGAAAAATGAATAAGGCAAAAGAAGATAAAGGCTTCCTGCGTAGTGAGGTGATGCAAGTAAGTATGTCGGGGTACTGACCAGGCTCACTGGTAGCAGAGCGATGCTTGTGTTCCTGCGTGAGTCCGTCGAGTTATTGTCCAGGCCTGCTGGCAGTGGAGCAACACCAGAGATGAATCTTAAACTCTGACTATCATATTGCTTGTGTACCAATATACCCCTCGTCCCCAATTGAATCATCTTTGTTGACTTGGCTTGGAATGTGTGTTGGCTGACCAAGAGTATGGCAAATGTTACATCTTTCAGTCAAGCTAGTCTGCAAACCAAGATGATTTGAGAATCAAACAATACCTTCCGGAGGAGATAGACTTGCGTTTCACGAAACAAGGTCCATTCAGAGAGCTGGAGTTCTCCCAGTGTGTCGCCACGTGTCGTAGCAGCTACAACCACCCTCCAAAATTTTGTCATAGATTCGTTTTGGAGCCTCCCTACCAAACATCCTTAGCAACATGTCTTGCACTATCAAGTAAATAGGCTTCAACTGAGTTTCAGTGGCCTACTAGCCTGTGCATGTCAACTTGTTTGTCTCCCACTTGCAGGTTGTCTTTCCAGACTTAGAGAATTTTCTGGCTGAGATGTTCCCCCTGAAAATTGCGCAATTCTGTAGGGGAACCAGCCTTCCATCCAAAAGTTGTGCAATCCTACTGGGCTCCGAATTGCGCAATCCAACCAGGCAGCCTTCCCTCTAGAGATTGCGCAATCTAGCCCAACACTGGGCTTCAGCTCAGAAATAACACAATTCTGGGAGGTAGTGACCTGGTGACCCTAGAAATTGCGTAATGCCTGAGGGACAACTAGCCTTGCTCAACCCAGAAACTATGCCAATTGCATCCCCAGGCTTGCAAGCTATTGCATGTGCTGTCTGGTTGACTGGTTCCCTCCAGGACTGACTAATCCTGATTTGCATGCATGGGATGCTTTTCCTGAAAAAGCAAAAAGAAAAGAGCATCCCTAGATTATAGGGATCTATTTTTAGTAGCTGTAGGTTACATGCAAAGATCATTGTAGAAACCTCCCGCCAAGTGTCGCTTTTCCTAGATTTGTGGCATGCGCGGCATAACCTCGACCTTATCAAAACTCATTTTGCCGGACACCACAAAACTCATTCCTCACATCGATCTTGCAGCTCTGACATCCCACATCGCATTAGGAGACTTCGGCACATTCAACTCAACTTTTTCAAGGTAAGTCTGCTTCTCATGTCTTGTACTGCGTTTCTATCACTTTTCGTATTTCGCTTTGTGTAAGTGTTATTTGCTTGATGTCAATGAACGCTTGCTATCGTTTTGATGCATGTTAGCTTGTAGAAGCATTGTTTCAGTTTTTCTTTGCATCTCACTGTTGTCGCATGCAAGACATTGTTTCTGGACTGACAGTCACCGTCGTGACTACTCGCTTCACATGCATGCTTGCTTTCACTCTTGCTTACACTCAGTCTCGCCATGCATCCAAGCCTTTTCATGTTTTCAGTCGCCCATTGGTGGGTATGGGCTACCTTGACCCAGACCTTGCCTTGCTCAGACATCAATGCACATTTCTGGAAGTGAAGGCTCTACCTTCAGTCCAGAAACAATGCAAACCTGGCCAACATTGGCCTTCAGGCTTTCTTGCTCAATTCTGGAAGGAAGTGCCCTACTGACCCAGAAAATTTCGTAATGCAGTCCCTTGGCTTACATGTCACTGCTGAGTGAAATTGCGCATTGCGTAGTTTCAGTCCTCAACAGGCCAGACTGGACTGTGCATTGCGCAGTTCTAGCAGTTAGTCAGTTTGTTGACAACCCAGACTGTGCCTTGTGCAGTTTTGGTAGTCAGTCTCCCAGCCTCCCGGTGAAAATTGCGCAATCTTTATTGCCAGTCACCCAAGTATGTTGCATGTCAGTCCTCAGATTTGTTTTGGTTTTCAACTGATAGATTGCTTGCCATGAGTGTTTCTATGTCTCCAGGTATGACAGGTGTTTGTCTGCTTCTCAGCAACACACGTACAATGGCCTCCAGGAGAGCAGAGTCAAAGGACACCGTTGAGAGCGCAACTGGGGATGCAGTTGAGTAAGTGTCTATGAGTTTGCCTATCTATGCAGACACCAAGTTGTTCATAGATGAGGATATCAAAATGAAATGGCACCATCATTGCAGCGAGCAGCATTATCAGCAACAGCGGACGGTAGAAGACCTGTGCGCGACAAAGGTAAGAGGAAGGTTGTTTACAGTGCAGAGGCGGAGCAAAGCTGCAAGTTCAAAGCAGATCCACTCGTGATGAAAGCAGTTTTGGAGATTGAGGCTATGAGGCGAAAATGCGACAGGAGGATCGCACAAAGGCAAAGAGACAAACAGAGGATGAAGGAAACAGAGGAGTTGCAGGAGTTGAAGTGGCAACTCAGGGAAGAATAGGAGTTGTGTAGAGGAGAGGAGGGAGCTCAATAGGAACGGGTACAACAGGAGGCGCAACATGCACAGATTGATGAAACTGCGCCCATACAGGTTATAGACCCATCCCAGTAGCTGGCACAGAGCAGACAGGGTGAGCAGTGTTGTCAATCGCATGTAAGGGTGTTCAGGAGCATGGATGTCATTGTGCGCACACATGCGATCCCACCCATTGGCACACTCACCGAGGCGAAGAAAAGAACCAAGTTTGAGTGGAGCTGGACATGTACTTCAACGAGTTGATGTGCATAGCCACGAGCACATTCTTGGAGATCAGCGTAGACACTATTCATCAATATGTTGCTCGTCCAACAACAATCAAGACTATGATGCGCATTTTATCAGACGAGTTGGATAGAGGAACCAAATAAGTGTACTCTGATGCAATGAAGGCAAGAGTTCGCTTCTAGAAGGATGTCACCACTGTGAAAATTTCTGAATCTAACACATCAGAAACCCCTACTGCAATTTCTGGTTTACTATCTCCTACTTGTTCTTTACATTAACAAGTTATTTAATTTCATAAACGTCGAAGTAAACATAAATGCAACCTTCACAGATATACAGATCATGCAAGTTATTTAATTTCATAAACATCGAAGTAAACATAAATGCAACCTTCACAGATATACAGATCATGCACTAAAGTAACCAGAAACAATAACACAAGGGACATCGTTATTTTTGGAAAATTGTCACCTTCAGGAACTGCGCCACCCTCTCTCGGCTCTGTGTCAGCTGATCTGCTCCTAGTCTACCCCACAGAATCTCCCAGCGCTGCCTCTGAAGCCCACTACGACTTCTGCATCAACCTCTGCGGCTTCTGCGTTAGCCTCTCTGTCCTTTGCGTCAACCTCTACGACTTTTTCGCCATCCCCTATGGCTCTCTGCGTCCTCTACACTGGATCCTACGACCTCTGCGTCCGCCCTCCTAGGCCTGTGTTGTTTCTCCCAGTACTTTACAGCCACTCTGCTATGTATTCTTCAGCCTCTTGTTGAACTGCCCCTCACTGTAGCTAAGCACTTGCTCGATTTCCTCAGTAGACCTTGCCCCAGGAAATTGAATTGACTGATCTCTCTTGGTGTGTCTCCAACTTATCCTCAAGCCTCTTATAGTTTTCCTGTTGATGATTCAACGACCGAGATTAAGTCCCTATTCAACGACTAAGATTAGAACTGGCTTGATCCTCATCCCTTAGAACTTTCTTACCCATATTATATTAATACACATTAATATTTTAATTTTCCTAAATTTAGACTTAGGAACTCATTAAAAATATTAATTATTTTAATATCTCTTCATCCAGGTGGAATTTCTCCAAACGATTTCTGGGTCTTGGAGATCTCATGTGCCTTAGCCACTCCACCAAATTTCGTGGCTAGAGCACATCCAATGCTATCCAAAATCAACGCTCCCTCTTAGCGAGGAATGCGCTCTAACAATGCTTCACTGTAGAAGCATCACACTGATCCTCCACATCGGTCGTCTGTGTTGATGCTTGGCCTGCTGCCCGACATCCACTGCACTGTTGCTTCCTGTACTGCTACCCATGACATTGCCACTGCCACTGCACTGCTACATCTGTACTGCAGCTCCCTCTCAACATGCTGCATCATGCTGCCCATGACACTTCCACTGCCACTGCACTGCTACATCTGTACTGCAGCTCCCTCTCAACATGCTGCATCATGCTACCCATAGCACTGCCACTGCTAACTGTTGCACTGCAACTCAGTTACCGAGAAGTAAGTAATTGACTTCACCCAAACACTGACATCCTGGTCAGTCTGGAAGCCTCGTGACGCTGAAGCCATCTCTGTTGCTATCTTGTGCTCCCTTTGTTGCCACTGCGTTGCTGCAACCTCTTCTGTGCCTCTCGCACTGCTACAACCTCCACTGCGCTGCTACAGGTTTCAGCACTCTAGCACTACCTTGCTGCTCCATCACACCTTGCTCCACCCGACACCTATCATCATGCTACTGTCGTTAAGGGCTCCCGTAGTCGTATGTGATCCAAGAGTTTGGGCACCTCAAGGATCCTGCCCCTGCATGTAGTCCTCTCAACTACAACTCTATGTCTCCCCACCTCTTCTCTAGAGGCGCATGAGCACTCATGGCACAATCGTCATCAGCCTCGACATCCTTCTCTGCCTTTTCTGGAGCAGCCTTTGAGTCGGAAGTTTCTCCCTTTCCTTTCTTCCTAGGGCACTAAGAGGCATAATGTCCTAGCTCCCCACAGTTGAAGCACTTGACCTTGGAGATGTCTTTCTTCTTCCTCTTCTGAACCCGCTGTTGTCCCGCTGATGCTAGAGAGGCATCGTCCTCCTCTCTCTTGATTCAAACTCCCTTATCGCTAGTCCCCACCTTGGTCAATCTCCTAAGCTCTTCCTATAGAAGAGCTGCCCACATCTCCTCCCAACTGGGTAGAGTTTCTCTGCCCAAAATGCTTTTGACAAACGTCTCCCAGTCCTCGAAGACTACATTCAGAGCAATCCTGACCATGAACTCCGGATGCGGTGTACACCCCACGAAAGTAAGTTGGTCAGGAATTCCTCGCAACCTGAGAAGGAACAGAGCTATCTCCTCTCCTTTCCGCATCTGATATGACCTCAACTGATTTTCCAAAAACATCTTCCATTGCACGGAAGAGCCCTGGTATAAGGTGGTCAGTGTCTGCTACATTTCCCTTGATGTGTTCTTCTCAGCGATATGTGGTATGACATGATCGTTGACCCCGTCAAGAATCATGCATTTCACCGTCGCCTCGACCTCCTCATACTTCTCATTTGCATTCGGATCAACTGGGAAAACTACAGTTCTCAAGGCATATTCCTTGATGTGATGTTTATCCAAGATTTCCAGGATCCTGGCCTTCCAGATGACAAAATTGGAATTCCCATCCAATCTATCGTGATCCCTCAATCTGTTCACTACCATCTCTGCTCTTCTTCTTTAGACTCCCTCTGAGTCTCGACTTCCCTCCTGGAAATCCTTCGGCCAACTGTCGAATCACTCCTCTCCAATCCTCCTTTGACGCTACAACCCTGATCTAGATTTCCTGGCTAGAAATCTGGCGAGCTAGTGCTTCCCTCTACCTTGGTTCAGTCTCCCTAGACATTGTTCTGCATCGACAGAAACAACGTCCCACCAGCTCCTTAAATCAAAATCTACTCAGCGCCCTTAGCCCCTACAACTGAAGAGTCTGAGCCCTTCTGGCTCTACGCAATCACAGTGAGAGCCGGATCAGCTCGTCCTGGCCATTGTGTCAATCCTTCCTGGCTGAGAAAGATGACTTGGCACTGTGTAGGCATGATCTACTCCCCTTTGCCTCTGCGCTGGCCTGGATAGCTGACATAGCTACTGCGAGGGCTCCTCCCAACTATTGTGTCAACTTCACCTGGCTCAAAGTGCTGACGCAGCACCGCATGAGCCTCTGCATCACCTTCTCTGTACTGTGTCACTCCTTCTGCGTCTTTGGCTCTAGAACAACATTGTCTAATGAGACAATTGCTTCTCTGCTGCAAATTCTCATATTTTCTCAGTTGGTGTCTTCAGTCGCTTCTGATCTGCAATCGGTCTAATACCATGAGAAAATTTCTGAATCTAACACATCATAAACCCCTACTGCAATTTCTGGTTTACTATCTCCTACTTATTGTTTACATTTACAAGCTATTTAATTTCATAAACATTGAAGTAAACACAAATGCAGCCTTCACAGATATACAGATCATGCACTGAAGTAAATAAAAACAATAACATAAGGGACACCGTTATTTTTGGACAATCGTCCCCGGAAAAACCCAATGCGAGAAAACTGGTGCAACATATATGAGGGTTTTATTATTAAGCAGATTTCCAAATACAACTAGGGTGCCAGAAATGGTTCACCCAACAGAGAATGTCCTCTGCAGTAGTACTTCTATCCGGAGACTGATATTCCGACAAATCAGCAACCGAATGATCAATCCCACAGTGACTCCGATTGTTCCTTGTGCTAGGCAGCAAAAGCTGCTCCAAGCACTACTTTGGAACTGCATCACCCTTTAGGAACTATGTTACCCTCTCTTGGCTCTGCGTTAGCAGATCTGCTCCCAGTCTGCCCCACGAAATCTCCCAGCGTTGCCTCTGAACCCATCTATGACTTCTGCGTCAGCCTTTACAGCTTCTGCGTCAGCCTCTATAGCTTCTGCGTCAGCCTCTACGGCTCTCTGCCTCCTCTGCACTGGCTCCTACAGTCTCTGTGTTAGCCCTCCTAGGTCCGCGCTATCTCTCCTGGTGTTGATTTTTAATGTACCTTGTGTTATCACTCCTTCGGATCTCCAAGTCTGAGGAGGAGTTGCGCTGAGGTAACCATAGACCAATCTTTTGACTTGGTAGCTAGCCCTACCAAGCTGGAGAGGGCTCTCTCCAAAGGATCACAACTAAGAGGGCTAGATAGATTAGGGTTTTAGGCTAGATGTAAAGTGCAGAGGGTTGTTTGATTTGATTTTGGTTGGGTAGTCACAAGGATGAGTGAATTAGGTCAGAGAATGAACTAGGTCAGGGCAAAGTGAATCTGAATTGCAGACATCTGATGGGGCAAGGTAGGCAAGGTACTTTAAACTCAGTAGTATAGTGATGAGATGGTTTAGACTAGTGAGATGCTAAAAAGAGCATGAGGGTCATGAATTCTTTTTAAACTGAAGAAATGAAACAATCTATGATGATTTTCCCAAAACAAAGCATACAAAGATGAATTATGCTTATCACACCTTGAAAATAAAACATAATTAGAGTGAAATGGATCATGAGAGGTACAGAAACAAAAGAAGAAACAAGAACAAATTACCATGCCACAGGAATCCCACTAAAATAGTCGGAACTTCATCCAATATATTCCATGCCAAAGTCTGAAAGCTATTACAACATCCAAGAGAGTCCCACCTATAAAATGACTAAGAAAATACATAATATAGGCCTCAAACCAACTCATCCTATCGTAAGGGGTCGAATCCATGAGAGGAGGAGCAGTTGCAAGAAAGGCTAAACTGATAGCTAGTGTAGGGTGGTCAAAGTGACTCATCCCTAACTTAAGCAAACTAATTCATTACAAGTCATGTAGGCCATTTAGCTAATGTATTTACCGTAGATAATAGTAAAAAACATAATAATTACATCATCTTTATCAATTACAATAGTAAAACATCAATTTCCCATAGGTGGAAGTCAATTTGGAGAGAAATAGTGAAAATTGGAGAAGACTATCAAACGCGCCTTCCCTTTGTCAAACGTGCCCTCTCAATGGCAAACACACCGTCCAACTTCAGGGCTTCTTTTGGGTGCCTTCCTGGTGGCCAAATTTGCTCCAAGATAGCTCGTTGGAAAGCCCTTCAAGTCTACTTTCCAGATATGCCTTCATTTTTCAATTTGGAGCTCATTTGCCTTGTCAAAATCCCAATCTCCTAACACTGGTAAACATGCAGCGCCCAGGCCAAAAAAAGGGCAGAAAGGTGGTATTTTGGTGGTTTTTTACCCTTTTGGCCGACCAATTTTCCTCCAAATTCTTAGCAAATTCACAGGTTGCATGTCCTCATCATTCTGAATTCAAAATACTGGCCTTTTGTCCATCATATGCCTCAAAAAAGAGTGCAACACCCCAGGTGCTACACGAATGACATTTTGACTGTGTTGAAAATGCTTTAAAAAAACACAGAAAATCAAAACTTGCAAAATTTGTTCAAAAATTGTCAAAGTTGGTGGGATGACAGTTGATCATGTGTTTGAGGCATGGAGTGATGCCTGGGCAAGAATGTCTAGCCTCCTTTTCTCCTCTTGCTTGGTCAAGGCTTCAATCTTTGCATGGGCTCTTTTGAGTTTTGCCCTAGTTAAAGCATGTCATAGTGATGGGAGATGCCATGAGTTCTTTGGTATTGGTTGGCTCATGTCTAATGATTTTTCCTCCTCTCTTAGATAACCTCCTCTCCTGTCTTTCTTCCTCACTCTAACCTCTGTTCTCTTCTTTAGTCATGGGTTATTAGAGTGAAACCCTAGGGAAATGATGAAATGGAATGTAGGGGTTGGGAGTATGGAAGGATGTGAGGAAATTGAGGAGATGGAAATGGGGAGGCGACAAGGGTAGTTATTAAATGTTGGAATGGTAGTGGGGTGCTAGGAAATTAATTTTAGGAGTGGAATTAGGTTACTAGGGTTTTAAACTTAGTATGACTCCAAAACAAATGAAACACCATAAAAATCAATTGTGAAGGAGAGAAACAATGTAATTTAGACCTACTTGCTTGCTGGAGCACCTTGGTGACAAATTTTAAAGTTTTGAGAGGATGTTGTGCTCTGTGGGCAACCTCTGGAAGTTTCTGGGCAAACGTGCCCTCTCTTTACAGGCACACAATGCCCTTGGGAAATGCACTAAGTTTTCAGTGAAACGCACAACACTATGGCCAAATGCGCCCTCCAACTTGCAGGTTGATTTTGACTGTCTTTTGTGTCCAAATTGAGCCGAGGATAGCTCATTGGAAATCTTGTCCTATCTAGTTTCCAAATCTACCTTCAGTTTTCAAAATGGACTTGATTTGACCCTCCAAAAGTTGATTCTCCCAAGACTGGTCAAAAAGTGCAGAATGAGGGTGCAAAAAAGAAGTGTTCTCTTGCAGGAAACTTTTGGAGGTCTTACTCAACTCCAAATTGAGATCATGATATCTTATTGGAAAGCTCTTTCTCTCTAGTTATCATTTGACTCATAAAACAAGTCATTGGGACACTCCAGCTAGGATAAAAATTGATTTTTCGAAGGTCACTCCAAAAGTGCAGCAACTCTCTTGTAGCAACTTTATTTTTGAAATTTCTCCAAAACCATGACACCTGTATAAAAACTGAAGGAGGTTTTTCATACTTGACCTATGATGGACAATAACCTCTCTCACTTTTGTCCAATTCATCTCTGTTTGGTCAGAAACATACTTTGAAACAAAACTAGCTCTATGTGTGGCAAATGATTTGTCCCTTGGAATGACTTCTTGAAAAATGATGGAGACATGATGTTTATGAGTTGGAATGACCTCATACTTGCTGGCCCTATGTGTGGCAAATGGTTTGTCCCTTGGAATGACTTCTTGAAAAATGATGGAGACATGATGTTTATGAGTTGGAATGACCTCATACTTGCTGAAATGACCTCCCTTAGGCCTCCTCTGCTTAGATATCTCTGATTCCATAGCCAACCCTAGCTCAGTGGGAGAGGAAATTAAGGTTTAGCACTTGTGGAAAATGATGATTTGGATACGCTCGGGAAAAGACAACTCCCTTTGGCATTCACTTAACTTTTTGAAACATTACCCTTTCACTTGACTCCTTTGAAAAATTGATCTTTTGAATCTTGATGGTCTTTGAGAACTCTTTGAATTTGACTTTTCTTTAATGTTGGCATATAGAGATTGAGTTGGCAGCTTAGGAACAATACTTATTACATATAGTGAACATAAAATTACATGATGAAATAAGCATTTCTCTTTACAAATCATCTTCACATGGTGAAGAGATGTTATTTGATCACCCTTTACTTGTCGGTCTTATGCAATGGAATGGAGTTTTATTGGAACCTTGGAAACCCTAATGACCTATTGAAACCTTAAAAAACCCTAAAAGACCTAATGAGACCTTGAAGGATTGAATTTCAAGATGACATGACTGATGCGATGGCATGATGTCATTAACTTTATGGACAACGGATACTCAACAAGGTTGAAATGAGCCAGCAAGGGGTAAATTTCTAAAAGGAGTAAAGGAAACCCTAATTCAACCTTCAGTGACCAAATTTTTGCATGACGACCTAGTGGAATGACGAAAATTTCAGAATGGGACCCTAATACGATATGAAAAGAGGACTTTTGATCACTGATGGCAGTATGTAAATACTGACACTAACACCTTGGACAAGTGGTTTCCCATGGGTTAATCTCTACCTAGGGAAAAGTGTCCAAAATAATTATTTTCATAAGTGTGACTTTATAAAGTGAAAGTGACTTTATAAGTAGTAAACTCAATGTTAAATTATAAAGTGAAAAGTGACTTTAGACATAAAGTACAATGTGGGTACTTTATTTGATGGGTGAGTTAAAAAATAGAAAGTAAGAATTAAATGTACATTATTCTCATCCCTTGATCTAAATGAATCTGAGCCATTAGATCTTAGGATTGCCCAAAAGTCATTTAGGGAAACAAAAGGGGGAAAAGAAAAGAGAGTGCATTCATTCTTCATGAGCAGATTGGGGAAAGGAGGCTGAGAGCTGGGGAAAAGTTTTGAAGGAGAAATTTGTTGTAGCAAGCTGAAGAAGTGATTTCTGGGCAAAGCTGGGCACAAAAATGAAGCATAGAAGACAGCAGAAGGTACAGTACAAACATCATTTAATATTGTGAGCTACACGTCGTTCGAGAGTAGTTATGAAAAAATGAAAAATTTGAAAAAAAATCCATACAGTTCGTACAACGGTATGGAAATCTGTACAATCCATACAATACATATTTTTAGCGTCAAGTAGGCACGAAAATCAAGGCAAAGTTTTCAAGGAGTTTTGGGCTGAAGAGATAAGTTGTATTTTGTTGTTTTGTTTTGTCTGCAAATGTATTTTTCCTGAACTTGAAAGATAAATAAATTTGAAGAGCTCTCTAACAGGGTTTCCCTGGAGAAGATTGAAGGGGTTTTGCCTGGGTTTAAGTTGACCAAAAATCTGTGTGTATTTTTATGTGTGTTGCTAGTATGGCTATGTCCATATTTATTTTCAGCATGTGTTGACAGTCCCGTGTGTTTTAATCTGAAAATTTCATTTCCAGAATTCTATATGTTGAATGTATGTTTATGGGAAAGGACATTTCACTGAATGGGAGTGATGAGGTGAAATTAAAACTGGGTTGGGATTGCATGAAACTTTTTTTTTTAGTCATCAAATTTCAACATGGTATCAGAGGTACAAGCTGAAAATTGCAGCTTCAACAGCAGACAATAGTTTGGGACAACAAACAGTGGTTTGGACAACAAGGTGAAATTTCACACAGACTGAACTTTTGGGACAACAAGGTGTGCTGGAAAGTTCATATCTCCATTTTCTTGGTTTTGTAAATTTTGGACAACAGTCATGGCCATGTTCTTAAGGATAGAGGACAGACTAGATGAGATATACAACTATGCTGTTTGGAAGGACAGAATTCAGACATTGTTTGAGGAGACAACAGTTTGGGACATAGTGCGGCAAGTGGTTGTACCTCTTACTGCTGCAGATGAACTCGCTAAATTCACAAAAAATAATGCAAAGGCAAAAAGGATTTTGATGGACAATCTAAAGGATCATGTGGTTCCTCAGGTGGGAAGAAACACATATGCATATCAGACGTGGACAACTCTAACCACTCTCTATCAGAGTACCAATGAGAGCGGGAAGATGGTACTCAAAGAACAATTGAAGAACATTAGGATGACAAAGGCTGAAAGTGTAGTTCATTATCTTAGTAGGGTCAAATAGGTAAGTGATGATTTGACTGCTATTGGTGAGGCAGTTGCACCCACAGAGTTAGTCAGGATAGCTGTAGCGGGACTTCCTAAGTCTTGGGAGGTCTTTGGAGATGTTGTTACCTCTAGGGAGAATCTTCCCAATTGGGACAGATTCTAGGATGATTGTGTGCAACATGAGATACAGAAGACTGGTAGTGGTGGGGTGAAGATAGTAGATGAGGAGGATGTAGCCTTGACAGCTAGGGGGAACAACAGAGGGAAGGCCAAGAAAGGGGCCTTATCAGATGGAGCTAAGGGAAAGGAGAAGAAGAAGAAAGATACAGATATATCCAAAGTCAAATGTTGGGCATGTCAGAAGATGGGACACTATGCTGCTACGTGTCCTAAGAGGAAGAACAAGGGGAAGAAGGGTACTGCAGCTTCAGCAGAGGTGAAGCAATTTGCTTCACAGTTTGACCAGGACTTTGCATTTATTACTTCCACATTTAGTAGGAGTACGTCATTTGATGTCTGGTACATAGATAGCAGGGCTTCCCACCATATGTGTTAATTTTAGCCAACAATGGTGTGTTCTATGCTTTAGAGCAATTTTACTTCAATTTATTTATAATCCCAGTATCAATATTCAGAGTAGCAATCACATCAACATGATAGTAAAATGCAGATAAAACATAAACATAAATAGTAGAAGACAATCCAAGACAAGAGGACACAAGATGTGGCACCAACCAGGGACAAACCCTAATGTGGAGAAACCCTTGATCAAATCTTCTTTTAGTCTTCAATAGTTCAGCAAAGAGAGATAGTACAATTTACAAATCTGATAATTTATAACAGCAACAAAAGATCCCTAACCAGAAAAGTCAACGTTGGTCAACAAGGCAGATTTGACCCTTAACAAATTGGTCAACGTCAGTCAACTTCGGCCTTCAAACAACAAGATGAATTAGCCTAGTCAAATTTGGTCAAACGGCCAACCCTGCAGTTAGCCCTAGCTGCAGCCAACGCTAGTCAAACTATCCAGAAATTTGGTCTCCTGAATTTTCGACCTCTTGAAATTTCACTCTCCTGAAATTTCGGCCTCTTGAAATTTCGGACGTGTGGAGAGAGAGAGGCCCAGAAACCCGTACCCAATCAATGAGGAGGGAGAGAGAGAAGTGTGAAGATGAGTGTGTCCAAATGAGGCTAAGGCATCATGTATATATAGCAAACGTTGAGGATGAATAGACGTGACTGTTGGTTTCTGAGCCTACATAAGTTTGTTGGTTGACCTTGACAATTTGTCCATAATCAAAATAAATTCATAACTTCATTTGTACATGTCGGAATCGGATGATCTCTAAATCAATCCTACACCTCTCGGGGAGAGGAATCCAAGAAAAATATCAGCTGTCATAAATAAGATGACCCATGTGGAGTTTGGCCCTAGTTGCCAATTTTAACAATATGACAGGTGCACGAGAGTTCTTTCCAGAGCTTGCAGAGAGGGCACTTGATATTGAGATTGTACTAGGAGATGACCGCACTGTGAGAGTTGTTGGTGTGGGGACTATGACCTTTGAGAGGGAGTCTTTGCCTCCTTTGAAGGTCATGGATGTTTTGTATGTTCCGAGGATGAAGAAGAACTTGATTTCAGTGTCTGCTATGGAGGAGAAGGGGTTTGATGTCACTTTCTCAGGAGGGCAGGTATTGATGCATCCTAGGGGAGCTTCCATCACTTCGGCCAAAGTGATTGGAGTCCGCTTTGGGAAACTATACAAATTCAGTTTTCAGTCGACAAAAGCATTGGTGGGTAGCACATCTGTGGTAGCACTCACACTAGTACCACCAGCGGTAAAGACTTGTGCGAGTTATGGCACCGGATAATGGCGCATATGCATCCTGGAGCTTTGAGGGTACTAAGAGAGATCACCACTGGAGTTCCTAATTTCAGTGTCGAGCATTATGAGGTCTGCAGAGGGTGTGCTTTGGGCAAGTACACCATGTTCCCATTCCCAGCGAGTGACAACATATCTACAGGTATATTAGACTTGATTCGTATTGATGTTAGTGGTCGTATGTCTCATGTGTCTTTGGGTGGTTATGATTATAATGTTATATTCATTGATGACTACTCTAAGAGGACTTGGATATATTTCCTGAAAACCAAGGGTGAGGTCTTCAGTCGCTTTAAAGATTTCAAAGCTCTTGTGGAAAAGCAGATAGGTAGGAAGATTTGGGTCTTGAGGTCAGACAATGGTGGTGAGTACACCAATGGTGGGTTTTCTGACTTCTGTGCACAGGAGGGCATTAGGAGAGAGTTCACGGTTCCTTACAACCCCCAACAGAATGGGGTGTCTGAAAGGAAGAACAAAGCTATTGTTGGGGTTGCTAGAGCGATGATTCATGATCAGGGGTTGCCTTTGTTTTTGTGGGCTGAGGCCTGCAATACTATTGTTTATCTTCAGAACAGGAGTCCTCACAAAGTATTGGGGAATATGACTCCGGAGGAGGCTTTCACTAGAGAGAAGCCTCATGTGGCACATCTTCGTATCTTTGGATGTCTCACATATTCTTATATCCCCAAGGATCAGAGGACGAAGCTAGAACCCATGGCAGAGAAGGATATCTTTATGGGTTACAACGAGACTTCGAAGGCCTATCGGATCTTCATTCCTTCTAAACGGAGAGTGGTGATTAGGAGGGATGTGAAGTTCGAGGAGGAGAGGGCCTATCAGAGATCACGGGAGTATGATGAGAGAGAGTCACAGACTTCTCCTCAGCAGGGAGGTCAGGTACAGGGAGTAGGACCTTAGGGTTCTGGATTGACTGGTACAGGGGGTACTTAAGTGTCAGTGACATCTGGGGCACCAGTGGCGAGTTCACCGAGCACTTCTTTAGGGAGTCCACTAGTACAGAGTTCACATGGCACTTCAGCTGACACAAGCACAGGTGCCAATACAAGTTCTTCGAGGACAGGTGCTGGTACAGGCACACCAAGGTCAATTGGCAGACCTTCAGGTTCACCAAACTAGGGGGCAGAGGATGAGGTTCCCTATGGGGAAGCTTCTTCAGGGAAGAGGAGGCCCAAGTGGCTTCAAGACACCTTGAAGGAAGCGGAGTCCGTTGGTCCTCCAAAGAGGGTGAACAGGGAGAGTGTGCCACCTGAGCGGTTTTGCAATTATGTAGCCAAGGCTACCAACATTGTTGACTCTAAGCCTACTAGCTATGAGGAGGCTGCTAGCCAGGAGGTATGGAGAGAGGCTATGGTGGAGGAGTATGCCTCTATTATTAAGAACAATGTCTGGGAAGTGATGCCTAGGCCTGAGGGCAAGTCAGTTGTGACTTCTAGATGGCTCTACAAGATCAAGCATGTTGCGAATGGCAGCATTGAGAAGTTCAAGGCGAGGTTTGTGGCTAGAGGGTTCTCACAAATAGAGGGAGTTGACTATGATGAGACCTTCGCTCCCGTAGCTCGGTACACTTCTATCCGGTCCCTTATTTCTATTGTTGTAGAAATGGGTTGGCAGATCCATTAGATGGATGTGAAGACTGCATTTCTGAACGGATTTATAGAGGAGGAGGTGTATGCTAGCAACCACAAGGCTTTGAGGTACTTGGGCAGGAGACCCATGTATGCCAGTTGAGGCGAGCACTCTACGAACTTAAGCAAGCTCTGAGAGCTTGGTATTTGAGAATTGATACTTAATTGCAGCAGACGGGTTTCACAAAGTGTGATGCAAATGCGAACCTATACTACATTGTTGTAGGGGATGATCCGCTCATTTTTGTGTTGTATGTTGATGATTTGTTCATTACTGGGGCAAAGAGACTAATTAGTGGTTGCAAGGAGGATCTTGCTATGGAGTTCGAGATGAAGGACATTGGGCTAATGAATTACTTTTTGGGGCTTGAGATGTGGCAGGAGGAGGGGCATATCTTTTTGGGGCATGGGCAGTATTGTTGGAATTTCTAAGCCTATCTATTAGAAATTCTTCATGTACTATCTGATTTATGTTAATTAACAAGTTATTTACCATGTAAATACCGAAAATAAATACGAGTGCAGTCTCAACACATACAGATCATCAACTGAAAGTAAAATAGACGAACAAGTGACACCATTGTTTTTGGACTAATGTCCCTGGAAAAACCCAATGCAGGAAACCGGTGCAGCTATCAGAGGGTTTTATTATTAAGCAGTTTCAGAATGCAATCTGGGTGCCAAAAATGCCTCACCCAATAGAGAATGCCCTCAGGATTAGTACCTCTCAGTCGAAGACAGATATTCCGACTAAAACCCCAGATGAATGATCCCACAGCAACACTGCAACACTTCTACTACTCTCTGTCACCCTGATAGGGACTATGTCACCCTATCTAGCTCTTAGCTCGAATCTGCCCCACGAAATCTCCCAGCATCAGCCTATAGGGTCTACGTTAGCCTCTCTAGCCCAGCGTCAGCCTCTCAGGGCTCTGTGTCAGCCTATGGAGCCTCTGCATCTCCCACGCTGGTCCTCCTCAAGGTCTGCGCAGCTCCTGGCTGCCTCTGCGTGGCCTCTGGCTGCTTCTGCGTGGCCTCTAGCTGGCTCTGCGTCAACCCTCTCCTAGCTTCTGCGTTGATGCTCTCGGTACTATCTCTGCCTCTCTGTTACTGCATTCACTGCCCCTTAGCTGCAACTCTGATCACTCCTTTGATTTCCTCAACAAGCCCTGCGCCAGAAAATCAAATTCTTGATCAACTCGATGTGTTCTCCAAGTGACTCTCAAGCCTCCTCTTATACTTTTCTCGTTGAAAATTCAACGACTGAGATTAAGTCCCTAACCAATGGCTAAGATTAGATCTAGCTTGATCCATGACTTTTGGACCATTCTAACTCCAGAAAAACCTGGATCTATTTCTTAAAGACCAAGGATGAAGTCTTTGATCGTTTTCGAGAGTTTAAGGCTCTTGTTGAAAATATGACAAGGAAAAAGATAAAGGTATTGCGTTCAGATAATGGTGGAGAATATACAGATAAAGACTTCACAAATTTCTACGCAAAGTAGGGCATCAAAAGAGAATGGACAACTCCATATAATCTAGAGCATAATGGAGTAGTAGAATGGAAGAACAGAACTATTGTTGGGGCAGCCAAAGCTATGTTGTATGATCAAGATCTACCTAGGTATCTATGGGCAGAAGCTTGCAACACAGCAGTATATATCCAAAATAGAACTCTTTATAGAGCATTGGGGAGAACGCCCGAAGGAGTTTTCACAGGGAAGAAGCTGAAAGTCAATCATCTCAGGATATTCGGAAGCGTGGCTTATTGTCACATTCCAGATGAGAAGCGCAGTAAACTAGATCAGACTCCAAAAAAAGGGTATCTCGTAGGATACAACGAGACCTCAAAGGCATATAGAATCTACATTCCTAGCAGCAGGAAGATTGTAGTAAGACGGATGCAAAGTTCATGGAAGATAAAGCTTTCAGGAAATCTCGTTAGATGCCTGCAGAAGATCAGTCAGGAGATGTTCCGTTAGTCTAAGAGCAACAGGGGCAGCAAGAAGGACAGACACGAGGGCATACACTTGGATCAAGTATAGTGACCAGCACCAGTGTCTCCTCAGAAGGAGGAAATGCAGATGATTCTCAACAGACGAAACGACAAGATCAGGAGGAAGAGTTGGTTGAGCCTCCCACCACTAGTGGTAGAACTAGCAGAGAAGTACGACAGACACTAAGGGACGCAGAGGAGTTTGTTGGAGCTCCTAGAGCCGAGAAGAGGCAACGTAGACAACCAGATAGATACCAAGCATTGGTAGATCAAGTTGAAGAACCCTCTAGCTTTCAGGAAGTTGTTCAACACCAAGCATGGGTGGATGCCATGGTGGAAGAATACAACTCCATCATGACGAATGATGTTTGGGAAGTAGTACCTAGACTAGAAGATAGACCAATTGTAGGATCACGATGGATCTACAAGATCAAGTATGTTGCAAATGGCAGCATAGAGAAGTACAAAGCAAGGTTCGTGGCAAAGGGGTATGCTTAGGAAGAAGGAATAAACTATGAAGAAACCTTCGCCCCAGTTGCTCGATACACCTCTATCATATCTATTATATCCCTAGCAGCTCAAATGGGATGGGAGATTCACTAGATGGATGTCAAGACAACATTCTTGAATGAAGTGATAGAAGAGGAGGTGTATATAGAACAACTCGAAGGCTTCAAAACTCATGAGAAGAAAACTCATGTTTGCAGGTTAAAGAAAGCCTTGTACGGTCTCAAGAAGGCACCTAGAGCATGGTATGGTCGGATTGATAGTTACTTGCAATAGTTGGGATTTGTCAAGAGTGATACTGATCCCAATCTCTACTATTTGTTGGTAGAGAACGAGCCACTTATTTTGGTTCTATATGTAGATGACCTGTTCCTAATTGGGTCATCTAGTATTACAAGAAGAATCTTGAAGCTGAATTCGACATGAAGGACTTGGGATTGATGCATTATTTTCTAAGTTTGGAAGTTTGGTAGAAGAATTGAGAGATCTTCCTTGGACAAGGGAGGTATGCTCCAGAAATTTTGAAGAGATTCAGAATGCAGGATTGCGGACCCATGGCTACTCCCATGATCCCCAATTGGAAGAAAATAGATGCATCAGAAGACAAAGAAGTAGATCCCACCTTGTATAGGTAGCTCATTGGGTCGCTTATGTATCTGGTCAACACTAGGCCAGACATTTGTTTTGCTATCAACACTCTTAGCCAGTTCATGGTGTTGAAGTTTCTAAGTCTACTTTGTTAGAAACCCTCCATGCACTTTATCTGATTTATTCCTACCTACTTGTTATTTTACTTGACAAGTAATTTACAATGTAAATACTGAAAATAAACACTAGTGCATTCTCAACATATTACAGATCAACAACTACAGGAAACAGAAACAATCAAACCATATGAAACCATTATTTTTGGACCAATGTCCCTGGAAAAACCCAATGTGGGAAAACTGGTGCAGCTATCTGAGGGTTTTCTTATTAAGCAATATCAGAGTACAATCTGGGTGCCAAAACTAGCCTACCCAATAGAGAATTTCCTTGGGAGTAATACCTCTCAGTTTGTTTGAGACAAATCTCCTAGCTGAAACCCTGGCTAATCCTTCCGGCAGCTCCTCAGCACCAATCTGCCCCAGAAACCCCACCGTTAGCATCTTCTGGACTACGCCAGCCCCTCTCTGCCTAGCGCTGGCCCTGTGTCACCCCGGATGGGTCTGTGTTAGCCTTAGGAGGGCCTGTGTCAGCCCTCTAGCCCTCTACGTCAACAATGTTGACCTCTCTGAGGCTCTACGCAGCTCCCGGCTACCTCTGCGTGAGCCCTGGCTGGCTCTGCGTCACACTCCTCGGCTACTGCGCTGCTCTCCCGACACTATCTCTGCCTCTCTGTCTCTCTGTACTCAATGCCCCTCAGCTGCAACTCTCGATCACTAATTCTATCTCTCTTAGCAAACCCCGCTCTAGAGAATAGAATAACTGATCACTTTGTTGTATTCTCCAAGTGACCCTCGAGCCTCCTCTTATACTTTTCTTGTTGACATATCAACGTCCGAGATTAAGTCCCCAATCAACGGCTAAGATTAGATATAGCTTGATCCATGTATTTTGGACCATTCAAACACAGTTTCATATTAATACACATTAATATTTTATTTTCCCTAAGTTTAGACTTAGGGACTTCATTAAAAATATTAATTATTTTAATATCTCCTGAACTGTTTAGAATCTGCCCAAACCCTTTCTAGGTATTGGAGATCTCATGTGCCCCAGCTTCACCAAATTTTGTGGCTCGAGCACATTCGATGCTACCCTAAATCAACACTCCCTCTTAGCAAGGATTGTGCTCTAGCAATACTCCTCACTGAGTATTACTCTGATCATTCGGCATCGGTCCTGTGTTGATGCTAGGCCTGCTGCCCACCATCCTCTGCACTGTTGTATCCTGTACTGCTGCCGATGGTTCTGCCACTGCTACTGTTGTATCTGCACGACACCTCCCACTGCATCTGTGCTGTTGTTGGTCCTTTTTCCTAGCACTACATCCGTGTTGCTGCTGGTCCTTTTTCCCAGCACTGCATCCGCACTGCACCTCCTCTCATCATGTTGCATCGTGCTGCCCACTACTGCACTGCAACTCAGTTACTGAGAAGTAAGTAACTGATCTCCCAATCTGACCTCCCTGTTGGGCTAGAGACACCCACTGATGCTTAAGCTCCCTCTGTCGCTAACAAGTGCTCCCTCTCTGACCTCTGTGCTGCTGCAACAAATCACTACATCTCGCACCATTGCACACCTCTTTGTGCCATCCTGCACTGGTGCAACACTCCTGTGCCTCTCGCACTACTGTAGCCTGCTAGCCTCACGCTGTCTCGGGACTCCTGCACTGTAGCTCTCTCTACCGCTCCATCCGCATCTATCTCTACCCGACTCAGCCAATCCTGCTACTCCTCTTCGGGGCTCCCGTAGCAAGGTCTAATCCAAGAGGCTGGGTACCTCGAGGATCCTACCCCTCATCACCTGTAGTCCACCTGACTACAGCTCGATGTCTCCCCACTTCCGCTCAAGTGGTACGTGTGCACTCATGGCACATAGAACAAACAGGATCATAGCCTTCTAGACCACAAAGTTGGACGCTTTGTCCATTCTATCCTGATCCCTCAACCCATTCTCGGCCATCTCTCTGCTCTTCTCTGTCGACTCCTCCGAGTCTCTCTACTTCCCACCTGGAATTTCTTTGTTCAACTCCTGTTGAGTCTCTCTACTTCCCGTTTGGAAGTTCTCTGTTCGACTCCTGCTGAGTCTCTCTACTTCCCGTCTGGAAGTTCTCTGTTCGAGTCCTACCGAGTCTCTCTACTTCCCGTCTAGAATTTCTCTGTTTGACTCCTGCTGAGTCTCTCTACTTCCCATCTGGAAGTTCTATGTTCGACTCCTGCTTAGTCTCTCTACTTCCCGCCTGGAAGTTCTTTGTTCAACTCCTGTTGAGTCTCTCTACTTCCCGTTTGGAAGTTCTCTGTTCAACTCCTGCTGAGTCTGTCTACTTCCCGTCTAGAAGTTCACTTTTGGACTCTCTCTGAGTCTCGATTTCTCTCTTGGAAATCCTTCTGTCGATGTCGAGATGCCCCCTACTTTGATCATCTATGCAACTGCACCACTGATCTGGATTTCTCGGCTAGAAACCCTCGGTAGCAACTCCCTCCTCCTTGGCCTTGCTCCACTCTGCAATATTCCCACAGCCTTCTAAACCCCAACAACTTGAAGGTGAGAGCTCCTAAGCTCTGCGCAATCCTGGCACTAGCAAACCGGCCTCCTCAGCCAACTGCGTCAGCCCTCCCAGCTTCTGCGTGAGGCTCCCTTTGCCTTCCTTAGCATCTGCGCTACCTCTTCCTGGCTCACCCTTGATGACGCAGGCACTACATCACCCTTCCCTTGTCGCTGATCTGCTAGAAACAACTTCTATCGCCTCGGGACAATTGTTTTCTGTTGTTATTGCTTCGCTCAGTTGATGTCCTTAGTCCTCCTGTGATCTGCAATCACCCTCTGATACCATGTTGAAGTTTCTAAGTCTACTTTGTTAGAAACCCTCCATGCACTTTATCTGATTTATTCCTACCTACTTGTTATTTTACTTAACAAGTTATTTACAATGTAAATACTAAAAATAAACACTAGTGCATGCTCAACATATTACAAATCAATTACTACAGGAAACAAAAACAATTACACCATATGACACCATTATTTTTTGACCAATGTCCACGGAAAAACCCAATGTGGGAAAACCGGTGCAGCTATCTAATGGTTTTCTTATTAAGCAATATCAGAGTACAATCTGGGTGTCGAAACTGGCCTACCCAACAGAGAATTTCCTTGGCAGTAATATCTCTCAGTTTGAGACAAATCTCCTGGCTCAAACCCCGGATAATCCTTCCAGTAGCTCCTCAGCACCAATCTACCCCAGAAGCCCTAGCGTCAGCCTCTTCTGGACTGCATCAGCCCCTCTCTGCCCAGCGCTGGCCCTGCGTCACCCCGGATGGGTCTGCGTCAGCCTTAGGAGGCCCTGTGTTAGCCCTCTGGCCCTTTGTGTCAGCAACGCTGGCCTCTCTGAGGCTCTGCGCAGCTCCCGGCTGCCTCTATGTGAGCCTTGGCTAGCTCTGCGTCACACTCCCCGGCTACTGCGCTGCTCTCCCGGCACTATCTCTGCCTCTCTGTCTCTCTGTACTCAATGCCCCTCAGCTGCAACTCTCGATCACTAATTCTATCTCTCTTAGCAAACCCCGCTCTAGAGAATAGAATGACTGATCACTCTGGTGTATTCTCCAAGTGACCGTCAAGCCTCCTCTTATATTTTTCCTGTTGACATATCAACGTCCGAGATTAAGTCCCTAATCAACGGCTAAGATTAGATCTGGCTTGATCCATGTCTTTTGGACCTTTCTAACACAGTTTTATATTAATACACATTAATATTTTATTTTCCTTAAGTTTAGACTTAGGGACTCCATTAAAAATATTAATTATTTTAATATCTCCTGAACTATTTAGAATCTGCCCAAACCCTTTCTGGGTATTGGAGATCTCATGTGCCCCAACCTCCACCAAATTTCGTGGCTAGAGCACATCCAACGCTACCCCAAATCAACACATGGTGGAACCAAAAAGGGTGCATTGGGCAGTAGCAAGACACATTCTTAGGTATGTACGTGGAACAATGTGATATGGGTTTTAGTACTCCAGAGGGGAGGACTTCAGTTTGAATGGGTTGACTGATGCAGATTGGGCAGGTAATTCAGTAGACCGAAAAAATACCTCAGGGTACTACTTCAGTGTTGGATCAGGGATGATATCTTGGTGCAGCAAGAAGCAGAAATCAGTAGCACTGAGTTCAGAAAAAGCATAATATATGGCAGCCAACACAACTACGTGCGAAGCCATATGGCTCAGAAAATTGCTTGTGAGCTTATTCAGAAAAAGGATGGAAGCGACCAAGGTTTACTGCGATAATCAGAGTTGTATCAAACTCTCTGAGAATCCAGTATTTCATGATCGGTCGAAACATATAGATATTCATTGTCACTTTATCAAAGACTGTGTTCAGTGTGGGGCAGTACGGCGACAGTATGTCCCCATAGGAGAGTAGGTGGCCGATATACTCACAAAGGCTCTCGGAAGAGCTAAGTTCACTCAGTTCAGAGAGAAGATGGGTATGGTCGAAAATCCGTTTCAGTAGCAGCAACAGTTTGCAGTGCAGGGACAATTGGCAGTGGTAGTGCCAACTACAACACAGATGTAGACATTCAGAGGGACTCGTAGTATAGATGTAGCATTGGCAATGGCAGTGTCAAAGGCAACAATATAGCTGCAGCAGCAGCGCAGTACTTGGTGGACAACATGTTAGACATCAACAGCGCAGTACTTGGTGGACAACATGTCAGACATCAGCAGCGCAGAGGACGATGCTTCAAAGTTAGAGCAGTATGTAGCAGCAGTATATTGCTAGAGCACATTCCTCGCTAAGAGGGAGTGTTGATTTGGGATAGCATCGGATGTGCTCTAGGCCTCAAATTTTGCATGGAGGCTTGGGCACATACATTCCAAAGAACCCAGAAACCATTTTGGGAAATTCCACCCAGAGACGATTTTATTAAAATAATTAATATTTTTAATGGGGTTCCTAAGTCTAAACTTAAGAAAATTAAAATATTAATGGGTATTAATCTAATTGTGGGTGAAACTTCTAGAAAAAAACAGATATCAAGTCAAACGATCTGAGCCTTTGGTTAAGAGTTAATCTAGGTCGTTGGTTGTTGTTAAAATTGGCAACTAGGGCCAAACTCCATGTGGGTCATCTTATTAATGGCAGCTAATATTTTTCTTGGATCCCTCTCATCGAGAGGTGTAGGATTGATCTAAAGATCATCTGATTCCGATAAGTATTCATGGAGATATGAATTTATTTGTGTTATGGAACAATTCGTCAAGGTCGGCCAACAACCAAATGAACCCCACTTGTGCTCAATGTTTTAGTATAAATAGAGGTGCCTTGAAAGTCATTTGGCCACACATTCTATTGGTGATCTCTTCCTCTCCACTTGTCTTTGGGTTTTGGTGGGAGGAGATATCTAAAGAGGATACGCTGCCCTAGAGGATGCCCTAGATCCTAACGCTATCATGGAGGAGATTTTAACGCAGTGAAGGAAGCCTACATAACGCAGCAAGGAGAGATCTAATTGATGGTCTAAAAAAGAGCCCTATGCTGCCCTATACACAGCTCTATTGGAGCAGCATGATACTTAGTGCAGCAAGTGCAACTAGCATGCCAGGGACAGCAAGCATGCTAGGGACAAGAAGCATGCTCGGGACAACAAGCAAGCAAGGGACAGCAAGCTAGTTAGGGACATCAAACACATAGGTCAGTATGGCAACATGATGCAGCAATGGTACATATGATGCAATACAGTGATGGATACCATCATGATTGATGAAGCATGATGACATGCAACATTGTGATGATGGGTGCAGCACGATGAGGCGCAACATGATGACGAGATGCAACACGATGATAGGTGGAGTCACTTTGGAGAATCAGTTGAAGCAGCATGTCTTCAACTAATCTCATGTATAATCTTCTTAGAGATGATCTATGCTCTCATCTAAATAAGTCAAAGTGTTGACTTCAGTTGTAAAATGTACTATCTCTCTCTCCCTATGCTGAACTATTGAAGAACATAAAGAAGAATTGATCAAGGGTTTCCCCACATTGGGATTTGTCCTTGGCTAGTGCCACATCTTGTGTCCTCTTGTCTTGGCTTGTCTTCTGCAATTTAGGTTTATGTTCTATCTGTAGTTTACTTTAATGCTGATGTGATTGCTAATCTGGAAAAGATATTGAGCTAATTATGAAAATTGAAATAAATTGTTCTAAGCATAGAACATACCTAAACTTAACATGGTATCAAAGCTGAGGTGAAGACAAAGCCCAAGCAAGAGTGAAAGAGAAATCATCGAAGACAGTTGGAAAAGGACAAAAGGATCAGTGGATTCTTTATCTCTCTTCAAATTCACCAAGGGTGAAATCGAAGCAGAGAATATTATCGGAATAGCGCAGCAGAAGCTTCTAATGGCCTACCTAAAGATCACTTCATTGGGAAGTCCGGATCTAAGGGTGGAAGGAAAGGCAAATGCCTTGGATGCAATAAGTTCGGCCATTATGCGAAGGAGTGCCCAAATGGCAGGGACACATCACTTGATGATGATAACAATCATTCCAAGCACATCTTCAATGATCAGAGGAATGACAGGTAATGCAAGTCATGAAGGAAACAACCGACTCTTCAAAGAAAGCAAGGAACCCCAGATATGAAGAATCAAATGTTGTTTCTGATAAGATTAAGAAGCGTTGTCTTGTAGTGGCCCTCTCCTTCAGATTCTTTGGGAATCTGGCTTATTGATTGTAGTGCTTCAAGGCACCTCATCAGATAAAAGGGTGCTCTCTCGAATTTGGTAAAGATGGAAACAACCGTGGGATTATACTTGGAGTCGATGCCACCTATCCCAAAAAGGGTGTAGGGAATGTTACCCCTCAATTGAATGTATGTAACTCGATTCATCTACAAGAATCTCTTTTATGTACCTGATCGCAAGAAGAACCTGGTGTCCATTTCGGCAATGGAAGTCAAAAGGTTTCAGGGTGGCATTCATCGATGGAAAGGTACGTGTTTGGAAATAGAATTTTCAAAGATGCTTTTATCTTTGAGTTCAGGGTTGGCAGGAAGTCCATTGGGGACCATGTCAGTTGACACATAGCACCGGAGGTCTGTAAGTCAGATGATGACAGGGATGCCTGAATTCAAAAGGAGCATGAAGGTACATGTTTGAGATGTACCGAAGGGAAAATCTTACAAGGGGACCATTCCCCTCATGTAGCAGGTCCACAGGTTTGGAACAACCCGAGGGGTTTGAGATTCATGATCGGGAATCTCATGTGTGCCGGTGGAAGAAAGCCCTCTATGGCTTGAAGCAGATCACCCCGGGTTTGATATGAGAGGATTGATAGCTGTCAGATGAAGCTGAGATTCACTAAGAGTGAAGTCAATCCAAACCATTGTTTGAAGGTTGTCACCCCGGGTTTGATATGAGAGGATTGATAGTTGTTAGATGAAGTTGAGATTCACTAAGAGTGAAGTCAATCCAAACCATTGTTTGAAGGTTGTGGACGATAGAACTCTCATACCGGCACCTTCTGAGGACGACCTATTTTAGACAGGTGCAAACCCTCTCACTTGCATAAGTAAGAGGGAGTTGGATTCTGGATTTGGAATGGTAAACTGCAAGCCCGTGACTACCTCGAGGATCCTAACTTTCAGAAGTTATATGGTGATGATGTGGGACCAGATTTGGGAAATGCGTCTAAGTTTCATAAACTCATTTGCATTGATGTTCTTGGTGAACTTTCGTCCGGACATATGTTTTATAGTTAACATGGTGAGCTCATATTTGGTTGAGCCTCATTGGATTGGTGCCAAGAATCTTCTGAGATATCTTCGGGGCACAATCTCTCATGGATTGAGATACACTGCTAGAAATATGAAGCTGCATGATTATTCGAATGCTGACTGAGTAGGCAGTGTGGAGAATCACTAGAGCACTTCTCAGTGCTGGTTTTTTGGGTTCTGCTTCGATATCATGGATGAGCAGGAAGCAGAAGTTGGTTGCTATAAGCATCACTGAGACTGAATACATAGCTATGAGTATGATCTCGTATGAAGTTGTCTGGTTGTGGAAGCTCTTCAGTGAGCTGTTTGTACATATGATGAATACCACCGTGATCCTCTGTGACAACCAGGGGGGATTCAATTGTTGAGGAATCCCGTATTCGATGATTGCTCTAGTAGATAGACATCAGATACTACCTTATCTAGGATATGGTAAGTTGATGAGCGAGGAGGCTCCATCGCATTGAGACTGATGTATAGGTCGTAGACATTTTGTCAAAGCCCCGGGAAAGGTCAAATCTGTGACTTTCCCAAATGACTTGGAGTCGTTGAGAGACCTTCTTATAAGGGTCCTGCATGTTACATGCATTGAGCTCTGGGAGCTCTGGGGGGCTTGGGGTACTTACTGGAGCGACATACGACCACAGGGCGACTCACCCTCCCCTGGTGGTGCGCTATGTACAGGGTGAAAGGTTCAACCTTCCCCTGTGATACCCCGTGATGACTTTGGGACAGGATGATTAGTTCTCCTGTGGGCCAAGATGATTATTTCTCCTGTGGAAACTGTTGGACAAGATGATTCGTTCTCTTGTGGGACAGGATGATTAGTTCTCCTGTCGAGGCATCCTACCCATGCAATCTGGGACTCATGGGAAGTACCTCTCATCTGATCAATGAGCAAGGAAATGGGGTTAGGGACCATAGTAGTACTATCGATGGACGCATTGTTGTATCTACTGTAGTCCCTATGCTAGGATGACCTCCATTGATATGGGATCAATGAAATTGATTTGGGATCAGTATGAGTGGTTTGAGACACTCTTTTGTGATATTGATCTGGGATCAATAAAACTGACTTCGGGTTAGTAAGAGTGATATGACACACTCTCTTTAGATGAAACTGACTTCGGGTCAGTGGAGAATGGTATGAGACATTCTTGATCAATTCTTCTTCTTCATGGTTCAACAGAGCATAGCAGAGCAGTGCAGGGCACTAATGGCAGAGATAGTACAGTCGGACATATGGATCAGCGGATGGAGTTCTCCCTAGTTGAGAGGGAGTGTTAAAATTGGCAACTAGGGCCAAACTCCATGTGGATCATCTTATTAATGGAAACTAATATTTTTCTTGGATCCCTCTCATCGAGAGGTGTAGGATTGATCTAAAGATCATCCGATTCCGATAAGTATTCATGGAGATATGAATTTATTTGTGTTATGGGACAATTCGTCAAGGTCGACCAGCAACCAAATAAACCCCACTTGTGCTCAATGTTTTAGTATAAATAGAGGTGCCTTGAAAGTCATTTGGACACACATCCTCTTGGTGATCTCTTCCTCTCCACTTGTCTTTGGGTTTTGGTGGGAGGAGAGATCTAAAGAGGATACACTGCCCTAGAGGATGCCCTAGATCCTAACGCTATCATGGAGGAGATTTTAACGCAGTGAAGGAAGCCTACATAACACAGCAAGGAGAGATCTAATTGCTGGTCTAAAAGAGAGCCCTACGCTGCCCTATACACAGCTCTATTGGAGAGCCCTACGCTGCCCTATACACAGCTCTATGGAGAGCCCTATGTTGCCCTATACGCAACCCTATGGAGAAGCTCTATGCTGCCCTAACTGCAGTCCTCCAGGTGATATAAAGGAAGACTATTCAAGCATGCCCTAGTCACAGCCATGGAGGAAGGAAGGTCTGAAAGCGGCTTGTATGACATGGAGAAGAGTGCTGAAGGGTATACGTTGAAGTCTGTCCAGCAAGGCAGCATATGTTAGGACTGTGTTGATAATAGTACAATCACTTGGATGGAGAAAACAGTGATGATACATTGAAGCAGCATGATGTTGCAAGCAGCAGATATATTGCAGCAGCATGTTGATGAATGCTACAGCATGATGGGTATAGCGATGAAGTGTATCATAGCATAATGAGGGGCAGCACAATGGTGAGGTACAGTAGTATGATATAGCAAGTTCATAGTGATGCTAGTATAACACATTGGGACAACAACATGATACTTAGTGCAGCAAGTACAACTAGCATGCCAGGGACAGCAAGCATGCTAGGGACAACAAGCATGCTCGGGACAACAAGCAAGCAAGGGACAGCAAGCTAGCTAGGGACAGCAAACACACAGGTTAGTATGGCAACATGATGCAGCAATGGCACATGATGCAGTACAGTGATGGATACCGTCATGATTGACGAAGCATGATGAGATGCAACATTGTGATGATGGGTGCAGCGCGGTGAGGCACATCATGATGAGGAGATGCAACACGATGATAGGTGAAGTAGTCACCTTGGAGAATCAATTGAAGCAGCATGTCTTCAACTGATCTCATGTATAATCTTCTTAGAGATGATCTATGCTCTCATCTAGATAAGTCAAAGTGTTGACTTCAGTTGTAAATTTACTATCTCTCTCTCTCTATGCTGAACTATTGAATAACATATAAGAAGAATTGATCAAGGGTTTCCCCACATTGGGGTTTGTCCCTAGCTAGTGCCACATCTTGTGTCCTCTGGTCTTGGCTTGTCTTCTGCGATTTATGTTTATGTTCTATCTGTAGTTTACTTTAATGCTGATGTGATTGCTAATTTGGAAAAGATATTGAGCTAACTATGAAAATTGAAATAAATTGCTCTAAGCATAGAACATACCTAAACTTAACAGTTGTCCAACTAGAAGATATAAGAAGGGGCTTGAGAGTCATTTGGAAAACACACGAGAGGTAGATACTCAGTTACCCGAGTAAGATCGATTTTCTCACTGGTCGAATATCGGCAAGAGAAAATCGATTCAGAGGGAAAGTTGCATGTGAGACACAGAGATAGGGCATCAACACATTCAGAGAGTGCAAGGCAGCAAGACACAGAGCAGGGACAGGGTGATGCAGAAAAAGGCAGCGCAAAGGAAGTTTGACGTTGAGCTTGGGAGAGCAGTCTGACACAGAGAGGATCAGAAGGATTCCAAGAAGAAGTGCTTCATCTGGGGTAGAACTTGGTGAAGAAGTGCTTCTCATTCCTATTTTGTTGGCTGTAATTTTGTACAATAGAATTTGCTGAAGAATAATAAAAACCCTCATCTCCTACACTGGTTTTCCCACATTGGGTTTTTCCGGGGATGATTGTCCAAAAATAACTGTCATTGTGATTGTATTTGTGCCAGTGTATTTCCTTACATTTAATTTCTGCAATGTTTTAATTGTGAAGGCTGCTGTAGAATATATTTCGATATTTGCCACAAGAAAACTGTAGATAACTTATTTCTGAGGTAATAAGTAGAAGAAATAATATTAATCACTGGAGTAGGATTTCTATTTAGAAATTTTGACACTCACCCCTCTCCTTAATGTCTCACATGACTCTATGTTAAGACTCTTACTCTCTCATTAAAGACGGCATATTTCTCTTACACACTCATTGAAGGCATCTCATAAAAGATTCCTCTTACGCACTCTTTAAAGCATATGTTACGCTCTATCTTAAATGCATAAGTTACAACCCTCCAAGAATTATATTAACCTTAAACTTTGATGAAGGCCCAATTTCTTGATGTGAATGATTTGCCACATCATCTCCTTGTGGGATTTTTGCCCACAGCATAGGTAATCAACTTCAAACTGGAATATCTCTCAAACCTTGAAGAACTGCGTGGCATGCCACATACTACTGGAAACAGCTCAACAAGGAGAATCCATCAAGGATCATCCTGACCCAAAAAACCATGAATTGTCATGTCAGATTAGTTGACAAAAGGTGGGGCATCTTCTGGTGCTGCTTGGGTTGACAACAATGACAACCACTTATTAACATACATGTTATCAAGTTGTGTGCTTATTTGAAGGAATTTCTTCCACAACTTTCATTGTTTAACTACACTGCATACTTTTTGAAATCAAGATTATCTATTCAGATTGTGATATGATGCATGTATTTAATTTATAAGATTTTAAAGTTATAAACTTATTACATATTGAATGGATACAGTGAAACTCTGATTAATGCTGTTCCCAGTAGTTTGGTGTCATCCTTTGCAAAAATTGGTAGTTCTTTTCATTTGCAGCCGCACTTTTCTTATAATGAACTATGAAAAGCAGAGTATGAATATAAATTTAAGCCTAATCATCTTGTAAGGCCATTTTGATGTTGATGTTTGTGCCATTTGTGGATGCAGTCACAGGAAAACTATGGCCAAAGCTATACCAAATAAAATTGCATCCACTCAGACAGAAAGCAATAAACAGTCTTCGAAACATTCACCAACTTTGTCGATTAACATCTTAAAAGAATGATTGCAAAACCTTGGGAGAATCATGGTAGATGGCATCTTGACAGCGCACAAACAAAATGCAAATGGTCCTGTATTTCATTTGAGATTTTTTTAAAGATAGCACAAGCTGGCTTTATCCCATAGGATGGCTGTACCTTGGAGAACATTGACATGGGGCAATTATTTTTTTGAAGGTATTCAATTCTATGCATGAAGTACCGTTTTCTAAATACAACTTTAAGTTGATCTCTGTTGGTGGATAAAAATTTAGCCAATTTTGAGTTTTGTGCTTGGTTTATAATTGATATACAATAATTCATCTCCTTCACAACGTAATTCCAGAGGTTTCTTTTCACTGGTAATCACATGGTGGCTCTACAGACTTTGCATGGTAAACTTAAACCTACTTTCTGTCTAGTTCTAATTGCACCGAGAGAAGCAAGATGATTTACGGAGTTAGCAATGGAGTTAGAGTGGTGAAACTCAATAACTTTATGCTCAGAAGTCATTAATGTCTATGTCACATAATCTACTGCATTAGCAAGGGATTGTTATAGTGGTAATTCTCAATGACTTTTTGTTTAGGTGTCAGTGATATTATGCCACATAATATGTTATCGGTTTGTGACCAATGCAAAGTAAATTAGAGGTTATTGGTGTACTAATGGATTGGTTTGGATTGTGGAATGACATATACGCCACGTTTCTTGGATCAGATCAAGATTTCCAGTTTTCAACAAGCTACAGCATACTGTCTAGTTCAAATCTAGCGTCTTAGCAAGGGAGTGTTAGCGTGGTAATGCTGAATAATTATGTTAGGAATACTTAATTGTGCCAAGGGCCTCATTCTACAGCCCAGTGGAAGGAGATGTGTAATTTCATGTTCATCATGGCACTGACAAACACACACAACGCAAAATATTTCAATGTTGACACAGCCTCAAGTTTAATGTATATATAGAGATGTTTTTTTTTTTAAATACACCTTATATTTACAAAAATATATTTACAGTCAAGAAACCAAAAATTGGAAGGCTATATACAATGATCATCATAACCTCTTATGGACAGCTACTAACACAAAAATAAAGCCAAGTACTTGGCTTGATTCAAAGATTGGGCATATTTGATCAACAAGACTCCCTTTTCCCACAAGTAATGATGAATCTTATCCTTCCAAACCGAACTGAAGGTAGACAAAATAGGATCATGATCAAAAACAAGTTTACAATACAATTTACAAAAAATAAAAAGCACTACTTCCCTCAAACGATGCCAAAGCCAACAAAATGAAACATGAACAAGAGTATGACCATCACTAAACATTGATGCTTACTTTTGAACCCTACCTTGAAGAAGCTCCAAGTGAAGATCCTCAATCCAACTCCAACAACAACTCCTGGTAAATTGACAGTCCCAAAAAATATGCGTAATTGTCTCTGGGTGTTGACAAATAGGATAAAGACCATCTAATAGACTAGTCTTGGCCAACCTTGACCTTAAATGTAAGTGATGCAGGAGTATAAATCCCAAGTCAAACACTTGTGATCAGACCTTAGGGGGTCTTGGAATTTACCAAGGGAGTGGGTTTCCTAAATTGAAATGATTGTAATTTCCTTTGTCTTTAATGAATTCCAGAAGGATTTACATAGGAGAGGGTTGGTTTGATTGAGAGTGCTAAGCTTGCAAGTAAATATGTATTGTTAACAGATTTCAGGAATCTATAGGGATCCTAAGGATAAGAGAGAGATAATTGGGATGAATTGAGGATATTATGGATCTGCTGAGATTTGATTGTATTAGTTTATAACTTTATATAATGTAAACCCACGGTCATAGAAAATTGTTTGTGGCCAAGACCAAGAAAGGCCATGAAAGTGGGCAAGATGATAGAAGCAAATATAGGTTTTGTTACCCACCAAAAGTCGGTGACCCCTAAGAGAATTTTTTCTCCTATTTATCTATTCTAGTTGGCATCCATCAACCCCTGAGAGCCACCTTGTAGCCAATGTCATGTGCCATTCATATCTGTTAATTTTAGATAACAATGGTATGGTCTATGTTTAGCACCATTTACTTCCATGTTCTTTAGCAGCCCAATAACAATTTTCAGTAGCAATCACATCAACGATTAATCACATTGACAGGAAATGCAGATAGAACATAAAAACATATGCAGAAGACAAGCCAAGACAAGAGGACACCAGATTTGGCAGATGCCAGCGAAAAACCCCAATGTGGGGAAAACCCTTTGATCAAATCTTCTTATTATTATTCAATAGTTCAGCACAGAGAGAGATTAAAAAAGTCAAATATACTCCAAATACAAAGTCAAATTTTGCAGTCAACTACAGTCAAACTTCAGCCCTAACCAGAAAGTCAACGCTAGTTAAATCAGCAGCAAGTCAGCTCCTTTGAAGCTCGGTCAAAGGTAGATTAATTTGACCTCCATCAAGGGTCAAAGTCAACCCAAAACAGTCCCACAAATATTGGTCAAACTTGGTCAAACAGTCAGCCCTGTGGTCAAACAGCCCAGCGGTCAACGCTTGTCAAAATGTCCAAAACACATTGATTTTTGTGCCAACCAATGTGGCCTCAAGAGAGCGAAATTCTGCCTCCAGAAACGCAGTCAAATTCAGTCAAATCAGCAGGGGTCAACAGTCTGAAATTTTCGGTTCTGTTTTGAACCAAAAAAACAGTCCTCCTAGCCGCACGTGACAGAGAGAGAGAGAGAAGATCCCCAAGCTGTAAGAACCAATCTGTTGTAGAGATAGAAGAATTATTGAGTGATTGATGTCCAAATGAGAAGAGAGGTCTCTTCTATTTATACACTTTCATGTGGGTTAAGGGACACATCTATTGGGCTTCTTGAGCCTACATTATGTTGAGGCCGACCTGAACTATTTGTACAAGTGAGAGAATAAATTCAAAATCATACTTTTGTTTGTTCAAATTAGATGATCTTTATATCAATCTTGGACCTCTCGAAAAGGGGATCCAATGCAATAATCATCTCCATCATATGAGTTGTCCCAAGGTGGAATTTGGCTATAGTTGCCAATTTTAACACTCCCTCTCAACTAGGGAGAATTCCACCTGCCAATACATTTGTCATCATCATGCCATCCTGTCATCATGTACCATCTTTGTCATCATTGCTCTGCTCTTCTCTGTGTTGAAGAATCTAGGGCAATTAGAGTTAATGTGATTCTTCTTAGCATGATAACTATTTGAGAGGTTTTCTTATTAGTACAATCTTTCCTTATTATTAGAGTGTGTCTTCTTTAGTTCATCAAATAGCTACCAAAACAAAGAGACAAGAACACAAGATGTTTGGCTTTCTGCCAAGGCCAAAACCTCTCCCTCTTGGAAAGGAAAACCCGCACAAAATTCTTCTTATAGAGATTCCAATTGACGAATACCAAGACCATGACCCTTGACCTACTAGGCCACTCCAAGACCAAGACACCAATCCTCTTCTTTGTCACTGTTGAGATCATCATCAACACTGTTGCTTCACCAAGGTCATCATTCATGCACCTTCACTGAGATATTCATGAGAACATGACTGTTGCACCATATCTCCATCTTTACTTAGTTCATTACTTCTCACTGAGATCATCATCATGTTGATGAGGTTTCCATAATGAGATATGTATGTATATACATGTGACTGTTGCACCAAGGTCTTCATCTTTATTAGGATCATGACTGTTATCATGATCACAGTGATGCCGAGGACATGACTGTGTCTAGGATATATACTACACCGAGATTCTTCCTCTAACATGAATGTCGATATTATGACTATATCTTCTTCTGCACTGTGATCTTCTTCAAGACTGTAGCTCTGTTCTCCTTGCACCGAGGTCTACTGAGACTGTATTATAGTGACCCTTTAACTATGCCGAGACTGCAGAGAAGTATGTGAGGAGATCACTGTAATTGTCACCGAGATTTCAAAGGTATGCCAAAGTTTTGTCCTCATCTGAAGTTGCAGAGGCTTGTCCGAGATTCTGTCCTTCTGTGGTGACCCTAGCTGGGTATATATATTAGAATAATGCTATTTTAGTGTTTAATGCTGATTCGGATAAGATCGTCTGTGATCTTATTAGCAGTTTCTTAGAAGAAACTTCTTGTTTCTATTTCTTAGTAGAAACTTGCTATTTCTATTTCTGTAAATACATTTGTATTATTTATTGAGCTTCATTGCTCATTGTAAATCAATTCAATTCATTCATTGATTATGGTATCAGAGCTAGGGTATTTTTTCGAAATAATTTTTCATTGTGTGAAAAATTTTGTCTCATTTCGAAATTGCTCTCTAGGGGTTTGAATTTGCTGCATCATTGCAGATGCCATTGTTTCATCCGAGTGCTTGTTTTCACGCTGTTTGATGTTATTCGAACTTGAATTTTTTTTATCGTGTGGATTTATTTTGTGTGAGGAAGTCTGAATTTTTTTTTTTTTTCTAATACGGAGATTCGAGGACGGGCTCTGCTTGGGGTTTCATCATTACCCTGTTCGTTCCTTCGTCGTATCCGGACTCGAGTCACAATTTGAAAACCAGTCCCCCCTGGATTTATCAGCCGAGGAGATATTTGCACAAAATCAACCTCCTGTGACAGACATTGCGAAGACATGGAATTATCAAAGTGGAAAGTCCTTGAAGGTGTCGAGAGTCAGTCCTTTGACGAATTCTCAGTGCTCATCCATGACGTTGTATTTTTCCACTAATCCGCTCACTTGGAGGCCTCGATCTTGATTTGATCGGCTTTCTTGGTGGCCTCGGCGATTTCTTGGCAGTCTCCGTGGCGATTTCCTGCGACAAATTGGCAGCCTCCTTCGCGATTTCCTAAGGCTTCTTGGTTGCTTCCTGTGTGTCACTGTGGTGGATGCAGCTTCTCTCTCCAGCTCCATTGACGGAATCTGCGCGAACTTGAGGAGCCGTGGCTGCAGCCACCGAAGAATATTGTAGGGTTTTCGAAGAGGAATTCACGTTACGGGAGCTAGTGTAACGGAATTCATGAGACCTTGCTAAGGACCAAACCCTGCAGGTTCTTCGGCTCACGAATGGAAGTACCCTGGATGCCATAAAACACCTGCAAATCTTAAACGTCCAAATCGCCATGCAAGTCCCCGCTTGCTCCCTCCTTTATCATGTGTCGGAATATGTTAACGGAAAAAGCGATCCAAACATTGTGGGGTCCATCCGCCCAGGTTCCAGTCGGGAATAAACAAGCTTTACAGCAGTTCAACCATTTGTTCTGAAAGAATTCTGACCAGACGTGACATTTCAACAGCGATCGGGCTGAGGGTTTGGATCGTGGCTGCATGCCAGATGATTATTCCCTCCATTGAGTTTAGTTTTGCAGTGCGTTAACCAAACAAAGTATAGAAATATCAACAAATTCCTGTTGTACACATTGAGACAGGCGTAGTGGGCACGAGGAACAGACAAGCGTTCTATCAATATAGAGAAATTTTTTTGGTGGCCAAGGTATTTTATTTTTTCATTTGTCGAAAAAAATTTCCGAGTACAGATTTGATGTGGGTTTTGTGATCTCTCAACTGGGTAGTCATCAGAATTTTTTGGGTGCATCGTTTTTTGTGCCTCGATTTTTCGAGTCAGCCAACATCTGCATTGAAAGCCATGCCAGACTCCTTTGTTGTTTTCAGTGTCTTGGGAAACATTCAGATGGCCTCGCTAACCAATCTAATGTTGGAAGGCAGTCAGCGCTTTAATGGCACCAATTATAACATCTGGAAACGCGTTTTGGGCAAAGAGCTCCGTCCTGGTACAACTAGTGCCGATCAAGATAAGTTTGATGATCGAAATCTAGAGGCTGTTATGCTTCTCAAACTCTTTGTGACTAATGATCAGTTACCACAGATTCCTTCCGACAAGACAGCTACTGAAATCTGGCAACATTTGATGGAATTGCATGAGACATCCGATAAGAGCAGAGCTTTCTTTCTAAAGAATCAATTGTTCTCCATCATGATGGACGAACATATGTCTTTACAGGAACATCTTAACAAGATTAAAGACATTCGAGATCAGCTCGAAGCCATTGGTTGGACCATGGAGGAAGAAGATATGGTAGTCATCACTCTGAAAAGTCTACCAAAACCTTATGAGCACTTCATAGAAACACTCAACATTACCTCCACTAATGTTGATCTGAAGTTTCCAGAGTAATGCACCAAACTCATGCAACAAGATCGTTGGAAACAACAGTTTGGTAGTGGTGCTTCATCAGCCTCCTCAGAAAATGCTTTTGCTTCCAAATATCAGTCCTTTCAGCATAAAGGTTCTTCTCAGCCTTCTGATCCGGCTAGGAAGAAAAATGTGCAGTGTAATTACTGTCACAAGTTCGGCCACATGAAGAAAGATTGCCGACAGAGAATTGCTTCTGAACAGAAGCAAGGAGGGTCTCATCAGACAGCAAATGTTGCAGAACATTCCAAGCCGACGGACTCTGCCTTTTACGCCTTTATGGCTCAGAGGTCCTTAGATCATGTCCCGTCTTCTGCCTGGTACATTGACTCTGGTGCATCATGTCATTTCTCTCACAGGTGTGACTGGTTTATTGACTTCTCATCTTTTAGTGATTCTGTGGTATTCGGTGGTGGTGAGGAGTACACAGTAGTTGGCAAAGGTACAGTTCAGATCCAGTCTGGTGGGCGCACACTCATCTTCCTGAATGTGTACTATGTTCCTGGTATGGAAATTAATCTGTTGTCTGTCAGCCAGATTATGAGGAACTCTCCTCAGCTTGATGTAGTGTTCAGTGCGCACAAGTGTTCCATTATTAACAGGGAAACTCGTCTTACAGTTGTTGTTGGCCTAGAGGATCATGGTCTATACAGGCTTCTTGACACTGGTGATTCTCCAGAAGTGGCTCTAGCAGCTCGTGTTTCTCCCGTTAGCACTCTGTGGCATCAGAGATATGGGCATCTAAACATTCAGTATCTTTCTTAGCTATCTTGGGAGGGACTTGTGTCAGGGTTACCTGATATTCAGACTCAGCAGTTGGGAGTGTGTGGCGCCTGTCAAGCTGGCAAGCAACATTGGTCTTCATTCAAGGATGGAGAATCTTGGTGCGCATCTAAGGTACTCCAGTTAATTCATGCTAATATTTGTGGTCCTATGAATACATCTTCAGTTACTGGTTGCAAATATTTTTTGCTTATTGTAGATGATTTCAGTAGAAAGATGTGGGTGTATTTTATAAAAACTAAATCTGATGTATTTAGTATTTTTCAGAAGTTTAAGTCCTTAGTTGAAAAAGAGTCTGGCTGTAATATCATAACTCTTGGGATAGATAACGGGGGGAATTTTGTTCTTCTGCTTTCTCTAACTTCTGTGATAACCATGGCATCAAACGCTAGTTAACCACACCCTACACTCCTCAGCAAAACAGTGTTGTCGAACGCCGCAACCGTACGGTTGTTGAAATGGCTCGTTCCATGTTACAACACAGTAGTGTTCTGAACAAATTTTGGGCTGAAGCAGTGTTTACTGTTGTCTATCTTCTTAACCGATCACTTACTCAAGCTGTTAAGGGGAAGACTCCAGAAGAGGTTTGGTCTGGCCGTAAGCCTAAGATCAGTCACCTCAAAGTGTTTGGCTCGGTTGCATATGTTTGGATTCTAGCTGCTAAGCGCTCTAAGTTGGATTCCAAAAGCCAGAAACTCATGATGACAGGGTACAGTGATCACCACAAGGCCTATAGGCTGATAGATATAGACACTGGTCGTCTTAACTTCAGTAGGGACATAGTATTTGATGAAAATAGAGGGTTCTTTTAGTCTCCTCCTTTTGAGCAGTGCTCTGAGGATCAGTCTCACAGTGTTCTTCTTCTGTTAGGTCCACCTAATGGGAGGGATGATGCAGCATTAGTATTTGATGATGCACTACTTGAGCTTCCTCCAGAAAATAATTCTCTTCTTGATGCGCCTGTTGTTCTTGAGCCTCCTCTACCTTCTCCTAATATTGGTTCTTCTACTCTCTAGCCTGAATGGTGGGCTAAAACTTTGGTGATCTCTGGGATAATGAGCTTCTTGAAGGTAGAACTTCCAGAAATAAGAGCAAACAACAGCCTACAGTCAATTTTGCTCTTATGGCTAACCTACATAGTGTTTTTGAACCTCAAAGCTATTCAAAGGCTAAGGGTATACCTAAGTGGGAACAGGCTATGGAAGCTGAATTCCAGAGTCCTCAAAAGAATCACACTTGGACCCTTTCTGATCTTCCTACAATGAAGAAGCCCATTAGCTGCAAATGGGTGTATAAAGTGAAATACAAAGCTGACGGAACCCTCAACAAGTATAAGGCTCGCCTTGTTGCTCGAGGGTTCTCAAAGAAGGAAGGCATAGACTATGAGGAGACCTTTGCTCCTACATCCAAGATGAGTACCATACGGCTCGTCCTTGCTTTAGCAGCTCAGTTCAGTTGGAAAGTCCATCAAATGGATGTAAAGAGTGCTTTTCTGAATGGTGACTTACAGGAAGAAGTCTACATGACGCAGCCTCCAGGATTCAAGGTTGTCGATCAAGAACAGAAAGTCTGTAGATTAGTCAAAGCACTCTATGGTCTGAAACAAGCTCTTCGAGCTTGGTACATGAAAATTGATCAGTACCTCACAGATCATGGCTTTCAGCGGAGTCCATCTGATGCAATCCTGTATATCAAGCATACTGGTGATGATATTCTGTTTGTAGTTGTCCATGTGGATGACCTTATCATTATCTAAGAAGATGATACATGAGATAGCTGAACTCAACTGAAGACATGTTGCTTCACGCTTCATGTCAGCTCCTAAGGCTGATCATTGGATAGAAGCGAAGTGTGTGCTGCGTTATGTGCGTGAAACTCCTGATATGGACTTCTGTATACTCAGAGTTCCGATCCTGCACTCAATGGTTACACAGATTTTGACTGGGCCAGTTTGGTTGATGACCGTAAATCTACAGTTGGGTATGTGTTTAGTCTGGGAATCAGTGTTGTCACCTGGATTAGTAAGAAGCAGCAGGCAGTGGCTCTCTCCTCGACAAAAGCAGAGTATCGGGGAGCAGTTAAGGCATCTTGTGAGGCAGTTTGGCTTCGACGTATGCTTGCGGATATGCATGTTTCCCAAGCAGGTCCTACTCCCTTGTTCTGTGATAATCAGGGAGTGCTCAAACTTGCCAAGAATCCAGTCTTCCATGAACGAACAAAGCATGTGGAAACCCATTGTCACTACATTCGACAACTTGTTGAAGACGGATCCGTTCAGTTGCTGTATGTTCCCACAATGGAGCAGCCAGCAGACATCTTCACCAAGCCCCTTGGTCCTGATAAGTTTGTAAAATTCAAAGGGTCTATAGGTGTTGTAAATAGATTGAGCATTAAGGGAGGGTATTAGAATAATGCTATTTTAGTGTTTAATGCTCATTCAGATAAGATCGTCTGTGATCTTATTAGCAGTTTCTTAGAAGAAACTTGTTGTTTCTATTTCTTAGTAGAAACTTGTTGTTTCTATTTCTGTAAATACATTTGTATTATTTATTGAGCTTCATTGCTCATTGTAAATCAATTCAATTCATTCATTGATTAATATATAGTTGCTACATCTCCATAATAAGCCGACATGTCCATTGAACTGATGTGTCACCTTTTATGAGCTGACTTGACAATTATATATATTTTGAGGCTGACATGATTGTTCTCTTCATCGTTTTGCTGGCTGATGTCTTTAGGAGGATTGTGCTTGTCTTGGAGGGCTGATCTAGACTCTAGGTTGACTCATATACATTTTATATTTGCTCAAGAAGAGCTCTTCATGACTTTGACTCTTTAATAATAAATCCTAAGGCTCTCAATGGGAGCCATCTATAAAATAAACCTCTTTCTCATGAAACCCATGCAGCAAGGAATAATAATAAATTCATTTTCTTGTTTACAAAAATCATAATTACAATGTCATGAAGACTGAACCTAGTTACACTTTCTTCAACACTCTGCTCCGTTGAACCATGAAGTAATAATGAAGAAGTGATCGAGAGTGAGTCACAAGACCTTACCACTCTCCACTGACAAAGTCAGTCCTTGATCCCAAATCAAATTGTTGAACACCATGCATCCTAGTCATAGGGAGTACGACTGTACACGATGCGTCCATCGGTAGTGCTATGGTCCCTAACCACTTTTCCCAACTCATTGGCCAGATGAGAGGTTGTTAAGTTTAGGTATGTTCTATGCTTAGATCAGTTTATTTCAATTTCATAGTTAGCTCAATATCTTTTCCAGATTAGAAATCACATCAATATTAAAGTAAATTGCAGATAGAACATAAACATAAATCGCATAAGACAAGCCAAGACAAGAGGACCCAAGATGTGGCGCTAGCTAGGGACAAACCCCAATGTGGGGAAACCCTTGATCAATTCTTCTTATATGTTCTTGAATAGTTCAGCAAAGAGAGAGAGATAGTACATTTACAATAGAAGTTAACACTTTGACTTATATAAATAAGATCATAGATCATATCTAAGAAGATGATACATGAGATAGTTGAACTCAATTGAAGACATGTTGCTTCAACTGATTCTCCAAGGTGACTCCTTCACCTATTATTATGCTGCATCTCGTCATCATGTTGCACCTCACCGTGCTGCACCATGTTGCACCCATCATCACAATTTTGGACCTCATGACTGTTGTACCTTATGTTTCATTGTTGTCCCATGTGCCATTGTTAAACCATGTTGTCATATAGCATGTCTCATGTGCTTGCAACACCATGCTTGCCACTGCTATCCATGTTGTCCATGCTTGCCATGCTTTCCATGTTTGCTATTGTCCATGCTTGCTACTGTCATGTCATAGTTGTTGTCACACTTTGCTTTAGCATCCCTTTGTTGTTCCATTTACTAGCACATTGTACCTTGCTGCTGTCTAATAAGTTTGCAGCACCATACTTGGCTGCTGTCCCATTTGCACCCTTGTTGTACCATGCTAACCGTCCATTATTGCTCCTATGAGTGCTCGTTGTCCCATTGTTTGCTACACCAAGCATCATGTCTAGCTGTCCCATTTATCTTAGCATATCTTGTTGTCCCATTTATTATGCAGTTGTCCCTTGCACTGCTGCCTAGATATATGTTGTAGCTGTTGTCCCTAACAATCATAGTATACCTTGTTGTTGTACCCTTTGCCTTGCCATCCCTTGTTGTTGTCCCATGTGTCTGAGCAACACCATGTAGCCCAGTTGTCCCATTTATTAGCATTGTTGTCCTGGGCATGTTTGAGTCCTCAAACTCTCATGCTGCCTTTGTTTTGAGGGTCACCTACAACCCACCTTTTCAACTGTATTAGGCTTGCATATAGGGCATCGTAGGTTAGCGTTAGGGCTCCCTTTAGGTTGTGTTTAGGGCTACCTTTAGATAGCGTTTAGGGCTGCCCTTAGACTTCGTTTAGGGTTGTCTTTTGGACAGCGTTTAGGGCTGAATTTAGACTGCGTTTAGGGCTGTCTTTAGACAACGATTTGGATTGCCTTCTGGCCAGCGTGTAGGGCTGGCCTTAGACTTCGTTTATGGTTGCCTTTAGACAGTGTTTAGGGTTGTCTTTTGGACAATGTTTAGGGCTTCCCTTAGACTGAGTTTAGGGCTGCCTTTAGAAAACATTTAGGGCTTCTTCCTCCTAGATTTCTTTCACACTAGAACCCAAGACAAGTGGAGAGAAATCAAGAGAGAAGTGTGTATGAAATGACTATCAAGTCATCTCCTTTTATACTAAAAATGTTGAGCACATGTGGGGTTTATTTGGTTGTTGGCCGACCTTGACGAATTGTCTTATAACATAAATAAATTCATAACTCCATGAATACTTATCGGATTCGGATGATCTTTAGATCAATCCTACAGCTCTCGATGAGAGGGATCCAAATAAAATTATCAGCTGCCATAAATAAGATGACCCACATGGAGTTTGGCCCTATTTTCCAATTTTAACACTCCCTCTCAACTAGGGAGAACTCCATCCGCTGATCCATCTGTTTGATTGTACTATCTCTGTCAACAATGCCCTGCACTACTATGCTCTATTGAACCATGATGAAGAAGAATTGATCGAGAATGTCTCATACCATTCTCTACTGATCCAAAGTCAGTTCCATATGAAGAGAGTGTGTCATACCACTCTTACTGATCCCAGATCAGTTCCAAGAGAGGTAGTCATATCACTCTTACTGACCCAAAGTCAGTTTCATTGATCCCAAATCAATATCACAAAAGAGTGTTTCAAACCACTCATACTAATCCCAGATCAATGGAGGTCATCCTAGCATAGGAAGTACGGTAGATACAACGATGCGTCCATTGATAGTACTACTATGGTCCCTAACCCCATTTCCCTACTCATTGGCCAAATGATAGGTACTTCCCATGAGTCCCAGACTGCATGGGTAGGATGCCTCGATAGGAGAACCACTCATCTTGTCCATAAGTCACCACGGGGTATCACAGGGAAAGGCTGAACCATTCACCCTGTACACAGCGCACCATTTGGGGAGGTTGAGTCGCCCTATGGTCGCTTGATGCTCCAAGAAGTACCCCAAGCCCCCCGGAGCTCCCAGAGTTCAATGCATGCATCATGTAGGAACCTCATAAGAGGGTCTCACAACGACTCCAAGTCGTTCGGTAAAGTCACAAATTTGACCCTTCCCCGGGGCTTTGACAGAATGATTGCGACCTATACATTAGTCTCAATGTGATGGAGCCTCCTCGCTCATCGACGTACCATATCCCAGATAAGGTAGTATCTGATGTCTATATGCTGGAGCAATCATAGAATATGGGATTCCTCAATAATCGAATCCCCCTCTGGTTGACACAGAAGATCACGGTGGTATCCATCATGTGTACAAATAGCTCACTGAAGAGCTTCCGCAACCAGGCAGCTTCACACAAGGTCATACTCGTAGTTATGTATTCGGTCTCAGCGGTGCTTACAGCAACCAACTTCTGCTTCCTACTCATCTAGGATATCAAACAGAACCCAAAGAGAGTCAGCACCTAGAAGTGCTCTTGCAATCCTTCACACTGCCTGCCTAATCAGCATTCGAACAATCATGCAGCTTCATATTTCCAGCAATGTATCTCAATCCATGAGAAATTGTGCCCCGAAGATAACTTAGAAGATTCTTGGCGCCAATCTAGTGAGACTCAACCATATATGAGCTCATCATGCTAACTGCAAAACATATATCCGAACGAAATTTCACCAAGAACATCAATGTGAATGAGTTTATGAAACTCAAAGGTATTTCCCAAAATAGGTCCAACATCCCTACCACATAACTTCTGAAATTTAAGATCCATCGTGGTAGTCACGGGCTTGCAGTTTACCTTTACACCTCCAGAATCCAACTCCTTCGTGCTTCTGCAAATGAGAGGGTCTGCACCTATTAGAAATAGGTCGTCCTCAGAAGGTGCCGGTATGAGAGGTCTATCATCCACAATCTTCAAGCAATGGTTTGGATCGGCTTTACTCCTAGTGAATTTCAGCTTCATCGGACAACTATCAATCCTCTCTTACTAAGCTCGGGGTGTTTTGCTTCAAGCCATAGAGGGCTTTCCTCCACCTGGATACATGAGATTCCCGATCATGAATCTCAAACCCCTCGAGTTGTTCCAAACCTATGGACCTACTACATTAGGGGAATGGTCCCCTTGTAAGCTTTTCCTTCGGTACATCTCAGACATGTACCTTCATGCTCCTTTTGAATTCAGCTATCCTTGTCACCATTTGACTCACATCGGGTAGGGCCCCATAATAAGTAGACCTCTGATGCTATAGATGAGATGTGACAACTGACATGGTCCCCAATGGACCATCTTGCAACTTGATACAAACTGCCAACCCTGAACTCAAAAGCATCTTTGAAAATTCCATTTTCAAACACGTACCTTTCCATCGATGAATGCCACCCTGTAACCTTTGACTTCCATTGCCGAAATGGACACCAGGTTCTTCTTGCGATCAGGTTCATAAAAGAATAGAGTTACCTCATTCAATTGAGGGGTAACATTCCCTACACCCTTTCCAGGATAGGTGGCATCGACTCCAAGTATAATCCCACGATTGTTTCCATCTCTACCAAATTAGAGAGAGCACCCTTCTATCCGATGAAGTGCCTTGAAGCACTACAATCAATAAGCCAGATTCCCAAAGAGTCTAGGGGAGAGGGCCAATACAAGATAACGCTTCTTTATCTTATCAGAAACAACATTTGATTCTTCATCCCTGGGGTTCCTTGCTTTCCTGAAGAGTCGGTCGTTTCCTTGATGCCCTGCATTACCTGTCATTCCTCTAATCATTGAAGATGTCCCTAGAATGATTGTTATCATCACCTAGTGATGTGTCCCTACCATTCAGACACTCTTTTGCACAATGGTTGAACTTATTACAAACAAGGCATTTGCCTTTCCTTCCACCCTTAGGTCCGGACTTCCCATTGAAGTGATCTTTAGGCCATCAGAAGGTTCCGCTGCGCCATTCTAATAATATTCTCTGCTTCGATTTAACCTTCGGTGAATTTGAAGAGGGATGGGGAATCCATTGATCCTTTTGTTCTTTCCCAACTATCTTTGGTGATTTCTCTTTCACTCTTGCTTGGGCTTTTTCTTCACCTCTTTTTTGGTACCATGTTAAGTTTAGGTATGTTCTATGCTTAGAGCAATTTATTTCAATTTTCATAGTTAGCTCAATATCTTTTCCAAATTAGCAATCACATCAGCATTAAAGTAAATTGCAGATAGAACATAAACATAAATTGTAGAAGACAAGCCAAGACAAGAGGACACAATATGTGGCGCTAGCCAAGGACAAACCCCAATGTGGGGAAACCCTTGATCAATTCTTCTTATATGTTCTTCAATAGTTCAATAGAGAGAGAGAGAGAGAGAGAGATAGTACATTTACAACAGAAGTCAACACTTTGACTTATCTAAATAAGAGCATAGATCATCTCTAAGAAGATGATACATGAGATAGCTAAACTCAATTGAAGACATGCTACTTCAATAGATTCTCCAAGGTGACTCCTTCATCTATCATTGTGTTGCATCTCATCATCATGCTGCACCTCACTGTGCTGCACCATGTGAACCCATCATCACAATGCTGGACCTCATGACTACTGCATTGATGTCTCATGTGCCATTGTTGAACCATGATGTCATACAACATGTCTCATGTGCTTGCAGCACCATGCTTGCCACTGCTATCCATGTTGTCCACGCTTGACATGCTTTCCATGCTTGCTACTGTCATGTCACAGTTGTTGTCCCACTTTGCTTTAGCATCCCTTTGTTGTCCCATTTACTAGCACACTGTACCTTGTTGTTGTCTAATGAGTTTGCAACACCATACTTGGCTGTTGTCCCATTTGCAGCCTTGTTGTACCATGCTAGTCGTCCATTGCTGCTCCTATGAGTGCTTGTTGTCCCACTGTTTGCTGCACCAAGCATCATGCCTAGTTGTCCCATTTATCTTAGCATATCTTGTTGTCCCATTTATTATGCAGTTGTCCCTTGCCACTGTTGCCTAGATATATGTTGTAGCTGTTGTCCCTAACAGTGATACTATACCTTGTTGCTGTCCCCTTTGCCTTGCCATCCCTTGTTGTTGTTCCATGTGTCTTAGCAGCACCATGTAGGCTAGTTGTCCCATTTATTAGCATTGTTGTCCTGGGCATGTTTGAGTCCTCAAACTCTCATGTTGCCCCTATTTTGAGGGTCACCTACAGCCCAACTTTTCAGTCGTATTAGGCCTGCATTTAGGGCAGCGTAGCTTAGTGTTAGGGGTCTCTTTAGACATCGTTTAGGGTTGCATTTAGATCATGTTTAGGGCTGCCCTTAGACTGCGTTTAGGGTTTCCCTTAGACTGTGTTTAGGGCTTCCTTTAGACAGCGATTAGGTCTGCTTTTTGGCCAGCATTTAGGACTGTCCTTAGTTTGAATTTAGGGCTGCCTTTAGACAACGTTTAGGTTTCCTTTTGGATAGCGTTGAGGGCTGCCCTTAGACTGCGTTTAGGGTTGCCTTTAAATAGCGTTTAGGGCTTCTTCCTCCTAGATTTCTTTCACACTAAAACCCAAGACAAGTGGAGAGAAATCAAGAGAGAAGTGTGTATGAAAAGACTCTCAAGTCATCTCCTTTTATACTAAAACGTTGAGCACTTGTGGGGTTTATTTGGTTGTTGGCCGACCTTGACGAATTGTCTTATAACACAAATAAATTCATAATTGCATGAATACTTATCAGAATCGGATGATCTTTAGATCAATCCTACACCTCTCGATGAGAGGGATCCAAGAAAAATATCAGCGGCCATAAATAAGATGACCCACATGGATTTTGGCCCTAGTTGAGGTACTTCCCATGAGTCCCGGACTCCATGGATAGGATGTACGCTCGGGCATCGGCAAGCGAAGGTGAACCACTCATTCTACTCATATGCCATAGTAGAAAGTAAACCACTCACCCTACATACATGTGTCTGCAATCGTAGGGGAAGGTGAACCACTCACCCTACACATGTCAAGAATTATGGGGTATCACAAGGGAAGGTGAACCACTCACCCTGTACACACCGCACCACTAGGGGAAGGTGAACTACTCACCCTGTACATAGTGCACCACTAGGGGAAGGTGAATCACTCACGTTATGGTCGCTCATGTTGATTTCTGGTAGCATTGGATGTGCTCTAAGTCTCAAATTTTGCAGGGAGGCTTAGACACATGCATTCTCCAATACCTAGAAATCGTTTTGGGAAATTCCACTTGGAGATAGTTTTATTAAAATAATTAATTATTTTTAATGGGACCCTAAGTCTAAACATAGGAAACTAAAATAATTAATGGGTAATAATCTAAATTGTGGGTGAAACTTCTAGAAGAAGGCGAAGATGAAGTCAATATGATCCTAGCCATTGATTAGGATCTAATCTGGGTCGTTGATTGATCAACGAGAGGATTATAAGAGGAGGTTTGATGGGCACTTGGAGAATGCACCAGAGGCAGATACTTAGTTGCCCAAGTAAGATCAATTTTCTTAGTGGTTAGAGTTCGATAAGAGAAAATCAAATTAGAGAGAGAGTTGTAGGTGGAAAAGATAGTGAGGGTAATCAACATCAGTCGGGAGTGCAAGGGAAGAAGACACAAATCAGAGGGAGGGTAGCGTAGAAGCTGTGACGCAGGGAGAGATAGTGCAGGGGCAGTTTGACCCTAGGACTGCGTAGGGCAGTTTTGATGTTGGGACATTGTGGGAGAGTGGACGCTGGGACACAATGAGATGCAAAGGGAAGAGGATCACTTCTCATGGGTCAAAAACTTGTCAGGAAGCGTCTGTAAATGCTCCCAGAGCTCAGTGTCCAACTCATGCGGGACCCTCATAGGAGGGTCTTTCCATGACTCCAAGTCTCTCTGGAAGGTTAAGAAGTTGACCCTCCCTAAGGGCTTCGTGAGAATGTCTGCGACCTGCTCATCCGTCCTAATGTGTTGGATCCTTATTGCTCCCCATTGTACCATATCCCAGATAAAGTGGTACCTGATATCAATTTGCTTGCAGCATTCATGGAGCACATGATTTTCTGAAATGCGAATCCCACTCTGGTTGTCACAGAAGATTGCGATGGTATCTAGCACGTGCTCAAATAGCTCAGTAAAGAGCTTCCTCAACCAAACAACTTCACAATAGGCCATACTCGCAGCAATGTATTCGGCCTTGGTGATGCTTAAAGCAACCGATTTTTCTTTCTGCTCATCCAAGGTATTGAAGCAGACCCCAAAGAGAAGCAACACCTAGACGTGCTCTTACAATCCACTACACTGCCATCCCAGTCAGCATCAATATATCCATGTAGCCTCAAATTTCCAGCAATGTATCTTAGTCCATAATGGATTGTGCCCCAGAGATATCTCGAGAGATTCTTAGCAGCGATCCAATGAATGTGATGAGGCTCAACCATAAATTGACTCAACCTGTTCACAACAAAGCATATGTCAGGTCCAGAGTTTACCAAGAACATCAGGGCCCCCACAAGTTGTCGATACTTGGAAGGGTTTTCTAATCCAGGCCCAGTAGCATTTCCACGTAGCTTCTTAAAGTTGAGTTCCATCGAAGTAGACACGGACTTGCAATCCACCATCCCATCTCTCAAGTAGCTTCACAATGTATTTTCCTTGAGAAAGGAAAATCTCACCTGGATTTTTCCAGACCTCCAGCCCTAGGAAGTAGTGCATCAGTCTTAGGTCCTTCATCTCGAATTCGAAAGCCAACTCCCTCTTGCATTGATGAATGAGAGGGTCCACACCTATCAGCAAAAGAACTCGGCAGTCTATTGATGAAGATGATCCCAATGATGTCTCTATTGTAGCCTCGACATAATGAAAACAATGCTCAGGATTACACGAAGTGACAAGGGTTACATTCTTGACATCTCTATCCTAGTATACAGATTTGTCTATATTGCAACAAGCATAATGTAATGCTCTTGATGTTATCATGATGATGAAAGAAATCTTTGTAAGGACAGTGGTGCTCGATATACTTGTGAAAGGCAATATATAGTCACAATGAGTCAATACTTAGATCCACCCTCTAGTGATCTCAATGTGAACATATATCTCAGAGGCAGTCCCAAATATGCAGTAATAAAAGAAACAGTGATCACCATAGTAAAGAGGGTTAGTCTCAACAAAGGTAAGACACAAGGATCATGATCTTACAGTGCAGTGAAGTGCAGTCAAGATCTCAAGGAAGGTGTAGAAGATCATATCAGCCTCAAGGTGTAGTCATGGTGCATGATGCTCTCAACAGCCTTGTAGCAGTGATGAAGTTCTTGGAGGTGCAATGGTGATGACTTTAGAGGTGCAGCAAGATGATGATCTCAGCAATTTTCAAGCAAGAGGATTGATTTCTTTGTCTTGGAGAGGCTGAATGTGTCAAGGGTCATGGTCTTGGTATTTGTCAAGGGAATCTCTATAAGAAGAATTTATGTGTGGGTTTTCCTCTCCAAGAGGGAGAGGTTTTGGCCCTGGCAGAAAGCCAAACATTTGTGTTCTTGTCTCTTTTGTTTTTTATAGCAGTTTGATGAAGGAAACACACATACTCATAATGAATGAAACATTAAACTAATATAGTTTTTGTAAAAGCCTCACAAATTGTTATCATGTTATACGGGTTTCCCAAATACCCAAAAGACACGTGTTCATTTGGAAGGAGAGGCCGACTTATGGATATTCATCCAATTACTCATAAACTTGTTTTATATATGGAAAATTTCATAAGAGAGACCGTACCCATTGAGGTCCCACATCCACGTCATCAATCACAATCACAACTTTTGGAGCTCTCGCAATCGCAACCTTTAACATCACTGATGTAAAATAGTCGATACTCATACTGTCGATGAAGCAGACACGATATAATATTAAACAGTGGTCAATAGATCCATCGGGTCCACAACTCCATCGCAATCGACGGTCGAGTTCACAAGTCTCATCGCAATCAGTGGTCTGATGGTGACAACCCTTTATGATTTGCGTAACCTTCAATACTCGGATGCAATACTACATAAAGGTGTATTCTAATGGAGTTGTTGGGTACACATATTATATCGCAATTGACATTTTGAATGGAACATGATTATGTGAACATAATGGTTTGCGATTATGCGATGGATGCGATACTATATTGAGTTGTATTGCAATGGTGCAGTGGGTCTGCAATGATATCACAATCGTAGTTTTCAAGTGTGAAATTCCTTTGTGATACATAACTTCTGATGTGGATGCGATATTTCATTAAGGTGTATTATAATGGTCCAATGGGTCTGCATATTGCAATAAGCGGATTTGTACGTGACAAGGCTTTAAAGCTAGCGATATGGCAGATGCGATATTTCTTTAGGGCGTGTTGTAATGGGACCATCGGGTCCGTAACTCATATCGCAATCGGGGATTTCAGTGTAACAAGGCTTCAATACTTGCGGCGTAGCAGATGCGATATTGTATTGAGGTGTGTTGTATTTGAGTGATTGGGTCCATATCGCAATCGGGGGTTTTGAGCAGTGTTACATAACTTAATATAATAGAACCGCCGATAAAGTTCCTCTAATGATATTGTTAACTCCTCTCGGCTCTTCCTCTTGGGCATATGCATTTTAAAGGGTTTCCAACGACTTCTTCCTCTTACTCTTGGGTTCTCGCTCCTGTGACTTCTCTGTGATTTCTTCTCACTCTTCGCTCTTCCGATAGCTCTTCTTCCGATGATGTGTTCTTCTTTGCTCCTCTGATATCGTTGTTGCTCCTGTGGCTTATCTTCCTATGACCTCCGATAACTCTTCTTTGATTGCTCCTGTTCTTGAATTCAATGGCTTCCTTGATGGCTTTCCTCCTTGGCTTCTTGCTCCTATTGCTTCACGGATCTGCTTCTCCTTGGCATCACATCATCATTTGGTATCCCTTAATATTTCCATATTGACATCAATGACAATCTAGATCGACAATCTCCCCTTTTGTCATTGGTGACAATACTCTTCTTCTCTCCCCTTTTGACATCAATGGCAAAGGAGTGCACAAGGACTCCTCCTGTCGAACTGCTCCACATGTCAAACTACTCCCCCTCTCATGGGGCATCTTAATAATCGGTTTAGTGTGATGTTAAAGCAATAATCCCCATCTTTTGACAGAGATGTTCAAATGCTTCTCAAGGAAGAGGTTTGGTGAAAATATATGCAATTTGTTCCTTAGTATTGATATATTCAAACTTGATGTTTTGTTCAACCACCTGTTCACGGAGAAAATGATACTTGATTGGTATATGTTTGGTCTTTGAGTGCATCACTAGATTTTTTCTAAGACTTATGGCACTTGTGTTGTCACAATAGATGGTGATTGTTTACTTAGTTTTTATGTTGACATCATTCAAGGCTTCCTTCATCCATAGTATTTGTGTACAAAAGTTAGCTGCAGCTATATATTCGGCTTCAACTATAGAGAGAGATATAGATGATTGTTTTTTGCTGAGCCAAGCTACTTGGAAATCTCCCATAAAATATGCATTTCCACTGGTGCTTTTACAATCATCCATGCTTCTAGCCCAGGCAACATAGGTATAAGTTGTCACTGTAGTATTTGTGCTTTTGGGATACCAAAGATCAAAGTCAGGAGTTCCTTTCAAGTATCTAAGAATTCTTTTCACAACCAACATGTGGGATTGCTTAGGAGTTGATTGAAATCTTCCCACCATTCCCACTGCTTGCATAATGTCGGGCCTTGTAGTAGTTAAGTATAAGAGAGCTCCAATTATTGACCTATAAAGAGTTGCATCTACCAGGGGGGATTCATCATCTTTGCTTAATTTGCAATTTGTGGTCATCGATGTGCTCATAGGTGCACATTCTTCCATTCCATATCTTTTAAGCATGTCTTTGAGATATTTTGTTTGAGAGATAAACATGCTTGTTGTGGTTTGCGATACTTGTAGTCGAAGGAAGTAGGATAGCTCACCAATCATTGGCATTTCGAATTATTTTGACATATTTTGAGCAAACTCATGGCTCATTTCATCATTATCACTAGCAAAAATCAGGTCATCAACATATACAAGGGTGATTAGTAATTTATCTTCATCCATCTTCATGTAGAGATTACTTCCTGCCACCCCCTTTATGAAGTTTTGTTGTTGTAGATAGTGATCCAATCTTGCGTACCACGCTCTAGGAGCTTGTTTTAAACCGTATAATGGCTTTTTCGACTTACATACAAAGTCTTTTCCTTCTACTAGATCAAAACCTTCTGGTCGCTCCATGTAGACTTCTTCCTTGAGTGCCCCATTCAGAAATGTTGATTTTACGTCCATTTGATAGAATTTGAATCCTTTTGAGCATGCAAATGCTAAGAAAATCCTTATAGCTTCCATACGAGCTACCAGTGCAAAGGTTTCTTCAAAATCAATTCCTTCAATTTGTGAATAACCTTTACAGACAAGTATTGCCTTATTTATGATGATTTGTCCATCTTCATTCATTTTGTTTTTGAACACCCACTTAGTTCCAATTATATTTTTATCCTTTGGACGAGGTACCAACTCCCATGTCTCATTTTTCTCGATTTGAGACATTTCTTCTTCCATGGTTTCCACCCAATGAGGATCCTTGCTTGAGTAAAAGTTTTTGGTTCTATCATAGATAGGAGAGCAACATCATTTCTTTGGTGTACTTGTCACCCTTCTTTGAGTTTGTATTCCTTCATATACATTTCCAATAATCTGCTCTTCCAGGTGATGTTTTTGGAGGAATTTTACTTTTGAAGGAGTTTGAGATGGTTCTTTTTCTTTTTCTTTTTCTTTTTCTTGATCTTTTCCTTCCTTTTCAGGTTACTCTTCGCTTTCTTCAATAAAGGAGTCAACTTCATGATCTTCGATTTTCTTTTCTGGAAGCCCTTCATAAATCTTCACATCAATACTTTCCACTATTTTCCGTAGTCGATTGTTGTAGCACTTGCTTTGCTTCTGGTAGAATACCCAAGAAATATTCCTTTGTCAACCTGAGAATCAAATTTTCTTGGTAAATCATCATTGATCTTTATGAAGCATTTGCTTCCAAAAATCCCGAAGTATTTTATTGAATCAAGTCTTCCTTTCCATAATTCATAAGGAGTCTTCTCATTATTTGGTCTTAGTTGAGTTCGATCCAAGGTATAAACTGTTGTCCCGACTGCTTCTTTCCAAAATTTTGGCTGCAAGTCAGCTTCTAGTAACATAGTTCTGACCATTTCTTCAATAGTTCGGTTTCTCCTTTCAACTACCCCATTTTGCTTAGGTGTTCTAGCAGCGGAGAGCTCTCTTTCGATTCCATCCAAAATTCATCAAATTCTTTTGATGTGAATTCTCCTCCTTTATCCGTTCTAAGACATTTAATTTTGGAATCCTTTTCATTTTCTACAAGAGCATTAAGATTCTTAAAACATTCAAATGCTTCAGATTTATATTTTATGAAATATACCCACATCATTCTAGTATAGTCATAAACAAATAAAGCAAAATACCTTTCTCTTTGGAGTGCTAGAGTTCTAGTCGGCCCACATAAATCTGCATGAATGATCTATAGAGGTTTTGCTGTGGAGAACTCCTTAGTCTTGTGGCTGGTTCTAGTTTGCTTTCCATGTTGACATGGGCCACATACAACTTGATCTGGTTTGGACATCTTTGGAATGTCCCTTACTACATTGATTTTGTTGATATTGATCAAGTTATCAAAACTTGTATGCCCCAGTCGCTTATGCCACAACCATCTTTCATCTATTTTACTTAGATAACATTTATCTTCTTGAATTTTGTTCAGAATGTAGACCTTATCTGATGTTTTAACCCCTTCCGCCACAAGTTCTCCTAAGGAAGAGTTCCTTATTTCACAATTTGTAGTGTTGAAGACAACATTATGTCCTTGATCATAGATTTGGCTAACACTCAAGAGATTGTGTTTGAGCCCATCTACTAGCAAATCATTTGGAGTCTTTCCTTTTCCATTAATAAGGGTAATGGTTCCTTTTCCAACAATTTTGGCAAACCCACTTCCAAAGGATACATTTCCTTTTTGTTTAATGAGACAAACTTCCTTTTGTCACCTATCATATGTCTGGAGCACCCACTATCCACAAACCAAAGATTTTCCTCACTGTGAGCACATAGAGCTAGACCACATTTATCCGTATTGGGATTTTCATCTTTTGCTTCTCTACTTTTGAGGGGCAATTTTGTTTGCTATGTCCATTATCATTACATAATGAGCAAATTGGATCAAATTTGGCTAAAGGATCAAACGAGTTGAAGGTCTTGATTTGTCCTTTCCCTTTGAGACTACATGGTTTGTTTGTCTGATCCTTCAATCTTGGTGCTTCATTCTTACGAGCCATGCAATGTTTAGCTTGATGACGAAAATGTTTACAATAATAACAATGCCCAATAAAGATAGTTTGGTACCTGTTATAATAGCCATGATTTGAATAAACCTTCTTTCTCGGAGTTGTTCTTTCTTCATTCTTTGGATTTGAGTCGGGCCTTTCATGAGATGATTTTTCTTCTTTTGGATTGCTGCAAAGTACAACAGCATAAATTCTTGTATTATCCTTAGCACTTGATGAAAAACTGATCCCGAACTTGTCACTTTGATATTTCTGAGTGTTGAGAATGTGATCAAGTGTTTGAGAACTTTGCCAAATTCTTTTGATTTGTTGCATTTCCTTTTTTAGAGATACTATTTCAGCTTCATGTCTTTCACATATAATTTCCCCCCTACTTTTAGCTTCCTCTTTGTCAGTTTTAAGAGAGATAACCTTCTTTCGTAACTCCTCATTTTCTTCAATGGTACTTATTAGTAATTCATTTGTATCTTCTTCGTTTTCCTGTCTTGGTTCATCATCTTCAGTGAATGCCATAAATAGTACTTCCTTGCTTCCAGCATAGTCATTTTCTTCATTTAATTCGTTATTACTTTCTTTTTGATGGAAGATATCTTTGGATGATTTCTTCTTGATGACCACATATTCATCCTCATCAGATTCATCTTGTTTAGAGAGGAAATTTTTCTTAGTAAATCCTTTCTTTTTGTATATCCTTCCTTCCTCATCATCACTGTCATGCTTATGAGGACATTTTGCAGCATAATGACCTATTCTTCCACAGTTGAAACAAATAAGAGGATGCTTACCTTTTAGCTTGGATCATTTCTTTAGTCTTCGTACAAATTGCGCCAATTTGGATTCAACATCGGAGTCATCACTGTTGGTATTCCATCCTTTTCCCTTTTTTGATTTTGAGGCCTTGAATGTTGCATCTTTGGAACTTGGGATTCCTTTTCTCATCTCATAGGCAATGAGGATTCCATGAAGTTCATCCATTTTGAGAGTATCTAGTTCCTTCATTTCTTCTATAGCACTTACTTTGGAGTCAAATCTGTTTGGGAAAGATCTTAAGACCTTTTGAAGAAAAATGCTTTCTTCAATCTTTTCTCCCAATCATTTAAGAGAGTTGACTACATCAACTACTTGGAGGAAGTATGATGCAATATCTTCTTCATCATCCATTTGCAAACTTTCGAACTGCCTCCTATGAGTTTAAAGCTTTGCCTTCTTAACTTTGGAGTCCCCATCATATAAGTTAACCAACTTATCCCATACTTCTTTGGCTGAGTCACAATTCAAGACTTTCGTAAACTCAGAATCAATAATTCCACTGGTAATGGAATTTAGAGCTTTGGCATTTGCAATGTACGCTTTCCTTTCATCTTGATCAGTAGGAAGAGTGGGAGGGGCATTGTACCCATTCAAAACAGCGTTCTAAACTTCAAGTCCAAGGGACATTAGTTAGTAGGACATTCTCTTTTTCCAAAAACCAAAATTAGTACCATCGAACAAGGGAAGCCTTCCTGTCATTTCTTGATTCTTCATTGTAACTAAGAATCCTTCTTCCAGTTGTTAGGTTGATTCTGAAGAAGCTGGCTCTGATACCAATTGTTGGAAATACTGAGAGGGGGGTGAATTAATATTTATTTTCAATTTTTATTATTACCAGTTTAGATTCTTTACAATTTTAATCAAAGAAATGATTTTATTAAAATATAGAAAAATATTGAATACAATATCTAATGAATTTTTCCAAGCACCAACTTGGACTTTGATGAGGCTCCAACCTCTAGGGCTCCGACCCTATCTTACCAAGGCACCAACCTTGAATTTAGGAGCACCAACTCCAAGGACACCAATCCTTCCAATTCTAAGGCACCAACCCCAAGGGCTCCGACCCTATAGTTTTACTCTGTCAAGAAATGCTTGATTGTATTATACTGCACCCTGTTTTTGTGATCTTTGTAACAGATCGTTGTCTGCACTACATAACCGCTTCAGGAGTGACTGCATCTTCACGAGCCATTTATAGAGATTAACCCAACCAACAGAGTTTCTTGACTTTCGGCTTCCTTCTTTTTGCTAGACCTTCGACTTTCTTCTTCAATGCTGGATCTTTGAATTTCGTCTTCAACCTTCGGCTCTCTATATTTCTTTAAGTTCACGAGTTATGAATTGTTGATTCTTCTGTGTGCCCAATGCCGATATCGATGCTTAAGGTGACGTATTATAACTTTTATTTATACGATTTCCCAAATACCAAAAAGACACGTTCATTTGGAAGGAGAGGTCGACTTATGGATATTCATCCAATTACTCATAAACTTGTTTTATTTATGGAAAATTTCATAGGAGAGATTGTACCCAATGAGGTTCCACATCCACGTCATCAATCGCAATCACAACTTTCGGAGATCCCGCAATCTTAACCTTTAACATCACCAATGTAACATAGCCAATACTCATACTGCCAATCAAGCAGACACAATATAATATTAAATAGTTGTCAATAGATCCGTTGGGTCCACAGCTCCATCGTAATCGGCGGTCGAGTTCACAAGTCTTGTCGCAATTGGCGGTCCAATGGTGACAACCCTTTATGATTTGCGTAACTTTCAATACTCGGACACGATACTACATAAAGGTGTATTCTAATGGAGTTATCAGGTCCGCATATTATATCACAATCGACGTTTTGAATGGAACATGATTATGCGAACATAATGGTTTGCGATTATGCAATGGATGCAATATGATATTGAGTTGTATTGCAATGGTGCAGCGGGTCCGCAATGATATCGCAATCGCAGTTTTCAAGTGTGACATTCCTTTGTGATACATAACTTCCGATGTGGATGTGATATTTCATTAAGGTGTATTATAATGGTCCAGCGGGTCCACATATTATATCGCAATCGACGGATTTGTACGTGACAAGGCTTTAAAGCTAACGATATGGCAGATGCGATATTTCTTTTGGGCGTATTGTAAGGGGACCATTGGGTCCATAACTCATATCGCGATCGGGGATTTCAGTGTAACAAGGCTTCAATACTTGCGGCACAGTGGATGCAATATTGTATTGAGGTGTGTTGTATTTGAGTGATTGGGTCCGCAATGCATATCACAATCAGGGGTTTTGAGCAATGTTACATAACTTAATATAATAGAACTGCCGATAAAGTTCCCCTGATGATACTATTAACTCCTCTCAACTCTTCCTCTTGGGCATATGCATTTTAAAGGGTTTCCAACTACTTGTTCCTCTTACTCTTAGGTTCTCTCAACTGTGATTTCTTCTCACTCTTCCGCTCTTCTGATAGCTCTTCTTCCAATGATGTGTTCTTCTTTGCTCCTCCAATATCGTTGTTGCTCCTGTGGCTTATCTTCCTGTGACCTCCGATAACTCTTCTTTGACTGCTCCTGTTCTTGACTTCAATGGCTTCCTTGATGGCTTTCCTCCTTGGCTTCTTGCTCCTGTTGCTTCACGGATCTGCTTCTCCTTGGCTTCACATCATCATTTGGTATCCCAAAATATTTCCATATTGACATCAATGACAATCTAGATCAACAATATTTTGTTGGTTGGAGAGTTCGGGAGATTTTCGGATTGTATTTGCTTTCTTCTCCATACTTATGTGACTTTCTTCTCTGGCATGGTTCTAGCTTGTGTAGGAGCCCAAGTCAAGTTACAATCATGTGCCATATGACCAATGTTATGACACTTGAAGCATTCTATGTTGTTCATGAATAAGAATTCATGATTTCTTCCTGCAAAATTTCTTCTCGGAGATTGTCAGGGACCATAATATCTATCTTTGTGATATGCCCTACAATCTTTTGCCATGTGTCCAAAGTTTGTACAAGTATAACAATAACCAAGAAATAAACTTTGGTACCTGGGAGATGGAGATTTCCTTGATGTACTTATGAAGTCTTTCTGCCTTGAGATTCTTTGATGATATTCATTGTCTTTTGTATTCTTGACACCATCTGCAAGTCTTCTTGGAGTAATATTTCTTCCATAGTTGTCTTGACTCTTCTCCTTGCCTTTGCTGGAACTAGGAGCATCAACATTTCTTTCTGGCTTCCTCACATTCTTGTTGTTTGAAGCATTATCATTCTTTCTTAAGGATTCATCTGTATAGCCAAGACCTGATTTATCAAATGGAGATCTTTGATGGCTGAGCATGTCATCCAAGGCTTGAGAGCTCTTCAAGATTTTTTCCATTCCTTCAACCTTTTTCCTGAAGGAGACAATCTCTTCTTCCAATCTTTCGCAATCATTATTCTTCTTAGCAAGTTGTTTCTCAATCTCTTCCTTGATACAAGTTGCTTCATTTGCTTCTATTTTAAGGGAGATGATATCTGACTTCATTTTGAAGATTTCTTCATTTTCTTTTGCTAGACTTCTCTCCATTTCTTCCTTGATCCTTGTAGCTTTACATGTTTCGGCCTTGAGAAGGTTGATGTTAGATTTTAGTTTGAAGATTTCTTCATCCTTTGCTTTTAGTTGACATATCATGGTGTTTCTTTCCTTTTCTACTTCATCAACCTGTCCTTCTATGATTGCCAATGATTCCATCGTCTTCTCAGCTCCTTGTCCCATTTTTCTTGCTTCTTCTAGTAGAGATTTAAGAGAGGAGACCTCTTCCTTGTATTGACAAATCTTTGTTTCAAGTTTGTTCAAGCTTTTGTACCTATGTTCAAGGTGGCTTGACAAGTTATCTTCCCATTTCTTTGCCTTATCCAATTGATTTGTCATGGATATGACTTCTTCATGATGCTTTCTTTTGTTTTGATGAAATTCCTCCTTAAGCTTGGCAAGCTCTTCATCCCTTTCTTGTACTTGAAGCTTGACAAGGTCAACTTCCTTCCTTGTTTGGTCTTGGTCACCAAATAGTGCTTTCTTCTTAAGTTCCTCATTTTCCTTTTTCAGAGTGATAATCTCTTCCATGGCAGCCATAAGTTTAGTGAGGAGATCTTCAAAATCTTTTTCATTCTCTTCATCTTCTAGGTCTTCTTTAGCCTTGATGTCATCATTTTTATTTTCAGCTTCCATGATGGGTTCTGGATTTCCTTCTTGCTTTCCATCATCTTCTTGACTAGTGTTCATGGTCAATGCTCCTTTTCACTGAAGGTCATGAAGTTTTTCCCTTATACCCTTTGCTGATGAACACTTTTCTAAATTGTCCTTTATAGAATTTGGTAGCCCATTCAAGATTGCCTTCCTTGCTTTTGCATTGTACTCCTTGGATTCTTCATCCATCATGTTATCAATAATCAATGATTTCCAGACTTCAATGCCTTGAGTCTTTAAGAAATTCCTCATTCTTGCTTCCCATATATCAAAGTTTCCATTGAACAATGGAGCCTTCACAAATTGATTGATTTCAACTTTAGTGGTTGAGGGAGACACATCTTTAGGAGGATTGGAGACTTTCTTCCTTGGCTTCACCATTTGTGTTCTAATTGATCAACCTTCAAGCTGTTAGGCTTTCTGTGAAGGTACTAGCTCTGATACCAATTATTGGGAATCATGATTGCCATTAGACCAAAACCCACAGGTGTTGGTCAACGATCACATCTCCAGAGATAAGGATCCATGAGGCGATTAGTCCATGTCATAAAACACATAGGGAACATTGGTTTATCCAATGTCCAACAAGTTGCAATGGGTAGGAGCGTCAGAGTCTAAGCAGTGCAAAGTAGACTTGACAACAATGCAGATGGCACAGAGCATAGGTCAGCAACATCGCAGTATATTCAGAGGGTCAGTGCAGAGACTAGCAGCAATCATGCTCCAAAATTCACGTGGTATCATACTGAACACAATTAGTTCAGTAATTTTGAAGGCTTTTCAGTTGTTGATGGAGTAGAAACAATCATTTTCAATGCAGTGGCAGTGCTAGCAGCAGCACAGATGTAACACTTGAGATGGAGCTATAGTACAGGTGCAATGTTGATAGTGGTAGTGTCAGCATCAATACAGTTGCAGAAGCAGAGCAGTAGTTGGTGGACAACATGTCAGACATCAGTAGCGCAAAGGATGATGCTTCAAAGTCCGAGCAGTATGTAGTAGGGTATATTGCTAGAGCACATTCCTTGCTAAGAGGGAGTGTTGATTTGGAGTAGCATCAGATGTGCTCTAGGCCTCAAATTTTGCAGGGAGGTTTGGGCACATGTATTCCAAAGAACCCAAAAAACATTTTGTGAAATTCCACCGAGAAACGATTTTATTAAAATAATTAATATTTTTTAATGGGACCCTAAGTCTAAACCTAGGAAATTACAAATATTAATGGATATTAATCTAATTGTGGGTGTAACTTCTAGAAGAAGACAAGGATCAAGCTAAAATGATGTCAGCCATTGATTAGCTTTTAATTTGGGTTGTTGAATGTCAACGAGAAGATTATTTAAGGGAGCTTGAGGATCATTTGGAAAACACACCGAGAGATCAAGAGATCGAATTTCTGAAGTGAGAAATTCTCAGGAGAAAATTTTGATAAAGTAGATTTCTTGCAGTTGAGGGGTAGGGATAGTTGGGTTGGAGTATCTTCTCCAAAACCTAGGATACACAGCAGATAGAGAGGCAAAGAGGCACCAGAGGGGTTGACGCTGAGCTAGAAGGGCTGAAGCGGAGGCAACTTAGTCACCCACATAGAAGTATGAGTTTTACAGAGGAGCTAACATTTCTGAGCCGGGAGGGATGGAAACTGCTCCAGAAGGTGAGACGTTTCCTATTTGAGTTGACGCGGAGCCTCAAAGAGCTCCACGCAGGCCCACACAGTTACTGCGCAGGGGCAATGTAATTGTAGCTAGGGACAATTGGTTCAGTTGTCGGAACAATCGGGACTTGCCAGGTAGAGTGAGGTAAACTAACAAATTTCTTCTGCCAATTTATTTCTCTGTAGTTGGATTAATGGGAGGGAATCCAGAGTTGCATTCAGAAACTACTGCTTAAAAATAATAAACCCTAAGAATTGTTGCACCGGTTTTCCCGCAATGGGTTTTTTCGGGGACATTTGTCCAAAAACAACGATGTCATTTGTGTCGTATTTTCTTTGTTGTTCAGTCTCTTGTTTCACATAATATTTAATTAAGTGAAGGTTACAGTGTATATGTTTCGATATTTGCCGTAGGAAACTGCAAATAATTTGGTTGATTAATTTAAGTAAGGATTCCGGTTTAAGAATTTTCACACCTTGTACTCTCCAGCCCAGGACAAATTCCCTCTTCTCGATACTATCTCTGCCCCTCACTGCAAAAGATCACTCTCGAAAATCTCTCTGGCAGTTGCTCTGCTTCGGAAAATCGAACTTTTGATCTTTGTGTGTGTGTGTTTTCCAAGTGCCCATCAAACATTCTCTTATAATCCTCTCGTTGATCAATCAACGACCTAGATTAGATTCTAATCAATGGTTAGAATCATATTGACTTCATCTCTGCCTTCTTCTAAAAGTTTCACCCGCAATTTATATCAATACCCTTCAATTATTTTAATTTTCTAAGTTTAGACTTAGGGTCCCTTTAAAAATAATTAATTATTTTAATAAAACTGTCTACAGGTGGAATATCCCAAAATAATTTTCGGGTATTGGAGAATGCATGTGTTTAAGCCTCCTTGCAAAATTTGAGACTTAGAGTACATTCGATGCTACCAGAAATCAACACTTTCTGCATAATTTCCATTCGCATGCATGCGTTAAATCTACAAATCTTAAAGTTTAATAAAACTTCAATAGTGTAGAATCTCAAACTTTTAATATAATATTATCAGATCTATTGTGACAAGCTATCTAGTGAAATATCCACGACAGTTTACGGATCAAAAAACATGTAGAATGATGAATTAGATATAAAAATTATAAAAAACATGGATTACACCATATAACATCAATCATCTAAAAGTTATAATCTTCATCAACCACGTCCACAAGTTACAAAGTTCTCATTTATATAGCATGTAAGGGTGCACATCACCAAAATAACATTGAGTGTAATCCATCTCTGAATTGAAAATACATCAACAAATAGGCTCTAGATGGCCTCTAGCATCCAAAAAAATCATGCCACAACAAATAGCTACATATCATCAAAATCATTTCCTATCTTGGGACCTCTGTCATTAATATCACCCTCTAAGAAATTAACATAAGATAGAAAAAATGTAGCATGTCAAGTCAAGATTTTGTTTGAGTGATGGGTCATGATAGAGGAGTTTGACAACCAATGTCACTAACATGAAGGTACATAGAGGGCTTGGTGCTCTTGATTAAATATGACTCCCATACCCTAGTACATGACAAAATCTAAAGGAAACATTGCAATCCCCCCAATCTTGAAATCCTGAAAAAATGATAAGTCTGCTAGATTTTGAGTGAGATCTAAAATTCTACTTTTTCCATATGAAATCCAATGAGGTTGGAACCATTATCAAACATCCTAAGTCATTTCATGGTAATGTTAAAAATTTAAGTAAATGAAAATAAAAGATAAAGAAGAATGTCACTTTCACTTTAAGAATTTAACATTACCATGAATTGCATATAAATACTAGGGCCATAAGCTTGAATATTAGGATGCCCTACTAAAAAAATATTGTCTCTTTGAAAAAAAATTGTGTTTGGAACATCTTTGTGACAAAAAAATTGTGAAAGAAACCAGGGAGCGATTTTTTTTTTGCAGGAACACTATGAGAGTGAATTTCATGAGCGCGCTCCCGGGTTGCTCCCGATTTGCTCCCGCTCAAAGCGTCCTCCGGGAGAAATTCGAAGGGGAGGGGGAGTCGCTCCCTCGTAACCCCAATTTGATTTATTATCATTTTCAAGGAGGTTAGGCAGGTGATTGAAGTCACCTTCAAGTTGGAGCCTCAAAACACTTCAAGGTGGTAGGGTGGTGCTAGAGTGTTGGAGCATCCTTTCAGTTGTTTGTTGATAAAACCAAGGCATTGGAGTGTTCTTCCAATTGGCGCTGGAAAATTGAATGCTTCTCTAAAGTACTAGGGATTTGGGGCTTCCTATTTCAGTTGGAGCTGAAGCATTTGAGGTATTCATATATTATTAGATGACTGTTCGATGGTTTTTTGTCTGGGAGAGGGTTTTCCACCTAAAAGTTTGTGTTTACTGTTTATTTATATTTTGAATTGTTGCTAAAGATGAATCAAATACTCTGTAAAGATTAATAAGTTACTATTGACAAGAAATACTCATTCACCCCCCTCTCAGTATTTCCAACAACATCAACCTCACAGAGCACATTCCTAGGCCCTACCTAGGTATGAGGATGTGTGGGTTCCAAATCCTAATGAACCAATGCTCCGTTGAACCCAAAGAAGGGAGGTGGAATAGGGTTACATAATGTAAGATGCAAAGTGGTCTATGAGAATCCTGTGTTCCATGATCGCTCCAAGCAAATTAATATCAAGTACCACTTTATCCGAGATATGGTACAACGAGGAGAAATAAGGCTCCAACATATTAGGACGGATGAGCAAGTCGCAGACATTCTCACGAGGCCCTTAGGGAAGGTTAAATTCTTAACCTTCCGAGAGAGACTTGGAGTTGTGGAAAGACCCTCCTATGTGGGTCCCGCATGAGTTGGACATTGAGATCTGGGAGCTCCTGGGGCTTGGGGTACTTCATGGAGCTATGAGTGACCATAGGGTAAGTGATTGACCTTCCCCTAGTGGTGCACTATGTACAAGGTGAGTGTTTCACCTTCCCCTGTGATAACCCATGATGGTTGACATGTGTAGGGTGAGTGGTTCACCTTCCCCTACGATTGACATATGCATAGGATGAGTGGTTCACCTTCTCCTATGGCATATGCGCAGGATGAGTGGTTCACCTTCTCCTGTCGATGCCCCAACGTAAATCCTACCCATGGAGTACAAGACTCATGGGAAGTACCTCTCATTTGGCCAATGAGTTGGGAAAAGTGGTTAGGGACCATAACACTACCGATGGATGCATGGTGTACTATTGTACTCCCTATGAATAGGATGAATGGTGTTCAACAACTTAATCTGGGATCAAGGACTAACTTTTGTCAGTGGAGAGTGGTAAGGTCTTGTAACTCACTCTTGATCACTTCTTCTTCATTATTACTTCATGGTTCAGCAAAGTAGAGCAAAGCAGAGCAGTGATGACAGAGATGATACATGACGACAGGATGGCATGATGATGACAGATGGATTGGCAGGTGGAATTCTCCCTAGTTGAGAGGGAGTGTTAAAATTGGCAACTAAAGCCAAATTCCACCTTGGGACAACTCATATGATGGAGATGATTATTGCATTGGATTCCTCCCTTGGAGAGGTCCAAGATTGATATAAAGATCATCTCATTCGGACAAGCAAAAGTGTTATTTTGAATTTATTCTCTCACTTGTACAAATTGTTCAGGTCGACTTCAGCTTAATGTAGGCTCAAGAAGCCCAATAGATGTGTCTCTTCACCCACATCAAAGTGTATAAATAGAAGAGACCTCTCTCCTCATTTGGACATCAATCACTCCATTATTCTTCTCTCTCTACAACAGATTGGTTTGTACAGCTTGGGGATATTCTCTCTCTCTCTCACATGCGACTAGGAGGACTATTTTTTTTAGTCAAAACAGAACCAAAAATTTCAAACTGTTGACCAGCATTGACCACTGCTAATTTGACCGAATTTCATTGTGTTTTTGGAGGTAGAATTTCACTCTTTTGAGGCTGCATTGATTGACACAAAAATCGAGGTGTTTTGGGACTGTTTGACCAGCGTTGACAGCTGGGTTGTTTGACCACATGGCTGATAGTTGTTTGACTAAGTTTGACCAGTATTTATAGGACTGTTTTGGGTTGACTTTGGCTCTTGATGGAGGCCAAATTAATCTGCTTTTGACCGAGCTTCAAAGGAGGTGACTTGCTGTTGATTTGATCAGCGTTGACTTTCTAGGTAGGGCTGAAGTTTTACTGCAAAATTTGATAGGGTTGATTTGACTTTGTATTTGAGCTAGTCTATTTGAATTTTGTACTCCCTCTTGTTTTGGCTTGTCTTCTACATATGTTTTTCTGTTCTATCTACATTTATTATTAATGTGATTAATGGTTGATGTGATTGTTGTTGAAGAAAGTGTATTTAAGTTCGGTATTTGGAAGTGTAACTTTGTTCTTTGTACTTGACAAGAAAAAGAAATATTATTTTTGTAAATTATTCAAATGAGTTTCTTGCTCATTCCATAGGTCTAGGAAAGTCAAAGAATCAAATTCATGTTAAAGAGCTCTTCTTGAGCATGAATATGGGTCAACCTAGTGTCATGTAGCCCTCCAAGACAAGCACCATCCTCCAAAGAAGAAGACTGCTAGCAAAAGATGTGAAAGACAGTCAATTCAGCTTCAAGGTATATATAGATGACATGTCATCTCAATAAAAGGATGCAATGGTTCAAGTTGGCTTACACACTCAACAAACCACTATATATATACCCAATAAGGTCTTAGCAAAAGTGAGAACATATCTGGAATTTTCTCTGTAATTATTCAAGGGTACAAAACAGAGTCTCAGACATCTCTGCAGCTTTCGATGGTAATCAAAGTGAGTGAGGACAATTCTAAGACATCACAATCTTAGAAGGTCTCTGTCCTTCGAATGGGTAAGATAGTGAAGATCTCGGTGCAGTCAGAAGAACAAACTTACTCTCGACATACTAAACGAAGTCTATGATCTCAGTAATTGCACAGTGCACTCTTGACATGTTATCTAGTCACACGCTTTGACATGACATACAATCTCGGCATTACTTCTGAGTCAATGCATAACCTTGATCATTGATATAATCTTTGTGTCGGCATAAAAAAAACCTCGTCTTAACTACGATGAAAAGAATCTCGATGATCTCGCAAAAACATACTCTGCCTTGGTATATTCACGATGAATAGAACTCAGTAATACGCTATGGCACATCATACATTCTAGATGAAGTTATAATCTCAGTATATGTTTTACAAAGACTCAGTAACAAGCATTGATTATGAAAAAGATCTTCGTGCAAGATCTCATCCTTATAGTGTTGATTCAAGTGAAGACATGATTTGAGTAACAAAACATTGAAGATCACAGTAACAATGGAGCAACATTCATGATCTCGTTGTTAGAATTAATATCTCAGTGAAGATGCAACAATGATGACCTCCATGAAGCAACAATGATGATGATGATCTCAACAACAAGAAGAGGATTGGTGTCTTGGTCTTGGAGTGGCCTAGCAAGTCAAGGAGTGTGGCCTTGGTGTTCGTCAATAGGAATCTCTATAAGAAGAATGATGTGTGGGTTTTCCTCTCCAAGAGGGAGAGGTTTTGGCCCTGGCAGAATGGCATATCTTGTGCTCTTGTCTCTTTGCTTCGATAGCAATTTGTCGAAGTAAGAAATACACACACTAAAGATAATAAGCAAAAGATTGTGCTAATAATCTCAAGACGAAATGCCTCACAAATAGTTATTATGCAAGAAGAATCTCATTAATTACATTAGCCCTAGATTCTTCAACAATTGCTACTGGAAATTGTTATTGGGTTGCTAAAGAACATTGAACTAAAGAACATACCATTGTTATCTAAAATTAACATGGTATCAAAGCTTAGGTGAAGACAAATCCCAAGCAAGAGTGAGAAAACAAATCACTAAGGGAAGTTGTTGGACAAGAATTTGGAGCTAGCCTCAATGACGACTACATCTTACTTAAAATTCGAGGACAAGCTTAAGGACAAATCCAACTATCATGCATGGAAGATGTCTCTAGATTTGACTTTGGAAGAAAATGATGTTATGGACTGTTGAAGAATCTAGGGCTGTCATATTAAGGTGATTCTTCTTTAACATGATAACAATTTGTGAGGCATTTACAGAATTTATATTAGTTTAATGTTTCATTCATTATGAGTATGTGTGTTTCCTTCATCAAACTGCTATAAAAAACAAAAGAGACAAGAAAACAAATATTTGGCTTTCTACCAAGGCCAAAACATCTCCCTCTTGGAGAGGAAAACCCACGCATAAATTCTTCTTATAGAGATTCCCTTGGCGAATACCAAGTCCATGAACCTTGACACATTCTGCCTCTCCAAGACCAAGACATCAATCCTCTTGCTTGAACACTGTTGAGATCATCATCGTGCTGCACCTCTGAGTTCATCACCATTGCACCTCCAAGAACTTCATCACTGCTGCAAGGTTGTTGAGAGCATCATGCACCATGACTGCACCTTGAGGCTGATATGATCTTCTACACCTTCCTTGAGATCTTGACTACACTTCACTGCACTGTAAGATCATGATCCTTGTCTCTTACCTTTGTTGAGACTAACCCTCTTTACTGTGGTGATCGTTGTTTCTTTTATTACTACATATTTGGCACTGTATTTGAGATATATGTTCACATTAAGATCACTAAACGGTGGATCTAAGCACTGTGATATCATTGTGACTATATATTGCCTTTCACAAGTATATCGAGCACCACTGTCCTTACAGAGATTTATTTCATCATCATGATAACATCAAGACCAAGAGCATTACATTATGCTTGTTGCAATATAGACAGATCCGTATACTAGGACAAAGATGCCAAGAATGTAACCCTTGTCACTTCGTGTAATCCTGAGCACTATTTTCATTATGTCGAGGCTGCAATAGAGACATCACTTGGATCATCTTCATCATTAGACTACCGAGTGAGAGATCTATCACTGTTGTCCAATGTGCCTAGACTGCTACAGGAGAACCACCAAGATCTGATGTCAAGACTGCTCTTGGCCGTGCGAGGTTAGTTTACCACTGTAATGCCGAGATTTCCATTCATAGAAATGTCGAGAATGTCCAGACCTCACATCACTGCTGCATCTATTACCTGAGATCATTCTGCTCCATTTATCTGAGGTCTTGACTGCACCTAAACCCCAAACGAGGTGCAGTCAAACCCTACCTGCGACTCTGCTCCTCCATACGAAATCTCAAAGGCATCCGAATTTTTGTTGTGTCTTTTTGCGCTGACCCTTCATGGGTATTTATAGTGGTGAGCATATATATGAGCCAACATGAACTTCTAAACCGACGTGACCTTTTCTTCAAGACAACATGATATATATCTATTTATTTCGTTCATTTTCTAGACGAATTGAAGATCCCTTGTTGTTTTGCTTGCAGACTTTGGTAGGCTAGCTTTTGAGGCATTGATCTTGGTCTTGGAGGGTTGTTACACAACTTTGAAGGATTGTACATATTTACATGAGCTCATGAAGAGTTTCTTTACACATGACATGACCCTTTGACTGATATAAATAAATCCTAAAGACATCAAGAAGAAGTCTTTTACCAAGAGACACTTCTTGCTCATGAAACCCATGTGGCAAGATTCCAAAAATAATTTATTTCCTTTTATTACGTCTAATACATAGATCATGTCATTATGAAGACCAAACCTAGTTATACTTTCTTCAACACTCCCTCTTAACTAGGGAGGTATTCATAATGGTACTTGGTCATTCTCAATCTGAAGAATTTCTCATAAGAAGAATCAGATTTGCAATCCATCTGTTATAGCATCATTTCAACCAACATTGTTTCCATATAGCAAGGCCTTGACTAACAACTCTATCTCTCAAATAGATCAGAATACACAATGTTGGCGAGACCAATGACTAATAGACACACATCATCATTGTCTCTCTTAGGGTCATACCCACCCGAGTGTTCTCCGAGTATGCCCTACTAGGACTATTCTCATCTTGGGTTCCCAGCCCTCAAGAATATCGGTCCTCTTGCCCACTCTTGTCTTAGATGCCCTACCACATCCTCAAAGAGTGTTAGATGCCAGATGATTACACAATCCTCCATTCTTTCTTCCAAACTGAAGACAAGAATGTCGTGTCTAACTCTCCCTCTTAACCAGGGACGAGTTCCAAGTTTCTCTTCACTCATAAACTTGCTCAAGTTTCGTTACTCATAGGAACCTCCCAGAGCTCCCTCTTATCCAGGGACTCTATCATCAATGCTCTATAGGGCCTTCTAGTTGACCGATGATCCAAGGCTTCGATCTCATCAATTTCTTCACATGTAGGATTCAACCATCCATCACTTTCCTCTGTCATGTCATTCCTACTTTCTTGGAAAGTATCCTCCTTGGCTTTACCTATGGGGCTTCCTTCATAAGGCCATCTATCTTCACCTTTTCTTCAACGGTGATTCACATAGTTGTGACATCCTTCACAATTCTCCTTACCTTGGCCCTGCACACATACCCAGTGTTTTCCAAGAGGTCAGACACCAAAAACAAATCACATATTACCTTTTGGTGATGGCCTTTTTCCAATGACATCTTCTTGTAGGTATCAACATCCTACATACATGTTGACTCATCTCCCAACGATATATGTTGTCAAGGGTCTTCACCTTTTCAGACTTCCATCAGAGTCTTCACATCATTCCGAGAGTTTTCCTGGTCAAGTCTTCCTGATCCTCTAGATGTCGATTGCCTTTATCATGGTTGCATGTTTCACGATCTCTTCCATCCTCATGTCTTTCATTCCCAAGATCTCTCAGAGTTCTTCAATTTTAATCAACTACCTCATACTTCATTATGAGGACATATTATGTTGATTTCATCTAGTTTGACTTATGTCTTTCTGCGTCCTTTCAGAGGAGGAGATCCTTTCCCTTTTGATCATGCTCAATCCATTTTACCTGCAACCATATATCATGACATTATGATATCAAATACAAGCATACATACCTCATTTTCCCTTCAGGCTACTTTCAGCAGCTTTCTTGATTGAACATATCTTCAATCCCTTGATCTACTTCATTATGTCATCAGTCCTTCATCTCATGATTTCCATAAGTTGGAATTCTTGATGAAGCACTTGCTGCCTTCCCAGTCTTAGGGGATCCTCCGCTGAGATTTCCATCCGAGAATCTTCAAGATCTAGTATATCCCCATCTGACAAATACTTCCTTTGTCCTGGATGACTTCTTCCTTTCCTTTAATGTACAATGAGATTCCCAAGAGCTATATCCTTCATGATTCATACGAGCTCTTGTTTTCATGATGCCATGATGCATCTTCTTACTATGATCATATCTGCAAGGACTTCTGATAGGATCCATCTCATTCATAATTGAGATCTATTACTCCCTCTTTCGCTGATCCTTTCTTCAGCTTCCTCCATCCTTCCGGCAATATGAGCTTCTTTCCATAATCTTCCCATAGAATTAATTATTCTGTCTTGTTTGAGGACCACACTTCCCTTTCCTTTTGCACATAGTTGAGTCCCTTCAACTTACCTTTCTCTATCTGGCATAGAGACCACAAACTATTGATTGAGGTGACCTTCCTGTTCATAGACATTTGTCACTTTTCTTATCAATGATGATTGTTTGTTCATCACTTTCCCAAATCTCTCAGTTGAGATCTCATGAAGACATTTCTTCATTCTTTGGCACCTTCTGCACTGGATTCCAGAGAGTATATCCTCTAGTATTTCATGTATCCTTCTTATGTCTCCTTTCTTACTTTATAGAACCTTAAGAGTTCTCATGAATTCAAAGGATACCTTGATGTACTAACTTCTCTAAGGATTATGACAATCCTTCTCATTCCATGCAAGAACCTTTGACAACCCAGCCAATATATAGGTCTACTTGCAATCATGGAGTCATAAAGCCAAATTTGATTATAAAATGAAAAGGTACTTACTTGATATGTGAAGATGAGATCTTCACCCTGATCATTATGGATGTTGGAAGGCAGATTTGATGCTTCCACTGATGAGATCTTTGATAGGAAGATTGCCTTCCAACAAAATGCTGATACATGATGAATTGAAGTTGCTTGCCATGATGCATAGAGATCCATTAGATAATGCAGCTTCTAATTTGAGTATTATGCATATGTACTTCTATATAAGCCTTTCAATTAAGTTCCCCCTGAGACCTGAAGACTGTTGTCATCCTAAACCCTTGCTGTTATACACTGATCTAGTAGGCTTCTTCTTTGGTCTAGGGCTTGCTTTTGAATTTAGATCTTGATTCCTTCAGCTAGCTTTGATGCTTTATAGAAACTTGACTCCTTATATGTTTCTTTTATGCCCTTACTTTGACTGTAGAAACCAATCCCTCTGATACCATGTTGAAGAATCTAGGGCTGTCATATTAAGGTGATTCTTCTTTAACATGATAACAATTTGTGAGGCATTTACACAATTTATATTAGCTTAATGTTTCATTCATTATTAGTATGTGTGTTTCCTTCATCAAACTGCTATCAAAAACAAAAGAGACAAGAACACAAATGTTTGGCTTTCTGCCAGGGCCAAAACCTCTCCCTCTTGGAGAGGAAAACCCACGCATAAATTCTTCTTATAGAGATTCCCTTGACGAATACCAAGACCATGACCCTTGACACATTCTGCCTCTCCAAGACCAAGACATCAATCCTCTTGCTTGAACACTGCTGAGATCATCATCTTGCTGCACCTCTGAGGTCATCACCATTGCACCTCCAAGAACTTCATCACTGCTGCAAGGTTGTTGAGAGCATCATGCACCATGACTGCACCTTGAGGCTGATATGATCTTCTGCACCTTCCTTGAGATCTTGACTGCACTTCACTGCACTGTAAGATCATGATCCTTGTCTCTTACCTTTGTTGAGACTAACCCTCTTTACTGTGGTGATCATTGTTTCTTTTATTACTGCATATTTGGGACTGCATCTGAGATATATGTTCACATTGAGATCACTAGAGGGCAGATCTAAGTATTGTGATATCATTGTGACTATATATTGCCTTTCACAAGTATATCGAGCACCACTGTCCTTACAAAGATTTATTTCATCATCATGATAACATCAAGAGGATTACATTATGCTTGTTGCAATATAGACAAATATGTATACTAGGACAAAGATGTCAAGAATGTAACCATTGTCACTTCGTGTAATCCTGAGCACTATTTTCATTATGCCGAGGATGCAATAGAGACATCACTTGGATCATCTTCATAATTAGACTGCCGAGTGGAGGCATATTGGTTGATGCATTCTCTTGTTTGATGCATTTATTGCTTATACTCTCTTCCCTCATTAGCATAGAATTCATTGAAATGAAAGGTTCCCTTTTTCTCATATAGTTGCATCATAGGATTCAGGTGACATCGTTTAAGCCCGAAATTGAAACCTAATTCAAGAAAAACTTTAAAATTTACTGAATTAACCTAAGGATCATTTGGAAATTAACACAAACAATTAGAGGTATAGGCCAGAGACATGTTCCGACGTCTATAAACCTAGACGCTGTCGTTAACTTCCTGCATTGTATCTCAGGGGTGAAATCTCGTTCCAGTACATAAGTATATCAAAGGTTATCCAGTACTTTCAGGTATATCGAAGGCACTTCAGTATGGAAAGTATATGGGAACACTCTCACCGAATGGTTACGCATTAGACATCGCTAACACAAACTTGTGTTCCCCGTACTGTCGAGTATATATTGGGAGACCCCACTAGGTTTCTATATTTTAGCCATAGTTAACCAAGTCAACTTCCTTGTAAACGTGATACACTGAACACAACATTCGGGGAGATCGATCGTCATACATTAAGTCCTTGGTTTCAGCTAAGGTGTATATAACGATTCACGGATAGCTGGTAAACCCTCTTGCCTAGTACACCATTTTTTATTTATTTCTTGTTTTAAGTTCTAAAATTTAACTGCCCACGATAACATGTCGAACCCATGCAGTTATTTCTCGACCTCATATTGAGTAGGTCCTTGTAAATTTTAAATTTAAAACCCTCAATGAAATCACAGTAGTTGAACCACTACATTCACCTTACATTTCCCCTTCATCATCTGATACTGAAGGGTCATCACAAGGAGTTCATCTTGAGTTTTCACAGTCACTTGAAGCCCAAGGTATTGAACTTGGAATTATCCCAAGCATCCAACCCCTTTCTTCTCATCCTCCACCTCGAGACTCATCATCATCTCAGGGATCTGATCCAGAAACTCCTGAGAGTCCACAGAGGTTTGTTTTATTCCCTCCGAATACGATTTTTGATCCATTGGTTATATCTCCTCAACAACCTTACAATCCATACAACAATCCTGGTGTTCCTTTAGAGTTACCTCCTTGCCCATCTCAGATTCCTCCTCGCCAACTGTTTCCACCCATGGCTTCAGAAGGTGAGTTTCCAGCCTCTTCTCAAGGTCCTCCAGAAGTCTTAGCTACTCATACTCCTAGTGTTGATAATGATTATGAATATGAATTTCCACCCGAAGGTTATCCATTTGTGGGAAGTGTTTCACCTCCACCACCTCTTGAAAGCAGTGGGCCTATATTTCCACCTGGTTATACGTCATTGGCTCAATTGGTTTCAGGTACTCCAAGTGCGTCTTCACTATATCACAATCCTATTTGGTCATCAGGTGCCATGCCTACTTCAGGTCCATTTGTTTCAAATGTGGCCTCCCAAATTCCTGTACCAACTGTAGTTTCGTCAATTCCAGTACAATCGATAGTCACGATTGGGGAAATCAATGTCCCTATAAGTTCCCAAGGTCCATTAAGTGGACAATATGTGCCACCACCTATTCCACCACCTAGGGGGAAACATCCACCTCTACCTTATGTACCTCCTATTTCAGGTGGACCTTATGTGAGTGCACCTCAAACTCACGCTACCAGAGCTAGTCAGAATGTTGGTAGTGTACCTAATCCTAGTGGATCATCAATTCCATCTAGATCAAGCCAAATCCCGTATCAACAACCCTTTTCGGCTCAAATACCCTACCAGAAACTGTACCCTCTGTATGGCTCTCAACAGCCTTAGAATTCACCCTTTACTCAACAGGCAGGTCTCCATATGGATCCTGTTTCAAATCCCTCATTTGGGGCATCTAGTCAAATTGGAACTTATCAGTACCAAATCGAAACTTAACAGATTCCACAAGGAACTTACCAACAACAGCCTTATGTACAACAACAACCTTTCGTTCAACAAGGACCTTATGTACAACAAGGGCCTTACCATCAACCGTTGCAGCATCAAGGTCAACCCTTCCAGTAGAAAAAGCAACCTTTATATCAGCAAGGTCAACCCTTACAGTAGCATGGCCAACAATTTTATCACTAGGGCCAGCAGTTGCAGCGACAAACTTACAATCCATATGCCGCACAAAATTTTTATCCACCTTATGGTTCTCAATGGCATATGGCAGGTCACTATCAACCTTACTTTGGTCAAAACCCACCTTTGTGGGGGCATAATCCACCTTATGGTTCTCAACGGCCTATGGCAGGTCACTATCAACCTTACTTTGGTCAAAACCCACCTTTGTGGGGGCATAATCCACCTTATGGTTCTCAACGGCCTATGGCAGGTCACTATCAACCTTACTCTGGTCAAAACCCACCTTTGTGGGGGCATAATCCACCTTATGGTCAGGGTACCCCTCAGTGGGGGCAATATCAAGCTCCTTATTGTCCCTTAAGAAACCAATTTCCTCGTTGTGTAGAAATTGTGCTTAAGACATTAATGTTTATTATTTATGTCACGTAGTGGTCACTTAATTATATGTTATACTTTTAAATGAAGAACCTAAAACACCTGATTTTTAATCTTCAATACTTAAGTGACATGAAAGTCTCAAAATTCCATTTGATTGCCGAATATAAATGCTAAGTGAAGAATGCTTTGAGAACTTAGAGACAATATGTTGCTTTTCACAGAAACTATCATCTGTAACTTAGAGGAAATGTAGAAGCGGGAACTTTAAATATAGGAGCACTCTTTTAAGGGATTTTAACTTCATTCACATAAGTAAACAAAGACCTGCAGCTTCATTACCATATTTAAATAAAGGAAGACACATGATGACACCTAACAGAGAAATTACAAAAGCATACCCAACAATGTGTGGAAAACTCCTGATTCTTTCGTTAATCATCAATTCATATAAAAAATACAATATTCTATGTCAGGTCCTTCAAAATTCAAACCCTCTTTCTATAATTTTTCCTTTTTTTATACATCATGGAACAATTGCTAACCACCAAAACTACCAAACTGTTTAACTATCTTCCTAACTGTCTAAGGTAAAGGGTCATTACAAAATATTGCATGGTGGGTAAAAAGACACCTCATTCTTCTTAAGAAAACAAGAAAATAAGAAGTGACAGAAATCAGAGTATAATTGGTGATTGTTGCTCGTTGTTCGGATCTGTAGCCTGAGTATGCGGTTCTGCTGATGTACCTTTGTTCTGCTCTATCATCCATTCCTTACACTTTTTCCATAGTGGCACATTTGACTTTGGTGCTTCCTCTAGCTTGTCAAGTGCTATTCTGCAAGATGTTATCCTACCATAAGTATGTTTGTCTTAACCAGCAAAGTCTCATATGTTTTCCATGGTAGCAAGTTTCCCTGAAGATCCCAGCAAGAAGGAAGTCCAGCCCTAACCCTTTTGTCAAACAAGATGTTAAACTTTGAAATTGCTTCATTTATCTCCTTATCTTCTTTTCAGCAATAATCCTGTAGATGTTTCTGACAATCATTTTATTGAAATAAATTGCACATGTTATTATATCTTGCATGTCATGTTCCTTCAACTCTACAATAGACTTAGAGTTAATAAACTCTATCATCCTCTTTGCAAACTTTGATCTGTCTAGATATTTTTGCTTATTTTTAATAACTACCTCCTCCATATCCCTAATTAGTGTTTTTTCTTCAGATATAATTACCAAAAACTCCAAAATACCTCTGACAACCTCAATAATTTCATCCCATAGGATTTCTCTAGCTTGAATTAAGGACATGTTGCCCTTCATTTTCTCCTTTAGCCTTTTGATTTCATCTTCAGCCCTCAGGAGATCTTCCCTGTATTTCTTGGCATTATCTCTTTCTCTTATTGTTTCTTCTTCACTTAAATTCAATAATTTGCAAGCTATTTCTAACTCTCTTTGAGCTTTCTTCACATCATGCTCAGCCATTTTAAGCTCTGTTCCCAATTGTAGAACCTATGCTGCTGGATCATCTGTGTTGGTTGGCATTACCACTGTACAAACATGAGTGTCTACCTGTCTTTGTAGCTTGTCCAGAGTTTCTTTAAGTAAAGAAACTTCTTCAGTCTTCTGCAACACATCTTGTAGGAGCTTTTCTTTTTCATTTTCTACTTCAGCTATCCCTGCAGCTAAGGGATGCTCACCTGTAGGTAGATTCAACTTCTTTTTCAAAGCTCCAATCTCTGATTTAGCAGATTGCAACAATTTTTGAACAGCAGGTTGGTCATCAAGATTGACCCCTATTTTAATGATAATCTTCTTTAGCTCATCAACTTGAGCATTCAAAGCTCTGGAGTTAGCTTTCTCCAACTTCAGCTGCTGAATCACTTTGTTTAGCATTTTCTCAGCTTTGGCAGCTGTTGCATTTGTCTTATATAGATCATTTACAATCAACTGCCCAGTTTGCATGTGTAGATTGACCTTGTCAAGCATTGGAAACTTGTGAGTGTCAACAGTCAAATTTACAGCCTTGAAATTTTTAGAAGATCCCACTGATATTTCTGTAGGATGAGAAGAAGCAATTTTGAGTTGACTATTCTCCAAATCCATGGCAGATAGTAATCTTGTTTTTTCAGGGGTTACCTGAGACTCGACCTGAGCTTCCATATTTAACTTCATCTTCTGATTTTTCTCAACTATTTGAGCAAACATACTTTGAATTAAAGGACCCTGATCATGAACAGGTTCTCTGGAGGATGGTGAAGCAGGGGCACCCTCTGCCTCTCCTCACTAAATAATCAAACCTGGTTGGGCCAAAGACATTGCATCCTGAAGCTTAATTCTTTTTGCTGCTTCAAATTCTTCCTCATCTAGATCAATAATTTCCTCTCTAACCCTCTTGATACGTTTTTCAGTAATGCTAGGGGTTTCAATCTCTATTTCTTGAGTGCTTTGCAAGCCTCCATTTGCCAATTTTTCTGCTTCAGGTCTACTTTCATGCACAAAAGTTGAATAGCCATTCTCCACTCTTCTCTTTGAAATAATTTGGTGAGGGTCACAGCCTACTCAACCTCCTATAAAAGACACATATCATTCAATAATATTTCAACTTCATGGGCAGCTTGTTTGGTATTTACAATAAATGGTCCCACTATTTTAGGCAGCTTGAAGAAGCCTTTCTTCATAGGGACAAAATGAACTTGATCAACATTTAAGCTTTGGCTTATGAATTCCAGGGCAAAATGCCTCATTGGCACAAACTTGGGTAATCTATAAGGTTTGACAGAGGCTCCATAAATCCTAATCTCTACATGCTCTTCAAAGATGAACCAATCCCCACATCGCACATATTTACTCAATTGAAGACACTCTTGAGCTTTAGGAAAGAAAGTTGGGGGTGGGCTTCCATTCAGAATCTTATAAGCCACAGGAAGAAATAAGGAAGTAAACTCGAATAAACCACTATCTCCTGGATCATTCCTTATTAGGTCTGTCTAGAAAACCATGATTGCTTCTTTTTATTGATATCAATAATGTTTAACCCCAAACCTGAGAAATGTTCAGCATTTTGGTACAAAAATAAATAAGTAATGACTGAAGGAAACTTGAAAGAACTAGTGAGAGGCAAAGTCATAAATTGAGTATGGATGGAATCTACCCAGAATGCTGGAATGTCTAGTACAACTTCAGGCTTCATCATTAAGAAGAAAATTCCCAAAACAACTTTATCTACCTGCTTGGAGTCTTCTTTCCCTAGAACCTTAGCAATTACTTGAAACACAGGTCTTATATCCACTGCAAACATTTCTAAAGAGAAAATATTGCCATCTAAGGAGAATTTGCTAGATTCAGGAGCTAAGAAAGAAGTGACATGGGAGAGCTCCTGAGGAGACATGCTATCATAATAAGAAATCAGGGATTCCTCAGTAAAGGTGGTGTATTAACTGTGAAGTCATTTGAAAAACATTTTCCCCAGACTGATTCATTAAAAAACATTTCTTGGGGTACATTGTTGAGGCTAGCCATTGAATAAACTCAAGAAATAAATGAGTTCTGGGAACAAAAGCGGCTAGAACACCTGACCTGACCATTGCCATGAATATAGGAGACTTCTTATGATTTAGAATGACCTCTTGATATAATGAGAGATGTTTAATTGTACAGAGGGTATCGGAAATATCTCTTTCAACATCCATTAAGGGGGTATGAATAACTGATGAAGAACTTACTTGTTGGGCCATGGTGACTATAGGTTATAGATACATATGACAGTTACTGGCACGGTTGTTGACTTGGATTTGTTGAACTGGCTGCAAGATCGCTTAATATTAAAACAAGTCTAAAACAACGAGGTTTTGTTGATCTCTTATATACAAAATAATCAAACAGGGGGGGAAACAAAAACTGTAATTAATGAACTTAATTAAGGAAATGACAGGTGAAGTGACGGGGAACAGTGGATGAAGCGGTTGATAATAAATGAGGGTGGCGGATGATGTGGAGGGTATGAGATGGAGTGAAGTGATGAGGTTGGCCCGCTGCAGGGGTAGGGAGTGTACGGGATATTCATCGGGTTTGAACCCCCACGGGATATTCAACCTCCTGATCCCATGCTCACTTAGATTTTATGATACTGTTCGTTCTTTAATATGGATCGGGGCCCACCTTATCTCGGCTTTGAATGTCGTCATCAATAAATAACTGCTTTGGACTTTTTCACTTTTATTTAATTTTTAGAATATAATATTTGATTTTTATTTTTGTTCATTTTTTATAAAATTAAAGGATGAATTTTAAATAGCAATAGATGCTACAACACTCCTTATGATCAAAATCCGCCACTTTGGGGGCATAACCCATACCAGCAAGGATGGAATCAACAGACTGGGCCTTATCAAAGGCCTTCCATGCCTTTCAACCCACAATTGCCATTTCTAGCCACGTTGGAGCTATTGGATGTGCCAAGGTTCACTAATGATCCAATACTTCATTCATCTTATTAGCCTCTAGTTCCCACTAAGATTCCTATCAATTTCCCAAAATTCGAAGGGAAAGATAAAGAAGACCCCCAAGCCCATTTTGACTTACCACTTATGGTGTTCATCCAATTCCTAGGTTGACGAATCTGTTCGTCTTCGTCTGTTAGCTTGTTGGGGCTTGACCCAGGTTCAGAGGTGATTTAACCAAACAAATCTTGGTACTATTGGCCCTTTTGGCAACAGTCCGTGAAGCACGGACTGAGATCTCACCTGAAGTAGTATGGGAGGGTGCTAGAACCAGGTATTCGCACCCTAGAGATGTCTAATGGTATCAAGTGGTCTGCGGTTCAACCCTGCACGCACGTCGCTACACACATTTTCCCATACCTCGCAGCCTGAGATGTTGCCTTTGCACAACTCTACTCGGGGACCGCACCGTGTTATTACCCAATTCCTTACTCGCAACCCGATATTAGATGATTAGCTGAACTTATTTATACACCTCTAGTTATACTTAACAATATTCACAATTCATATAAGGGCGTGCAGTAAATAAACAGTGTAATTGCAAGTAATATCAAACATGTAATAACTCAGAACAAGTACACTGGATTCAAATAAAACTTCTCTTTATTATTGTCTTCCTTCTGTCACAAACTCCACCCTACCCTGCGCACTCAACTATAGGGATCTGCTCACTCAGCTGCGAACTCTAGTAAGCCTCTGCGCACTCAGCTGCAAAGTCTCTTCCTGCTACTACGACCCAAGACACTTAAACTCTTGCTCTATGCTTCACTATCTCATTTTATCCATCCATTGTATTACTTCCTTTACAACTTAGAGCCTCGCTCTATTTATACAATCCCATGGTCCGCGGATCATGGGTAGGCCGACACTACATTCAAAACTTAAGGCGAACATCCTTATGACTCTAACATACAATTCGCACTCCGCGCCCGCAATTCACGGAGTCTTTACAACAATATTATTCAAAACTTGGGCTTTAAGCCCCAAAACATGTCCTAGGGGGATTCCATGCCCAATAGGCCCCCAACACAAACATCATGACTCGCCCTCGAGTCACTCTGTCGGCGCGGTGATCTTGGCGCGGAGTCCCTCCAATTGGTCCCGTTCACCGCGGATGTCTGCAGTGCATTGAGTTGATGCTTGCTGAACCTGCTGCATCCTTTGTTCTAAGACCTATGTGGCTGCATTGTTTCCTTACTTTTGTATCAGCATCTGCTACGTATGTTTATAGTCTTGTGCCCTCGTCCGGCGCTTAGGATCACGAAGACTGTGCTTCGGCCGGCTAGTTAGATAGTTGGCCCACCCATGTAGGGCTTCAAGCGGCTGCCATTTACTTTACATGGGAAGGGTTCCCCATTCAGTTTGACTAGCTGGACTGCGCCGTCGTTTGTGACCTCCTTAACCACGTATGGTCCCAGCCAATGAATTATGAATTTCCCTAGAAATTTTTCAAACTTACTATCATATAGTAGCACTAAGTCATTTACCTTAAAGGTGCACAACTTGATATGGCAGTCATGCCAGGCTTTTTCACGTTTCTTTTGCACCTGCTGATGAAATCTAGCCAAAAACCGTTCTTCCTCAAGTTCTTCTAATTGCGCGAGTCGTTCCTCCAGAGCTTCGCGGTCTGTCATCCCTGTGAGTGTTGGTATTCGCAGACTAGGTACGATATTTTCCATCGGCATGACAACTTCCATGCCATAAACTAACCGGAAAGGTGCCTGGCCTGTCAGCTTTTTGCATGTTGTCCTGTAAGTCCATAGTACAATAGGTATGCGCAGCTCCCAATCGTTTCGTTGTCCGTTGCACACTTTGGTCAGCGCGATTTCCAGTATTTTGTTGAAAGCTTCTACAGTTCCATTGGCTTGTGGGTGGTACGGTTTACTTTTCTGATGATACACCTGGAATTCTTCTGTGAGCGCGCTGATAGTTTTGTTCAGGAAATGTGTTATGTGATCACTCATTAAGATTTTAGGACAACCAAAGTGGGTTAATACGTTTTCAAACAAAAACTTCACAATCGTAGCAAACGTTGCCGTTATGATGTAGCACGCATCCGTCTTTCCCTAAGGTTTGATCGGTCCCACAAAGTCGATTGCCCATTTCGCAAATGGCTGTAGTGTCATATGTGGATTTAATGGCATCTTGTCCCTTCGTGATGGTTTTCCAGTCCTTTGACATATATCGCAGGCCTTACAGTGCACTTTCAAATCTTGGTGCAGGGTTGGCCACCACAACCCTGCGCGAAGAATATTTTGTGCAGTTTCTCGTCCTGCATAGTGTCCTCCTACAGTGCCCCCATGTGCTTCCGTGAGGATCTGACTTATTTCAAATTCAGGTACATATCTTCACAATATCTCATCATTTCCCATTTTGTATAGGTGTCCCACGATGACAGAAAAATCCGCCGCGTACACCACCAATTCCTTCTTCTGTTAGACGGAATATTCCTTCGGCGCAGTCCCTATTGTCAGAAAATGGATTATATCTTCGAAATTCCCGTCCGCGACGCGCACCGCAAAGAGTTGTGCATCAAGTAATCCTTCCTCCAGATTAGTAGGTTCCTCACCCGTCTCAATGCGCGATAAATGATCTGGTCCTACATTCAAGTGTCCTGGCTTGACTCCGACCTCGAAATCATATTCCTAGAACAATAATAGCCACCTGCATATGCGCCCCCCCCAACACAAGCTTATTGACTAGGTATTTCAGCGCGGAATGGTCGGTATACATCTTGAAATGTCCTCCTAACAAATAATGTCAGTATTTTTGGAGCGCATACACCATTGCCAACCCCTCGCGCTCGGTGGTGGAATAGTTCTTCTCGCTTTAAACAATCTTCGACTTGCAAACGCGATAGGGTGATCCACGCCCTCCGCGCCCTCCTGTGTGAGTACTGCTCCTAGTGCAATACACGACGCATCAACATGTACATGAAACTCCACATCCCATTTTGGGAAGACCAGGATTGGAGCGGAGGCCAATTTCCCCTTTAGGACATCCAAACTCTTCATGCAATCATCATTCCAGCAAAATGTAACATCCTTTTTCAATAGATTTTCCATCGGCGTTGTTATTTGGGCATAGCTTTTGATGAACTTCCTATAGTACCCTGTATGTCCCAAGGTAGCGCGCAGCTATTTAACACTTCGCGATGCTTCCAAATTTAGAATAACGGCAATCTTCACAGGGTCGACCATTAGCCCTTGTTTGCAGACCACATGTCCCAACAGGTTCCCAAAGGGAACCAAAAATGTGCACTTCTTAAGGTTCAGCGCAATCTGGTGTCATCGGCAAGTATCCAGCATCAAGCGTAAGCTTGCTACATGGTGCTTAACCAATCCAAAGACCGTCCAGTCATCCAGATAGACCTCCAAGAACTTGTGGATGTATTCTTTGAACGCGGCAACAACGATGCGCGAAAAGATGGCTGGTGCGTTCTTCAATCCAAACGGCATGACGGTGTATTGAAAGCATCCCCATTCTATTGCGAAGGTTGTTTTGCTCCTATCTTCTGGCGTGATCTTGATCTGGTGATACCCCGAGAACCCATCCGTGAACGAGTATGCTTCTTGTCCGCCAACATTTTCCAACACCTCATCTGTGAACGGTGTCGGGAATGGATCGTGTACACAGGCATCATTTAGCTTCCTGAGGTCCACGCATATTCTTATTTCGCCCTTCTGCTTTTTCTCCTGTACTACCATAGGACTCACCCAGTCGGATTCTTCCACTAGCTCAATAATTCCTGCGACGAGCATTTTGTCTAACTCTACGTGGACCTTTTCCTTGTACTTAGGATTCAAGCAGTAAGGTTGTTGCTTGACTGGCTTCACGTCGGGTTTTAGGGTGATCTTCATCATTCCTAAGTTGCCAACGATCCCTTTTAAGTCCGTAATTTTGGTCAGGAATAAGTCTTGATATTTGCGAAGTAACTCAGCGACCTTATCCACCGTGGCATCATCCCAATAGTCTCCAAGCATTGCATACTTTGGTTCCGCCTTCGTTCCAATGTGTACCTACTTTGTTTTTAGCGGCGTGGTGGTGTCGAGGTCCTCAATCAATGGTCCTCGAACCTCGCAATAGCCTTCCGTTTCTGGACTATTAATATTCCATGGGTTCTCATCATCCTCCTCAGCATTTACATTGTAACACTCCAACGCGCAACCTAGTTGTGTCGCCCATTCGGGCTAAAGCACTTGTATTAGCTCTTGGGGTATTTTGAAGATAACTGCTTTTACTGCTTGTAGCGCATCATCAACAGTATCCCACCAACGATCTTCAAACGTGAAAGTTAACAGAAATCCCTTATGCAAAATATCCCATTCGCTCGTACCATGGCAGAGCTCCGTCTTAGTATACCAATTCATGGATATGACATCCAGAGTATGACAGAACAAATGCACCCATTCAGGTTGTGGCTCTTCCCCGTAGACCATGGTCCATTTCACGAGGTGTGTACGTGGATCATCTCGTCTGTCATACTTGTCTGCTAGCCGCATCTGTGGTTTCCCAAATCGTAGGTGCATTGTCCTTCTGCATCTGCGCCAATCCTCAAAGCTTTTCTGATGCGTACCCCACCACCTTGTAGGCATAGCGCAGTGCCCATTTCAGAGTGTCAAAACGTTGTTGTTCCGGCACTTCGCTCTCAAATTTGTTCAGGAATTCATCCACCATTGTCAACCCATCGTACCTAGGCAGATCCCTTATCTCTTTTGTCACGCAGCGCAGTGATCTTACCATCATGTTGCAATTGAGTGTGGTTACTTCGTGTAGTTGATTTTGCCATCGTTCTATTTCTTCGTCTGAATCCAAAGTGTAGAAGCTTTTGCGCTCCCACGATATCCTACCATCCGCTGTTGGATTCACCCAATCGTGTTTTTGAGCGGTTATCTTGTAGATACAGTCGAGATCGTCATCACTATCATCGTCGCGCACCAGTTCTATGTAGCGTTCCCCTTTCACAAGGTCTAAAGGTACCACTACGCGTAGTGACTTTTTTTCAAAAATCATTTTGCGCTTCTTTAGATTTATTACTCCGTTCATATTAGTGACCCAATCTATTCCCAGTAGCACGAGATAGGGATTGTTGTCATCGACAATCTCTATCACTTTGAAATCTGCCAGCACCTTCGATATCTACTGCTATCCCCTGCAATCTTCCCATCGGTAGGATCTTCTGATGGTTCGTCATTCGCAATTGAATAGGAGACCATTGTAGCGCGGGTCTACCCATGCGTTCCCATGTTTGTTTTGGCAGTACATTCACGTCTGATCTGGGATCTAGAATTACTTGATCCATTTCGTACTCTCATATTTGCGCAGTCAATCTCATTTCCCTTCCTGTTCACAATGCAAGCTTTCCAAGTTTCCAGACTATGCACGGTTCTCCTGACCCAATGCACCTAGTGATAAGTTCCTACAGTCCTTTTACAACCTTGCTGTCATGCAACAGTTTCATGCATGTCTCCAGAAAGGTAGTGAGCATTGAAGGATCCATCCCTAGTTCTAGTTGATCCTTACTACCTGAAGTGGAGGCTTCCATTAAGCTCTTCTTAGCTTCCATGAATGTCTCCTTCAATCACTCTAAATAAAATTCAGGTTCCTTTGTAGGAGCCTTGCGAACCCACACACTTTCTTCTGGTTGTGGTACCACTTCGAAAGCACTATGTTTATTTTCGGGTCCTCTTCGCACGGCTCAGACCTCATCATCTATAGGTTCTGATTCGGGAGAGGCTGAAGCACTCCTTTATCGCACAACCTTGTTATTAGTGTAGGGCAGTCCTCTATTTCGTGATCAAATTGGGTACAGTATAAACATGATGCTCTCGTTTGATTCGTACAATTGTAGGCATAGTGCCCTGGCCCTCTGCAATTGTAACAAATTAGTTGTCTGCGACCCCTTCCTAGTCCCATTCCACCTCGAACTCATCTACGCCCGTGAAATCTAGCAGCGCCATCCCTGCATTTGGATCGAGGGCTCACGTTTTGCTTTTCACTCTATAGGCAGGAGTCTGATCCATCATCAGCTCGTAGCTTCTGTAGGTGCGCTCATCATGGCCTACTGACCTGTAGAAATCACAGAACAATTGATGGAACATCTGCGTATACTTCTGTAATAGGTGGCAGTTATCTGTAGTGTTTTTTCCTCCTACCTGATAAATCGCGCACCATAGTGCGAGCGTCACGCTCGGTCCTGCTTATGCCTCTGGTCTTAACGACATCGGCCCTCCTCCTACCAAGTAATTCACGAAAACTGGATAGTGGTCCTTGTCATGTCCCTGGCCTTTGCATTTTATGCACCATACCTCCTCACGTGCCTCTGGCTGAGTTGTCATGTCTTTCTTCAAACTCTGCATTTCTAGACACAAATTTTGCAGTTGCGCGTGGATTTGTTGGACTCCCAGACCAGGATCTTGTATAGGGGTCTCATGCAATCTCATTACAATCTCCAAAGCTTTGGCTTGGGTGGACAGCTTTTATTGTGATAGCGTCGTCCTTAAATGCGGTGTTAGTGATGCTACAAACCATGCGCGGTGTTGTCCATCCATCAAGGTCATGTTGGATTCATGAATCATACTCTTCAATCTCTAGTCCAGATCCCATGGGGTCTCACCTGGAAGCATCGCGATTTCCTTAAACCCGATAATTGATTGCGTCTCTGATTTTGGCCTGCTAAATTCCTTGTTCAGCACAGCCTGGATATCTGTGATCCCTGCGTTTGGATGGTCATTAGAATGCTTAATGTACCACGTTAGTGCGTGATCTTGCAACGTGCTTACTAGTGTTTCCTTCTTTATATTGTCATCCACGACTCCTTGTGCTTCCCATACAGCCTTTACTACGAACCAGAATTGGTCCGGATCTTCGTTCCCTACTCCTCTGAATACCGGCAGTTTGATCGCGCTCGCCATATTGAACTGTGGTGGTGGTGGAGGTGGTGTGGGTGGAGATGGGGGTGATGATGGTGAAACTGGTGGTGGTGTAGGTGGGGGTGGTATGCGCGGAATTCGCTACCTTATTAGACTGATCGTGCTTCTCGGAGAAACTTTCGCGAGCTCTTCCTCACTTTCCCGTCGCGGTGAAATCAAGGGGATATTTTCTATTTCTGCACTATCTTCGTTTTTGTAGATCCTCCCACTTTGCGTAGTCCCAAACATCAATTTATTTGCATAACCCGCTTTCCACATAATAGTATTTTGATCCAAGTGTTCAATGATTTAATGTACTTACCTCGTGGTCCCTTGAGGAAGCGACGTTCCGCCTCACTGTAGCTGACGGTTGTATCTACCACGAACTTGATGATAAATCCCCCTATAATTCGTGCGCGCGATCTTATCTTCTGACGCTTCTAGTTTGTGCACCAATTCCGGAGTCGACACAATCGTTTTGTCGAGCCTACACCTTCCCTGACTGTCTACTAGCTTCGCGATCCACTCATACAGCTCAAAAGGGAAGGATGCAAAGAAAATTTCGTGGATTTTCGTATATAAGTAGTGCTCTAACCACTGTTCCTTTGATACTCGCGAATTCTTGTTTTCCTGCGCCGCGAACTCGTGAATCTTCCTGTCCAACCACCCTTCAATTTCTTTCTTTGTTGGATTCCAGTGACACAACATCAAACATCCCTTATGCAGATCCCGGTCCCAGCAACGGAACCATTTGTTGGCTTGTTGGGGCCAGACCTAGGTTCAGAGGTGATTTAGCCAAACAAATCCTGGTACTACTGGCCCTTTCAGCAACAGTCCGTAGAGTGCGGACTGAAGCCTCACCCAAAGTAGTATGGGAGGGTGTTAGAACCAGGTTTCCGCACCCTGGAGATGTTTGATGGTATCAAGTGGTCCGCGGTTTGACCCTGCGCGCACGTCGCTAAGCGTGCTTTCCCGTACCTCGCAGCTTGAGATGTTTCCTTCGCTCAGCCCTACTTGGGGACCGCACCGTGTTATTATCCAAGTCCTTACTCGCATCCTAGTATTAGGTGATTAACTGAACTTATTTATACACCTTTAGTTATACTTACCAATATTCACAATTCATATAAGTGCACGTAGTAAATAAACAGTGTAATTGCAAGTAATATCAAACATGTAATAACTCAGAACAATTACACCGGATTCAGATGAAACTTCTCTTTATTATTGTCTTCCTTCTGTTACAGACTCCACCCTACCCTGCGCACTCAGCTGCAGGGGTCCGTGCACTCAGTTGCAGACTCTACTGTAGGAATTTACAGGGTAAGTTCCTCAGACAGAACACCAAAGGACACCGTCACAAACAGATCGCAGATCAATACACCAGTACTTTTGACGTGGTTAAAACCCTCAAAGAGGGAAACAGTCCATTGCCTGAGCCAACGCGGCCACTTCAGGGAATTTATTAATAAAATAATGAAAATTTACATATGCTTCTCTCATAGACGGATTACCCTACAAATGACCCTCCATGATCTTTAAATAGAGATCGTGGACCAATCGGGTGTTAAGCCACGGATCAAGTGTCGGTAATACCGAGGAGAGAATGAACCGTCAGATCACTACATATCGTGACCGTTGGATTGTAAGTTACAAAATGTACATAGTAAAGAAACACACTTTACCTAACTCTATACTAGACCAAGTTGTACTTAACTATTTCCTATGTGTCGGAATATCCTAACATCCCCCTTAAGAACAACTTGGGATAGGATTGAAGGATTTACAAATATGACACAATAGGAGAAGGAAGGAGGCACTAGAGCCTATCCCCCCTTAGTGACAACTTCCTGAACTCCAACCATAAATCGAAGTTTAGTGAACTTCGCCTCTGTGAGAGCCTGTGTAAAGATGTCTGCAACTTGATCATCTGTTGAACAATATTGCACTTCAAGAACATGGTCGTGAATGAGATTTCTGATGAAGTGCATGTGCAGTTCAATGTGTTTGTTGCGCTGATGTTGGATTGGATCTTTGCATAGCTGAATGGCACTTTGATTATCACACCAAAGTGTAGTCGGATGCTGCTGTCGAAAGCCAAACTCTGACAGGATCTGACGAAGCCACAAGGCTTCCTTACTAGCTTCTACGGCACCACGATACTCTGCTTCTACTGAAGAAAAAGAAATGGCACCTTGTTTCTTCCAAGCCCATGTAATAGGTCCTGAACCAAGAGTGAACACATAACTTGCAGTAGACTTCCGATCATCAGGGTCACCAGCCCAATCGGAATCAGTGAAACCAACCAATAGAGGAGCTGCTTCGACACTGTAATGAATCCCAAACTGAACTGTATCTCGAACATAACGAAGTATTCTTTTAGCTTCTTTCCAATGACTTTCACGTGGGTTTTTCATAAACCGAGCAACAAGGCCAACAACAAAGGAAAGGTCAGGACGAGTATGGGTTAGATACAAAATTTTTCCTACAAGTTGACGGTATAAGGTAGCATCAACTTCAGGAGAAGTACAAGTGACTGAAAGTTTGACTCCAGGCTGAAAGGGAGAAGGGGCTGGCTTACAGTCTTCCATGTGAAAATGGTGTAGAATATCACAGGCATGTTTGGACTGAGAAAGGGAAATACCTTCCTTGGATTGCAAGACTTGAAGACTGAGAAAATAATGTAAGTGTCCTAAGTCTGTCATTTCAAACTTCCTTTTAAGGCTAGACTTCACATGGTTTATAAGGTTGGGACCACTACCAGACAAGATAAGATCATCAACATAAAGAGCAAGAATGATAAGAGACTTGCCCACTTTCTTGGTGTAGACAATATTGTCAGAATGACACCTAGAGAAGCCAGATTCTAAAAGAAAGTTATCCATTTTGGCATACCAAGCTCGAGGAGCTTGCTTGAGACCATAAAGAGATTTCTTAAGCCGACTTACAAGGCTGGAGTCTGTTTGTATAAAGCCAATAGGTTGTTCCATATAGATTTCTTCATGCAAGTCCCCATGCAAGAAGGCGGATTTAACATCCATCTGATGGACTTCCCATTTGAAAGAAGCAGCAAGGGAAAGAACAAGGCGGATAGAGTTCAATTTGGCAACAGGGGAGAAAGTTTCAGTGTAGTCAATGCCTTCAACTTGTGAAAAACCCTTAGCAACAAGACGAGCTTTATGTTTATCAACTTTCCCATCTGGTCCATACTTGGTTCTGTAAACCCATTTGCATCTAACAAGTTTTTGTCCCTTTGGTAGAGGAACAAGATCCCATGTATCATTTGCCAATAATGAATGATATTCTTCATTCATAGCTGCTTCCCAATCTGGATGGCCTGAAGCTTCTGCAAAGGTGTCAGGATCATAATTCACTGAAGCTTGAGCCAGTAAAGAAGAGGCTCTCTCGAACTGAGAACGTGTACGTCGTTGATCTGTAGGATCACCGGCAAGATCACCTGCTGCATCCCGAGTAGCACGAACCCATTTTGGAAGCTGAGGAGCTGAAGGAGGATCCTGAGAAGGTGGGGGAGGATTTTCATCCTCGCTTTCATCATCTGAAGAAGAAATATTTTCAAAAGTAGAAGAGATAGGGAGAAGTGGCACATCTGCCGAACTAGGCTCGCAGGCCGATATATTTTCAGCAAACTTCACATCTCTTCTAATGACAACATTTTTGGACTTAAGTGGAATAAGTCTATATCCTTTGACATCTTCAGAATATCCAACAAAAATACATTTTTCACTCTTAGGTTCTAAAGCTTTATGTCTCTCGTCTAGAATATGGGCCCATGCTTCACTTCCAAAAACACGAAAGTGACTTACATCTGGTTTGATTGAGCTCCATGCTTCTTCTGGAGTGATATTCTTTAAAACCTTAGTAGGAGTGCGATTTATTATGTAATTTTCACAGTTAATTGCTTGTGTCGGAAAATCCTAACATCTACTAGGCCTCTGCGCACTCAGCTATAGAGCCTCTTCCTACTATTATGACCCAAGACACTTAGACTCTTGCTCTATGCTTCGCTATCTCATTTTATCCATCCATTGTATTACTTCCTTTACAACTTAGAGCCTCGCTCTATTTATACAATCCCATGGTCCATGGACCATGGGTAGGCCGACACTACATTCAAAACTTAGGGCGGACAACCTTATGACTCTAACATACAATTCGCGCTCCGCGCCCGCAATTCGCGGAGTCTTTACAACAATATTACTCAAAACTTGGGCTTTAAGCCCCAAAACATGCCATGGGGGGATTCCATGCCCAACATCGTCTTTTTCAGCGAACCTTGACGGGTGCTGCCGCGAAGTGTTACATCGAGTTATCTCGAGGTGCCTATCAGGATTTCAACTTTTTGGCCATGACCTTCCTTACTCACTTCCAATTACTGGTTCGTTTCGAAACTGGTACTCATTTTCTTACATCTCTGAAATAGGATACTGCTACCCATATCTCCAATCATATCCATGAATGGAGACGTCGACTTCGCCTCATCAAGTTTGAAATACCTGATGAGTTGTTAACTAAATGGTTTACCAAATCATTCGTCAAAAAATTTGTTGCAAACATAGCAATGGGAGGTTGTGTTACTGAAGATCAAGCCATTTCCCATGCCTAATATTTAGATTTGGTGTATTCCCAATCTAGCACGTTATATGATCTCTTGCCTGATGCGCCGAGACCATCTATGGATCCAACATCTTCTAAATCTCTAGACATACCACCTGTCGATGGTATTATTGGATCAATGTCTCAAACTTCCAATAAAGCTTCTTCAAAGCAAAAATCTATTTCGAATACTGCATCCAATCCTCCTTCGAAACCCTCTTCCAATCCTGGTAAAACCTCTGAGGTTAATGTTGTTCAGTCTACCATGGTAGACAAAGCCTCAAAAGGTAAAAAGAAGGGTAAAGGAAAAGAAAAATATGATACCCCAAAACAGGATCCTCCAAAGTCATCTGCTGATGATGCCTCCAAATGTAAGCCTAAATATCCTTGCCTCATTTGTGAGGAAGATCACTATACCAAGGATTGTCCCCATCATGCGAAAGTTAGTCACTTGTTAAAAGGCACTCAAGGGACACTAGTTGTACTGAAAGAGCCTTTTCCATCACAGTAGACCAATTTGGTAGAACAACCACAATCCTCTGCATCTTCAGGTTCTCAGGTTTACATGAGTGTAATAGTGCCTATTTATGTTGCCACCCAGTCAAAAGATTATCAAACTCCTCGAAAGAAGACAGTGGATAAAGAAGCCATTAATACACCTTCTACTTCTACTCCACCCAGGTTCAATCCTCTTCATATTGAGAGACCCAGTAATGACTCTGTTATCCATCCACCTCCCAAAGGTGTTCTTGGGAAATCATCTTACAATCCGAATGCGTGAGTTGCCTAGCATTACAATATTGTCAATGATTTGGCTCAAGCGCCTTCAGCGATGCCTGCCTTGGAAGCTCTCCAAACTTGTCCAATGAAGCAGAAAGAATTATTGTCCTCTATCAGAGGGATTGACCCTACGGATTCGAGTTTGATCACTTTCGACCTAGAAAATCATGTTCCTCGTCTTCCCCATCAAATTGCATTTTTTATTCAAGTTAATATTAAAAGGAAGACGATTCATCAAACTGTGATCTATGAGGGTGCTTCCACATGCATCATGTCTATTTCATGTTGGAAATCCATAGACTCTCTGCCCCTCAACCAATCTCCAAACACCTTAGGAGCCTTTGATGGCAGAGGATCTCGTCTTTATGGTATTCTCACAAGTTTTCCCATCGCATTGGAACGGAAAACTGTTGAATTGGAAGTAGAAGTCGTGGATACGAATTTGAATTATAACCTTCTCCTTGGATGAAGTTGGACTCATGCCATGTTTTGATTGGTTTCTTCTCTGTTCCGCGTACTTCGTTTTCCTCATGAAGCAAAAATAATTATTGTCGGCCAATTGGCCTTTTTCTCTTTCAGTTCTTTGAATGGCAACATGCCATATGTGGGAAATACCAACATTCCTTATAAGAGCGTGGGGGCTCGTCTTTTTAAAGATTCTGCTCTTATGGGAACTTTTTCCCTCCCGCCTTTTCATGTTGCTTCTGTCAACATGATCTCTACTGTTTACAATCCTTGGATCATTCCATCTTCCGACAACGTTGATTCTTTTGGTGATGTTATGCCACTCATCCCTGTAGAACAAGCTTATCAAGATATTGTTTTGGCTTCAATGACTGTTTCTAAAAGTCATACTACTCTTAGTATGCACCTAGATGTGTATTCACAGTATCCTTGGCTTGGCTCTTGGATTCTCTAGATCCTTTAAACGAGACATTTCCTACTAAAAAGAGTATCTCCGAGATGATGTCTCTTGAGTAAACACCATGGAATGATGCACATCATGGTTCCTCGTTTCTTCCTAGCCTTGGTGATATTTCATCGTGTCTAGATACCTGTTTTTCCCACACACTTACCCATCCCCTTCAAACACCCATCTTATTGCATGAAGTTTTGTCTTAGGGGAACATGGGAAATATCACTTCTACCATTCCTATCAACATTTCTGTTAAACCGGTGATTATCGAGAACATTCATGTTGGGATTTCTTGTTCTCCTAATGAGATCAAGATTTACACTACCCTTTTTAAGGAATTTTGCGATATCTTTGCCTGGTCATATGAAGAAATGCTTGGCATTGATCCGAGTATAGTAGTGCACGAAATTCCTACTTATCCAGATGCGAAGCCTGTTCATCAACAACTTCGTCTAGTGCACCCTAGAAAGGCAACCACTATTAAGGGATAGGTTGAAAAACTTCTACCATATTCCATTGACAAATTGGGTTTCAAACATTGTCCCGATAACTAATAAAAAAGGGACTATCTGTGTTTGTGTTGATTACCATGATATCAATCGGGCATGTCCCAAAGACAATTATCCAACTCCTTTTATCGATCAAATCATTGATGAATGTGTTGGGAGCACGATTTTTTCTTTTATGGATAGTTTTTCTGGCTACAACCAGATCAACATTCTTCTCGTTGATCAACATAAAACCGCTTTTATCTGTCCATGGGGGACCTTTTCCTATAAGAAAATCCCTTTCGGTCTAAAAAATGCTGGTGCTACCTTTCAATGGGCGATGTCTTATGATTTTCATGACATCAAACACATCGTTCAACCGTATCTTTATGACTTACCAGCTCATTCTGCTATGCGTCAAGATCATCTCGACTACCTATGAGCGATTTTTTTGCATTGTAGACATTACAATATACGTTTGAATCCACACAAGTGTGTCTTCTGCGTTGAATTTGATCATCTTCTAGGGTTTGTAGTGTCAAAGGAAGGCATCCGAATCAATCCCCTCAAAGTTGAGGCCATTGTAAACTTACCCCCTCCGTCATCTTTGCATCAGTTGTAGATTTTGCAAGGGAAAGCTAATTTCCTTCGTCGTTTTGTACCTAACTACGCTGAGCTTTCCAAGGGATTTACTCATTTTTTGAAAAAGGGGATCCCATTTATTTGGGATGAAATCACTCAACAATCTTTTGATGCATTAAAGAACACTCTCATTAGTGCTCCTTTGCTGCATCCCCCCGACTATCACCACGATTACTTCTTGTACTTGGCTGCAACCGATAGTACTATTGCCATGGTACTAGTGCAAGACGATGATGATGGAAATGAACACGTGATCTACTACTTAAGCCAGAATCTCATTGATACTGAAACTCAATATGCCCATGTCGAGAAGCTTGCTTTAGCTATCGTTCACGTTGTTTAGTGCTTTCGCCACTAATTCATGTACGAAAAACCAATGTCATTTATGATTGTGACCCAATGACATATATTCTGACTCGTCAATTGCTGGGGGGAAAATACTCTAAGTGGATTGTTATCCTTCAAGAGTTTGATTTGGAGTTTTCTACCGCCAAATCAAAGAAATCATTGGTTTTCGCTAAATTGATTTGTGACCTTCCCTCTGCAACCACGTCTACTTCTTTTGATGAGTACATTCCTGATGAGACTCTCTTTCTCATTAGCACTCTTGACCCATGGTATGGGGATATTATTGTCTATCTCCAGACCCAAATTTTTCAATCAGAGTTGTCTAATTCTGAACATCGTCGCATTAGACATCAGTCCCAACCTTATCGAATCATTGGTGATACTTTGTACCGTGTTGGTGTTGATTCTATCCTTCGTCAATGTTTGACACTCGAAGAAGTTGAGAGAGTTCTCAATGAATGCCACTTTGGGGCTTGTGGTGGTCACATGTCTGGGTATGCTACTGCTCAAAAAATCCTTTATGCCGGTTATTTCTGGCCATCCATCTTTAAAGATTGCATCTTAGCAGTCCAAAAGTGCCATGTTTGCCAGATTTACAACCGTAAACAATGCGCCCCACCCACACCCCTCTACCCAGTTATTACTGTTGGCCCCTTTGCTAAATGGGGAATTGATTTCATGACATGTACCCCTTGCTCGACCAGGGGGCATGGTTATATCATCGTCGTCGTTGATTATTTTACTAAATTGGCCGAGGCAATGCCCACACATGAATCTGACAGTAAAACTGCTACTCAATTTATTTTTAACCATGTCATAGCCCAATTTGGTGTCCCTCAAGCCATCGTTATTGATCATGGATCTCATTTCCGAAACCACATGATGGCAAAGCTTACTGCTCAGTTGGGTTTGCATCATGAAAACTCAACCCCTTATTATCCACTGGCCAATGGCCAAGTTGAGGCAGTCAACAAAGTCATGGTTACTATGATTCAACATACCATTGAGATGCATAAATTGAATTGGAATCTTATGCTATTTTCAGCTCTTTGGGCTTACTGAACTGCGGCTAACACTGCCACGGGATTCACACCCTTTCAGTTGGTGTATGGTCTAGTGTAAGGACCAGTTCTATACCAAGTGTAAGGACCAGTTCTATACTATATATATATTTTTTTATATTTTTTTATAAACAAATCACAATACAACCAGAAGAGAAAAACATTGGAAATTCAAATTTATTCAGCAACTGTCTAACACGTTCCTAAATTTCATTTCATTGAACATATAATAAAATTGACATATATTTAACTAAGGCCATAAAGAAATCATACAAAATAATATTGCAACACACGTATCGTTCACCAAAAGAAGAGACTCCACTTGATTTGTCGTTACTTGTCTTCCCTTGTTGTCGATCACCTCCGAGAGTGAATGACAATGTACTTGATCTGAATGCGATGACCCACCAGTTAACCTCCCAGCGTACTCCTTGGGTACTCTTCTTCCCCGCGGACCCCCAAGCTGCAATAGGGTTGTACAATGGATGAATGCAATAACTGGTAGAGGAGAGCACTCATTGGCTCAAGAGTCCCCTCTCTAAAATCCTCTACCTCACCAAACTCACTATAGTTTCGTAATCACTGCTCTGACATAGTCTCATCCATCCAACAATAGGGTTCAAAAAAGTTCTTCTCCCATGGCTTGCCCCTTCTTTTATAGGAGTCCTCATAGGTGACATTTGGTATGTCATGCATAATTAATTATTTTTTTTATAATTCACTAGTTTGATTATTCACCCACCCATGTGTCACTCTCTCATCAAGGGTCTCCAAAATTATTTACTTAAATTTTACTTTAAAATTAATATTTTCCTCACCTCAATCAAGATTCCTATTTCTTCTCCTAGTTGCCTCTTGATCCCCCTTTTTCCTCCTTAATTTGTGTTTATTACTAAATTCAATTAATGAGTCAAGATTTGACCCCTATCTACTCCTTAATTTAACTCAAGCTATCTCTTAGATGGATATTCTTATGTTGGTTGTTGCCACATGGAGGTTCTCTACATTTCTCTAGAATTTAATTTATTAATCTTATTTTAATTCACTATCCTCTTCTCTTAATTAGGTTTAACTATTTTAGGATTAATCTTTATCCTTACGATTATGTCCCTCTTTCCCCTTTTACCTAATTAAACTACATATTCTACCTACTATTTTCCAACATGGGAAGGGTAGAGTTTTTAAGGTAACCTATTTTATTTCTTCTTATGATCCTCTTAACCCAAGTTTTATTTTTGATTTAATTACCTTGGTTTCTAACATCATTTACCCTTGATGTAAATTTACCTAGTTTTCATTCCTTGATTATATTTATTATTTAGTTTATTTTTAATGATTCCAAAGGTGCCAAGTTTGGTCGTGCCCTTCAAGAACTTCCCTTGAAGTTCCAAGGGTGCCACACCTAATAGTTTATTTTTGATGCCAAGGGTGCCAAGTTGGTCGTGCCCTTCAAGAAATTCCTTTGAAGTTCCAAGGGTACCACACCACTTTCCCTTCAAGCATTTAGTGACTATGAGGGGAAAGTATAGGTGCAACGACATAAACCACTGTCATCTCTTATGTTGCCTGCTATAGTGAGACTAATGGTGTCGGGCATCAAGGAATTTGCCTCGATGTGCGCCCTCCGGTAAAATCCTCATGAGCGACCCAACTTTGGGACTTGCCCTCATGACATCGTGATCTTCAAAGCAAAGGTGTTTCAACCCTTCCAGCCCAAGTCACGACGGGAGTGCTAGTGGGTGAGATCAGGGACACTGTCTCACTCCTCCCATGTAGTTCCACTTGTACAAGCCCATCACCCATATGTGAGTCATTCGGCCAAGCAACTAATTTGTGCCTGCAACCACTAACATCTCATCAGAATATAGATAAACATATATAGCAGGTTTCGAAATTGACTTTGAATTTCAAAGATAAAATAATATAATTTTTTTCATCAAACCAGTTGTCGTCAATTCTTCATATGCGAGTGCCTTTGGTGGTTTCCTGCCATACTCAATAATCATCAGTAACAAGGTTTATCAGTGTTAGTCATTGTCATAATAGCATCATTAGCGACACCTAGTCATTCACATCATTGTTCATAGTAAGCCCGAACTAATGAAAGTAGGTAACATGTGGGACACATCCATCATGGCTATCATCATCAAAACATCAATGGAAACATACATATCCATCAAGCTATCAACATCGTAACATCAATAGAAATATACCTATTCATCAAATTTATCGTCATCATGATTTTAATAGAGAGCATGCATATCCTTTAATGCCATCATCATCATAAATTCAATAAAGACCAAACTTAACCATTTAATGTTACAATCATCATAATACCAATAGATAAGATACATAACCATTCATACTATTTTCATCATAATATCAATGGAGAACATACATAAATATCACAACCAGGAATATCTCAATCACTAATAATAGCATCATGTGCCCAAATCCTTAACCTAAGGTCCTCAAAAAATAATGTGTGGGCCTTAGGGTTAAATAAATGTTAGTGTCATATCACTATCAGTCAACTAGAGTGGGCACTACATACACCCCCTCTTAATAATAGACTTCGTCTCGAAGTCCTTGGAATAGGTAAAGAAAACGGTGACGCATCTCCTCAGCATCCTCCCAAGTAGTTGAACTAGGACTATAATTGTCCCACTGGACCTTGACCTGGTCCACTACCCATCGTCTAAGCTGTAAAGTTTGTTGGTCCAGTATGCAAACTGGTTTGGTCATCACCGTTCCCTCATCTGAAACCTGCAAATGACCAAAGTCAATAACATACGAAGAATCTGAAATATAATGACGTAAAACAGAAACATGAAACACATCATGCATACGTGCTAAAGATAGAGGTAAGACAAGCCTATATGCCACCGACCCTTTCGTTTCTAAGATTTCAAAAGGTCCCACAAACCGTGATGAAAATTTTTCCCCCTTTCCAAATTTTATAGAGATTTTTTGGGGCCTTACTCTCAGGAACACCCTATCACCCACTTCATAACTTCAGTCTACCCAATGAGCATCAGCATAGCTCTTTTGTCGATCTTGTGCTTCTTTTAGCCTCCTCCTAATCATAGTCATTTGTTCTTCCATCTCTTGCACCACTTCTGGTCCTATTAATACTTGGTCCTTTAATCGGTTCCAACTGAGAGGTCTTCTGCAAGGTCTTCCATATAAGAACTCAAATGGCACCATCTTGATGGAACTTTGATAACTATTATTGTAAGTAAATTCCACAAGTGGTAAAAACTCCTCCCATTTCTTTTGTTGGTCCATCACATACATCTGAAGCATGTCTTCAAGGATTTGATTTGTCCTCTCTGTCTGCCCATCTGTCTCCGAGTGATAAGCAGTGCTGAAGTTCAATTGGGTTCCTAAAGCTTCTTGGAAACTGGTCCAAAATCTTCCTGTAAACACTTCTCCCCTATCAGATATGATCTTCCTAGGCACTCCATGCAATCTCATAATCTCATTAATAAAAACTCTGGCTATTTCTGGTGCCTTATATGTAGTCTTAACTGGTATGAAATGGGCACTCTTGGTCAACGTGTCCACCACTACAAATATGGAATCATGTCTTCTTAAGGTCATTGGTAGTCCCACAATGAAATCCATTGATATAACTTCCCATTTAGATTTTGGTATCTCATCGGGTTGCAATAAACCTGGTGGATGCATGTGTTCAGCTTTTACTCGCTGACACTCTAAGCATCTTGCTACCAAGTTTACGATGTCCTTCTTCATCCCTTTCCAAAAGAAGAGTGGTTTCAGGTCCACACTCATCTTCTTAACACCAGGGTGTGCCATGTATACTGCGCGATGTGCTTCATTTAAGATTAATTGGCGCATATCTTCATTCAGTGGTACATATATCCTTCCCCAGAATCGTAGTATCCCATCATTATCAAGGGAGTATTCTTCATATTTTGGGACCCTCGTTTCATCCTCCCTCAGACTTTTGTTAACCTCCTGATACCAGGTGTCTTTAGTTTGTAATTCAAGCAGTTTCTCCCTCAAATTTGTCTTTAAGGGAATCACTGAAAATATCTGCAGCCTCCTACTTAAAGCATCAGCCACCTTATTTATCATTCCTTTGATGTAAGTGATATAAAAATCATATTCACGAATTAGCTCAGACCATCGTCTTTGCCTTGCATTTAAGTGATCTTGAGTGAATATATGTTGTAGCCCACAATGGTCAGTCCTAAGATCAAACTTTCTTCCTAGAAGGTAGTGTCTCCAAATCTTTAGTGCATAAACAATTGCTACCATTTCTAGATCATGGGTTGCATAGTTTTCTTCATGGGTTCTAAGTTTCATTGATGCATAGGCTATTACTCTTCCTTCTTGCATCAACACTCAACCTAGCCCTTCCTTGGAGGCATCAATGCAAACCAAAAATTCTTGTTCCATATCCGGCACCTTCAAAATTGGTGTTGTCGTTAATAACACCTTTAACCTTTGGAATGCCTCTTCACATTTTTCAATCCAAATGAATTTCTTGTTCTTTCTTTGGAGCTCGGTAATGGGGTTTGCTATTTTTGAAAACCCTTCGACAAATCTACGATAGTACCCTGCCATGCCCATGAAACTTCATATTTCATGAACATTGGTTGGTGTTGGCCATTCCATGATGGCCTCGATCTTTACCGGGTCTACTGTGATACCCTCCCCAGAGATAATGTGTCCAAGATAATGAATCTTGGTTTGGTAAAAGGAACACTTTGACAACTTCCCGTATAGTTGGTTTTATCTAAGACATTGTAGAACTATCCTCAAGTGTTCGTCATGCTCTTCTGGGGTCTTTGAGTATATCAAAATGTCATTGATAAAGATTTGTACAAACTTGTCTAAGTAATCTCGAAATATTCCATTCATCAAACTCATGAAAACACTCGTGGCATTTGTCAGTCCAAAGGGTAAACTACAAATTCATAATGCCCAAATCTTGTTTTAAAGGTTGTCTTTGAAATATATTCTTCTTTGATTCTCAACAGATGATATCTCGACCTCAGATCTATCTTTGAAAACACAGTCGCCCCCCTCATTTGATCAAATAAGTCGTCTATCCTTGGCAAAGGGTATTGATTTTTTATTGTCACTTTATTCAACTGGCGGTAATCAATGCACAGTCGCCAAGACCCATCTTTTTTCTTAACAAAAATCACAGGGGCTCCCCATGGAGATATGATAGGTCATACGAACCCCAAGTGCAATAATTCCTTTAATTGGATCTGCAATTCCTTTAGCTCTGGAGCCGACATACGATAGGGTGCCTTTGTAATAGGCTCAGTGCCTGGTTTAAGGTCGATGGTGAAATCAATTTCCCTTTTTGGGGGTAGCCTGGGTAGTTATTTGAGAAATACATCCTTAAATTCAACAATGAATGGATGTTTATCAAGGTATTCAGAGTCACCCTTATCGTTTAGAGCTACCACTGAGAACATTAGACATCCCTTTCGCCTAAATTTCATTAGTTGCATGGAGGATATGAACCTCAGGGACACCCCTCGGTTCTTTCCCCTTAATGATTTTCTTTGGCCGTCATCGTCGGTGAAATGTAGAATCTTGTCTTTGCAGTCTAGAAGTGCCTCATGTCGCTCCATCCATTCCTATAACTACGTCATAAACTCCTAGAATTGTAGAGTACAAGGATACCTTGGTCTTACATACACCCAGGTCCACCTCACAATCCTTTACCATCTTTCCTACATTTCTTTTCATACCACATGCCATTTCTACATGTCTAAATTCATATTGTGGAGTTGCTTTATGTTTAATCATTGATAATGCATTTAAAGAAATAAATGAATCAGTAGCCCCTCGATCTATTAAAATGACAAAACTCATACCATCAATATTACCTGAGGTTTCCAACACAGTGGATTGGTGTTCGACTTGGCGATTGTTCACCATTGCATGGATGCGATGAGCCTTCCCCAGATCCCCCACTGTAGTTGCATTCTTATTTGAGTTGGTATTACCTGTCTTTTGAGGGCAATCCCTCTCATAGTGAGGACCTCCACAAGTCCAACACCCCCTCCTAGGTACTTGGCTCCTACTACCAACTGAACCGGGAGTTGGTTTGGAACTCTACTAGAAAGAAGATCAATGTTGAGGTGGTGTGACTTGGTGTTTTCGCATAGCTCGGTGCGGTTTTGGTTGACGAGTTTGTTGCGGTACCCTGTGCGGATGCTGAGCTGGATGCCTATATGGTGTTCTTTGATTTCTTCCTGACCACCTTTGATGATTGAGCGCAGGACCCCCTTGCAAATTTCTACGTTCCATATTGTTTCCACTTGGTACTCCTGATCCTGTGGGCCTTGTTGACTTACTATGTTCACTGCTCATGATCTCCTCCTCTGCAATGATTGCCCGCTAAACTGCCTCGTGCAAGGTGCGAGGCATTAAGATTCTAACCTTGGTCTGAATGTTAACATTTAATCCATACACAAATTTGTTCACCTTGAGCTTTTATGTGTTTAAGTGAGGGGCATAACGGAGTAATTCCATGAAATGTGCCTCATACTTTGGTAGTGAGCGACTCCCTTGCTTTAATGAATTGAATTCATTTAGTTGTCTCTCAAGGAACTCCTCTGACAGGTAATGTTCTCTAAATTTTTCTTCAAATAGCTCCCAAGTTACTTCTGATATATCCATCCCCAATTGGGTTAATAATGTCTTCCACCAAAGTAGTGTGTTTCCCTTTAGCTGGAATATACCCATCTTGGCCTTCATGTTTGAGGTGTAATATCTTAAGGTAAAAACACATAGCCATGTTTTCCAACCGTGCCTCTGCAGGTTGAACATCTATGGACCCCCAAAACTCTGGAAATTTTACCTTTTCCAAATCTTGACATACATCATTTCTTGTGGTGTTTTGGGGTGCTTCGTTTTGTATGACAGGTCCTCCATGCTCCCGTTCCAAACGGTTTATTAATGCCTTAGACATGTGTTGGAATGATCTCATTAAGTTCAACACTTCTCCAGCTGGTATCTGTTCTTGTGTTGAGATGTTTTCCCCATCATTAGGTGGGGTGGTAGGAGTTGGCTGTTGTGGTGGCGCCATGTTGTGCCCTTTAGTTTCCCCACTCCTTGTACCTCTTCTAACCATGGTTCACCTGCCACAATTTAATATGATTTTTCCTTATAAGATAAAAACCAATCAAATAAAAATCATAACCAACATGAGTGGTTCTATAATTTATTGTTATTATTATATACTTCCAAAGGAACAATTTATGCATTTATAAGTTCTTGACATTTCTATAAATTTTAATCAAAAGAGTACCAACCTCCATAGATTCTAAATTTTTTATTTTATTTATTTATTTATTTTTATTTTTTTGTCTTGAAATGTGCTTGGGCCAACACCATAAACCATGATGATACATTGATGTGGGACGTTTTCCAACTGTTTTTATAGTATTGATTTTATTTTTGTTTGCAATATTATTTTTTTTCACCGAAAGAAAATTGATCTGCCATAGTAATTTATTTTTATGATATACCCAATTTTAGTTGTAAATGTTCAACAAAATTTTATATTAATAATTAATTTTTAAAAACATGTCAAATTAAGAATTTTATATATTTAAATGAAATATATACACGCACTTTTTGGCTTTTATCTTACATTTTATAAATACAAAAATAATAATTGGTTAATAATGAGAAACTTTTAATTCAAATATCATCGAACAGGTTTGAAGTAACAATTGTAACACTTTTCCAAAGCGTGTCCCGGGTCCGGGCCAAAATATTAATAAAATAAATTAAAAAGAAAACATAAATGTCCCTTCTCCCACGGCGATGAAAAGAGTGCAATGCAGCTTCATTGGCAATTGGTTAACGTTTCTCGTAATCCAAAAAAATTCTGCGAAATCTTCTAAAAAAAAATCTTTACCAACATTTTCAATGCAAAATTATATCCTCGTTAGACTACGGCATTAGCAACTGATTCGTGCTGAAATTTTGGAAAAAAATCGAAACATAGACTCAAATTTAGAGCCTTTAGCCATTGGTTTTTTTTCGGAGAAAAAAAGCAAGATTTGATTATATTAAGATAATATAACTGTCTATGATGTACATAAAGGTGGCATTTGAAGCCACAGTCTATGATATAGAGCATGATCAGAAAACAGATAGTCCAAAAAAGAAACATCATAAGGAAGATTGACCTGTGATTTAACAAAGACTAAAAAGCATATATGCATCCACATCTTGGATCAGAATTACCAAGAAACAAAAAACAGATAATTGTTGGATAGCTATGCTGAGATTGATTCATATAGCGCAATGGTGCAGAGGAAAATATTGGAAAAGGGAGCTTTTGAATCCCGGAAGATATTGTGGTTCCTCCAGATCCAGGCACACCATATCATGATGATGAAAAGGAAACTCATTAGCTTTTGTTGGGAGCTCCACCAGGCAAAAGTTGCATGAATAGAGTCAAAGACAACATGTGGAAAACCAAAATAAATTGCTAAATCATACCAGATAAGTTGTGAAGATCTGCATTGGACAAACATATGAAGATTTGTTTCTTCGTCGGATTCGCACATCGTGCATCGGCTGGGACCTTGCCATCCTCTTCTCCTCAGATTATCCCATGAGAGATTCTTGTTGTAGTAGACCAGCCATGCGAAGAAGATCATCCTGGGGGGCATCCAGATTTCCAGTAAGACATGGGGAAGATTGGGGTCGCTTGCAATGCCCTTGAAGAGATGATGCCGAGATAGATCTCCTTCACGCGAGCAGGGTCCTGGGCGCTTGACCAAACAAGGCAATCCGATGTGCCATGTCTACGGATTCTGCTACCTTTTAGAGAAGATTGAACGACGATCCATGAAGAGCAGAGGTCATCTGGGAGACGAAGGTCATTCGCGTCCTTCCATTGGGGAACAGAGCCATGCCAATCAGAGATGAGATGGTTCCAAGTAAAAAATCCTTTTCTGTGTAGAGAAAATAAGAGAGGTTCAGGGAAAGAAAAAGATCCTTGGCAGCAGGCAATGGAGTCAATACCGATAAAGATACGATGGCCCGAATGAATTTTCCATTTGAGATTTTTAAGGAAGAGACTCTGTATTTTCCGGAGACTTAACCAGATGGTTGATCCCTGTTTGGTGCCTATGGATCTAGCTCTGTACCAGAATTCAAGATTTTTTCCTTTTAGATATTTAAATTTGATATTGTCACTCCATGGACTTTCTCCAAAAGTCCCACGCCACAGCGTTTTGCATAAAAGGGCCTTTTCAAAAGATCTCATATCCATTAACCCCCACCCACCCAGGCGTTTAGGCTTTTAGCCATTGGTTAAAAGCACAAAGTTCATAAAGATCCATTTCATTTCTTGAAAAGCCATAACAACATTCAACATGCAATAAAACATAGTACAACGCAGCTGTTAAGATAAATATTACTTCAAATTAAGCAAATGCCATATCGATGCTAAAAAATCCTATGCCATGATGCCATATTGAGCGAGGTGAGGGAGAGATGGATACCCACTTATTTTGTTAATTGAAATTATCTCGTATTGTTAAGCAGAATGGTTTGGAGTAAACTTTTTAATATCGTACAACATAAAGTAAAATTTTAATATCAACTAAATTTGATGTTTACTGAAATGCAAATTTTCATATTTAAATTCATAAAAAAGTTAGTATATGTTTGAATTCACATACATAAAATTGATGTATCTTCTCTACGAATTTTACATTATAGATAATTGTTTTGAATTGGATTGTTGTACATACTTTCTAAAATTAAAGTTAAAATAATCCATGTTGTAGACTCAATACCCACTTACCAGAAAACCGAGAAACTCAACCGAGAGGGACACATATATTTTGCTATCGTTCTGTACAAGACGCAATGCTCCCGAGTCTTAAGGATGCAGTAAGTTGTTGCGAAATTGTGTTATGTGGAAAAACTAATGTGAATTGACTTTGGCGAACGCAGATGTGAAGAAAATGTTGGCATTATGATGCATGTGTTGTACTTGATGGCAACCCTCTCATAGAAGATCATCTCACTTGTATACATTCATATGAATCCACAGAAGAGATGGATGTAGGACAATTTAAAGGGATCAGATGACAGTTCACAAGTAAGCTTTGCCATCAAGTCCAAAGGGGGAGATTGTTGGCATTATGGCTAAATTATTGTCCTTGATGGCAACCCATACAGGTGATAGATCTCAGTACTTCAGGTCAATAGCAGAGATTGATGATCAGCTCTCAAATATTGAAGAAAATAAGGGGTACGCAGGTACACCATACAGAAGGTGCGTACACGCAGGCCTGTCTTACATAAAGTGCGTACATACCCACAGTTATCCCGTTCATGAGGTGCGTACCCCCAGTTCACTCACTTCAAGGCAGAGAAGCGTGCTCACGTAGGGTTTCTTATGTTTGGCTCGTGGTATTTAGCCCGCCATTCTTGATTCTATGGTTTTGGCCCGTGGTATTGCTTTATATTATTATTGTTATTGAGCCCCATGTTTTTGGGCCCCTAGTATTGGGTATCTATGGTATTGATCCATGATTTGAGGAAGAGCTTGCCTATATAAAGCAAAGGAGATCATTTGGCTAGACACTTGTGAAAGAAGAAGATCTTAAGGGAAGCTAAATCTGAAATTCTAGTGATGGGTTTGTGAGAGATAGCTAGATCTAAATCAAGGAGAAACATGAGAACTACAAGTCGGATCTACTAATGGGTTGATATCTCCTCGGCGCATGTTCAGATCTGTAGATCTGACAGTCTAGGTTATTCTTGAAGTCTTGAAATTATCTATACCCGAAGGTATGCAAGCACAGTGAAAGAAAAGCGCATAGGTACGCAGGCCCAGAAGCACTGTAGTTGCGCAGGTACGCAGGCCCAGAAGAGCAGAAGTTGCGCAAGTGCGCAGGCAGTCTATTACACACAGTGTGTAAGTACGCAGGAAGTCCGCAAGACACAGTGCGTAAGTACACAAACAGTCCGTAAGACACAGTGCGTGGGTACGCTGGCGAGCAGTAGGAAGAGGTGCAGATGTACGCATGAGAACTATGGGTGAAGTTGCGTACTTCTCATGAAATCTATTTAGCTGCCCCTGTTTATTATTGTTGTGTTCTGGGTTCTGAAGTGATGTTTGGTTTCTGATATTATGTTCTGATAACAGCAGTGATTGATTATGATTAGCTTCAGTATTGATAGATGAATGGATCAGGTTCATAATGACTTATCCATATATGATCTGGTGGACTAGATCTGGTTGATAACTCTCATTGTATATGTATTGATCTAGTGATTGGGTGATTCAGAAGGTTGTTTGATTATGAGCTTCAATGTTGTTATTGGGTCCAGTATGAAAATTGGATGAAACGTGGCCTTTCAGATTATGTGTTGTACTTCAGTGTATCCAGTCTGAAAATTGATGAAACGTGGTACCTGGAGGAGAGAAGATTGTAGGTCAGCACCTACGTACTAGTATCTAAGCTAGTACAAGAGCATTGTAGCAGGTAGCAGCCTGCGTACTAGTAAATGGATCGGCTAGTACAAGAGAAAAGGGGGTTGTAGCTCCCGTATTGGTATAAGACTGCACCAGTACAAATATTGTAAAAGGATTTTCTTATTAAGAAGAAGATTGAGATGACTTGCAGCAGGTGGTTTTCTCCCGCATTGGGTTTCCACCTTATATAATGGTGTTCATGTGTGTGCCTTATGTGTGATGATCTATTCTATGTTACTGCATCTGTTAACTGATAATATGATTGATAATGTTCTAATGCACTCATTGAAGATCAATTAACTTAATCATAAGAAGTTGTGGAAGTAGCAGAGTTTAGAAATGAAAAAGTTTTATTAATGTGATAATACTGATTCACCCCCCCTCTCATTATTATTTCCAACAGAAAAGACAAGCCAAAAAATTTGTTCTATTAAAGGGCTTAGAATTGTGCAAAGTCCTCGAAGAATTTGAATTCGGAGCTGTTCCAAGAAAATCAAATCCGGGCACTACTTCTTATTTAAATAACAAATAGAAATATTGCGCACAATGGTTACATGTGTCAATTCGACGTGGGTTATACTAGGGGAAACCTGGATCCACATGCTGTAAAGTTTGCTAAAGGAGCGTGGTGCTAAGAGGACATATTTGAAATAAATCTGCATAGCCAAGAAGATATTCGAAATTAAATATGCAAAGAGAACACCCAATACTGTTTGGTAAGGTAAAGCTTCGGCGGTATAAGGTATTGGTTATGGTCACAAGGTCTTTCTGATACAGAACACTAGGTTGACTACCCCATAAACATTACATTGAATACCCCTATAAACTTATTTTAAGTGCAACCTACATTATATTTAATTAAAAGATCACTTGTTAAAACAACTCTTCACTAAACTTTTATCTTGCGTCGAAGAAAGGGAACAACTGCAAAGTCCTCGAGCTGGCAAACTGCAATTGGATCTACCATGGCACCTCCCCAGGATCCAATTGTGAATGTACAGACGTCATCAAAAGGTGAAGAACATGTCATTTCCAGCGTTCTCATGTTCATAGCAATGCAGGAAAAAGCCCTTCCTTTAGTAAGCAAGTTTTCTTTCGGAGGTCGAAGATTCAGTGTGGGCTTCTTTTATCTTTGTTTCTATACACTGTAAGTTGTGCTTTGATTTATCTGGAATTCTGCAGATCTTTTAAGTGAAAGCTTATATTTATTGACAATTTGTTTTTACGGTCCTTGGAGTTTCCATGTGTCTAACTTTCTTTGCCGTGAATCACTGCTTAGAATAGGTTTGATTTTGATTATAATCTTCATAATTACTTCATTTTCTCAAATTTGCGTTGATATCTCTGTAGATCTGTGCATTGGGCCTTTAAGAGCAATGAGACATATGCTCTGCTGAAGATTTATGTGTTTGGGAACGTGCTGAGAAGGGATTTAAGGCCCACATATCTAGCAACTGATTTAAAATCTGCTTCGATTGTAATGGATCTACATTCATAGAGAGGATGCGACGAGATCACAGTTTTGGGCTATCGTCCAAACTTACTTTGCAATTAGATCGCATCCCCTATACATGTTTTTTCACGATGGGAATTTGGATCAAGGTAGTTGCGGCCTGCCAAATTTTTGGTGATGGGCGAGTGAAGACCAAGGAGTTATGATTCAGTGAACTGCGAGGGGGCCTGGCTAGAAGAAAGATTGGGTAATACAAAGTAGACCTGAAAGATCATAAGCTTCCAAATCTAGACAAAATACAGGTAGAGTCAGAAGCATACTTGATCTCCCTTAATTTTTTTTAATGAGAAGACTTCCATAGTCTAGATTCGGGGCTCAAATCTCATGGAGAAACCTTAGAATTAAAAACCAGATCTAGAGGAAATGTTGCGGAAGGAAGTACACCCACAACATTACATATAATGTTTTGATTAATGGTGTTTTCAATGCAAACAGAATGGGGTGTTGAGAGTTTTGTTTTGGTATACAATGCACGCAGTGAAAATAACAGAGAAATTGCATAAATCCCTCTAAACCCGATTATCTCATTTGAGAGACGCCATGAGCACTCAACAAAAATCATCATTGCTCAAGTTTGGAACAGAAATTGCAACATTATAAATGTAGTAGATATTGAACCAAATTAGTCATGCATGCATGGGCCCATAGGTCTCAGGGTTCAACATAGCTCTGATACCAAGTCTAAGGACCAGTTCTATACCAAGTGTAAGGACCAGTTCTGTACTATATATATATATATATATATATATATATATATATATATAGATATATAGATATAGATATATTTATATTTATATTTTTTTTTATAAACAAATCACAATAAAATACAACCAGAAGAGAAAAACATTGGGAATTCAAATTTATTCAGCAACTGTCTAACACATTCCTAAATTTAATTTCACTGAACATATCATAAAATTGACATATATTTAACTAAGACCATAAAGAAATCATACAAAATAATATTGCAACACACATGTACCGTTCACCCGAAGATGAGACTCCACTTGATTTTCCATTACTTGTCATCCCTTATTGCCGGTCACCTCTGAGAGTGAATGACGACGTACTTGATCTGAATGTGATGACCCACCAGTTAACCTCCCAGCCTACTCCTTGGGTACTCTTCTTCCCCGTGGACCCCCAAGCTGCAATGGGGTTGTAAAATGGAAGAATGCAATAGCTGGTAGAGGAGAGCACTCCTTGGCTCAAGAGTCCCCTCTCTAAAATCTTATACCTCTCCAAACTCACTATAGTTTCATAATCGCTGCTCTGACATAGTCTCATCCATCCAAAAATAGGGTTCAAAAAAGTCCTCCCATGGCTTGCCCCTTCTTTTAAAGGAGTCCTCATAGGTGACACTTGGCATGTCATGCATAATTAATTATTATTATTTTTATAATTTACTAGATTGATTATTCACCCACCCATGTGTCACTCTCTCATCAAGGGTGTCCAAAATTATTTACTTAAATTTTATTTTAAAACTAATATTTTCCTCACCTCAATCAAGATTCCTATTTCTTCTCCTAGTTGCCTCTTGATCCCCCTTTTTACTCCTTCATTTGTGTTCATTATTAAAGCCAATTAATGAGTCAAGATTTGATCCCCTATCTACTCCTTAATTTAACTCAAGCTATCTTTTAGATGGATATTTTTATGCTGGTTGTTGCCACATGGAGGTTCTCTACATTTCTCTAGAATTTAATTTATTAATCTTATTTTAATTCACCATTCTCTTCTCTTAATTAGGTTAACTATTTTATGATTAATATTTATCCTTACAATTATGTCCCTCTTTCCCCTTGTACCTAATTAAACTACATAATCTACCGACTATTTTCCAACATGGGAAGGGTAAAGTTTTTAAGGTATCCTATTTTATTTCTTCTTATGATCCTCTTAACCCAAGTTTTATTTTTTATTTAATTACCTCTGTTTCTAACATCATTTACCCTTGATGTAAATTTACCTAATTTTCATTCCTTGATTATATTTATTATTTAATTTATTTTTATGATTCCAAGGGTGCCAAGTTTGGTCGTGCCCTTCAAGAACTTCCCTTGAAGTTCCAAGGGTGTCAAACCTAATAGTTTATTTGTGATGCCAAGGGTGCCAAGTTGGTCATGCCCTTCAAGAAATTCCCTTGAAGTTCCAAGGGTGCCACACCACTTGCCCTTCAAGCATTCAGTGACTAGTAGGGGAAAGTATAGGTGCAATGACGTAGACCACTATCATATCTTATGTTGCTTGCTATATTGAGACTAATGGTGTCAGGGATTAAGGAATCCACCTTGATGCGCGCCCCCCGGTAAAATCCTCATGAGCAACCAAACTTTGGGACCTGCCCTCATGACATCGTCATCTTCAAGGCGAAGGTGTTTCAACCCTTCTAGCCCAAGTCATGGCGGGAGTGCTAGTGGGTGAGATCAGGGACACTGTCCCACCCCTCCCATGTAGTTTCATCAAACTAATTGTCGCCAACTCGTCATATGTGAGTGCCTCTGGTGGTTTCCTGCCATACTCAATAATTATCAGTAACAAGGTTTCTCAGTGTTAGTCATTGTCATAATAACATCATTAACGACACCTAGTCATTCACATCATTGTTCATAGTAAGCCCAAACTAATGAAAATAGGTAACATAGGAGACACATCTATCATGTCTATCATCATCAAAACATCAATGGAAACATACATATCCATCAAGCTATCAACATCGTAACATCAATAGAAATATACCTATTCATCAAATTTATCATCATCATGATTTTAATAGAGTGCATACATATCCTTCACTGCCATCATCATCATAAATTCAATAAAGACCAAACTTAACCATTTAATGTTACAATCATCATAATACCAATAGATAACATACATAACCATTCATGCTATCTTCGTCATAATATCAATGGAGAACATACATAAACATCACAACCATGAATATCTCAATCACTAATAATAGTGTCATGTGCCCAGATCCTCAACCTGAGGTCCTCAAAGAATAATGTGTGGGCCTTACGGCTAAATAAATGTTAGTGTCATGTCACTGTCAGTCAACTAGAGCGAGCACTACATCTAGAGTCCACTCTTCCAATTGAGTGTGAAATTCCTTCATTGAAACTAGTTGTCGAATTACTCCTGGATACCTCACCTGAAGAGGGAACGTTTACTTTACCTCGAAAGGCTCGATGAAACCCACCACTTCGTAGTGTTAGTAATTGAAGCCAAGAAAAAATGAATTAAGGCTCAGTATGGTAAAATTATTTCTCCTTGTGTTTTTGTTGAAGGTGACTTGGTCTTGCTTTATGATCAAGAAAATGACAAATTGGGAGGCGGGAAATTCAAACCAATGTGGCATGGGACTTACATTGTGAAATGAGTTCTACAAAAAGGTGCCTAGGAGTTAGTGATTATGAAGGAAATTCTTTGGCTTAGCCCCAAAACAGGCTTTACCTAAAGAAGTATTATGCTTGTTCATCCATGTAGATACTTATGTACATTAGTGTGTGTTTTCATTAGTGTGCAGTGTGATTTTGGTGTGTTAGTTTGATCTTGCAAACCTTTTCCTCTGCTTACCTCGTGCTCTACTTGGTTTTCAGATGTCATCCAACCATTACGCCGATTTTGCCAATGGTGCTTGTTGTAGTACATAGAATCTATCTTCCGCTGCATGGAAAATCTATGACCCTAATGGTGAGTTAGTTAATTTTCAAGGTATATGTTTAGGTCAAATGACTAATAACATTGTCAAATATAGTGTGGTCATCGAGCTTTTGTCAGAAGCCATCGCTCTTGGCATTAGGGAGTTAATCGTAAAACTTGATTCACAACTCATTGTACTACAACTTAATGGACAATATTCAGTTAGAAACCCTCAAATTTTGAGAATGTATTTGCGAGTTCATTTATTGGAACGAGAATTTGATTTTATTACTTATCATCACATTCCAAGACGCATGAACACATTAACAGATGCATTGGCTAACTATGTGTTAGATAAAAATTTGCAAAGCTTGTAAATTATAGAAAATCACACATTGAATATGGTAAGCAGGAAAATATGTATATATATAGCGAGTGTTTGAAAAAAGAGTTTGCTACATCAAAATAACAAAATTTGTGTTCCAAGACATATGGCTTTACAAGCCTACATAGCACATAAAATAAACTAGAGGTTGGTTATTCGCCCACATGGTGCTCATGATAGCACGAGACAACCCTAATCACTCTACCCAGTAGCTGACAAAGTCTGGCGGATACTTTGTTAAATTGGCAACTAGGGACAAACTCCATGTGGGTCATCTTATTTATGGCAGCTGATATTTTTCTTGGATCCCTCTCATCAAGAGGTGTAGGATTGATCTAAAGATCATCCGATTCCAATAAGTATTCATGGAGATATGAATTTATTTGTGTTATAAGAAAATTCGTCAAGGTCGGCCAGCAACCAAATAAACCCCACAAGTGCTCAATGTTTTAGTATAAAAGGAGATGACTTGAGAGTCATTTCTCACACACACTTCTATCTTGATTTCTCTCCACTTGTCTTGGGTTTTAGTGGAAGGGAAATCTAGGAGTGGAAGCCCTAGACGTTGGAGGAAAGAAGACTAAGGGAGCTGCCCTAGAGGAGATTCCCTAGCCCTAGACACTGTCAAAGAAGAAGTCAAAAATGTTTTCAAGGAAGCATGCCCTAGCCGCAGTCTTGCAGGAGTCATATCACAGCTAAGAGAGGCCCTAACGTTGTCCAAAAGGAAGCCCTAGACGTAGTCTAAGAGCAGCGCTAAACACTGTCCGAAATGCAGTCCTAGACGCAGTCTAAGAGAGGCCCTAACATTGTCCAAAATGCAACCCTAGATGCAGTCTAAGAGCAACCCTCAACGTTGTCCAAAATGAAACCCTAGAAGCAGTCTAAGAGAAGCCCTAAACGCAGTCTAAAGGGTAGCCCTAAATGTTGTCTAAAGGCAGCCCTAATGTTGTCTAAAGGCAACCCTAACGCTAACCTACGGTGCCCTAGATGCAGGCCTAATATGGCTGAAAAGGTAGGTTTTAGGTGACCCACAAAACAAGGACAACATGAGAGTTTGAGGACTCAAACATGCCCAAGACAACAATGCTAATAATTGGGACAACAACAAGACATGGTGCTACAATAGAAATTGGGATAGCAATGACAATGATGGGATAGTAGCATACTATGATGGGACAACAATGACAGTGATGGGACAACAACATGGAATGGCTATGTCACTAACAGTGGGATAACAGTATGCAACATAGAACAGCAATGGCTATCATGGTGCAACAATGGCACATGGGACAACAGTGCAACATAAGGTGCAGCAGTATGATGTGTACAACATGGTCATGAGGTCCAACATTGTGATGATGGGTGCAGCATGGTGCAGCACAGTGAGGTGCAGCATGGTGCAGCACGGTGAGGTGCATCATGATGACAAGATGCAGCACAATGATAGGTGAAGGAATCACCTTGGAGAATCAGTTGAAGCAGCATGTCTTCAACTGATTGCATGTATCATCTTCTTAGAGATGATCTATGCTATTATCTAGATAAGTCAAAATGTTGACTTCTGTTGTAAATGTATTATCTCTCTCTCTCTCTACTGAACTATTGAAGAACATATCAGAAGAATTGATCAAGGGTTTCCCCACATTGGGGTTTGTTCCTAGCTAGCGCCACATCTTGTGTCCTCTTGTCTTGGCTTGTCTTCTGCGATTTATGTTTATGTTCTATCTGTAGTTTACTTTAATTGCTGATGTGATTGCTAATCTGGAAAAGATATTGAGCTAACTGTGAAAATTGAAATAAATTTCTCTAAGCATAGAACATACCTAAAATTAACATGGTATCAGAGCTGAGGTGAAGAAAATGCCCAAGTTAGAGTGAAAGAGCAATCACCCAAGATAGTTAGGAAAGGACAAAAGGATTAATGGGCTCCTCATCCCTCTTCAAATTCACTGAGGGTGAAATTGAAGTAGAGAATATTATCAGAATGGCGCAGTGGAATATGGCCTACCTAAAGATCACTTCATTGGGAAGACCAGATCTCAAGGTGGAAGGAAAGGCAGATAACTAGATCGGCCATTATGCGGAGTGTCTGAATGGCAGGGACACGTCACTTGATGATAACAATCATTCCAGGGACATCTTCAATGGTCAGAGGAATGACAGGTAATGCAGGTCATCAAGGAAATGACTGACTCTTCAAAGAAAGCAAGGAACCATAGGTATGAAGAATCAAATGTTGTTTCTGATAAGATAAAGAAGCATTATCTTGTATTGGCCCTCTCCTTCAGATTCTTTGGGAATCTGTCTTATCGATTATAGTGCTTCAAGGCACTTCATCAGATAGAAGGGTGCTCTCTCTAATTTGGTAGAGATGGAAACAATCGTGGAATTATACTTGGAGCCAATGCCACCTACCTGGAAAGGGTGTAGGAAATGTTACCCCTCAATTAAATGAGGGTAACCCGATTCATTTACAAAATATCTTTTATGTACCTGATTGCAAGAAGAACCAGGTGTCCATTTCAGCAATGGAAGTCAAAGGCTACAAGGTGGCATTCATCGATGGACAGGTACGTGTTTGAAAATGAAATTTTCAAAGATATTTTTTCTCATGGGTTCAGGTTGGAAATTTGTATCAAGTTGCATGATGGTCCATTGGGGATCATGTCAATTGACGTATCTCATCTATAGCACTAGAGGTCTACTTATTATGGGACCCTACCCAATGTGAGTCAAATGGTGACAGGGGTGCCTGAATTCAAGAAGAGCATGAAGGTACATGTCTGAGATGTACCGAATGAAAATCTTACAAGGGGATCATTCCCCTCATGTAGCAGGTCCACAGATTTGGAAAAACCTGAGGGGTTTGAGATTCATGATCAGGAATCTCATGTATGCAGGTAGAAGAAAGCCCTTTATGGCTTGAAGCAAAACACCCCGGGCCTAATATGAGAGGATTGATAGTTGTCTGATGAAGCTGAGATTCACTAAAAGTGAAGCCGATCCAAACCATTGTTTGAAGGTTATGGATGATAGAGCTCTCATACCAGAACCATCTGAGAAATGGCCTATTTCTGACAAGTGTAGACCCTCTCACTTGAAAATGTAAGAGGGAGTCGGATTCCATATATGGAATGATAAAATGCAAGCCTGTGACTACCTCGAGGATCTTAACTTTTAGAGGTTATATGGTGGTGATGCCGAACCATATTTGGGAAATGCCTCTAAGTTTCATAAACTCATTTGCATTGGTGTTATTAGTGAACTTCCATCCGTATATATGGTTTGCAGTTAGCATGGTGAACTCATATTTGGTTAAGCCTCACTAGATTGGTGCCAAGAATCTTCTGAGATATCTTCAAGGCACAATCTCTCATGGATTGAGATACACTGCCAAAAATATGAACTTGCATGATTATTTGAATGTTGATTGGGCAGGCAGTGTGGAGGATTGCTAGAGCACTTCTCAATGTTGGTTCTCTCTGGATTCTGCTTCGATATCATGGATGAGCAGGAAGCAGAAGTCGGTTGCTATAAGCACCACCAAGACCGAATACATAGCTACGAGTATGATCTCATGTGAAGCTGCTCCGTTGTGGAAGCTCATGAGTGAGTTGTTTGTACACATGATGAATACCACTGTGATTCTTTGTGACAACCAAGGGGGGATTTGATTATTGAGGAATCTCGTATTCGATGATTGCTCCAGTAGATAAGCATTAGATACTACCTTATCTGTGATATGGGAAGTCGATGAGTGAGGAGGCTCCATCACTTTGAGACTAATGTACAGGTCGCAAACACTTTGTCAAAGCCTCGGGGAAAGGTGAAATCTGTGATTTTCCTGAACGACTTGGAGTCGTTGAGAGACCTTCGTATAAGGGTCCTACATGTTGCATGCACTGAGCTCTGGGAGCTCTGGGGGCTTGGGGTACTTACTGGAGTGACATACAACCACAGGGCGACTCACCCTCCCCTGGTGGTGCGCTATGTGTAGAACCTCTATTCTACACCTATTTGTCTACCATTTTCCTCAACTTTTCCTTATCTTTCCTTCACTTTTGCCTCATTTTCACCATAAAACCTCTCAGATCATTACATTAGGTGTTAATAAGCATGATCAAGCAAGTTTTGCTAATGGATGACTATTTGTTTAGATTTTGACTTACTTGCAGGAATCCCGCAGCTATCTGACGATCCCGCAGCTGTCTGAAGATCCTGCAGCCATTTTGTTAAACACAATGATCCACGTGTCGGTTTGCTAGATGAGCCACATGGGCACTCAGGTATCAACGTGCTCGAGGTTCCTGTCCTATTTTTCCAGCCATCCACGTCATCTTCACCCATGGTCAAAGCTGGTTAAGCTACGGTCAACTCAAGGTTGTTTAAACGGTGATTGTGAGCTGCTTGGTCACGTCATCTTAAACGGTGATTTGTCCATGTTCTACAGGTGGCAGGGGACATGATCCAACATGGGATTCATTACCCATGACGACAGAACCACTAAACTCGTCCACGCAGCCGTGATGTGTCAAAGGACCATTAATATGCATGATTGTTATTGTTTTTCTGTTAATTAGCTGCACGAGTAGGTTATCTTAGGAACCTCTATAAATTGTTGCGTCTGCGTACGCTCAAAGAACTTTTTTTTAGTTGTAATTTTCTGCACTTGTGTTGAATTTAGAAGCATTGTGAACTCTGTTTTCTAGTGCTATTCCAGCACTCTGTTTTGTACACTTTTTGCAAACGGAGGAATAGATATAGCATTGTTTTGAAGTTGCCAGATCTCTGAGTTCTCTTGTGGCTGAATGAACAGAGGGCCCCTGCTCATCTCAGCCTTTGTAAAGTATTTCATGTGCAGCATTTCATTATTTTCTTATTTATTTCCTTAAGCATGTATAGTTTCATTTACTTGTTTTCCTTTCTTTCAAGCTGATCAGTGTTATTTCTTTGCAGGTTTCTTTTAGCCCGGGATTTATTTTTATATGTGTGTGTTTGCTTTATAAGCTAATGGTATTTGAAGTTGACAAATTCAAGTGCTGCCTTTGTCTTTATAGTTGATTTTTAATCTTATTTCTCAAAGGGCTGTTAACATATATGAATGATCTTCATCATAAACTATTACCTTTTAAGATCAAAATATCACTAATTTGCAGCTAGCTTGGGTGCTTTTTGGACTGTTCTTTCACTACTTTCTATCCGTGCTTTACACAGTACATGTGCTTTGAAGCATTGAGTTAGAAAGAGCAAATCATTACCACTAGTCTTTAAAGTAGAAGTTTTGATTTTAAAAGTGCTTCCTAGACTATTTCCTCACTACTTTCTAATCATGCTTTCCATAGTACATATGGCTGAAGTAGAGAATTAGAAATAGCAAATCATTATCATTAGTCTTTCAAGCATATTTTTCTCACTTTTCTAATTCCACTTAAGCTACTTTCTTTCCGTGCTTTACACAGTACATGTGCTTTGAAGCATCGAGTTAGAGAGAGATAATCTTTATTTTTGGGTTATAAAAGTGACTCTCTTTTCTTTTATTAGCAACAACTTGGATGGTGTCTAGTGCCATTGGTAGTGGTCATTTGCTTTCAAGTTTATTTCAAGTTATTTCAATTCACTTATTCTTTTCAAGCATTTCCCTTCAAGCAAATAGTTAGAGATCACTCAACACACACTTTTCACTCATTTAGGATTCACTCTACACACACACCATCACTCACTTGTTTATAAATTCTCACTCCATCTTAGGAACATAATTAACCACAACAACACCCCCAACGATAAGAAAAACTCTAAGAGGTTACTTAAGTACATATAGTACACCTTCACTTCATCAGCTTACGAGCCCCGGTTGACAATAAATACTAGCAATTTAGATAACACTAAATTGACTAAACACTATGTACAGGGTGACAAGTTCAACCCTTACCTGTGATACCTCATGGCGACTATGGAACAGGATGATTAGTTCTCTTGTGGGCCGGGATGATTAGTTCTCCCGTGGCAACTATGGAACATGATGATTAGTTCTCCCGTGGGCTAGGATGATTAGTTCTCCCATGAAGACTGTGAGCCAAGATGATTAGTTCTCCTATGGGCCAGGATGATTAGTTCTCCTATGGCGACCAATAGACATGATGATTCATTCTCCTATTGACAGGATGATTAGTTCTCCTGTTGAGGCATCCTCCCCATGCAATCTGGTACTCATGGGAAGTACCTCTCATCTGATCAATGAGCAGGGAAATGGGGTTAGGGACCATAGTACTACTATCAATGGACGCATAATTGTATCTATCATACTCCCTATGCTAGGATGACCTCCATTGATCTGGGATCAGTATGAGTGGTTTGAGACACTCTCTTGTGATATTGATCTGGGATCAATGAAACTGACTTCGGGTCAGGAAGAGTGGGATGACACACTCTCCTCATATGAAACTGACTTCGGGTCAATAGAAAATGGTATGAGACATTCTCGATCAATTCTTCTTCTTCATGGTTCAGCAAAGCAGAGCAGAGCCGAGTAGTGCAAGGCACTGATGGCAGAGATAGTACAGTCGAACAGATCGATCAGCGAATGGAGTTCTCCCTAGTTGAGAGGGAGTGTTAAATTGGCAACTAGGGACAAACTCCATGTGGGTCATCTTATTTATGGCAGTTGATATTTTTCTTGGATCCATCTCATCGAGAGGTGTAGGATTGATCTAAAGATCATCCGATTCTGATAAGTATTCATGGAGATATGAATTTATTTGTGTTATAAGACAATTCGTCAAGGTCGGACAGCAACCAAATAAACCACACAAGTGCTCAACGTTTTGGTATAAAAGGAGATGACTTGAGAGTCATTTCTCACACACACTTCTATCTTGATTTCTCTCCACTTGTCTTGGGTTTTAATGGAAGGGAAATCTAGGAGTGGAAGCCCTGGACATTGGAGGAAAGAAGATTAAGGGAGCTGCCCTAGAGGAGATGCCCTAGCCCTAGACGTTGTCAAAGAAGAAGTCAAAAATACTATAAAGGAATCATTCCCTAGCCGCAGTCTTGGAGGAATCGTATCACAGCTAAGAGAGGCCCTAACATTGTCCAAAAGGCAGCCCTAGACGCAGTCTACGAGAATCCCTAACGTTGTCCAAAAGTCAGCCCTAGACGCAGTCTAAGAGCAGCCCTAAACGCTGTCAAAAATGCAGCCCTAGACGCAGTCTAAGAGAGGCCCTAACATTGTCCAAAATGCAGCCCTAGATGTAGTCTAAGAGCAACCCTAAACATTGTCCAAAATGTAGCCCTAGAAGCAGTCTAAGAGAAGCCCTAAACATAGTCTAAAGGGAAGCCCTAAACATTGTCTAAAGGCAGCCCTAACGTTGTCTAAAGGCAGCCCTAACGCTAACCTACGGTGACCCTCAAAACAGGGACATCATGAGAGTTTGAGGACTCAAACATGCCCAAGACAACAATGCTAATAATTGGGACAACAACAAGACATGGTGCTGCAATAGCAATTGGGACAGCAGCAAGACATGGTGCTGCAATAGCAATTGGGACAATAATGACAGTGATGGGACAACAACATACTATGATGGGACAACAATGACAGTGATGGGACAACAACATACTATGATGGGACAGAAATGGCATTGATGGGACAGCAGCATACTATGATGGGACAGAAATGACATTGATGGGACAACAACAAAAACAATGGGACAGCAAGCTAACATGGAATGGCTATGTCACTAATAGTGGGACAACAGTATGCAACATAGGACAGCAGTGGCTATCATGGTGCAACAATGGCACATGGGACAGTAGTGCAACATAAGGTGCAGCAGTATGATGTGTACAACATGGTCATGAGGTCCAGCATTGTGATGATGGGTGCAGCATGGTGCAGTACGGTGGGGTGCAGCATGATGATGAGACGCAGCACAATGATAGGTGAAGGGGTCACCTTGGAGAATAAGTTGAAGCAGCATGTCTTCAACTAATCTCATGTATCATCTTCTTAGAGATTATTTATGCTCTTATCTAGATAAGTCAAAATGTTGACTACTGTTGTAAATGTACTATCTCTCTCTCTCTCTCTCTCTCTCTCTCTCTCTCTCTCTGTTGAACTATTGAAGAACTTATAAGAAGAATTGGTCAAGGGTTTCCCCACATTGGGGTTTGTCCCTGACTAGCGCCACATCTTGTGTCCTCTTGTCTTGGCTTGTCTTCTGCGATTTATGTTTTTGTTCTATCTGCAGTTTACTTTAATGCTGATGTGATTGCTAATCTGGGAAAGATATTGAGCTAACTGTGAAAATTGAAATAAATTGCTCTAAAGCATAGAATATACATAAAATTAACATACTCCTACTGTGTGCCTCTGATAGTGCAATGGCACCTCATCAATCGAGGCATACTTTGGAATTCCCCTGGTTAAGCTTTCCAGGTTCTGCTCAACCTCGACGATGGGATCCACTCCTTCTACATATGGGGGAGCATCCTCGATTTGGTGTGCCACTCGCCTAGCTATTGGAGAAACCCCTGGAGGTCTCTCTGGTCCCATATCTGCACAACATTACAAATCAAATCTCAGTACACATAAAAAATGATATAAACTTAAAAAACTTCAAAAAATAGTTTTTTACCTGAATCAGTCCATTGTTCCCCTGGAGGAAGTGGAAGATCTGGATCTCCTCAGAAATCCATCCCTGCATATGCCCAATCATTGACCATGATTAGCTACTGACGCAACCATCCGAAGAATGCTGGAGGGAAAGACATCTGTTGACTGCCCCCATGTCACGGCATCAACTCTCCCCATTTGAGAAAACATGGATCTCTAGGTGCTGGTGGATCCACTTCCAGCCACTAGTAACAAAATAATGGCACACGTTCCAGGATGAACGTCACCAAAATAGCTCTGAAACCAAATTGTTTCATATTTCTCCTCTTGCACTTGGTTAATTGGTGTTTCATGCATGCCAATAAACCTCCACACCAGTTGAATATCGTGGGATTTAGGCATTCGATCACGTACTGGAAATGAGACTTTGATGTTGAAGTTTCTAAGTTTACTTACTTTAGAAACCCTTCGTGCACTTTTTTTGATTTATTCCTACCTACTTGTTATTTTTCTTTAACAAGTTATTTACAAAGAAATACTGAAAATAAACACTAGTGCATGCTCAACATAATACAGATCAGCGACTAAAAGAAACAAGAACAAACACACCAGATGACATTATTATTTTTGGAACAATGTCCCCGGAAAAACCCAATGCAGGAAAATCAGTGCAGCTATCTGAGGGTTTTCTTATTAAGCAATATTAAAGTACAATCTGGGTGTCGAAACTGGCCTACCCAACAAATAATTTCCCTAGCAGCTATACCTCACAGTTTGAGAGAAATCTCTTGGCTGAAACGCCGGAAAATCCTTCTGGCAGCTCCTCAGCACAAAACTGCTCTACAACCTCAGCGTTTTCCCAAACCCGACTGCGTCAGCCCCTCTATGTCTCACGCTGGCCCTGCGTCAGCCTATCTTGGCCTACGTTAGCCCCAAGAGGACCTGCGTCAGCTCTGGGAGCCTCTGCGTCAATTGTGCTAGCCCCTCTGGTGCTATGCGCAACACTTGGCTACCTCTACGTGGCCCTGCGTGAGCCCTTGTTGGTTCTGCGTCACTCTCCTTGGCTACTACGTTGCTCTCCCGACACACTCTCAAACTTCTGTTGGAGAGGTAAATCCCCTCTACGGATAGAGGCGATCCCTACTAGCCCAGGATGGGTATAGCAACAATCAATCAATGCTATTGTGCAAGTTCCTAATTGCAAATAAAAGAGAGGCAATGAACACCTACTTGGATTCCAACGCTATTGTTTGATGAAGAGGTGTCGTTCTCGCTCCTTCGCTTTGGCCGGTCACGATCTTCCATGGTCCCCGTAGATAGATACCTGCACACACGAAGAGAAAAGCAAACACAAGCGTGAAATCTAGTAAACGCAATTATACATCAGTCAGAAAGGATGTAATTCACATCAACCATTACAAAGACAAATGAGAATGGAACCATAACAGTAGTCATCTATTATTAATCAATAACAGAGAAAGGTACAACCAAAGTTCTAACGCTGAGTCCTTCTCTAGAGGGTCCAGCCAGCAAGTCTCTTAAGCATTCACCCTTGGAGGTAGATTCTCCCAAGACAAAACTCTCTCTCACATAAGCAATACTCACAACCTTCTTTAAGCTTCCTCTAGCAAATCCACACTTGTCACACCAACTACCTACTAGCAGCAGCACTCTAAGCACTATGAATTCCACACTATCCAAACTATCAAAAACTATCCCAAAAACTACAAAAAAACCCCTGCTCATGGCAATGGTAGAGGCTTAAATAGGAGAAGGAGTCTCCATGAATGGTGGGAGGATGAGCTTATCTCCAAGGAAGGTGGCTCAAATGACGAAACCAACATGCCAGAGAAGGGAGGGCAACATTTACAAGGCCAACAACCAGGTCTAGAGTCATCTAGAAGGCCGGTTGTTAGAACAAACTCGCCCAAACTGGATCAGCGCGGGTCCATAACTGCACAGGAGCGCTGACATCGCAGCTGAATAACAAAGAAGGTCATGTCAGCGCGATCAGATATGAATAACAGACGCGCTAGCTCATGAAATTCGATCAGCGCGGGAAACACGTGTGCTTCCACGCTGGCAGCGCATTCGGTCTGTTATGGAGCGCCCATCAGCGCGGTTATTTTGACAAAAGTCACGCTGATAGCAAAAACTTTTGCAAAGTGGGTCATTTGGCCAGATTAGAGAGCATGAGCATGATGGATTTCAATTCATGACACAGTAGGGAGACTGACAGAGAGACAGTGACAAATTACTGTGTAACAGATGCCCCCTAAAGCATGAAGCCCGAGAGAGTGGGAGGGGTGAAATGCTTTACAAAACTTGAGCAACTGGAACACCATCAGGAAGAACCTGCACGTATGTACAACTGATATCTCGATTACATGTAGTCTAGGCATGGGCGCAGCCATCCAAAAGACATACGAAGAAGGTCTGTGGTATGGACGCAGCCACCCAGCTGAAGAGACCATGATGATAAGAAGGTATGGTCACAGCCATCCCAAAGACTCAGGTATGGGCGCAACCATCCATCAATGAGTCATGCAATAACAATCCACAAAATCGCAGCCTGGTTCGCAACAGACAAAAACCAAGGTCTTGCGCTCCATCCCCACACGAACAAAGTACAAGTCCAAGCATGTGAATACATGAGCTGAAGTCGAACATGCATGAACATCGTCTGATTACCAGCCAATAATGAAAATTATTAACAGACGCGAGAGGTACCACCAATAATGACAGTGGTCCTCAAGGTACTTATAGGTACAATCCGCGGCGTGTGAATCAATGAGTTGGTGTCGAACACCAGCAGAATCATCCGATCGGAGGCCAATGATGAAAACCTCACGTCGAACACGAAGAACCTGCCATTGAGGCATGGAGGCTCTAAGGCACCTGAAGGGAGTCTCTAGGTCACTTTCCTGGATAATGAGCTGGAGTCGACAGGAAGTAACCTTGATCGAAGGTGGGCCATGATGTTTCCCACATCATCGATAAGAGACAGAGAAGGATAAAATATTTTGTGTGAGACATCAGAGGGAGGTGGTAAGCTTGCAGAGGTCAACTTCTCTTGAACACATCGGCGGCATGACAACAGATGTGGTAGTATCTGACATCAAATGAGCAGAGGTCATGGTGACAAGGCAATGGGCAGATGAGAGGTCAGATAGGATAACCCAAACCCACGGAGGCTAGTGTAAACAAGATGAGAAATCCCCACCCAGACACGAATGCAGACTAGTGCCATGTTCACGAGCGACATACTGCCGACACGACCATTATTACAGTTCCATTTTCCCCGCCATTTCTGGCAGGTACCCCGATTATTTTTGGAGGACAAGCTTGACGGGGATAGAATATGCTTGGAAAACGTCATTTCGACGATGTCCGATGTCATTAAGCTTTAACGAGTCTGACAAAGGAAGAACTCGGTGCCTTTTCCTGTTTAGAGAGTCTGAAAAGAAAGCAGAAAAAAAAAAAATCCAGGGGGGTCCTTTTTCGTAAAGTTGTGTCTCTCGAGCCCGAAAAAGTATAAAACAATGCTCGAAAGAACCGCCCGACCATTATGATCGAGGAGTACTTTTCGTAAGTAGTGACTTCGACCTGAAAAAGTAGAAAAGCGGTCAGAAGTACGTCATTTTGGAGCCAATAACGAGTTCGAAACGACAAACACCTGGCAATCTTTTTAGTTTAAACAGTCGAAAAAATAACTTTAAAGGCGACCTCCTCTCATTCCTTTTAACGAGCCGAAAGGAAGCTCGGCAATCTTTTCATCTTTAAACGGTCAGAAAAGAGCTGAAAGCAGACCTCCATTATTATTCTCTTTAACGAGTCAAAAAGGGAAAAATACTCGGCAAACTTTTCACATTTTACGAGTCAGAAAAGAGCTTAAAGGTGACTCGTCCTAGAGGAACGAGTGGTATAAAAGGTAGCAACTGGTTCCAGCAATGGTGGAACTGCTCAAACATGTAATGGTCAAGAGGCTGGCCAATAAAACCACTCATCGCTGTGGTTCCTCAGGAAAGGATAAACAACCAAGTGAGAGCATATGATCGGCCAAAGAGATGGTAGCAATGGATTGAAAACAACCAAGGCTCATCTAGCAGAATTCAGCGGATAAAAATGGCAATCACGAGATGTAAATCGGGTATGGGTTCATTTTTACACAAGCTTGAACCATGGAGAACTCTGCTTGGATTCGGTTTCATGTTTACACAAGCTTGAAATGAAAAACTATGCTTGTTATAAGTTCGCATGCCCCCAGCATAATAACGCAAATCGAGGTACATGCCCCCCAAGCTTCATTGCATTCGACAAAGTGGATGGAATGAAGGTTCAAAGACTCGACTGGTATTTTACGAGATCTTAATCAAAAGACTCGATTTGGAAAGGGAGGTGTTTCATTTTTTAATGAGGTTGACACAGTAAAAGAACTATCCTCATAACCCCTGTTTCATTTTTTAATGAGCTTGACACAAGACCAGGAACTATGCTCGGACCAGACCTAGTTTCATTTTTTAAGGAGCTTGACACAGGAAAAGAACTGTGCTCCAACCAGACCCAATTTCATTTTTTAGGGAGCTTGACATATGAAAGTGAACTATGCTCCGACCAGACTGCTTCATAATGAATAGGAAGTCGATGCTTCCAAGAGTGTGATTCCTGATGGAAGGACCACATCTTGGAAGTCAGGACCTAATGCCTCCAGGACACTATGCACGACGGTGTCATCACTGGATACAGGCACAGGGTAGGTGGCCACGTAGTTGATCTGTGGTGGGGCAGATACAACTGGTGGATAAAAACTAGGAGGAGGCGACAACTGTGCAGGAGTCATTGGGGGACTAACAAATGACAATTGATCGATAGTCACAATTCTTCCATCGTGTGGAAAGTAAACCACACGGAAAAGCGAAGAAACAAGTGCCCCCATAGCGTAAACATAGTTGCGACCAAGGAGAAGACTAAAGTCTAAAACACCTTGGGTAACCAAGACGTCTATATAGACGGTTTTTCCTCCCAAAGTAATAGGAAACTTCGGGAGAACTCCTAGAGATGGACAGGCTCCTCCGTCGAAGGCCAACAGATTCTGCGTGACCGACCCGAGCTGCGGGGAACCTAAAGCTTGCCAAGTAGTGTACGGCATAAGACTGACCGATGCACCTTCATCCAGAACAGTGCCAGGTACTACCTTATCACAGGCAAGTACTGTAATCTGGAAAGGCACATGGGATGGAAGGCGGCCGGCAATCAGGCGATTCCAATCAAAGGAAGCGACCAAACTACTTGGTGGGGGAATCGTATGATTGCCCCCATGTGCTAAAGGAAACGAAGGAGAACCTTCAGGAGCAGCTGGGTTAGCAGAGTCATTTCGGGACTCCGGAGAATCTGAAGAGACGAGAAGAACGTGAGCATGATTCTCTTCTGAAATAGAGTGAGCAAGCAGTGGACTCGAGTCGACACTCTTTCCGACCAATGGTTGGTCTAGAACAGGCTAGACAGAGCCGGGTTTGGGAAGAGGGGCCTGGACAAGAGAAGAATGTGAACCAATCTCATTGTCGGGAGGTGGATGATTTGCAACTGCCGAAAGACGTTGATATCCAACGGGAAGTTGGGGTGAGGGAGCTGGGAGACTTTCCAAGACACTGGAGACTTTATCCATGAGTGGACAAAGGTGAAGGGGATGCTTGCCCTCACAAAGTCTACAAGGGATTCGAATCTTCCCTTTTCCCTTACCATTCCCAACTAATAAGGTAGCATCGCTGTGAGTTCCAGAGGACGATGAGGGCTGGGCCGGATCGCGAGACCATATTTCTAATACCCTGGGAATGCCAGGACAATCGCGAAGAAGATGGTCCTCCTTGCATAATCGACAAGGAAACTTAACCTTCCGTGGAGGAGCAAAAGGGGACCCGACTTCAAGTGTACTCGAGGGAGTAACAATTATACTTGTAGCCTCTCCCTTAGGAGACTTCTTCTTCTTGGTCTTCTTCTTCTTCTTCTTAGCCACTTGGTTACTCGAAACGAGGCCTTCACCAGGCGAAGTAGAAGATGAGGACGTAGAAGTAGGCGTCGAAGGGGAGAGGTCCACCTTAGGATCAACATGATGTTGTTCAGGTGGAGGGACTGATGGACTAACAGCCGACACAACAGGGACCAGAGAGGTTGAAAACAACCAAACAGGCAACCCGACAGTTAACCCTGGAAGGGATAACGTTGCCATATAAGGAGCACCAACATTCCCGAGAGGAGGGAAATGACCAGGATTCCCGTCAAGAGGGGAACTTGGGTTGGTGAACCCTGGAAAAGTTTTCATGGCAAACAAAAAGGAAACCTATTCAAGCTAACACAAGATTTAACCAGGTGATGTTATCGTGGCCGAATAAATTTTTAAGACACGGGAACTAAACTTGACCTTTTCATGTTTCAAGAGTCGAGAAAAGGACGAAAAGATGACTCTAGTCTCCTTCGAATGTTTAATGAGCACGAAGTGACAAGACGCTCACTGACACCTTTTCTTTTAGGGAGTCCGAAAAGGATCAAAAGTGACTACTCTGGAGACTCTAGGCAAAGGGTTTACCAAGCAATCCGTAAAACTGCTTATACACCTCGGCAATCGTATGAGAACAAAGGACTTTCCGTACTGCAGTCAATCTTCCCGAATGCTGTGTTCGGTGCGTTACGGTTCGCAAGGCGGCAGACTCGGCTTCCTATGGATCAAGGATAAAAGCCTAGTGGGGTCTCCCTATATACGCGATGGTACGTGGGAGCACAATCCGTGTTAGACCACTACCGAGTCACAGAAGGAGGAATCACCCAACCGTAATGTGAAACAATAGTGACTATGTTTAAAGACGCCGGAACACATCTCTAGCCTAGACCTCTAGATGTTTGCTTTAAGTTCCAATGCATTTTTAGGTTTATTCAGTTTATTTTACGGTTGATCTTGAATTAAGTTTTGGTTTCAGGCCCTATCGTGTGATCTCTCACAATTACCTAGATGCAAACTACATGCAAAAGAATACCATTTCGTTCGATGAATTCTAACTATGAGAGGGTTAAGAATTTTCGATCAAACAAAATGAACACAATCAATCAAACAATCTAATGCAGCTAATGGCAAGGAAATGAAACTTTTTCTTTTGAGAACACAAATCAATGAAACACTCTTTTTCCAATTAACTATTGAACGCAAAAGAGATTGTTCATTTTCTTTTCAATGGCAAAGTGCACTAAACAAACTTTCGAGAAATAATAACAGGCAAATGTGAAAAGAACCGGTTGACCCCAAACAACTGTAATCCGTGTCCGGGTAGTGAGAAGTAATCGAAACAATATGAAGACTGGTTCAATAACAATCACCTAAACAACCAAGCAAGGAAAGCAAAAAGAGGAAGGTTTCCGCAATAGCAAAGGCAAGCAGCAACGAATCTTTGTGAACGAGTGATAAAACAAGGACAACCCAGTGAAAACGGGATGATGGCACTAGGTCACGGGACACAAAAACAAGATTCGTCCGACAAGACTTCGCAAGCAAGTGTTTCACAATTCAAACAATAAATATCAAGTCATAAACCAAGTAGAAAGAGCAGGAGATAGTCAAACCAACAGGCTCAGGAGGAAAAATTGAAACAAATTCAATTTTACAGGATCAGCGCAGGTAACACTCAACAACAATGCGCTGACAAGAGGTCACGCGTAGCAACAAAGCGCTGTCAACGTGGAAGCACACGACTTAAGCGCGCTGGTTCGGTTTCAGAACCGTCGCGACTGTTTGGCGTAAAAGCGCGATGACCACGAAGTCAAAGAGACAGCTGTGCACTGTCAGCGCGACTGTTATGATATAAAACGCGCTGAGGCTAAAAAACAGGCAGGAACAAGCCAAAAAATCCCAAACCAAGGCAAGAACTCTTTAAATAATTAAGACACTTCCCAGATTGAACCAGGAAGGTTAAAAGCAGAGGACTAACCCCTGAATTTCGAAAAGAGAGTAGCAATCAAACTCAAAAACAAGAATGAACAAAAAGAGACAAAGGCCAACTCCCCAGCGGAGTCGCCAAATTGTTGGAGAGGTAAATCCCCTCTACGGATAGAGGCGATCCCTATTAGCCCAGGATGGGTCTAGCAACAATCAATCAATGCTACTGTGCAAGTTCCTAATTGCAAATAAAAGAGAGGCAATGAACACCTACTTGGATTCCACGCTATTGTTTGATGAAGAGGTGTCGTTCTCGCTCCTTCGCTTTGGCCGGTCACGATCTTCCATGGTCCCCGTAGATAGATACCTACACACACGAAGAGAAATGCAAACACAAGCGTGAAATCTAGTAAATGCAATTATACATCAGTCAGAAAGGATGTAATTCACATCAACCATTACAAAGACAAATGAGAATGGAACCATAACAGTAGTCATATATTATTAATCAATAACAGAGAAAGGTACAACCAAAGTTCTGACGCTGAGTCCTTCTCTAGAGGGTCCAGCCAGCAAGTCTCTTAAGCATTCACCCTTGGAGGTAAATTCTCCCAAGACAAAACTCTCTCTCACACAAGCAATACTCACAACCTTCTTTAAGCTTCCTCTAGCAAATCCACACTCGTCACACCAACTACCTACTAGCAGCAGCACTCTAAGCACTATGAATTCCACACTATCCAAACTATCAAAAACTATCCCAAAAACTACAAAAAACCCCCTGCTCATGGCAATGGTAGAGGCTTAAATAGGAGAAGGAGTCTCCATGAATGGTGGGAGGATGAGCTTATCTCCAAGGAATGTGGCTCAAATGACGAAACCAACATGCCAGAGAAGGGAGGGCGACATTTACAAGGCCAACAACCAGGTCTGGAGTCATCTGGAAGGCCGGCTGTTAGAACAAACTCGCCCAAACTAGATCAGCGCGGGTCCATAACTGCACTGGAGCGCTGACATCGCAGCTGAATAACAAAGAAGGCCATGTCAGCGCGATCAGATATGAATAACAGACGCGCTGGATCATGAAATTCGATCAGCGTGGGAAACACGTGTGCTTCCGCGCTGGCAGCGCATTAGGTCTGTTATGGAGCGCCCATCAGCGCGGTTATTTTGACAAAAGTCGCGCTGATAGCAAAAACTTTGGCAAAGTGGGTCATTTGGCCAAATTAGAGAGCATGAGCATGATGGATTTGAATTCATGACACAGTAGGGAGACTGACAGAGAGACAGTAACAAATTACTGTGTAACACCTTCTCTGTTTCTTTGTACTCAATGCCCCTCAGCTACTCTCCCGATCACTGATTATACCTTTTTTAGCAAACCCCGCTCTAGAGAATAGAATGATTGATCATCTCATGTGTTCTCCAAGTGACCCTCAAGCCTCCTCTTATACTTCTCCTATTGACATATCAACAGCCGAGATTAAGTCCCTAATCAATAGCTAAGATTAGATCTGGCATGATCCATGTCTTTTAGACCATTCTAACACGGTTTCATATTAATCCACATTAATATTTTAATTTCCCTAAGTTTAGACTTAGCAACTCCATTAAAAATATTAATTATTTTAATATCTCCTGAACTATTTAGAATCTGCCCAAACACTTCTGGGTATTGGATATCTCATGTGCCCCAACCTCTCCACCAAATTTTGTGGCTAGAGCACATCTGATGCTACCCCAAATCAACACTCCCTCTTAGCGAGGACTGTGCTCTAGCAATACTCCTCACTGAGTATCACTCTGATCATCCGGCATCGGTACTTTTGTTGATGCTAGGCCTTCCTACCGAACATCCTCTACACTGCTGCATCCTGTATTTCTGCTCATGGTTTTTCCACTTCCATTGTTGCATCTGTATGATAGCTCCCTCTGCATCTGTGCTACTACTGGTCCTTTCTTCCAGCACTGCATCTGTACGATAGCTGCCTCTGCATCCATGCTGCTACTGGTCCTTTCTCCCAGCACTGCATCCGCACTGCACCTCGTCTCATCATGTTGCATCGTGCTACACACTGCTGCAATGCAACTCGGTTACTGAGAAGTAAGTAACTGATCTTCCCAATCTGACCTCCTTGTAGGGCTAGAGATACCCACTGATGTTGAAGCTCCCTCTGCCGCTAACAAGTGCTCCCTCTCTAACCTCTGCGTTGCTGCAACAACTCCCTACATCTCACACCATTGCGCACCTCTTTGTGCCATCCTGCACTGGTGCAACACTCTTGTGCCTCTCACACTGCTGCAACTTACTAGCCTTTCGTTGTCTCGGGACTCCTGCACTGTATCTCTCTATGTCGCTCCATCCGCATCCGTTTCTACTGGACTTGGCCAGTCCTGCTACTCCTCTTCGAGGCTCCCATAGCAAGGTCTAATCCAAGAGGCTAGGTACCTCAAGGATCCTACCCCTCATCGCTTGTAGTCTGCGTGACTACAGATCGATGTCTCCCCACTTCTTCTCAAGTGGTGCATGTGCACTCATGGCACAGTCATCGTCTATCAAAACTTCCTTCTCTGCACGTGTTGGCACTGTCTTAGTCTCGAAATACTCTCTCTTACTCTTCTTCCTTGGACACTGGGTCGCATAATGACCTAGCTCCGCACAGTGGAAGCACTTGATCTTGGAGAGATCTTTCTTCTTCTGCTTTTCCTGTTTTCCCTTAGATGCTAGGGTAACATCTTCCTCCTCCTGATTGACTTTGATCCCCTTGTTGCCGCTACCCGTCTTCAATTGTCATCTGATCTCTTCCTGGCGAAGAGCTGCCCACATCTCATCCCAAGGTGGGAGAGTCCCTCTGCCTAGTATACTCTGGAAAAATACCTCCCAGTCTTTTGAGACAGCGTTGAGGGCTGTCCTCACCATCAACTCCTGATCCAGTGTCGCTTCTATAGCAATCAACTGATCTCGGATCTCATTCACTCCTCCGACGAAGGTGTCAATTAGTTCTCCCTTCTTCATCTGATACGACCTGAACTAATTCTTAAGCAGCATTCTTCTCTATACATAAGTATGTTGGTACAGGGTATTGAGAGCCTTCCACATCTCAACTGTCGTTTCCTTCTCGGCTATATGGGGTACCACATGATCCTTGACCCTGTCAAGGATAATGCACTTGGCCCTCACCATCGCCTCCTCGTACTTGTCGTTATCATTGGGGTCGACTGGGATAGCTATAACCTTCAAGGCAAAGTTCTTAACACAATTCCTGTCAAGCACTGATAGGATTCTGGCCTTTCAGACTGCGAATTTCGATGCTCCGTCCAGTCTATCCTGGCCTCTTACCCTGTGAAGTGCCATGATGCTCCTCTACTTCCCTCCTGGAAGTTCTCTGTTCGACTCCTCTGAGTCTCTACTTCTCGTCTAGAAGTTCTCTTTTGGGCTCCCTCTGAAGTGTGAAGGATGATTCACAATGGAAGATTGTCGATGGTTTTTATGTTGATCTTCTCGCTATTTCCCTTTTTGGCTCCCGGACAATGTCTCGCAATGAGCATGTCCGTGCTCTCTCCTCCAGATCGTGACCCAGATAGTTGTACCTGTTGTCCCTTTCTAGACAACCCAGTAATGAAGTAGATGTCGACGACCTCTATTTCAAGCTCTTGGTCCCCAAACATAAATAGTTGGTGATCTACATCCCACCAACTGATCAAATGCTGCAATAATTTGGGTTGTGCTCTGATCCCAGGAATCATGAAGAATTTGAGCAGTCCACATGCTCGAAGGGCTTTGATACAGTCATCATCTTGCATTTCTTGGTGGTCCTCAGCTTCATGACCCCTCTCTTTCCACTTGATCATCATTTTGGATTGGTTTTTCTGCAAAACATCAACAAACCAACATTTTATGGGCATCCATGGAGAGAAAAATCAATATTAGCTATTTTTCATGGAGGATTTCGTTTAAATATTTTTACCTCATCGCTAGCGCATCTGTTTCAGAATATTTTCGCGCTTCCAACGTGAGTGCCTAATTGACCCTAGGGTGAGTAGTGAGACCCCGATGGGTGAAACCCGCGTTGGTCACCCACGATGTACATTTTCGAAAAATCCTCCTTACAACCTACCCTATGGATGAAAATGCTTAAAATAACTGCCAAAATGAAGAGGAAGGACAAATCTATTACCTGTAACAAGTGGCTTGACAAATGGTGTCCCAGATTACTCGTGCTCCTTGCCTGAAATTCGAGGTAAAATGAGGTAAAAATTCTCCCACAAGTGAAAATTGGTAAAATGGTAAAAATGATTTACTTTTTTCCTTATTTATAGTTTTTAAATAATATTTTTACCAAATTAGGGCATATTTCACTCATTTTTTGATATTTTTCCTCAAAATTGGTAATGTGCATTTCCTTGTGCAGTGACAGGTCATATCTTCTCGGCGATGGTGATTTACTTTGAATGATTCAACGAGTTGTATTTTATCACTTTTTCAGAGTCGTAAAAAATAAATGAAAAAGCGACCCCCTGGAGTCATCTTTAAGCTCTTTTCTGACTCTCGAAAAATGAAAAGATTGCCAAGTACTTGTCGTTTCGAACTCGTAAAAGTAAATGAAATGACATCTACTCAGTATAATTTTAACCCTTTTCTAGACTGAGATAGACTATTGTACGAAAAAGGAACACCTTAGTCAAACATGGCTAGGAGGTTCTCTCGAATATTGTTTTCTACCTTTTCGGGTTTGAGAGACAGATTACGAAAAGGGACCTAATGGAGTTTTCTTTTTTGTTTCTTTTTCAAACTCTCTAAACATGAAAAATATGCTAAGTTTCCCCTTCGTCAGACTCATAAAACTTAAACAACGCAAGACTTGTCACCATGACAAGACTAAGTTCCTCCTTCCTAGGGCTCGTAAAACTTACTAGGATGGATTCATCCGAAGGGTGAACTTATATGGAAAGAATATGCTATCCCCTTCAAGCTTGCAATAAAAAATATATGGGGTACTCACCAGAAATGGTGGGGAAAAAATGAAAGTGTCCATCTTTTGTATCTTGTAAAGGCAGCATGTCGCTCTTGAACATGACACTTATCTATTGTTCATGTCAATTTTGGGATATCCTTGCTCCATCACTTGCCTTCCTGGGTTTGGGAAATCCATTTTGACTCTCATTTGATCATATCGTTCTGTCATCATGACCTTTGATCCTATGTTGAGTCAAATGTTGCCAAACTCTGGAGTCTTGTCACTAATATGTTCAAGAGAAGTCCTATATGTAGTTCTTTACCACCTGTACACTATCTGACTTTCTGCTACAATCCTGAATCCTAATTATTTAATCTACTATATCATTTGTTTCATGTCGTTGATGTGGGATTCATTATGGGCCTCCTTCGATGGATCACTTCCCATCGACTTTAGCTCATTATCTAGGAAGATGATCTAGAAACTCCCTTCCAGTACCTTAGAGCTTGCATGCCTCAATAGAAAGTTCTTCGCATTCGACGACAGGTTTACATCACTGACCTTCGATTGAATTACTTCATGGATGTTCGACTTTAGTTCCATTATTCACATTCATGGATTGTGCTGATTGTACCTTGGGATCCATTGTCATTATTGGTGGTTTCTCTCATCCCTGTTAATAGTTTACATCATTGACCAGTAATCATGTGGTTTTCCATCATGTTTGACTTCGACACATCTATTCACATGTTAGAATTCGTACATTGATTGGGTCGAGACGAAGTGCAAGACCTTGGATTTTGTCTAATAGAATCCAAGTTGCATGGAGTTATGAGTCATTCATGATTGTATACATGTTTCTTCCAGACGGATGGCTACGACCATACTATGGGTCTGTATTTATGATCCTTTCTATTCGGATGGCTACGACCATACCGAGGATCCTTACACATGATCCCTCTTATTCAGATGGTTGCATCCATACCACAAATTCATGTATCATTAGATGCCTATTCCTGTATTTTTAGGCATGATCATCAGATATTTTAGATATGTATATGTATATGCTTTATTTGCAAGTCTCCTGACGGTGTTGTTCTCGTCCTTGCACTGACTTGTTAAGTGTCTCAGCCATCACTCCTTGTTCTGCTTTCATGCTTTAGGGGGAATCTGTTACAAAGTATTTTGTCATGTCTCCTGTTCACTTCCTGTGCCATATCCCGGAGTGAAAAAACATTGACTACTGTGCAGAATATCCATCATGATATACATACCAAAACCTCCCTAAAGAATCAAAGGAAAACTACCCTGAAATCATTCTGGAGAAAGTTGCCTTAAAACCTAATTTCTAGCATCAACGTGTTTTGCTCAACTGTTTGATCGCGCTGATGGCAGGAGGCTCAATTATACACTCATGCTGCCAGTGCGGGTTTTCATAGGAAAACTCGCGCTAGCCTCCTTCTGGCATGTTTTCCCAAACTAGAGGAGAAGCTTTGTGATCTAAAGGTTTCCAGACGACGAGCTGGCTTTTGTTCATTGAAGATGTGGTCGAATTCTCCCAATATGAACCTTTGATCTTATCCCTATCAGCTTCCTCCTTGGGAGGTGGAACTTCCTCTATATTTGGTGAGGTCCTAACTCCCTCTCCCTGCCTATAAATTCATTCCCCTCCATTCCCAAATGGTTGGTCATTGATTGCTACATCCCTATGCTGAGATTATGCTTACATGCTTCCCATTTCTAGCTTGGAGAAGGAGTGCTTGAAGAGTCTTTTCTTGGACTTGGACATCCACCCAAAGGAAGGCCTCAACATCAAGGCATAGGTTGTATGCTTCCCTTTTCAGTTTCTTAATATATACAACTGCTAGTTCACTTTCCATAAATGTTTGTGTTGATGCTTCATTTATCTTAATGCTCCTTGATCATACCTGGAATTTCTTGCTCTCTTTTGACGATGATAGCTTCCTTCTCAATCATCATATGTATCTCTCCTTCTTCTATCATCTCATATTATTATAAAATCACCTCTTCTTCTATCATCATTTCTTCTTCTATCATTGTACTTTTTATTGTTGTAGCTTCATTTGGATCTCTTTTTCAAACAGTCTCAGTCATAGTGACCATACTTGTGGTAGTTAAAGCATTCAACTTGAGGTCTGTATTTTCTCAACCTTCTCTTGGAGTCCTTGGATTTGGGGGAAGACCTTCTTGGATTGGATGGTCACCCTCTACCTTTCTTCTCCTTATCTTGAGTAACAAATGTAGAAGGCTCTCCTTCTTCATGCTTTTGAATCCTTCCTCAAACAATCATCTTGGATTCCTCTTGAATGAATTGTCCAATGAGCTAATAAAATGTCAATATTCTATTGTTGTTTCTTATATTAGTACTGAAGGTTTACCACATTAGAGGAAGAACTTGAAAAGTGATCATCTCCAACCCTTTATCAAATATATTCTCACTAACAATTTGTAGTTGATTCCTTAATTGAGATACCCTTATGATATAGGATTGGACAAATTATCCCTAATTAAATTTTAATTCTTTGAGCTTATTCTTCAAGGAGACGATATGATTCAAATTTTTTATTTGATACATCCCAACCAACTTATCATAAATGCCCTTAGAACTCTTCAAACTACCAACATAAACAATTAAATGATCTTGCAAACCATCAATGATAATTTTCTTTGATTTGAGGTCACCTTTATTGTACCTGGAGTTGATAGCAGTAAAAGCATTCGCCAAAGGCTCAAGAACTTTTCCTTGATCATTTTATAAGACATTGTTGTCATCCAATTGACTTCCAACCTAATCTTCCAAGCAACAAAGTTAGATGAGTCACCTAGCTTCTCATTGTCCTCAAAGTAAGAGGTAGACATCTTGACCAAATCAAATAGGCTCCTTTAGCTTCTTTCAAAGATGATTTCTCTTGTCTCTTGTATCCTTTGGCTTTTCTTTGATACCATTTTTTATTTACAATTGTTTTATGATGTTACAATCACCTTAGCCCAAATTTTTTCTTCAATTAGCAATATTTCAACACAATTTATTCTTTCAATTATCAAGAGCAATTGTAGAAATAACAATAAATGCAATAGGTAATCAAAAGAAATAACAAGAGACACAAAGATTTTGTCAAAAACCAAGGGAAAACCACACAAGGGGGAAAACCCTTTCAAATTCTTATTCTTATTAGATTGTCATAAAATATTCAACAAAGAGAGAGTACAATGTTCCAATTCTTTAATCACAAGACTATCTAGAAAAACCAACCAAACAACATCCAAAAGATGAGGCCAAAAACAATATTGATCAAAATCAAAGATCCAAACCTGTAGTCAATGGTCAAAGTCAGCAGTCAAAAAAACGCTAGGTTCTAGCCACATGGAGCTAGTTAACCATAAGTGTGATTGCAACTCTTTAGCCACAGGGAGCACCCTGTCATGCATGCATCTACAACCTAGATTTCCCTATTCCAACCCTGCAGCCCCAGATCAATTTTTCCTTTTCACATATGTGAACCCATACCCTGCAATTTCGTAAAGTATGAACCACTTTTCACGAACCAACTTTAGACCTATGTGAGACAAACCGAAGAAGAGAGAAGAAGAAGATGCTTGATGATGATGTCCAAATGAAGCTAACTTGTCTTGTATTTATATGTTTCCAAGGGAGTCCAATTTGTCGTGAGGCTCACCTAAAATTTTGAGCAAATATGGCTTTTCATACTAAAAATACATTTTTCCTTAACCAAATGAAATTATTCCAAGGGCTAGGAGGGGTCTTTGTTGATGAGGAAGGCTATACAAAGGAGGGAATTTGTCCCTGAGTTTCCAAATTAACATATACAACCAATTAAGTAGTATTTTTATCGTAGAAAATTTGTCAAACATTTTGTAGGTAATCAAATAAGAAACATTTCTATGATTACACTTGTAACATACTAACTGAGATCTGTCTCACTTCCACTTTCTTCTATTTCGAGGGTGAGTTCTTTGAACAGATCTGCGGTGTTGCCATGGGCTCCCCCCTTTCCCCTATTGTTGTGAATATTTTTATGGAAGATTTCGAAGCCAAAGCTTTAGCCTCGGCTCGTCTCCTTCCCAAGCTATGGAAAAGGTTTGTAGATGACACTAATGTCATTTGGTCCCATGGCCAAAAGGAACTGGATCTCTTCTTCAATCACCTCAACTGTCAGTCCTCTGCCATTAAGTTCACCATGGAAAAAGAGGTTAATGGTTGCCTCCCTTTCCTGGATATTCTTTTATCTAAGAATAAGGATGGCTCTCTCTCCCACTCGGTGTTCCGAAAGAAAACTCATACTGAGCAGTATCTTCATGCCGATTCCCATCATTTCCCTGCTCAAAAGTTGGGTGTTCTTAACACCCTCGCTACTCGGGCCCTTAGGATTTCTGATCATGAGAGCTTTGATAAAGAGAAATCCCATCTCCTTAATGTCTTTGTTGAGAATGGCTATAGTAGGCGCCTTGGTCAGAAGGCTTTCCTTAAAGCCTCTAAAAATGTGTCTATTAAAAAAGAGCTGAAGGAGCGTCGTCTAGGGGTCCATCTTCCCTATGTCCAGGGAACCACGGACAAGATTGCTCGGATCCTTAGGAGGTATGATATTCCCTCAACCTTTAGGCCCCTCAACACCATTCGTAAATCCCTCCGATCGGTGAAAGATCTCGTTGACCCTAAGGACATGAAGGGTGTCTACTTGATCCCTTGTTCTTGCGGGACCCCCTATATCGGGGAAACAGGGCGCTCCATCCATCAGAGGATCAGCGAACATGCAGCGGACCTAAGACATGGGAGAACCAAGTCTTCCGCGTTAGCAGAGCATGCGGAAAAGACCAAGCATCAGGTGTGTATAGAGGAGGCCAAGGTTATTGCCAAAGTTTCTCATTTTCATCATCGTAAATTCAGGGAAGCTATTGAGATTGAAAGAAGGCCTAACAATCTCAATAGAGATGACGGCTGGAAGATCAGTAGCTGTTGGATCCCTGCCCTTTCTTCCTAGTCTTTCTTCCCCCCCCCCCCTTTTCATTCCTTTCGACCTTTCATTATTTTTATCCTTTTTTGCTCTCTAGTCTTCTAATGGTCTTTTTCATGTCCTTCTCCGTCTTTTCAATTTATGTTGGTTTTTTTTGTAGTGTTATCATTATTCTTTTTATTTTTTATTTATTTATTTTTATTTTATTCTGATATAATCATTTATATATTGTTTTTATCTATTCACTTATTCATTTTATTCTATATTATTTATGTTTTATTTTTATTTTTATTTGTTTATTTATTATTATTATTATTATTTATTTAATTTTTATTTTTTTATTTTTATTTTTATTTTTATTTTTATTTTTATTTATTTATTTTTATATTTTATATTATTATTATTATTTTTTAAATTAAATTAAATTTATTTTTTTATTATTTATTTATTTATTTATTTTTTAATTTTATTTATTTATCTATTTATTATTATTATTATTTATCTGTATTTTATTTATTTAATTTAATCTTTTATTTTTTTTCTCGTCCCTCTATTTATTTAGTCTAACTAACTATTATCTATAAAAAAATCCATATAACTAAATCCCATTAAAGTTACAATTAACTTATAATTTTTAATTTTTAAATGATACCTTTTAACTAACTTAAACACCGATTAAATTATTTTTATTTATATTTTAGGTATATCTTAAAGGTATGGTCACCGAATTAACTAACTTCCTTTAAATTATTAAAATGGTTTGTTGACTTTGATCCCTAAGTCAAAATTAGCCGTTGGTCAAGTTAGCCATTGGAGGCTCTGCGCAGACTATTTAACATGCAAAGTTGGATATGTTTTTCTTCAACTCGTCCTGACGATGAACCACACTGGTTGGTTCGAAACGCGTCAGCAATGATTTTCTAATTGTGATTTACGCTGAAATTTCTTCTGATAATTGAAATATACTACTCAATCATGCAACTTTTTATTTTTGTATTTGAGGTATTTAATCAAATAGTTTCCATGCAAATTGTAATAAAACACTTTTAACACTTTTCTTCAAATGCTTGGCATGCAAATAGGCATAGATCAACTACAGTGGTACTTTCATACAATAATTCTAGCAAATAACAATATTATCCCCATCCATTAAATAACATTTCTTCAGATGCTTAGCATGAAAATAGGTATAGATCAACTACGGTCGTACTATCATACAATAATGCTAACATACAAAAATACTACTCCCATCCACAAAATAACATTTTCATTGGGACATTTCATCAAACTATTTGTATGCATTGAATCATTAAACAATATAGGAATTTCTTCAAACACTTCGTGTGCAAACTAATATAGAAAATTCCTTAGGGAATGTCTCCTAAATATAGTAGTCCATTTTTTGAGAAATGTATTTGATGATTAGCGGGACTTCCCTTCACTATGGTCCAATTTTTAGCCTATGGAACTTCCTAGATGAAAAGTTATAGTAGAAATTCTAACATGACCTGTTTGATGCATGATTTTAGGACCATCCAAGAAGCTCTTCATTTGGTCATATATCCTAAAATATCATGACCCAAGATCTAAAAGTTGGATTATATGATCAACAAGATTTCTCCTCACTAAGGTCTAAGTTTTGTCTTATGGAACCTCCCAGAAGAGAAGTTATAGAAAAAAAAATCCAACATAACTTGGTTGATGCATGATTTTAGGAGTAGACAAGAAGATCGAATTCTTCTAATAATATCTCCTAAAATATCATAGTAGGGTTTTCTCTGAAGGTGACCTTTTCTTGGTTTATAACTAAGACAAAGACACCTTGGGGGTAGGAAAGTTTAAACCTATGTGGTATGGTCCCTATATCGTTAAGAAGGTCTTAAAGAAGGGTGCATATGAATTGGTTGACTTTGAGGGAAATGTGTTGTCGAAGCCCATAAATGGGCTCTATATCAAGAAGTATTATGCTTAGGATCTTGCCTAACATTTGCTTTGTTTTGTAAATATTGTACATAGTATTTTATTTCTATCTATGGGTCTTGTGGTGATGATGATATTTTTTATTTGCTTTGGCAGGTTTCGATGGGTGATTTGGTGTATTTAGGATTCACTGATGGTGCTAGTAGACATACACGGAATTTAGCTTCCGTCGCTTGGGTAATATATTATCCATTTGGTCAATTGTTAGTCTCAAAAGGCATATGTATTGGTATTGCTTCTAATAATATGGCTGAATATAGTGTCGTTATTAATTTACTATCTGAAGCGATATCTCATGGTATTGAATCATTAGTGGTTTATTTGGATTCACAACTGGTTGTGTCTCAATTGTATAATATTTGTCGTGTTAGAGATCCTTTATTACATCGCCAATTTCTGAAAGTGACATTATTGCAAAGATCATTTACATTTATTACTTTCATTCATTTTCCATGATCAGATAATGCATTTGTTGATTTTATAGCTAACTAAGCATTTGATTGGCACATTAATCATTCATCACATTAAAATCAAAATATCATAAAATCGTTTGTATATATGATCAAATCATCACAAAATCTATGTATATAGATAGATAAAGTATGTCAAAATATTACAAAATGTGGACAAATGTCATAAAAAATTAGGGCTTAAACCTGATCATGTCCATAATAAAAAATATCAGTCATCTAAAATATAAGGTTGTGGGCCCTGCCCTGGATGAGCATCTCAGACTTAGACAATTGCATTCGCCACTTGTCGGAAGAGCCATACCCACTATCATTTTACTCCAACCACTCATCTCTGTATAACCTCAGGGAGATCCTCCACTACTGCCATGGGAACCTAGCAAGTCAGACTCTCAAAGTTCCTATGAACAACATGAAGAACTCTCTCAGACTCAGCGATTGCTTTCTTTGTGTCTCTGTTGTAACGCCTATGCCTTGGTAGACCCTTAGGTCTTCCTGGTACAACATTTGTGTCATGATCATTTAATATTGTAAGATTTTTGTTTCATGGAAAAATATTTTTGAATTTCTTGAGATTATATTTTAAAAATCCAAACAAATTGAATAAGTTACAATCAAAATTTTTACCTACGTCGCCCCATGCAGCTCTTGGTGGAAGTGCTAGCTCTGGGTCCTCTCAAAATTCCACACCTGCATAGGGGTAGTCATCTATGGCCATGACTTGTTGTAAATCATCATCAAAGGCCGCTTGAGTGGCTTCGCCTCTGCCAAGTTGCTTCGTCAGATTTGCCCATTTGTCCATCCTAAGATCACAAGGACTGCCGATGGCAGTAGCACTAGAATCCTCTCAAAGAAGAATGTGCAAAGGATGTTTCCATATCAAAAGTTCTTCATCTTCCCCTATCTAACTGCAGTCATTTGTTTTTTCATGTAAATTAAGAGCGTTGTGCACCAATCATAGTCAACCGGTATCAGGCATTCTACTGCTAAGAACATAGTAGGCCGAGAAGCCTAATGCAATGAGGTTGAACCTGCTAATTTGGAAATAGTAAAAGGGTGACTTTGATCGACAAATTGGTAATTTCCTTGGTGGGAACATGTGATCCAAAGTTGTTTGTATTTTCTTCACAGTACACGGAAATGTAATCCTTGATGTTAAGGCCTCCACAGGCCTTTCCTTTCAGATCAATTGCTTCCCCCCTTCGGGAAAGCCCTGTTATAAAGTATATGTCCTCTACTTTGACCTATAAAGGCATATCATCTATGATGAACATTCCCTGCTTTGCATCCCAATAATTAACCAACATCTCTAACAGTCAAGTTTGTGTCTTCATGTTGGGCATCATGAAGAATTTAAGTAAATCACAATTTTTTAATGAATCCCATGATTCTTGATCTTGTAAAACTGCATTGTCAACATTTGTGTGCTCTCTCTCTCTCCAAATGATAGGCATCCTAAAAAATTGAAGGAATTTATCCATTAGAATCTTGATTTTTCATTTTTCTTTGTGTGTACGCTAGTTTTCTAAACAACAGTCGTGTACTTACATGAATTTTCCTCTGAAAACTTGTGTGTAGGGATTTCCATACATAGTTTTCTTGATGTCGATCTGCGTACACGCCGAGAAGAATTTCAAATTAAAAAGATACCTTTAAAATCCAATTAAAATATTGAAATCTTGAATCAATTGAACGAGTTTAGAGGATAGAATTACCTGGAGACTATAGAAGTTGAGTTTGTTGGACGATTTGATCAATGTGGTTTCCCAACTTTGCTCCAATATCTCTCCTCTCAACACTTGAATGGAAAAAATGAGTATGGGTGAGTTTGGAAAGTCATTTTATAGCTAAATTTTGAAAACCCATTTTTCTTAAGTTAAAAATTTTTATTTCTATAATTTTATGAACTTTTGACTTTTTGTTTGAGGTGTTGGGAAATGTTATTTTTTAGGGCATTAAAGACTTAGTGATGTTTTTTCCACTTTTTTGACTCCACGATCGTTGACCTATCATGGCACGTATCATTTTCTAACTGGCATATAGGTTAATACATGTCACTTTTCCGTTGCATTATGCATCTTGATCTCATATTGTGATATTTAGTCATAGGGCCGACCCCATTATGTTGTGATTTTTGGACCATTATGTTTTGATTTTTGGCTTGTTGGGGCCTGTTGTGGTCACCAAAAACCCCCCTCTTTGTTTAGTATTAGCAATAATATCAAGCAAAGGGGGACCCTTAACAAAAAATCCCAAAAATATTTTTATCCAAATTTTTGTATTTAACTCCCTAAAAGCTATATCGCATCGCAAAGAGAGAGTGAAGAGTTTTCCTACGCGCGTAAATAAGCTGCAAAGAAGCGATGCGAAATTCATCGCATCGCATATTTTGAAAGCACCCTTAAAAGAAAATAAAAAGGAATCGTCGATGGCCGATATGCGACGTCGCATATCGCAAACGTCGCATAAGCAGCACACAACGAGCAAATGAAAATTGTGATGTTGTGATTTGCGATCTGCGATCTTATAAACTGCGATTTTGCGATTTGCGATCTGCGACGAATGAGACTATTAATTGTTGTGATGCGAATCGCAGAAACCACTCATCGCAAAGTTTCTTCGGCATGATCTGTAAACCCAAAATCGAGCGCGCACCTTAAGGGAAATTAATGATTGCACGCCTGAGTATCCAAAGATGATCGTGTTGCGTTTTTCGAAGAGTCAATTCATTATGAGTGTCATGATTATGCATTCGTTAGATTTTAAAGCTTTCATGTCAATATTTTTGTCATGTCTCTTTTCCTTTGCGTAAACTGTAAGGCAATAACTAATATAAATCTATATGCAGGAAACATCCAAGGAAAAGGGGAAAGTGCCAATACTTGAAGAAAAGAGAGGAGATGCCTTCGCAAATGAATGCCGCATGCAGCAGAGCCGCGAATTCCAGAGTATCACTCCACAGACACTGATGAAAATAGACTATCCAAGACTCAGAGTCAAAGGCGCACAAAAGCAGCATGTTTGCAAAAGATCCTAAAGCTCATATTGGATAAAGCAAAAAGAAAAACACTGAAAAGGGATGATGCTTTAGAAAAGCCTGGAACAAAGAATGGAAGCAATTTTCAATACGTAAGATTGTTCAGGCAACGAAATCCCTAACTCATTGAGTCATTCACACGGCCGGAAACCGAAATAGCAACAGCACAATCAGTTTGAAAGAAATCTGGGTTATACTAAGTATACACACAGCAAACACACCCAGCCAGAGGAAGATTTTCAAAAATATCTTCTAGTTTGTCAGAAAGAGGTGTCAGCTTTTGTTATTTCTACTTTTATTACCCGAGCAAAAGGAAAAGACAACCAGTTGACTCTTTCCAGGCGAACCTCACATTGCTTACAGCACTAAGGAGCAGATACAAAAACGGTTAGAAATTAGATTCAATTTTTTGAAATAAATTTTCTTTAGTAAAAGGGTGGTCATTTGAAGCCGTTCCCTAAATTTGTGTAATTAAGATTAGTTAGTTAGTAGTATTTAACCCTTCTCATGGCATTTGGAGAAGGGTCCGGAAATTTGTCAAAAAACTTGTCCTCAGAACATGCACTTTTGCACCCTCGGAGGGGGTTTTTGATGAATGGATGGATCGAGATTTATTTATGTATACATTTTAATGTCTGCTACTGATGTTGCACTTCTGTACTCTTAGTAGATGTTAGAAGTAAGTAGAGATAAATCATTATTGCTTGAAGTTTGTGAGTGAAAATCAGTCATAAATGGTACTTTTATCTCTTGATTAATTTATGCTCATATTCTTAGAGTGATATACAGCTGATTTGTTTATATGTTGATGTATGAATGTCTGGATTACCATTTGGCACTTTTGTATGGTGGAATCATTTGTTTGTGCTTGACATATGAATAACTGATTATGTGATATGTTGTTCACAATTGTTTTTCCTAACTTCTTATGCAGAATGGTTCATCTTAATTGATTTATATTCTTATGATAGCTGAATGATCTTATTACCATTTGTTGTATGAAATCTTTCTAGATCGCATAATGAAAGAATTTTACCCCGGGTTAGTATAGATCAGATGTGATGTTTTTGTTAGATTACAATAGCATTGAGTCAGTTTAGAGTCTAGAATTAAATTAGTTTAAAATTACCTTTATATTAGTGTCTTCAAAATCTACACACACACACACACATCTTTTAGATTGGGAAGCTGGTCCCATCATCCCCAGTCGGACCCGCTACACCAAACGGGCAAGGAGCCGCCAACCAGGTTCCCGACCGGGTGGGTATCCCCCTTGTTGTTGACCCAATTTCGGGGCCCTCAACATATTTGGCGCTAGAAGGAGGGCACGAACTATGAATGGAAACAAGTCAAAATCTAAATGCCATTCTGAGAGTAAATCACCCTCATCAACTCCCCCGACTTCTCCACTACGGTTAAACCCGGAGTTAGAAGTCGCTCGAGTATCCACCGCTGCTACCTACTCCAATATATCAGACCAACTCATTATTGAACCCCCTGAAATTCAAACTTTGATTCGTAAACTCCAGGGATTCTCTATTTTTTCTCATAGGTCTGATAAATCTAATAGCAGCGTGACTTCGCAATACAATCCTGCTCATCCTCTGACCAGATTGAAGAGTGAAAATTTTGGTATTCAACCAAGTGAACTCCCTCTCCCTACTAGGAAAAGAGCAAGGAAAGCACCACCAGAGTCTGACCGTGAGACTCTTTCATCCACTTCGTCCATTTCAACACCCTCACCGCGAATTCAACCACCCACATCCTCATCCCAAATCACTCATCCATCTTCCACGACACTTCCTCTTCAATCATCAAAGATCATAATACCTTCATCTTCTCAGCATCAGGGACCGTCTTCTGCACTCTCATTAACTAGCGGCTCAACGATGGCCCAGTCTCCATGGAACAATCCTAGGGCGGTTTTGATGCCTCCACCCCTGAGCCCAATATCGGCCCATCCTGAGAAGTGGCTACCTAAATTCAATCCAAAAAAAGGCATGCTAGCTGAAGAGCATATCAATAATTTCATGCTTTTTGTTAATCTCAACGGAGTTACCAACGAAGATGTTGTCGTCCGACTTTTTCCTTACACAATGCAAGGAACAACCGGGTCATGGTACTTTTCGTTACCTTCCGGGTCCATCACAAGTCGGGACATTTTTCAAAGTCAATTCCTCACCAAGTTTGGCGATGACAGATCAACAGCGACATTGATCAATGACCTATCTAATCTTAAAGTTGAGGCTAGAGAACCCATTAAAGATTTCAATTTATGGTTCAATAAGATCCTCAACAAAATTCCCGCTGCTTCTCAACCCAGCGAGGAAGTAAGATGTGAATGGTACATCACGGCCTTACCATCAAACTTGGCCATCTTCGTAGATAGGGCAAACAAGACGACCTTAGTTGAAAACTTAACTGAGGCGTTAGCAGTAGAAAAACGCGTAGTTTCCCTAGAAAAGAGATCTGCAATAGAAGAACGCAAATCTAAGAAGATCTCTTTCAAAGAAGACACCAAGAAGAAGCAAACGAAAGATCCTTTTGATATGGAAGGATTACAAAAGGTGTTAAAGGCCATGTCCAACGAGATGATTGATATAAGAAAACAAGTAGCAGAAACTTCTTCAAAAAAGCCCTACAGATATTTCAAAAGAAACCTTCCCATGGAGGTGAAACCACCCAATGCTGTCTCAAACGTCGAATCTGAAGAAGAAGAAGAAGAAGAAGAGAATACCACTGAAGGGCAGACCGATGACGAAGAAGTTGTGGAACTACAAGGAATGTGGGATTTCATCCTCCCACAAGAAGAGGATCAAGAATCATTTCCGGTTAGCACACGAAGCAAAAATCAACTTGATCCTCCCCAAACTACCCCTAAACAGAAGGGCGCAAGCCCTGCAACAAAAGATAAGGTCGCAACAAAGAAAACAACCGCTAGAGCGACCCAATTTAGCCCAGTCCAATCAGATCAAGTACCTCCATCAAGAACATTGATAGTGTCGGATGAAATGGAGTATAACATTATCGATGACATGAAAAAGACTAGGGCTAATATCACTCTTTACGAATTGAGCAAATTGAAACATCAACAGAAAATAATGATGAAAGAATTACATGCCGTGCCTAATACATCTTTACCTACAGCTGTAGCTTCCCACAACATGGGAAAACCTCCGACCAAAATGATCAATAAGATTGATCCGAATGACATTTCCTTGATTGGAGGAAGGTCAAGATCCCATACTCCTCCTTTTCTCCTCACTTATGAAATTTTCAATAAAAACGTGCACAATTGCCTGATTGATTCTGGTGCTTCAACGAATATTCTACCCAGATCAATATGTGCCAAATTGAATGTTCAGCCTCAGAAATCCGCAGTGTGTATAGTTCAACTTGATCAATCTCAAGTCGAAGTGATTGGTGAACTTAACCAGGTGACCATAAGATTGTCGTCTAACCCGAAAGTATGTCAAGTTATCGACATTCTAGTAGCTGATATCCCTGAATTCTATGGTTTAATTCTTAGCAGGGATTGGTCCGAGAAACTCCACAGATATTTCTCAACCGACTGGTCGCACATGTGGTTACCCTACAACGGCAAACCCAATCAAATAAAGGTTGAACGAGAATTGCACCAAAAGTACATAGTGACAGAATTGGAAGGAGAGAACGAAGCAATAGCATACAATAGCAGTATCATAGGCAATTACTCGGTAGATTCTTTCCTCGGCAATTTCAATGCTCACACTTCACCTTACTTAGAAAATTCAGTTGTGTCCCAAGTTGAAAATTTTTCCCAAACTGATGATTCAAAGTGTTTTAATTCTTTAGATAATTCTGTAAATACATCTTTATTTTGGAAATTATATTTTGATGGCTCTAAATCTAACGAGGGAGCAGGAGCAGGATGTGTTCTGATTAACCCAGATGGGAACAAGACCATGCTTACATGCATACTTGAGTTTGATTGCACAAACAATACAGCGGAATACGAAGCCTTGGTGCAAGGCCTATACAAAGCAATCGGGATGAATGTTAAGTATCTTCAAGTCTTTGGAGATTCTGAAATTTTCGTCAAACAGGTACGTAACACCATACATTGCCTGTCAAGTCATTTAAAGCACTATCAATCTTTAGTACAAGATCTGACTTCACATTTCCTAGCATTCAATATTTCGTCAATCCCAAGACTCCAAAATGCGAGCGCAGACCTGTTAGCTAACGTAGCCTCTAGACTGATTCCCTCTGAAGATTTTAGTCCCGATAGGTTTTCAATAGAATTAATCTTTAAACCATCCATCCCTGACAACATCACCAACTGGAGAGTATTCAATGACGATCCAGACATTGTAAATTTCTTCACTTCTTAAGGATCCTACTCAAATCAAATAATTGACGAAGGCCATCATGATCACCAAATTCAGCAAAATAGCACTGATAACGCTATATCTAAATAGGTTGTTAAGTTAGAAGATTTATATGATTTGAAAAGTCGATTTAAAAGGTTTTCCAATTCTAAACTCTATAGTTCAACTCTGAACTATGAATTAGTGAACCTAGGAACCGATCAAAAGCCGCAAAACGTTAATCTAGGCCACGGCCTAGCCCCTGAAGAAAAATCAGCATATATCCGTCTTCTGAGACAATACAAAAACGTTTTTGCATGGAATTACGATGAGCTGAAAACATACAACACTTATATCATTCAACACACTATCCCTATGATTGACAATGAAAAACTTGTCCAGCAGAAGCTCAGAAAAATCCACCCCAACTTAGAAAATCAGATAAAGACTGAGCTAAATAAATTGTTGAGAGCCAGAATAATTTTCCCCGTCAGACACTCCAAATGGGTATCCAATATGGTGCCTGTTAGGAAGAAAAACGGAGATATTAGAATCTGTATTGATTTCTGGAATCTCAACAAAGCCTGTCAGAAAGATAATTTTCCCCTCCCACCTATGGAGCAAATACTACAGGTAGTAGCGGGCTAAGAATTAATGTCTTTCCTGGATGGATTTTCAGGATACAATCAAGTGTTGGCACATCCCGATGATCAGTTGAAAACCACATTCTGAACCAAGTGGGGCACATACGCATATCGGAAGATGCCATTTGGTCTGATCAATGCTGGCGCTACCTTTCAGAGAGCCATGGACATCACATTTAAAGGTTTAGTCAATAAATCGGTAGTGATTTACCTGGATGATATAACAGTGTACTCCAAGAAGCGAAGCGACCATCTCAAAGATTTGAAACAGATCTTTCAAAGATGCTTAAGGTATGGAATTTCACTTAACCCAAAGAAATCTTTTTTCGCATTAAGTGAAGGGAAATTGCTCGGATTCATAGTGTCGAAATCTGGTATTCACATTGAACCTGACAGAATCAAAGAAATTTCCGAAATATCCATACCCCATAACAAAAAGGCCATGCAATCTTTCCTTGGACAAATCAATTTTGTAAAAAGGTTTGTCCCCGATTTTTCACGTATTGTTTCTCCTTTACAAAATATGATAAAAAAGAATTCAAATTTTAAATGGGGCATAGATGAGCACGAAGCATTCAACTTGATCAAACAAGAAATCATCAACGCTCCATCTTTAGCTACCCCAAATTTTTCAGAATCTTTCATCTTATACACTTTTGCCTCAGAGAAATCTTATGCCGTGATTTTGACTCAAGTAAATCAAGAGAAGGCGGAAGCTCCAATCGCATTCTTTAGCTCGAACTTACAAGGTGCTGAACTCAATTATTCAGACGTGGAGAAATAAGCGTATGCTGTTTTCAAAGCGATCAAATATTTCAGACCTTTCTTACTTAAAGCCCATACCAAAGTCGTCGTACCGTTTCCAGCGGTAAGAAACCTTTTGGTACAGAAGGATGTGGGCGAAAAGGGAGCAAATTGGATTACCGCTCTACAAGAATACGATCTTGAGATCAAACCAGCAAACATCGTAAGGGGTCAAGGCTTCTGCAAGATGTTAGCTGAAGCATCGCAAATTCCTGAGAACTCATCTGAAGAGGTACACACGTATGAGGTAAGCCTAAACGACGCAGAATCATTATATGCGGACACCATTTATTATCTTAAGAACGGGTATGCTCCATCACACCTGGATCACACCAAGAAAAGAGCTCTGAGGTTGAAAGCTAAACAATACCAGCTCATAAATGATGTTCTATTCAAAAGGAATTATGATTCTGTACTTCTTAGGTGTCTTGAGAAAACTGAAGCCGAAAAGGTTTTGCAGGAACTCCATGATGGACCAGCAGGTGGACACTATGCTAGAGAAGCTACTGCGCATAAGATCTTACGTGCAAGATATTATTGGCCCACGTTGTTCAAAGACTCATACAATTACGTAAGGAGATGCCAAATCTGCCAGACTGCTGCAGGGAAACAAAGGAAATCGTCCATGCCACTACAGCCGGTCAACATCGAGCAACCATTCAGCCAATGGGGCTTGGACATAATAGGTGAGATCGTTCCTCACTCTTCTAAGCAGCATAGGTATATCCTCACGGCAACAGATTATTTTACTAAGCAGTTCCTCTCAAGACAGTTAATTCTGAAAACATTATTGAATTCATAGATCAATTCATCATCACTAGGTTTGGATTGCCAATGGCCTTAATGTTTGATAATGCATCATACTTTTCTGGAAATGCAATGACTGAGTTTGCATTAAAAAGAGGGTTCAAATTGAAATATGTTGCTAATTACTATCCGCAAGGTAATGGGTTGGCTGAATCAACAAACAAAAACCTAATCAGGATTATCAAAAGAACAGTCGACCAAAACCAAAAGAATTGGCACAAAGTGTTGGTAAATGCTTTATGGGCAGATAGAATCACGAAGAAAGCTTCAATCGGCACTTCTCCCTTTAATTTAGTTTATGGGAAAGAAGTGGTTCTTCCAACTCACTTAGTCATTCCCTCTTTGTCTTTAGTACAACACATCGATGAAGTATCTACTTCCTCTTTGCAATTAAGACAAATGGAAATAATCAAACTAGAAGAACAGCGAGAACAAGCTAAGAAAACCCATGCTCACCACCAAGCGCTAATAAAATCCTCTTTTGACTCAGCCATCATAACCAGAAAGAACTTTCAGATGGGAGATTTAGTTTTGAAATGGGATAAGGCTCATGAAGAAAAGGGAAAACATACGAAATTTCAGAAGTTGTGGCTTAATCCTTTTCAGATTGTAGAAGTCATAGGCCCATCGACGTTTATGTTGCAGGATTTGGCAGGTAGAAGAGATTCTTTGCCTGTGAATGGACAGGTTCTTAAAATGTATTTTCCATAAGAAGATCATTCTTCTATTTTTGTAGGATAGTTTTAGTTTCTTTTAGTTTGTTTTTCTCTTTCTTATAAATAAAACCGGTTGTAAATGATCATTGAAAAGGATTCATGAAAGAGCACACTAACTCTCTATCAGATTTTGATTTCACTTGTACAAATAGCAAAGCTTTTCGAAAAATCTGATTTTTATTATTGACAAATAGAGTTAACTTTAGCCTGAATAATGATATTAGTTTCAACCTTTCAAAAGACTTTGATGAAAGCAACCTTTGGTTAAAAATTGTTTTATCCCAGCACAATGAAAGGTATCATCAATAATAAAATAAATATTCTCTGCAAAGCTGTTATTTTCAAAACTCTATTATTGTCGTCCAGAGCTTTCTTAAGGAAAAACAATGACTTCCTCCCTGCTAAAGGAAACCAAAGCATTCAGAGAAACAATTCGAGAAAACACTATATCTCAAAGAATAAGAGGCCTCATCATGAGCCGGCTTATCATGATCACAGATATTATAACTTGCTGACTTTGCCAATACTGTCTATCAAAACAGGCAACGACTCAAGATTGTTGCAATCAAAAGACAAGGGGTCTCATCACGAGCCAGCTTGTTCAGCAAAAGTGTAAATCAAGTGAATGACTGTGTCATAATTTGGCCACCAAACCAAGACATTGTTCTTTAGAGAATAAAAAAGGAAAAAGTGTCAAAAAGGATTTTTCTCTGAAATGTTGTAAATAACCTCAAGTAGGAAAAATGATCATTGTTGGATAACATGGTAACCCTATCGAGGCTATGGACGTTTGCGGGCAACAGAGGCTCTACCTATGACAAATGAGCATAGTTTAAAGCCAGTACGCAGAGAAGACCTTATTTTATCTTTAAAAAAGGACCAAGTAATGTCTGGTATGAATGCAAGAACTAAGCCTAAAGGAAGCAGACAATTGGAATAAAAGAAGGGTTGAGACAAAGTATCATTGACAGGATGAGGGGTAATCTACTCTATCTGTCCATAACAAAATTTAGACATATGAAAAAATTTCTGTTTCGGAAGTGGAAATGTCAATAGAAAAGCAGAGATAACTGGTTCTTCACAGTGAATCGCCATTGTTGTGGTCACCAACAACCCCCCTCTTTGTTTAGTATTAGCAATAATATCAAGCAAAGGGGGACCCTTAACAAAAAATCCCAAAAATATTTTTATCCAAATTTTTGTATTTAACTCCCTAAAAGCTATATCGCATCGCAAAGAGAGAGTGAAGATTTTTCCTATGCGCGTAAATAAGCTGCAAAGAAGCGATGCGAAATTCATCGCATCGCATATTTTGAAAGCGCCCTTAAAAGAAAATAAAAAGGAATCGTCGATGGCCAATATGCGACGTCGCATATCGCAAACGTCGCATAAGCAACACACAACGAGCAAATGAAAATTGCGATGTTGCGATTTGCGATCTGCGATCTTATAAACTGCGATTTTGCAATTTGCGATCTGCGACGAATGAGACTATTAATTGCTGTGATGCGAATCGCAGAAACCACTCATCGCAAAGTTTCTTCGGCATGATCTGTAAACCCAAAATCGAGCGCGCACCTTAAGGGAAATTAATGATTGCACGCCTAAGTATCCAAAGATGATCGTGTTACGTTTTTTGAAGAGTCAAGTCATTATGAGTGTCATGATTATGCATTGGTTAGAGTTTAAAGCTTTCATGTCAATCTTTTCGTCATGTCTCTTTTCCTTTGCGTAAACTGTAAGGCAGTAACTAATATAAATCTATATGCAGGAAACATCCAACGAAAAGGGGAAAGCGCCAATACTTGAAGAAAAGAGAGGAGATGCCTTCGCAAATGAATGCCGCATGCAGCAGAGCCGCGAATTCCAGAGTATCACTCCACAGACACTGATGAAAATAGACTATCCAAGACTCAGAGTCAAAGGCGCACAAAAGCAGCATGTTTGCAAAAGATCCTAAAGCTCAGATTGGATAAAGCAAAAAGAAAAACGCTGAAAAAGGGATGATGCTTCAGAAAAGCCTGGAACAAAGAATGGAATCAATTTTCAATACGTAAGATTGTTCAGGCAACGAAATCCCTAACTCATTGAGTCATTCACACGGCCGGAAACCGAAATAGCAACAACACAATCAGTTTGAAAGAAATCTGGGTTATACTAAGTATACACACAGCAAACACACCCAGCCAGAGGAAGATTTTCAAAAATATATTCTAGTTTGTCAGAAAGAGGTGCCAGCTTTTGTTATTTCTACTTTTATCGCCCGAGCAAAAGGAAAAGACAACCAGCCGACTCTTTCCAGGCGAACCTCAAATTGCTTACAGCACTAAGGAGCAGATACAGAAACAGTTAGAAATTAGATTCAATTTTTAGAAATAAATTTGCTTTAGTAAAAGGGCGGTCATTTGAAGTCGTTCCCTAAATTTGTGTAATTAAGATTAGTTAGTTAGTAGTATTTAACCCTTCTCATGGCATTTGGAGAAGGGTCCGAAAATTTTTCAAAAAACGTGTCCTCAGAACATGCACTTTTGCACCCTCGGAGGGGGTTTTTGATGAATGGATGGATCGAGATTTATTTATGTTTACTTTTTAATGTCTGCTACTGATGTTGCACTTCTGTGCTCTTAGTAGATGTTAGAAGTAAGTAGAGATAAATCATTATTGCTTGAATTTTGTGAGTGAAAATCAGTCATAAATGGTACTTTTATCTCTTGATTAATTTATGCTCATATTCTTAGAGTGATATACAGCTGATTTGTTTTTATGTTGATGTATGAATGTCTAGATTACCATTTGGCACTTTTGTACGGTGGAATCATTTGTTTGTGCTTGACATATGAATAATTGATTATGCGATATGTTGTTCACAACTGTTTTTCCTAACTTCTTATGCAGAATCGTTCATCTTAATTGATTTATATTCTTATGAGAGTTGAATGATCTTTATTACCAGTTGTTGTATGAAATATTTTTAGATCGCATAATGAAAGAATTTTACCCCGGGTTAGTATAGATTAGATGTGTTGTTTTTGTTAGATTACAGTAGCATTGAGTCAGTTTAGAGTCTAGAATTAAATTAGTTTAAAATTACCTTTAGATTAGTGTCTTCAAAATCTACACACACACACATCTTTTAGATTGGGAAGATGGTCCCATCATCCCCAGTCGAACCCGCTACACCAAACGGGCAAGGAGCCGCCAACCAGGTTCCCGACCGGGTGGGTATCCCCCTTGTTGTTGACCCGATTTCGGGGCCCTCAACAGGGCCTAACCCAGGTTCATATTTAATTAGCTAAAAAAATCCCTATACTACTAGCCCTTTCGGCAACAATCCACGAAGCGCGGACTGAGGTCTCACCCGAAGCAGTATGGGGGGATGCTGGAACCAGGTTTCCACACCCTTGAGATGTCTGAGGGGATGATTTATTCCAACTATGAATACTTCCACGCAGGTTACTTCGCGCACTTTCCTGGCCTACGAGGCCTTCGCGGCACTGTTATATTCGTCTTCGCACTGCCCTAACCAGGGGCTGTGGGGCTTTTGTGCTGCCAGAGCAGCGATCTACACTATTTCCCCAAGTCCCACTACAGATCTTACTTATATTCTTATAACAACTAGTTATCTTCACGTAAACAGATACCTTATATTATATTCACTTATTCAGTACATTCATATAAGTTCGCACAACAAATAAACAGTAAACTTGCAATTTATATCCAATATACTTCAATGCATAAAATAGGAAAATATACATAGAAATATTGTACAACTTCTATTTATCAATGCTTCAATTGGTTACAGACCCAACCTTCCCTGCGCACTCAACTGCGGACTACTAGGCCTTTGCGCGCTCAACTTCGGAGCCTTCTCCTACTCTACGACCCAAATACATGAATCTATTCTTAGACTCAATGCTTCCTTATTAGATCTTCCATTAATTGATTCATCTATTCTTATCTCTTTACACTTAGAGCCTCGCTCCATTTATACAATCTCATGGTCCGCAAACCATGGGTAGATATCTCAAACCGACATTAATTACAAAAATGAGGGCAGACAACCCTCTGACTCATTTACCATATTCGCGCTCCGCGCCCACAAATCGCGGAGTCTTTACATCAAAATTAGTCAAAACTTGGGCTTTAAGCCCCAAAAACTTGTCTTGGAGGGATCCCACTCCCAACAGGCCCCCAACAAAAATATTGTGACTCTCCCTCCAGTCACTCTGTCGGTGCGAAGATCTTCGTGCGGAGACCTCCCAACTCTACTCGGAATGCTGCAAGGTCGGAAACGCACTGAGCGACTACCTGTTGTATCTCATGTACGCATTTTTTCAAGATCGCGGTGTTGAAACTGCTCCCCTGTATCTGTTCCTACGTCCCCTGCATCTGCGCGAGCTTCTGTCGGCTAGTCATATAGTTGGGCCACCCGTGTATGCTTCAATCAACTGTCATTCACTTCGCCTGGGAAATGTTCTCCATTTAGCTTTGCCAGCTGCACCGTGCCTCCGTCTATGACCTCCTTAACAACATACGGTCCCAACCAATGCATTCTGAATTTTCCTGGGAATTTATCAAACTTACTATCATATAGTAACACTAAATCATTTACCTTGAAAGTGCACAACTTAATATGTCGATCGTGCCAGGCCTTTTCGCGCTGCTTTTGTACCTGCTAATGGAATCCAGCCAAAAACCATTCCTCTTCGAGTTCCTCCAACTGCGCGAGCCTCTCCTCCAAGGCTTTGCAATCTGTCATACCTGTGAGCGCTGCTATGCGTACACTAGGCACAATACACTCCATTGGCATTACAGCTTCCACTGCATAGACCAGCCGGAAAGGTGTCTGTCCCGTCAGTTTCTTGCACATTGTCCTATAAGCCCATAATATTGCAGGTACACACAGGTCCCAATCACTTCACTGCGTGTTGCATACTTTGGTTTGCGCAGTCTCCAGTATTTTGTTAAATGCTTCTACTGTCTCGTTGGCTTTTGGGTGATAAGGTGTGCTTTTATGATGATACACCTGAAACTCTTTTGTTAATGCGTTGATTGTTTCGTTCAGGAAATGTGTACCACAATCACTCATCAAAATCTTCGAACATCCGAATCGTGTCAATACGTACTCAAACAAAAATTTCGCGACCATGGCGACCGTGCAATATTTTACCGGCTATGCTTATGCCCAATGAGTCAAGTACTCTGTCGCAGTGATAATGTATCTCGCGCCCATTTTTCCTTGAGGTTTGATAGGTCCTACAAAGTCGATTGCCCACTTTTCAAAGGGCTGCAGCGTCATTTGCAGATTCAAAGGCATCTCGTCCCTCCACGATGGTTTACCTGTCCTTTGACATACATCACAGGCCTTGTAATGTGCTTTTGAATCCTAATGAAGGGTTGGCCACCACAACCCTGCGCGGATAATCTTTTGCGCAGTGGTTCTCCTTGCATAGTGTCCTCCCACAGCGCCCCCATGCGCGTCTGTGAGGATATGACTTCGTTCAAATTCAGGTACATACCTTCGTAGTATCTCATCATTGCCCATCTTATATAGGTGCCCCACAATGACAAAAAAATATGCCGCACGCACCACCAGTTCCTTCTTCTGTTGGACGGAGTACTCTTTCGGCGCAGTTCCAGTCATGAGAAAGTGGATTATATCTTCAAAGTGTCCATCTGCTATGCGCATAGCAAAGAGTTGTGTGTCAGGTAATCCTTCCTCCAAACTAGTAGGTTCCTCTCTTGTCTTAATGTGTGACAAGTGATCTGGTCCCGCGTTCAGGCGCTCAAGCTTCACAACGACCTCAAAATCATATTCTTGGAACAATAAAAGCCACCTGCATATGCACCCCCCCAACACAGGTTTATTGACCAAGTATTTCAACGTGGAATGATCTGTATACATCTTGAAGTGTCCCCCTAGCAAATAGTGTCGATATTTCTAGAGCACATACACCATAGCCAATCCCTCACGTTCAGTTGTGGAATAGTTATTTTCTGCTTTAGACAACCTGCGACTTGCGAACGTGATAGGGTGATCCAAGCCCTCTCCACCCTCCTATGTTAGTACCGCTCCCAGCGCTATACACGACGCGTCAACATGGACGTGAAACTCCTTGTCCCATTTTAGGAAGACCAGGATCGGCGCAGAGGCCATTTTTTATTTTAGTACATCCAGGATTTTCTTGTAGTCATCGTTCCAACAGAACGTGACATCTTTTTTTAACAACTTCTCCATGTGATCTGGGCATAGCTTTTGATGAACTTCCTATAGTACCTTGTATGTCCCAGGGTAGCATGTAACTGTTTCACACTTCGCGGTGCTTCCAAATTCAGAATCACCGAAATTTTCGTGGGGTCTACCATCAGTTCCTATCTGCAAACCACATGTCCCAACAAGTTCCCAAAAGGAACGAGGAACATACACTTCTTGAGGTTCAACGTGATTTGGTGTCTTCAACAGGTATCCAGCATCAAGCGTAAGCTCGCTACATGGTGCTTAACCAATCCAAATATAGTCCAATCATCCAGATAAACCTCTAAGAACTTGTGGATATATTCCTTGAATGCTGCAACAACTATGTGCGAAAATATGGCTAGCGCGTTCTTCAATCCAAACGGAATAACAGTGTATTGAAAGAAATCCCACTCAGTTGCGAAGGTTGTCTTGCTCCTATCTTCCAGCATGATTTTGATCTGGTGGTACCTTGAGAATTCGTCAATGAAAAAATATGTTTCTTGCCCACCAACATTTTCCAATACTTCATCTGTGAACGGAGTTGAGAATGGGTCATGCACACACGCGTCATTCAATTTTCTGAGGTCCACGCATATTCTTATCTCACCCTTCTGCTTCTTTTCCTGCACCACCATAGGGCTTACCCAATCGGATTCTTCTATCAGCTCAATGATTCCTGCTGCGAGCATTTTGTCTAGTTCTACGCGAACCTTCTCCTTGTATTTTGGATTTAAGTGGTAAGGCCTCTTCTTAACTGGCTTCGCGTCGAGCTTTAATGTGATCTGCATCATTTCTAAATCTCTGATGATTCCTTTTAAGTCCGTGATCTTGGTTGAGAATAAGTCCTGGTACTCATGGAGTAACTCAGCGACCTTATCCACCGTCGCATCATCCCAGTAGTCGCCGAGCGTTGCATACTTAGGTTCAACTTCTGTACCAATGTTCACTTGCTTTGTCTTTATTGGCGCAATTATGTCAGGGTCTTCAATCATTGGTCCTTGAACCTCGCGATGGCCTTTTATTTCTGGAATGTTAATTTTTCGCAGATCCTCGTCATCTTCTTCAATATGACATTATAACACTCCAGCGCGCAACTCAGCTGAGTAGCCCATTTCGTCTGAATCAATTCTATTGGCTCCTGTGGAATCTTAAAGATAACTGCTTTTAATGCTTGTAGTACGTCATCAATGGTGGCAGGATATCCCATTCACTCGTCCCATGGCGGAGGTCCGTCTCTATATAACAGTTCATGGGTATAACATCTAGGGTATGACAAAACAGGTGCACCCACTTAGATTGTGGCTCTTCCCCATAGACCTTTGTCCACTTGGAGAGGTGCAGGCGTGGATCATCCTGTCTGTCATACTTGTCTTTTAGACACATCTGAGGGTTCCCAAAACGCATTCGCATTATCCTCCTGCATTCGTGCCAGTTCTCAAAGCTTCCTTGGTGTGTACCCCACCACCTCTCGAGCGTAGCGCGTAGTACCCATTTCAAAGCTTCGAAACTCTGCTGTTCCGACACCTCTCTTTAAAATCTATTCAGGAAGGCATCTACCTCACTTAACCCATCATAAGTAGGAAAATCCATCACTTCTCCCAATACACAGCACAACCATCTTGTCATCATATTACAATTCAGCATGGTTACCTCGTGTAACCGGTTCTGCCATCGCTCTATCTCTTCATCCGAATCCGATGTACAGGAGCTTTTGCTCTCCCATGAGATTCATCCATCCGTAGTGGGATTTACCCAGTCTTTCTCTCGCACAGTTATCTTGTAGATGCAATCTAAGTCGTCACCGCTTTCATAGTCGCACACTGGCTCAGTGTAGCATGATCTCTCAGCAGGGTCCAAAGGTACGACTATGCGCAGAGACTTTTTCTCAAAAATCATCTTGCGCTTCTTTAGATTTATCATCCTTCTTAGCTTGCCTGAGGGACATTTGTTTATATGGTTGTATTCGTAGGAATACCCAGTCACCTACATCGAAACTTCTTTCACTGTGATGTTGATCTGCCTATTGTTCCATTCTATTATGTGCCAACGTGAGGTTATCCTTTAAGAGTTGGAGAACTTGTTGTTGATGCTCGATGTGATGTTCCACTACTTGAACCTTAGAATTTTCTCTTAAATATGATGTGATTGATGGTGGATGATATCCATAAAGTGCCATAAATGGGGTCATTTTTGCTACAGTATGGAAGGAAGTGTTATAGCACCATTCAGCCAGAGGCAACCATTTGACCCATTGTGTATGTTTATCAGAGACAAAGCAACGAAGATATCCTTCCAAACATTTGTTTACTATCTCAGTTTTCCCATCAAATTGAGGATGATAAGATGAGCTATGAGCTAACTGAGTACCAAGACATGAAAATAATTATGTCCAAAAATTTCTAGAGAAAATGGGATCTCTGTCACTTACAATAATCTTTGGGTTTCCATGTAGTTTTTGAATTGTTTCCATAAATGCAGTAGAAATTGTACTGACTTTAAATGGATGTGATAATGCACAAAAGTGCGCATACTTGGTAAGTCTGTCAACTACCACCATGATGGCACTCTTTCCTTCGGACTTGGGTAAACCTGTGATAAAATCCATTGAAACCTCCTCCCAACTTTGGCTTGGAATGGATAAAGGTTGTAATAGACCTGAGGTATTAATTGATTCAACTTTATTTTGTTGGCAAACCAAACATTCCACCACAAACTCTTGAATATCTGATTTAAGGCCATCCCAAAAAAATTCCTTCTTAACCCTGTGGTGAGTTTTTAAAAATCCTGAGTGCCCTCCTAAGGGAGAAGTGTGCAACTCCATAAGAATCTTTTGTTTGAGTTTGGAATTCTTACATAGGTATAAGCGATCTTTGTACCATAATGAATCATTTTTCCAGCTAAATGTATTAGATGTATTGGGATCTTGTTGTAACTTTTGAATGAGTGTCCACACTTCTTCATCATTTTTCCATTCATCCCTTGTTTCGTTTATCCAATCTGGTTGGATCATAGAAATGGTGCAAAACAATGCTTCCACATCCTCATCCTTTCTTTAGAGTGCATCTGCCACAACATTTTGCTTCCCTTTTTTGTAGATGATTTCAAAGTCATAACCCAACATCTTTTTGACCCATAGTTGCTGCTCTTCAGAGGATAATCTTTGTTCTAAAAAGTATTTAAGACTATCATGATCCGTTTTTACCTTGAAGTGTTTTCCCATTAGGTAGGGTTGCCATTTCTTAAGTGCATGTAGTATTGCCAACATTTCCTTCTCATAAATAGCTTTGTGTAAATACTTTCCTTTGATTGGATGACTTTTGAAAGCAATGGGTCTTTCATCTTGCATTAAAACACCACCAATTCCATTTCCTGAAGCATCACATTCCACAATAAAGTTTTTTGTGAAATCTGGTGTAGCTAAGACCGGTGCTTGGCACATTGCCTCTTTAAGATGTTTGAAGGCCTTTGTTGCTTCTGGAGTCCATGAAAATGCATCTTTCTTCAATAATGTTGTTAGAGTTGTTGCTATTCTCCCATAATTCTTAACAAACTTGCGATAATACCCTATCAACCTGAGAAATCCTCGCAGATGCTTTATGGATGTAGGGATTTTCCATTCCTTAATGGCTTTAATATTGCTAGGGTCTACCTTAACACATTCATGAGATACAATATGACCTAGATATTCCACCTCTTGTACAACAAAGAAACATTTGGAGCTTTTTGCATCTAATTGTTTATCCTCCAATAGTTTGAGCACCTTGTCAACATGTTGAACATGATCCTTCCAAAACTTGTTGTAGATTAGTATATCATCAAAAAATACTAACACAAATTTTCTAAGGAAGGGTTTGAAAATGGAATTCATAAAACCTTGAAATGTAGAAGGTGCATTGATAAGGCCAAAAGGCATGACCAAAAATTCATAATGACTCTCATGAGTTCTAAATGTTGTTTTCGGAATGTCTTTAGTCTTCATTCTTATTTGATGATATCCTAAATGAAGATCCAACTTGGTGAAGTAAATTGATCCATGCAATTCATCAAATAATTCATCAGTGACAGGAATGGGAAATTTATCTTTAATAGTGAGTTTGTTGAGCTCCCTATAATCCAGACACATGCCCTATGACCCATCCTTCTTGTGCACCAATACTATTGGATAAGAGAAAGAACTCTGACTAGGTTGAATTATACCAGCCTCTAGCATTTCTGCGCCCATACATTCAATTTCACTCTTTTGGGCATAAGGATATTTGTAAGGCCTGATGTTTGGAGGAACACTTCCTGGAATCAAATGAATAGCATGATCATGATCACAAATAGGTGGGAGACCTTTGGGAGTCTCAAATACCTTGGAATGATTGTCCAAGACTTTTTGGAGATCTAGAGAAATAGATTATTTCGATGTGGGAACCTCTAGCGAACATAATTGTGCAATTACGCCTCATTGTTCCTTTTTTAGAAACTTTGTCATACTGTTAGAGCTAATTATCTTTCCCAGTTTCCCTGCAATACCCCTTAATTCAAATTCCTTTCCTTCCACACAAAATTTCATGAAAAGTTCTTGAAAATTAAAATTTATTGTACCCAAGGATTGTAGCCATTGGAATTCTAGTACAACATCAGCACCACCCATTGGAATGAAAAGCATTGGGCTATTCAATACATATTCTCCCATGGATAGCTTGATATTATGGCACTTTCCAAAGCAATTTATGGTTCCTCCACTTGCAACAATCACTTGACACTCTAGTGTTGGATATAGGAAGAAATTCAATTCCTTAGTTATCTTACAATGAATAAAATTATGGGTACTACCTGAATCAATCAACACTATTACTTTTTTCTTCTTTATATGTCCTTCTATCTTGATAGTTTGAGGAGTGGTAATTCCAGCCAATGCATTACAAGACATGGTTGGTTTCATTTCTTCTTTCTCTAGGGTTTGATCCTAGTGTATATCATTTTCTTTTGATGTTTCTTGTTCCTTTTCTTCCTCCTCTTCACAATCTATGTAGAATAATTTCTTCTTAGCACACTTATGACCTTTACTGTATTTTCTATCACAACTGTAACAAAGCCCATTTGCTCTTTTTTCCTCCAATTGTTGTGGTGTCAACCTTGTACATTGTGGAAGGCTAGGGGAAACAACACTTCCATCTTTATAGTTGTGAGTGGTAGGCTTCCTGGTTGCCATAATTTTGCTTTCCTTTTTTCTTGCCAACTTGAATGCCTTTTCCAATGAATCAAGTTCCCAAAGGCGAACCTCATGTTGGATGTTATCCTTTAAAGTCCTTATGAACACATCAATCTTATGCTCCTCTAGAATATATTTTACCCTTATGTTCAATTTTTGGAAGTCCTCAATGTGCTCCATCATTGAACCCTTTTGTTTGAGATTTATCAATTGGCTAAAAAAGGTGTTACTTTTTGTATCCTCATAATGTGCTTTCATTTCTTCCGTAAAAATTGCCCAAATGACAATTTGTTTACGAGAGCAAAGCCATCGATACCATACAAATTGATTTGGTTCCAAATATAAAGTTGCAATACGTACCTTTTGTGTGTTTTTCACATTATGGAGATTTAAAAATTGATCCATCTGTAGTATCCATGTTCTAGGATCTTTGCCATCAAACTTCCTCATATCGATCTTTGAAACATGGTGGGTCTTCAATCCAACGTCAGAGTCTATGAAATCATGATTAACATCTATTTTATTCTCATCATGAGTTTCCATTACTATCTTTTCTCTGTTCGTAAACATTTCTTGTATCAACTTTGTCAAATTTATCTTCAAATCGTCCATTTTGCCTTCCATCTTAGCTTCCAAACCATCCATCTTAGCTTCCACGACATTCATCTTAACTTCCATGCCTTTCTTTAAACCATCCATTTTATTTTCCATGCCTTTCTTTAAACCATCCATTTTATTTTCCATGCCTTTCTTTAAACCATCCATCTTAGCTTCTGTTACTTTTTGTGAGAGTGAATTTTGTTGCACTTGGTCTCGTAATTTTGGTATATCATGTTGCATTTCTTCCTCTTCTTCATGAGTCATGCTAGAGCTTTCAGGTTGCATACTAAGTATTTCCATTTTATTTCTTCGGGGCATCAATTAATGCTAATAATGCTTAACTATGCCCTTTGAATTCCTTCAAACTAATTTTTTAAACCAATCTTATGTAAAATAAAAATAAAAAATAAAAATAAAAATAAAAAAAACTACACACCTTTTTTCACTTTGTAAGAACTCGATATTGAATCTGTTGTATCTCTGTAATTGCGGATCTCCAAGATCTGAAATTGCATTCTGCAATAGCCCTCTGAGTACTCTTTCTAACCCCGCAAGTTTGATCAAGATTGGATTATCCAAGGAGGAGTTATGTGAAATCTCCCACAATGACCTGATTATATACTGGTTCAGTAGAGAGAACTTTTACGAAGTGCCACGTGTCACTGTTTCAACCTTAGTACTTGAAAATGATATACAGAAAACTACAGCGCGTCCTCTTTCTGAAACGTCTTACAAAATTTCAATCTGATGCTCAAAACAAAAGTTATGACGATTTTCCCCAGGTTACCTATTTGAGATATAATTCGGGATCCTGCAAAAACCCTAACGTCCTTGGATCATATCTCTGCAAATATAGTGAGAAAAGATCTGAAATTTGGACCCGAGGTTCAGAGCGATTTCGACTCAAATGGGTTTTTTTTGTAGCATTTGAAACGTCACAGAAAAACATTATAGCGAAAATTCCACGATGACCTATTTGGAGTAGCAAAACCCTAGAATCCAAAGCTCTGATACCAAACGTTATGAAACTAACTTACAAAAAGATAGAAAAGAGAGATAAACAACTTAGAATTCAGCCTCTTCGAAGGGGCAACCTCCTTTCATTACACAAATGAAAAAAATTTGGATGATACAAATGTCTAAACCTCATTTCTATATATAGGAGTCTAAGGGGTCACAATATAATCAAAGCTGATATAACAGTAATAACATAAGGGCACAATAATAACAATAATGGGTTTCTATGGGCCACATTATTAAAAATATGGGGACAATAGGGGCACAATAATAACAATAAAGGCTACAATGACAATAGTAATGGGGGAATCACTAGTATTATAGGGACCTAACACAACCACTAGCCCTAATAGTGGAACATTACAATCAACACCACTTGCTCATCCAAAGAGATGTAATTGCTCTACGTTGTGGAGAAGACAAGGCTCGTCACAATACTCTCCAAGCCTTCTCTAAGCAATTCCTAGCCAAACTATTGGCTCCAAAAACCCTCTACTATGATTTATGAGATTCTATATGTAATAAATGGTGGGGTGACCCTTGACATTCCCATTTGACTACCCTCATGACTCTTCAACTCCTTTACAAATAACTCTTTACATTACATAGTGATTGTTTACATTCCACTAATGCCACTTGGAATTTCACTTACAATATATTTACAAATAATAATACAATTTTCACATATAGCCATGTGGGACAAAATAGGCTTGAGTCAGCCTAACAAGACAAACACCATCACTCGGAAGCTTGGGGAAAGACCAACTCAGCAACATCCTCTTGATGGTCTTCGGTGACAAACTGATACCAAGCTTGGTACTGCGCTATTGTGTCCTCGTATTGTTTGGTGATGCCTTTCTAGAAATGGACCCTTGCCTCCATGGCTTTTGGATATATGGTTTTGGAACCTTTTTCCAACTCATCCTAGAGCATGCGCAACATTGTTCTGAGTGTGGCTAGTCCACCGATGTACTTCTACATGTTTTTTGTGTTCAGCTGCAAGTCATCACTGGTGGCCTCTTGCATCAACTACTCCATGTACCTGTCGAACTCCAGCAGAACTTGGTTCTTCTTCATGGCTTGATTGAGGGATCTGATTGAAGGGATCACGTGTCTTCTCACTATGACATCTAGACTCTTGAACAACTATGCATAGGAATCCTCAATGCTAGTGATGAGCGGAGGGAGTTTCTCATAGTTCCAGATCAACATTTGAATCCATGCTTTGTCTAGATTTGCATGTCGCTTCATTATCTTATGCAAGTAAAGTGGGTCTCCCTTATACCTCATTTTCCATTCCTATACATGCGTAATAGCAATGTGTATTTCCTTGAGAGTTTGGACAATCTTCATGCATTGTTGTTGAAAACCAAATAGATGGAAAACCGCCTTATACACGGTGACAAATCCGTCATACAGTTTCCACATGGTGGTCTCAAGAGTCAATACTTCAACAAGTATTTATTTTCGCATCTCTGCCATAGCGGATCCTGCAGATTGTTTTGTCCTTTGCTTGGCCTCCTACAAGTCCTTTGCCATCCGATCATTCTCTGCTAACAATAACTTGACAGTTGAACGCATGGCTTCTACATACGCCTTAGAAGCATCGACCATGGCGGTTGGATGTCTTCTAACATATCACCCTTTCCTCTATGTGTGCAGATGATGCGTGATCATCCAGAATTTGCTTTCTTTGTGCCTGTACAATCCTTTATTGTGACTCATCAAATGACAAATTGTATGTTGATTTTTGGGTAGCATTGGATGCTCTCTAGCTCCAAAATTTTGTGGAGGGGATAGAACACATGAGATCTCCAAGACCCAAAAAAAATTTGGTGAAACTCCACCCGAATTGTATTTTATTAAAATAATTAATATTGATGATGGGGTTCCTAAGTCTAAACTTAGGAAAATTAAAATATTAATGGGTATTAATGAAAATATGGGTGAGAAGCTTCTAAGTGACTAGGATCAAGTCTAATTTAATCTTAGCCATTGATTAGAGATTAAATCATGACTATTGATTTCTCAACAAGAAAAGTATAAAAGGAGGCTTGGGGTCAGTTGGAGAACACACACAAAGGGATTGAGGAAATCGGTTTTCTGAGGTGAGAAATTCTTAGGAGGGAAATCGATTAGGGAGATCTTGCAGCTGAGGGGTAGCGATAGTTCGAGAATACAGATAGAGAGGCAAAGAGAAGCTTGTGGAGGCAGCGCAGTAGCCAGGAGAGCTGACGTTGGGCCAGTCTGGGCCCACACAACCTTGATGCAGAGCCAAAAGGGCTAGCGCAGAGGAAGAGCTGCCTTCCATGCAGAAAGCCTGGGAACTGCTGGAATAGTCAAGAAAGTTGATGCAGTAGGCAGAAGTTCTGGTGCAGAGCCTCAGAGAGCTCCATGTAGGCCCACGCAGTTACTGTGAAGGGGCAACACAGTTGTAGCCGGGGCTAGCCAGTTTTGTTATCGGATCAGCCAGATTTTGTCGGGTGAAGTGAGGTAAAACTCACTCAGATTCTCCGCCATTGTATTTCTTTGTTACTGGTTTGTCAGGAGGGAAACCAACATTTGTTTTCAGAACTTCTGCTTAATAATAGAAAACCCTCAGAGCGGTTGCACTGGTTTTCCCACATTGGGTTTTTCCGGGGACGTTTAGTCCAAACATAAGTGTGTCCTTTGCATGGTTGTCTCATTTATTTTTAAATACTTTATCTCTAGAGTGGTGTAGGCTGTAGTGTATTTACATTAATATTTTCCGAATATTTTTTAAAATAACTTGTTAATGAAAAACATAAGTAGGTAATGCAAATCAGTTTACTGCAGTAGGATTTTTGGTTTCTTAGATTTAGAAATTTTCACATGGTATCAGAGCGATTGCAGATCAAGGAGGAATGAAGCCATCAGTGAAAGGACAAAGGAAGATATGTGTTGAAGACAGTTGTCCCAAGAGACAGCACAGTTTCTAGCCGTGAGAGCAGAGAAGGTGTGACACAGTCACCAAGGGAGGCTCACGCAAAGTCTGCGTTAGCCTGATTGGGTGACGTTGTTGCTACAGAGGGCAACGCATTGATTGTTGGGCCAACGCAGAGACTGTTGAGTCTCATTTTTCTAGTTTTCGGGGCTAGAGGTGTAGCACAGACTTCATCTAGAGTTGTTGGTGGGGTGTTGATTTTGTTAGTGCGGAACAGTATCTAGTGGGGCATAAGAAAAGTAGAGGGAACTAGTTCCTCAGAATATTTCTTGCTAAGAAATCTAGATCCATTATTGATCAGGATCAAAGAGATATCAGAGAGGGGTGGTTCAACAGTGGTTGGCAGAAATATTTCCGTGAAGGAAATCGAAATTCAGAGGGAGCTTGTTCCTTAGAGGATTTCTAGCGCCAAAGAAATCTAGATCTTATTTTTGTTGGGGCGGCAGCGAAAAACGGAGAATTGAACCAGTTCAACATTCATTTGAGTAGAGATGGTAGTTAATGGACTGAGGGATCAAGACAGGCTGGATGGAACATCCAACTTTGTCATCTAGAATGCCATGATCTTGACAGTTTTGGAGAAAATCACATCAAGGAGTATGCCTTGAAGACAGTTGTTGTTCCAGTTGATGTTGATCCTCTCAAGAAGTACGAGGAGGCTCAGTCTAAAGCGAAGTGAATGATCTTAGACGGGGTCAAGGATCATGTGATCCCACATATTGCTGAGAAGGACACAACAAGGGAAATGTGGGAAGCCTTGACCACATTGTACGAGGGAACTTTCATTCAATAGAAGATGTTGCTTGAGAGTCAGCTAAGACAGTTTCAGATGCAGAAAGGATAAGAAATCGGTCCCTTCCTTCTCGGGTTGCAAGGGATCCATGACCAGCTAACTTCCGTAGGGGGTACACCGGATCCTAAATTTATGGTCAGGACTGCCCTGAATGCAGTCACTGAAGAGTGTGAAACCTTTGTCCAGAGCATCTTGGGCAGGTCTTCTCTTCCTAGTTGGGAGGAGATGTGGGCAGCTCTTCGACAGGAAGAGATCAGATGGTTGACCAAGGTGGGAAGCAACAACAAAGGGATGAGAGTTAAGAAGGAGAAAGAGGAGGATGTAGCTCTCGCATCAACAGGACAGCAAGGCCAGCAGAAGAGAAAGAAAAAGGACATATCTAAAGTTAGATGCTTCATATGTGGAGAAATGGGACATTTCACCACATAGTTCCCTTAGAAGAAGGGCAAAGAAGAGAAGTTTTGCCCAAAGTTCACTCCAACGAAAGTTGATGGAGAGGACAATGATGATGGTTGTGCCATGAGTGCTTATGCACCTCTAGAGAAGAGGTGGGGCGATATTGAGTTGTAGTCAGGAGGAATACAATAAGGGAAGGATCCTTGAGGTGCCCAAACTCTTGGATCACATACAGATAAGGGAGCCCTTAATGACAGTAGTATAATGACGGAAGTCAGTTGGTGCGACGGATAATGGAGCGTTGCGGCAGTGCGGAAGGCAAAGATCATATACAAAATCAGCACGATAGCATCAGAGGATCAGCACAGATTAGCAGCAGAGGTAGCTTCAGTTTCAAGGGGCATCCAGAATGACCAGCATGCCAGCTTTTGGGTGGATTTTCAGTTGCTTATTTCTCAACAACTAAGTTGTAGTGTGGCAGTTAATAGTGGCAGTGTTATGGGCAGCATGATGCAGCATATTGAGAGTGAGCTGCAGTACAAATGCAGCAGTGACAGTGGCTGTGTCATGGGCAACAGTACAGATTGTTGGAGCGCAGTGGATAAAGGGCAGTAGGCCGAGCATCAGCAGCGTAGAGGACTAATGTCGTGGATCAATTGATACTTCTTCTAGGAAGTATTGCTAGAGCACATTCCTTGCTAAGATGGAGCATTGGTTATTGGGTAGCATTGGATGTGCTCTAGCTCCGAAATTTTGTGGAGGTGCTAGAACACATGAGATCTCCAAGACACAGAAATCGTTTGGTGAAAGTCCACTCGGATTGTATTTTATTAAAATAATTAATATTTTTAATGGGGTTCCTAAGTTTAAACTTAGGAAAATTAAAATATTAATGGGTATTAATGAAAAAATGGATGAGAAGCTTCTAAGTGACGACGATAAAGTCTAATTTAATATTAGATTTGTCAACAAGAAAAATATAAAAGGAGGCTTGGGGTCAGTTTGAGAACACATAGAGAGATTGAGGAAATCGATTTTATGAGGTGAGAAGATCTCGAGAGGGAAATTGATTGGGGAGATCTTCCAGCTGAGGGGCAATGATAGTTCGGGAATACAAATAGAGAGGCAAAGAGAAGCTTTTGGAGGTAGTGCAGTATCCAGGAGAGCTGACGTTGGGCCAGTCTGAGCCCACGCATCCTTGACGCAGAGCTAGAAGGGCCATCTCAGAGGAAGAGTTTCCTTCCACGCAAAAAGTCGGGGAACTACTAAAAACTGTCGGAATAGTCAGGAAATTTGACACATTGGGCAGAAGTGCTGAAGCAAAGCTAACGCGGAGCGTCAGAGAGCTCCACGTAGGCCCACACAGTTATTGCGAAGGGGCAGCGCAATTGTAGTTGGGGCTAGCCACTTTTTTTTATCGGATCAACTGAATTATGTCATGTGAAGTGAGGTAAAACTCACTCAGGTTCTCTGCCATTGTATTTCTTTGTCACTGGTTTGTCGGGAGGGCAACCAACATTTGTATTTAGAACTTCTGTTTAATAATAGGAAACCCTCAGAGCTGTTGCATCGGTTTTCCCGCATTGAGTTTTTCCGAGGACGTTTAGTCCAAAAATAAGTGTGTCCTTTACATAGTTGTCTCATTTATTTTTCAGTACTTGATCTGTATAGTGGTGTAGGTTGTAGTGTATTTGCATTAATATTTATAAAAATAACTTGTTAATGAAAAACACAAGTAGGTAATGCAAATCAATTTGCTACAATAGGATTTCTAGTTTCTTAGATTCAGAAATTTTCACATTGTACACATCCATCACCAGATCATCATCAAGGAGAACAATATCTCCTTGTTTGCTTGGGACTGGTTCTGATTCTAGAGGTGGCAGAGACTGAGGTGCGACCTTGGATGTTCTCGGCATGATGTTTGTATCTTGGTCCTGTGGCTCCTCTTCAAACTCCATATATGTTGCTTCAACCATCTACTCAATCTATTGAGCAAGTTCTAGAATCTCCACCTGCTCACCCTCTTCTTCATATGCTGGTTGCTCTGACTCCTCAACCTGTATAGGCACAATTTTCTCTGTCATTGTGCCTTGCATTTCTTCATGTTCTTGTTCTTGTTTCTACTTCTCTTACCTCTCTCTCCTCCTTAGCTCCTGCTCTTCTTTTAGCTTCTTCTCGTTTTCTTTCAACTTCTTCTCTGCATCCTCCAACCTTTTATTCTCTCTCTTCCTCTGTTCTAGTCTCCTTTTGCATTATTGCCTCTTCACCTCTATTTCCAAAGCTACTTTCTCAACAACGGGATCTTCTTTGAACTTGTAGCTTTTCTCAGCCTCTAGGTTCTCGGAAATCTTCCTCTTGCCTTTGTCCTACGCCAGTTTGTTGACCGTCATTGTTGTTGTTGTTGTTGCTTCCTGTGGCGTTATTGCCCGCAGAGTTGCTTTCCATTCTATAGCCATGCTATCCGGTTCATTGAGCTTAGAGGAGTTGTAGCAATACCTCCAAGGGTCCTCCTCTAGCCAATGACATGCCCCGTGGATGCATGGGTAATACACCTTCGTACAATGGTTCTTGCATATGCAATGGGGATCATACGGATTGAAATCCTTAGTGTTGAACTCAAACTTCTTCAAGTTCTTGGCCCCGACGTCTGCATCCTTCAAGCTATGGATCTTGTACAATCTAATCCGCAATCGAAGAGTAGACCATGGTGCCTTATTCCTCCTATGCGGTCCTATTGATAACCCTGTGGAGATTTGATATGCAACCTCTTGCATGACCAAATTTTTCGTGGAAAACCTTGGTAGCACATGCAGAGGCTTCTCTCCACCAAACATCTTGATGAAGGTGCCACCGAGTGAGGCATACCAATCTAAAATGTTAAGCAATGCCTACATCACTTCTTGGGACATGCAAGGTGGATCCTTCTCAAAGATCATCTTGTAAACCAAGGTGATGAAATGGTGAGATATCCTCGCCATGAATCCTCGATAGCTTCACTCAGAAAGAAACTTGCAAAAAATGTTCACAACATCATCTGATGGTGTTCATGTCCAACCCATGACAGGAAACTATTGCTAGGCACAGATTGCATCAAGCAGGTATGCGGACATATAGAATCTCACTTGCTCATCCTTAGGCGGATTTTGGGCATTAGTCACATGCACTTTCAGCTGAAGATCCAACATATCCAACCAGTTGAATGGCCTTCCTTGATTTTCCAACTATCCAACACAACCACCCAATTCTATGGAAAGTTCTTTGTGCTCTCTTGACCATACAAGCGACATGCAAAGATGATCAAGAGTTGGTAGGCCTTTCTGAGTGACTTAGTCTTGTAGACCTGATTGGGTGTCGACCTGAACTTCGATGGCTCTTTTACCCAATGCTTCATGATGTCTCTAGTGTTCACATTGTTTTTGGGAGTATAGAAGAGTGCATCCATGTAGTTCACCAGTTGTGTTAATTAATACATCTAATGATAGTTTTTTGTCCTAAAGGTAGCAAGTTGTGTTCCACTAGCACTACTCAATGTCATCATCTCGGGATCGGTATGTGAGACAATCCAGTGAATAATGTTCACACATGAGAAGGTGGGGTACCTGCATGCAACCTTATACAAACCTGACTTGTGGATGTTGAAATACACCTGTCGATCGACCTTGAGGCTACCTACAAATATGTATTTAATTTCCTTCCATGTTATCTTCATGTCCTTCTCTATGAACAGTTGTGTATTTGCATAGACTGGCAAGTTCATTGACACTTGTTCAACTACATCTCTAGTGCTGCTCTCTACAGTATCCTTTGATCCAGATCTCTTGGAAGCCATGTTACCTGTACTGCTGAGAAGCTACTCAACAACTGATGTACTTGGAGACAAAGAGGACACTCATGGCATGCAAATGTCAGCTTGAAATCAAAAATCACTTCAAGGACCGATCATGCAACAAATAGGCAACTACTGGGCAAGATTGCGCAAATTTGGGTCTCATAGGTGAGGGTATGTCAGCTAGATTTGTGCATTGCGCAGTCCTAACTACCAGTGAGAGGTGATGATGACTAGAACTACACAATGCATAGTCTAGTGTGGCTTGCTGATGACTAGAACTACGCAATGTGCAATTCAGTCTGGCTTTGATGTTGGTTGGGACTGTGTATTATGTAATCCCAGTGGACAAGACTCCAAGACTCGTTCCCAAAACTGTGTAGTACGTAGTTGGAGCTAGTCACTGGCAGCCTCTGCAAAATTTTTGGAGTCAAGGAAGAGCCTTGAAATCCATAAATGCGCAGTGCATGTCAGGAAGATCTAGATCCAGGCCAAGGCAACCTAGATTTTCCCAAGGGAAACTTGTAAATGAGCAGATCTGAATGTGTGACTAAAAGTTTGTGCAGATCTGAGTGAATGGTGATGCATGCAATCAAAACAAATAAATGAATCAATCAAACAGAGGAACAATGAAGCTTGTGGAGAGAGTCGTCGCAATGACGATCATTAGTGCAAAAACTGGGGCATGCATGCGACGCTTAGGAAAGACAATGCAAAACTTAAAACAACACTTCTACAAGCTAAAAGAAATCAAAACAACAACGGTTTTTCAGTAAAACGGGTAAAATAACACTCTCACAAGCTAAGGAACAAAAGCGACAAAAAAATTAGCAAAAGACAAGAAAATCAAGACTTACTTGGAAAAGTTGTGCCGACTGTGTCGAAGGTTCCTAGATGCCTCAAGAATGCCAAAGCTCCAAGATTGAATGTGCAAATGAGCTCTAGCGGCATCCATTAAATAGATTTTATCGATTTAGGGTTTATGACGCGAAGGCCAAAAATCTAGGAAAAAGTGACAAGTGGCGGCAATTTCTAAAATTAACTCAAGTGTAACTCCAACTGCTAAAAATAGATCCCTATTTTTTAGGGATTCTTTTTTTCTTTTTCTAGAAAGGTTGCCATGCATGCATGGAGAGATTGCGCAGTTCCAGGGGGGACCAAGCAGCTCACCGGCACATGCATCGAACAACATTTGAGGGAATGCTTCTGCTCAATTCTTGGGTTGAGTGGCTTTGGCTGCCTCTCATGCTTTGTGCAGTTTCCTAGCTGAAGACAAGCTTCTAGATGGTTCGACGCAATTCTGGAGCTGAAGCTCAATGCTGGGTTGAACTACGTATTTCCTACGAGCAAGGCTAGTTTCCCTTTAGGATTGTGCAATGCATCAAGGCAGTGCTAGAACCGGATGTAACCAATTCACAGGGTTAGCTTGTGGTTAGACAACAAATCAAGTAAACAAACACAATCTATAAACAAAAAGATAAAACTTGATGAAAGCACAAGTACCTATGCATTGTAAGACAAGCTTCTGGGAATTTAGTATGGAGGCCCCAAAATAAAGAAAAGGAAAAATTTTGGAGGGTGGTTGTAGTCACTACAACATTGGAGACACACTAGTAGAACTCCAACTCTGTGTATGGACCTTGTCTCGTGTAAAGAGATACTTACTCCTTTGGAATTATTGTTCAATTATTTTATTTTCATGGTTCCTTCACTAGCTTGAGTTAAAGATATAGTCCCTACCATTCTCTTGATCGACAGCACACATACCAAGCCAAGTCAACTAAGTTGTTTCGATTGGGGATGAGGGGTATATTGATGCACAAGTAATATAGGCTTTCATAGTTTTAGTTTCATCTCTGGTGTTTCCTGACGTAGCCATCAGCTCAGGCTGAAGTGCCTCGATAGCTTGAGGGGTTTCCGCCTCATCCACAGATGATTCATCAAATATCAGTGGCTTAGAAAGATCAACAATGAGTGAATCAAAATCGTGATCAAATGAGTGAATGAAGAGATCACGATAGCTACGATCAGAAAATTCAAGATGTGCATCGACATCCTCATGATCTAACGAATCATACAGAGGGGTTGATGAGAAACATAATTTTTCACCCTCTGAATTTCCATAAAGAAAAGATGACAAATTGGGTGGATTCAGAAAGAAAGATTTGTCCTCACTACAATCAAATGACAGAATGACATCCCGTGTGTCCTATGAATGATCGAAAGTAGAAACATCCGGGTATGAATTTTCACAAGAAAAAACAGAAATGGTAGGATCACAAAAGATGTCAGGATAAAGCGGATGAGGTGCGAACAGAAGGAGGTCATCCTTCACCGCAGGTTCTTCTTCATATTCCCTCACATACTCATAAAAAATTACAATGTAGGTTGGCCACTCAACACCAACTTAGTTGACAACTTGATCCTCGTGAACAACAGATGTGGAGTCTGGAACAGATGAACACAACACATTAAAATTTGGAAGATCATAGGAACCATAGGATGGAGATTGAGAGAACTAGGTCACGTGACAACCATCATAGTTGCAGTCCAAATCTGCGCAAATATATAGAGCAGGTGGGGTGGGAGGAGGTGACAGTTCAAAAGATTGGTTCGCAACTTCTCCCACCTCATCCTGTGGAGCTAGAGTTGTTTGATGAGAAGAGGACGGAGGGTCACTTGTGACAACAACCTTGTTTGTCTTAGATTTGGAAGCTCTAACACCGAGGTATGTTGGGAGGGATTCGAATGATTCCAACTCATGTGGATTTTCAGATACGTGAAGAATATATTGAAATCTTTCTTTGAGAAATTTCCAATCAATTTCATCTTCAGGGATTTGAAGAGCAATAGTACAGAAGCTAACCCAAAATTGCACAATAGATTCATCGAGTGCTTTCTGTAATTTCAGATTTTTTTTATTAAGTGGTTTATGATCAAACTGATAGAAAGCACAACATAACTATCTGATCATGTGATTAAAAGAGGAATAGAGGATGTGAGCAATGTACGACACCATTGCTCAACATGCCCTTCGAACGTGTAAGTGAACAGCCCACAGGAAACGTCGTCCGAGGGGACTTCATTCCTTTCACAGAAGCCTAAGAAGGAAACTTTGTGTCTTAACAGGGCTATTCTGCCTTCACCATTGTACTTGAGTCATGACAAGTCATCGATGACATCCTCCAGTGCTTCAAAATCATGTGCATGAGAAAAACATGTTGGAGTTGAGATTGTAATGTAAGTCATGAATGATGTGCAGAGATTCAAAATAGACTTTGAGGGCTTAGCTTGTCATCTGGCCCTCCTTCTAGCACCATAAATTTTGACGGTGTTGGACCCACCAACATGTCAAGGGATCTCCCCAGTAAGAATTCCCAACTAGACCTCAGACTATTTGGAGTAGGAGTCCCAGCAGTGGGTAGTAAAGTAGTGCCTTGACCATGGTAGCGTACAAAGGTAAGTATGATAACTTTGTTGGAAGCAAGTGTGTGACCTTGCAACGATTCAAGTGAGATGCATGGGGGTTCTAACACACAGAAGGGAAAAGGAAGTGGGTCCCTTAGAAGCTTGTAATAGTATGCAGCTTGAAAGGAACACACGAGTGGTATGACATCACAAGATGGAAGCGGAATAGTCCACATTCCAAAGTGATGGGTTAATACAACAACATGTATTCAATAAGATTCATACAATTGCATACAAAATAGTTCATACACAAATGCGTAAGTTAAATAACATACATTTCTAATGTAACCAAATAGTCGAACTACAATAACAACATATGCATCAAAACGTGATGGCTCAGTTATATTATTAAGTGAAAGTTCCATCCATACATACATCATTGATAGCCACTAGCCCCAATAGTGGAAAATTACAATCAACACCACCTGCTCCTCCAAAGAGATGTACTTGTTTTACACTATGGAGAAGCCAAGGCTCGTCATAATACTCTCCAAGCCTTCTCTAAGAAATGCCTAGCCAAAATCTTGGCTCCAAAAGCCTCTACTATGAGTTATAAGGTTTTATATATAAAAAAGGGTGGGGTGACCCTTGACATTCCCCTTTGACTCTTTGACTACCCTCATGACTCTTCAACTCCTTTACAAATAACTCTTTACATTACATAGTGACTGTTCACATTCCACTAATGACACTTGGAATTTCACTTACAATATATTTACAAATAATAATACAATTTCCACATATACCCATGTGGGACAAAATAGGCTTGAGTCAACCTAACAAGACAAACATCATCACTCGAAAGCTTGGGGAAAGACCAACTCGGCAACATCCTCTTGATGGTCTTCGGTGACAAACTGATACCAAGCTTGGTACTATGCTATTGTGTCCCCATACTGTTTGGTGATGTCTTTTTGGAAACGAATTCTTGCCTCCATGGCTTCCGGGTATATGGTTTTGGAACCTTTGTCCAACTCATCCTGGAGCATGTGCAACATTGTCGTGAGTGTGGTTGGCCCACCAATGTATTTCTGCTTGTTTTATGCACTTAGCTGCAAGTCATCATTGGTGACCTCTTGCATCAACTACTCCATGTACCTGTCTACCTCCAACATGACTTGGTTCCTCTTCATGGCCTGAGTGAGGGATCCGATTGAAGGGATCATGTGTGGCCTCACTACGACATCCAGACTCTTGAACAACCATGTATAGAAAGCCTCAATGCTAGTGATGAGCGGAGGGAGCTACTCATAGTTATGGATCAAAATCTGAATATGTGCTTTGTCTAGCTCTACATGCGGATTCATTATCTTATGCAAGTAAAGCGGGGATCCCTTGTACCTCATTGTCCATTCCTGTACATGTGTAATAGTAGCGTGTATGTCCTTGAGAGTTTGGACAATATTCATGCATTATTGTTGAAAACCATATAGATGGGAAATCGTCCTATGCACGATGAAAATTATGTCATACAATTTCCGCATGGTGGTCTCAAGAGTCGATACTTCAGCAAGTATCTATTTTATCATCTCTACCATAGCGGATCCTGCAGATTGTTTTGTCCTCTACTTGGCATCCTACAAGTCCTTTTCCATCTGATCATTCTCTTCTAACAAGAACTTGACAGTTGGACTTGTGGCTTCTACATAAGCCTTAGAAGCATCAACCATGGTAGCTAGATGTCTTATAACATCTTACACAATCACCCTTTCCTCTATGTGTGCAGGTGATGCGTGATCATCTAAGCGCTGCTTTCTTCATGCATGTACAATCCTTTGTTGTGACTTATCAAATGAAAAATTATACACATCCATCATCGGATCATCATTGAGGAGAAAAACCTCTCCTTGTTCACTCGGGAATGGTTCTGATTCTGGAGGTGGCAGAGATTGAGGTGCAATTTCGGATGTTCTCGGCATGAGGTCAATATCTTGGTCTTGTGGCTCTTGTTCCAACTCCATATTTGTTGCTTCAACCATCTGCTCAATCTGCTAAGCAAGTTCCCAAACCTGCACCTACTCACCCTCTTCTTCATCTGTTGGCTTCTCTGACTCCTCAACCTGTATAGGCGCATTTTTCTCTGTCATTGCATCTTGCCTTTCTTCCTGTTCTTGTTTCTACTTCTCTTCCCTCTCTCTCCTCCTTAGCTCTTGCTCTTCTTTTAGCTTCTTCTCAGTTTCCTATAACTTCCTCTTTGCATCCTCCAACCTTTGCTTCTCTCTCTTCCTCCGTTCTACTCTCCTTTCACGTTGTCACCTCTTTGCCTCTATTTCCAAAGCTACTTTCTCAACAAGAGGATATTCTCTAAAGTTGTGTCTTTTCTCAACCTCCGGGTTCTCGACAATCTTCCTCTTACCTTTTTCCTACACCAGTTTTCTGCTCGCTGACGTTGTTGTTGTTTCTTCCTATGGTGTTGTTTCCCACAGAGCTGCTTTCCATTCTATAGCCATGTTAACCGGTTCATTGATCTATAGAGGATTTGTAGCAATACCTCCAAGGGTCCTCTGGCCAATGACATGCCTCGTGGATCCATGGGTAATACACCTTCGCACAGTGGTTCTTGCATATGCAGTGGGGATCGTACGGATTGAAATCCTTGGTGCCGAACTCAAACTTATTCAAGTCCTCTACCTCGACATCTGCATCCTTCAAGCTTCGAATCTCGTACAATCCAATCCGTAAAAGAAGAGCGGGCCATGGTGCCTTCTTCCTCTCATGCACTCGTGTTGATAACCCTATGGAGATGTCATATGCAACCTCTTGAATGACCAACTTATCCATGGAAAACCTTGGTAACACATGTGAAGGCTTCTCTCTGCCAAACATCCCAATGAAATTGCCACCAGGTGAGGCATACCAATTTGCAATGTTAAGAAATGCATGCATTGCTTCTTGGGACATGCAAGGTGGATCCTGCTCAAAGATCATCTTGTAAACCGAGGTGATGAAATGTTCAGATAGCCTCACCATGACTCCTCGGTAGCTACACTCAGAAAGAAACTTGCAATAAATGTTCACAACATCATCTGATGGTGTCCATGTCCAACCCATGCTAGGAAATTGTTGTTGGGCATAGATTTCATCAAGCAGGTACGCAGACATATAGAATCTCTCTTGCTCATCCTTAGGTGGATTCTAGGCATTAGTCACATGCAATTTCAACTAAAGAGACAACATATTCAACCAGTTGAATGGCCTTCCTTCATTTTCCAACTGATCCAACACAACCACCCAATTCTATGGAAAGGTCTTTGTGCTCTCTTGACCGTACAAGTGGCATGCAAAGATGATCAAGAGTTGGTAGGCCTTTCTGAGTGACTTAGTCTTGTAGACCTGATTGGGTGTCAACCTGAACTTCGATGGCTCTTTTACCCAATGCTTCATGATGTCTCTAGTGTTCACATTGATGTTGGGAGTATAGAAGAGTGCATCCATGCAGTTCACTGGTTGTGGTAAGTGATACATCTGATGATAGTTTTCCATCTTGAAGGTAGCAAGTTGTGTTCCACTGGCACTGCTCAATGTCATCGTCTCGGGATCGGTATGTGAGATAATCCAGTGAATGATGTTCGCACATGGGAAGGCGGGGTACCTACATGCAACCTTATACAATCTTGACTTGTGGATGTTGACATAGACCTATCGATCTTCCTTGAAGCTGCCTACAAGTATGTCTTTATTTCCTGCCATGTTATCTTCATGTCCTTCTCTATGAATAGTTGTGCATCTGCATAGACTAGCAAGTTCATTGACACCTGTTCAACTACATCTCCAATGTTTCTCTCTACAATATTCGTTGATCCATCTCTCTTGGAAGCCATGTTACATGTACTGTTGAGAAGTTTCTCAACAACTGTTGTTCCTAGAGACAGAGAGGACACTCATGGAATGCAAATGTCAGCTTGAAATTAAAAATCACTTCAAGGACTGATCATGCAAAAAACTGGGCAACTACTGGGCAAGATTGCGCAAATATGGTTCTCAGAGGTGAGGATATGTGAGTTTGATCTACGCATTCCGTAGTCCCAACTGCCTATGAGAGGTGATGATGATGGAACTACGCAATGCCCAGTCCAATGTGGCTTGCTGATGACTGGAACTATGCAATGCGCAGTTCAGTTTGGCTTTGATGTTGGCTGGGACTGTGCATTGCGCAATCCTAGTGGGAAAGACTATCGGACTGGCTCCTGGAACTGCACAATGCGTAGTTGAAGCCAGTTACTGCCAGCCTCTACGCAATTTCAGGAGCCAAGGAAAAGCCTTGAGATCCATAAATACGCAATGCATGTCGAGAAGAGCTAGATTTGGGCCATGGTAGAAAAAATCTGCCCAAGGGAAACTTGTAAAGAGAAGATTTGAATGTGTGAGTAAAGGTTGGTGCAGATCTAAGTGAATGGTGATGCATTCAATCAAAACACAGAATAACAACGAAGCTTGTGGAGAGAGTCGCCACAACGACGATTGTTAGTGCAAAAATTGGGTTATGCATGTGACACTTAGGAAATACAATGCAAACTTAAAACAACACTTCTACAAGCTAAAAAAAATCAAAACTCTAGTGGTCATTCTGTAAAATGGGTAAAAAAACACTCTCACAAGCCAAGGAAACAAAAGTGACAGAAAAAGCAGCAAAAGACAAGAAAAGCAAGACTTACCTAGAAAAGTTGTGCCGATTGTGCTGAAGGTTCCTAGATGCCTCAAGAATTCCATGGCCCAAGATCGAATGTGAAAATGAGCTCGAGTGACATCCATTAAATAGATTTGATCGATTTAGGGTTTATGACGCAAAGGCCAAAAATCTAGGAAAAAGCAACAAGTGGCAGCGGTTTCTAAAATTAACTCAATTGTGACTCCCACTGCTAAAAATAGATTCCAATTTTTTAGGGATGCTTTTTCACTCTCTTTTTTTCCTTTTTTGGGAAAGGTTGCCATGCATGCATGGAGAGATTGCGTAGTTCCGAGGGGAACCGGGAAACTCACTGGCACATGCATCGGACATCATCTGAGGGAATGCTTCTGCGCAATTCTTGGGATGAGTGGCTATGGATGCCTATCATGCTCTGTGCACTTTCCCAGCTGGGTCTACACAATTCTGGAGCCGAAGCTCAATGCTGGTTTGAACTGCGCATTTCCTAAGAGCAAGGCAGGTTTCCCTCAAGGATTGTGCATGCATCAAGGTAGTGCTAGAACCGGATGCAACCAAGTCACGGGGTCAACTTGTGGTTAGACAACAAAGCAAGTAAGCAAACACAAGCTATAAAGAAAAAGATAAACCTTGATGGAAGCACAAGTACCTGGGTAGTGTAAGATAGGCTACTGGGAATTTAGTAGGGAGACTCCAAAATGAAGCGAAGGAAAAATTTTGGAGGGTGGTTGTAGTCACTACAACAGAAGTGAATGAAATGAAAACTCACAGTTTCAAGTTGAATAAAGAACTATATGGTTTGAAGCAAGCTCCCCAATCTTGGTATGTCTGAATTGATAGTTAGTTGGTGAAGCTTAGATTCACGAGAAGCAATGTCGATCCAAACCTTTACTTCAAAGTGGTCCAAGGTATGCCTTTGATTTTAGTTTTATATGTTGAAAATCTATTTTTGATAGGTAGTGAGACCCTGATGCTCGAGTGCAAGAGGGATTTGGTATGATGCATTACTTTCTAGGACTAGAGGTTTGGCGGAGACCTAGAGAGATTTTCCTTTCTCAAGAAAAGTATGTTGTGAAGCTATCAAAAATATTTACAATTACTTAATGCAAATCCCTAGCCACATCGATGGAGATGAACTTCAAGAATTTATGAGGAGATGTTGTTGGACCTGACTTGGCTAACTCCTCTGAGTACCGACACTTGATTAGAGCATTGATGTTTCTCGTGAACACCTTGAGTCAATTCAAGATCGAGCCACTTCATGCACATTAGGTTTCTACCAAACACATTCTGAGATATTTTCACTGGACGATCAATCTTGATCTGAGATATACCACAGGAGATGTACGACTACATGGATACACTGATTGTGATTGAGCTAGAAATGTTATTGACAGGAAGAGAACATTCAGGTGTTTATTTAGCTTGGGATCTGCCATGATATCTTAGAATAGCAGGAAACATAAGTTAGTTGGGTTGAGTACGACAAATGCATAGTATATTCCTGATAGCATGGCTACATGTGAGGTAGTTTGGTTGAGAAATCTCTTTGGAGATTTGTTTGAGCGTGTCTTGGATACGATAGTAATATATTGCGACAACAAGAGTGGGATTCGATTAGCAGAGAATCATGTGTTTCATGACAAGTCCAAGCATATTGAGATCAAATATCATTACATATGTGACATGGTGCAGAGAGGAGTTGTGAGACTTCGTCATATTTCGACTGATAAGGAGATTGTAGACATACTCACCAAGGCTTTGTCGAAATGGAAGTTCTTGGTCTTCAGAGAGAAACTTAGACTGATGGAAGTGACCCTCCCTAAGGGTCTCGAGTGATCGAGGACACTGAGCTATGCTCTTCCCCCTATCTGAGCTCCCAGGGTGAGGAATTGAGCTGAAGAGCTCCTGAGTTGACGAAACTAGTGGAAAATAGGTGTGTATGATGCTTACCTCACTGTAAGTGTGTATCTCCCCTATTTTCATCTTAGAGTGTGTTTGATCCTTACCTCATGGTAAGTGTGTATCTCCCACTACCGGGTATACCCCAATATTCCTTACCCATAAGCTGGGCTTGTTGGGATTGTTCCTCCTTATCTGGCCAATGGGTTGAGCTGATGACTTGGGTGTGTCTCATCCTTGCCTCACAGGGTAAGTGTGTATCTCCCCCAAGTTCCTTTGGTTGTGTCTAATCCATACCTTGTAGGGTAATTGTATATCTCCTCCCAAGGTTATGGATGCAGGTGTTCTACCATTTGACTCTTGAGGGTCCTGTTACACAGTAATTTGTCACCATTGGTCACCGTCCCTGTTACCCCTTTCCCGCACATTGGAGGACTCATTCCGAGACCTGTGAGCAGTGACATAACTTGAAAACACTTGCATTATGTTCCCCTAAGTATGGACTTCATATGCCTCGAAGACATCTCCTGCAGAATATTCCTAAAAAGTCCCCTTTTTCCATTAGCGCGGATCCATAGTGTATCACCCGCGCCAATGAGGGAAATTCTCCAAAGAGGGCGCGCCCATTGGCGCTCTGTCCCAGAGTCTTACCCTCGCCAACCAAGTTTGGAAAAGTTTGTTAACAAACGCACGCCCGAGAGTTTTTTCCTTTCGACTCATGTGGCTTTTCAGGGATAATGCCAATCTCATGGATGTCGAGATTCATCGTATCTCTATCCACAATAGCTTTTCGAGGATAATGCTTATCCCATGAATGTCTGGATTCATTGTATCTCTTCCTCCTCCTCCATCTATAAAAGCTTGCCCTGGTGCATTTGGCAAGCTAGTTTTGAGCATAGGAAGAATGATATTGTCAGAAGTCTGAGAGATTGTTGTTGAGTCTTATTTGTAAAGAGATAGAGAGGCTTGTTCCTGATCCTGACAAGCTTTGCAAGACATATGTAGCTGATTACCCAGCCAAAGGAGGATTTGACGTCAGAACTTCGGTTGTATACTCCTTTGTTGATTATCAATAATAGATGACTATCATTATGGTTCCATTCTTGTTGTTCATTATGATGATGATTGAATTATATCTTTTCTCACCGATATATAATTGCATCTATTGGATTTTATGCTTGTATTTGTGTTGTTCTTTGCATGTGTAGGTATCCATTCACGAAGATCGTGAGGATCGTGACCGGCCGGAGCAAAGGAATGGGAGTGTCAACTCTTCTACAGCACTAGCGTTGGAATCCAAGTAGGTTCTCGTAATCCACCTTTAATTTGCAATTAGGAATCTGTATGATAGCATTGTTTGATTGTTGCTAGACCCATTTCGGGCTAGTGGGATCGCCTCTGTTCGCAGAGGGGATTTAACTCTCCAACAATTTGGTGACTCCACTGGGGGTGTCATTTGTTGTTTGATTCGTAAACTTTGGAAGGAGCCTGAAGTATGGCCAGGTAGCCTTCGAAACGCTATTGCTCTGCATTAGCGAAGTAGATCAATGCCACTTCAGTCAATCTCCGGTTTGGTTTACGAACCGAACAGCTTGGAGTTTGTCTTGTACTTTGGTTTTCTCTTGTTTGCTTGCTTAGATAAGCTTTCTGGGTTGGATTTTTGAGTTGTTTCTTGCTGCCTGGTATGTCTGGATACTGTCGATCAGACCCCAGACTGCTTGTTTTTACTTTTAAGCTAGCAAACTTTATTAGCGCGGTCTTTTCCCTGACAGTGGCGCCAGTGGGCACATGTTGCACAAAAGCAACTCGCGATAATCCCTTAATAGCGTGAGTTACAGCCTGACAGTCACGCCAGGCCTGTGAACTTTTCCAGTTTGCCTGTTTGGAAGCCTTTTGAGCTTGGATTTCTGTCTTTTTACATCTTTTTCAACTACTGGAATGTGTCAGAGCTTTGTTTGACTATTTTTTGACCTTCATCCTTCGGGTGTTTGCCTCTTTCTATCGATTTCAAATCTCAGCCCTAGAGCATCTAGTGGTTTTGTACATCAAGCCTTCCGTGGGAGTTTTTGGTTCTTTGATTGTCCAGTCGACTTCTTGGCTATTTTTTGCACTTGTCTAGTGGTTGTCAAAACTTTTTATTGTGTGCTTCGAGCAATCTACCTCTTTTTCGTTTGGATTTCGCTTGGCTTCGTTTGGGCTTAGATCACATAGCTCATTGAGGTTTTTGTGATTTTTCTTGGTTTGAAAGATTGTCTTGGTGTTTCAGACTTGATTCTATTTTCATTGAGTGAAATTTGTGTTTTTACTCTTTGTTATTATCTCTCAAAATTTGTTTAAGTGCATTTTGCCATTAAAAAAAACAAACAATCTTTTTGCATTGCATTAGTTAATGGAAATTAGCATTCTTCATTGTTATTAGCAATTAGTCACTTTTAAAAAGAAAAGGAAAAAGTTTCATTTATTGCCATTAGCTTCATTAGAGTCATTATTGATTGTTTGATGGTCATTTTGTTTGATTGAAAGATCTCAACTCTTCTGTAGTTAGCATTCATCGAATGGAATGATATATTTTGGCATATAGCTTGCATTTAGGAAATTGTGAGAGATTACATACGGTAGGACCTGGAAACTAAAACCTAACCAAAGATCAACTGTAAAATGAACTGAATGAATCTAAAAACGCATTGGAACTTAATGCATACATTTAGAGGTCTAGGCTAGAGACGTGTTCCGGCGTCGTTAAACCTAGTCACTGTTGTTTCACATTATGGTTGGGTGATTCCTCCTTTTGTGACTTGATAGTGGTCTAGCACGGATTTGTGCTCCCACGTACCATCGAGTATATGTGGAGACCCCACTAGGTTATCATCCTTTATCCACAGGAAGCCATGTCTGCCGCCTTACAAACCGTAATGCACTGAACACAGCATTCGGGAAGATTGACTGTTGTACGAGAAGTCCTTGGTTTTCATCTGATTGCCAAGGTGTATATGCAGTTTTACGAATTGTTTGGTAAACCTTTTGCCTAGTTCTCCAGAGTAGTCACTTTTGACCCTTTTCAGACTCCCTAAAAGAAAAGGTTCACCTGAGCATTTGTCACTTCGGGCTCACTAAATATTCGAAGGAGACTAGAGTCATCTTTTTGTCCTTTTCTCGACTCTTAAAACATGAAAAGGTCAAGTTCAGTTCCTTTGTCTTAAAATTTATTCGGCCACGATTCACATTTACCTGGTTGGATCTTGTTTGCGTTAGTTTGAGTAGGGTCCTGTCTCATTAGCTTCCCTAGGATTTTGTGAATTTTTCATCCTGGCGGAATTACCAATTTTGTCTTCATCCTTTGCCGAGATACCGGTTGTGAGTGAAACTCTTCCTGTTATTCGGAGTATACAACCGATTAATTCTCGTTCTCCAGGCGACGAGACTTATGAGTTTCATTGGAACCCTGTTTGGGAACCTTCTGAAGACGGTATCCATTTTTGGGAATACACTTCCCCTCGTATTTTGGCCCCACTATTTTCTTCCGATATGGAGGAAGTATCTCCTACTTCAACTGAAGAATCCGTTGCGACGAGCGGTGAAATTCCCACCGCAACGGAACCTATACTTGTTAGTAGTACCCCTACCACTCGGAGACTACCTCAAGGCTATAAATCATTACAGGATGCTATGTCTTCTAGAACTCCCTCCACGAGTTCTATTTGGTCACAACTCGCAATTCCCACCACGGAGCCTTTTACTCCACAAAGTCGCAGTACGTCTGTTACCTCAATCCCAACCATTCTAACGGTATGTGTAGCTTCTTCGACTCCTGTTCTTAGTGGTCCTTCAGCCTCTATATTCAGAGTCTTTGATCCTGCGCCAAACGTCCCAGCAGAGGGGCCATACGACCAGTATTTATCACGTCTTGGTAGGCCTTTGTCGTCTCAACCTACTATTGAGTTTTCAATCCCGTTTTCAATTGATTGGGACCCCACCTATTATCATGGTGGCCAAGTATCGTCTGCGCAATCCCAAGGACCACCTAATCAAGACCAAAAGTCTCACACAAGGCGACCTGGGAGCCAACAAGGACAACCCTTCCAGGGACAACCTTTGGCCTCTGGTGGTCCATCTTTCACCTCTTATGCTCAACCTTCTGGTAACTTAGGTCAATCTTCCGATCAACAAGCCCAACCTGGTATCCAGCAAGGTTATCCTACTGGACAAATTGGTCAATCCAATGTTCAACAAAACCAACCTAGTATCCAGTATGGTCCAGCATCTGGACAAGCTGTTCAACCGTATGGTCAACCCACCGTCCAGTATAGCCAAACACTTGGGCAAGTCGGCCAGCCTCAGATCCAATCAGGCCAACCAACTGCCCAGCCCACTCGGCCATCTGGTCCGTCAGGACAACCCTTAGTTGTGCAACAATAACTCCACCCCCAACAAATGCAACCTTTTGGGCAGGTGGTCCAACCTCAATATCAACTAGGTTATCCTTCCGGCCAGATAGCCCAACCTACAGGACATCCTTCTGGCACTGCTCAACCCGGTTTTATGCCCCAGGCTGGATCCCAGACCCCATCCGATTTTCAAATGCAAGTTGGAATTCAATCCCAACCAGTTTATCAAACTCAGCATGTTTCTCAAACTTAGTTTGGAGTCCAGCCACCTTATGGTTACCAGCAACCCCAAGGGCAACCTTCGTTTGCCCCATATCAAAATTATCAACAACTGGAGACAAATCCTTATTAGAATTATCCACAACCGTATGGTGTTCCTGCAGGACAGTTTGGTAATCCATGGAATGCTGGGGAGCAAAACCAAAATCCTTACGAACAAAACCCTATGGGGCCAAATCCATCCGGACAAAGCCCATGGGGACAACCACCAGTGGGTTGGAACCCTGGTGCTCCATCCTACCAGCAGCCCCAGATGTCCTTCAATCCTCAGTTACCTTTCTTAGCAACCTTAGAATTACTGGATGTGTCCAAACTGACCAACGATCCCATTCTCCATAATTCGTATTGGCCTCCGGTTCCGACGAAAATTCCCGGTGATTGTCCCAAATTCGATGGTAAAGCTAATGAAGATCCTCAATCTCATGTCATGACCTATCACTTGTGGTGTTCATCCAATTCATGGCTTGATGATTCGATTCGAATTCGCCTTTTTCAAAGGACTCTCACTGGCTCTACAGCTAAGTGGTATATTGAGCTCACTCGCGGATCCTTTCAAGATTTTAACTCGTTGGCTATGGCATTTCTCACTCATTTTCAGTTGCCCATTCGATACGAAACGGGTACACACCTCCTGACATCCTTAAGACAAACAATGGCTACGCATATCTCTGATCATATCCATGAATGGAGACGGCGTAGACATATGATCAAATTTTGGATTCCCGACCAACTTCTTACCGACAGGTTTACGACTTCGTTCGTTCCTCCAATAGCTCAGGACATTGCCATGGGAGCATGTGTCACTTAAGAGCAAGCTATCGCGCGCGCTCAGTACCTTGACTTGGTTTATTCTCAGTCTGGCACATTGTATGATTATTTGCCTGATGCCCCAAGACCAGGAACATCCAAAGCACCACCAACACCAACTGTTGACGGTATTATTGGTTCTGTTAACTCATCCTCGAAGAAAAATTCCGCAAACCCTGGGAAGCAAAAATCAAATGCTTCGAATGAACACACTTCTCAGGTTACACCCACTTCGAATATCACTTCCGAGGTCAATGTTGTCCAGTCCACCACGGAAGACAAAGCCTCGAAAGGAAAAAAGAAAGGAAAAGGGAAGAATAAGCCAGATCAACCTAAACAGGACTCCCCTAAACCTCCACCCGAGGAAGGTGCCAAGCGCAAACCCAAGTATCGTTGTCTTATTTGCGATGAAGATCACTATACCAAAGACTGCCCTAGGCGGTCCGAAGTTAGTCGTTTATTGAAAGGCGCTCCCAGGACTCCTGCGGTGCTCAAAGAACCCTTTCCCTCGCAACAAACTCAAATGGTGGCTGACCCTTCTCAACCTCCCTCTTCCTTCGGTTGCCAAGTATTTATGGCTAGGATGATACCTGTCCACATCAGTACTCGAACAAAAGAATATCCGTCATCTACCGGGAAAGAGCCTGAGGTCCCCTCTAGTGCTCCTCCGTTCAGTTCAGGCCTGCTCCACATCGAGAGACCTAGCACTGAAACGCCTATTCGACCCCCTCCAAAAGGAGTACTCCGGAAATCTTCTTACAACCCAAATGCTCGTGCTACACAGCACTACAATATTGTTGAAGACTTAGCTCAGACTCCGTCGGCTATGTCTGCTTTAGAAGTTCTCCAGAGCTGCCCTTCTCAGAGGAAGTCCTTGCTATCAGCTATCGGTGGCATAGACCCGGCCGACTCGGATTTGATTACTTTTGACTTGGAACGCCATACGCAGAGACTGCCTCACCAAATCGCATTCCTCATACAGGTTATTATTAATTCTAAAATGATTCATCGTACAATCATTGATGAAGGTGCTTCAACTTGCATCATGTTTGTTACCTGTTGGAAAGCCATTGGTTCCCCGACGCTGAGCCAGTCTCCCACCACCTTGGAAGCTTTTGATGGAAGAGCGTCCCGTCCTTATGGTATACTCCAACGTTTGCCCATCTCTTTGGAAGGGAAGACAGTCGAGATGGAAGTTGAAGTTGTTGATGCTAATCTTACCTACAACCTCCTTCTTGGACGTAGCTGGATATACGCGATGCAAGCTGTAGCTTCATCTTTGTTTCATATCATATGTTTCCCTCATCAAGGGAAGATTGTTACCATAGACTAGTTGTCATTCTTCGCTTCCTCTTCTGAAGGCAACATCCCTTTTGTGGAGCATACCTCCAAATCATCTGAGAGTCTGGGAGCCGGGTTTTCAAAGATCTCGCCTTCATGGGTGCTTTTCCGCTCCCACCTCCTAACATCGCTTCCGTCAATATGATTACTACTTTTTCTGACCCGTGGATCCTCCCTCCCACTGATCAAGTAGAATCTTGGGGCGATGAGATGCCGTTGAGTCCTGTCGAGCTCAACTACGTTGAAATCATTGCTGCATCGGCTCCCTCTTCTGAACCTGCTCCTTCGAGCAAGGTTCCCGACTCGTTCGCGCCATCCTCACGGCTTGGAGATGAGACTTCTTCGGACCCTTTAAAAGAAATATTCTCTTCTGACAAAGCCATTGTTGAGACTATGTCTCCCGAGGAACCTCCTTGGCCTGATTCTCACCATCGTTCCTCGTTTCTCCCTGCCCATCAGGATATGCTTACTTGTCTCGAGCGGTTTGTTCCTTGTCTCCCATTTCAAACCCTTCAAACACCTATCCAATTTTATCAAGTGTCCTCTGAAGGAAATATGGTGAACATCACGCAAACGCAACCTATCGACATCTCTGCGAAACCATGGATTGTCGAACATCTGCACATTGGAGTCACTTGTACTCTGGAGGAGATTCGAATCTATACCAATCTTTTTCGCGAATTTCATGACGTCTTTGCATGGTCCTACGAAGAAATTCTCGGCATTGATCCTAGCATAGTGGTGCATGAGATAATCACCTACCCGGGTGCTAAGCCTGTTCGTCAACGTTTACGCCCTGTACACCCCCGCAAGACTGCCGCTATTAAGGCAGAAGTGGAAAAGCTTCTTAAAGCTGGTTTTATTTACCCTATCCCACTCACAGATTGGGTCTCCAACATCGTGCCTGTGACTAAAAATCAGGGGACCATCCGTGTTTGTGTCGATTATCATGATATTAATCGGGCCTGTCCTAAAGATAATTTCCCCACACCATTCATTGATCAAATTATTGATGAGTGTGTCGGAAGCGAAATGTACTCTTTTATGGACAGTTTTTCTGGGTATAACCAGATCAATATTGCTCCCGCTGACTGACACAAGACCGCTTTTATTTGTCCATGGGGCACTTTTTCCTATAAGAAGCTCCCTTTCGGTCTCAAAAATGCCGGTGCTACCTTCCAATGTGCAATGTCTTATGCTTTTCATGACATTTGCCACATTGTACAGCCATACCTGGATGATCTACCAGCTCATTCAGCTAAATGTCAGGACCACCCTACTCACCTTCGCGATATCTTTCTTTGTTGCTGACACTACCGTATCAAACTCAATCCTCACAAATGTGTCTTCTGCGTTGAATCCGGCCGACTTCTCGAGTTCGTCGTCTCCCGAGAGGGCATCCGTTTGGATCCCCTTAAAGTCGAGGCTATAGTGAATCTTCCTCCCCCTGCTTCTTTACAACAATTGCAAAGCTTGCAGGGTAAAGCAAACTTTCTAAGACGTTTCGTTCCAAACTATGCCGAGGTGGCTAAAGGTTTCACACGGTTGCTAAAGCGAGATGTCCCTTTTCACTGGGATACCATCGCTCAGGAATATTTTGAGCGTCTCAAGGGTCTCCTTGTTTCCGCTCCATTGCTCCGTCCTCCGAACTATCATCGCGACTACATTCTGTATTTGGCTGCCGCCGACACCACTATCGGCATGGTTCTTGTTCAAACCGACGATGATGACACTGAGCATGTTGTATATTATCTCAGCCACAACCTTTTAGACACGGAAACTCGATATGTTTATGTCAAGAAGTTGGCTTTAGCCATCATTTGTGTTGTCCAACGCTTCCGTCACTATATTCTGCTTCGCACTACCACCGTGGTTTCTGATTGCAACCCCATGACATACATTTTGTCACGCCATTTGCTGGGGGGCAAGTACTCAAAGTGGATTGTCATCCTCCAAGAGTTCGACTTGGAATTTACTACTGCCAAGTCCAAGAAATCCCTTGTATTCGTTGAGTTACTTTTCTCTTTGCCATCTTCTTCCCCGCCCTCTCACTCAGAGGATCATATTCCGGATGAGACTTTGTTTCTCATTAGCACCCTCGACCCCTGGTATGGGGATATCATCATATATCTGCAAACGTCCTCCTTTCGCCCCGGTGTGTCCAAAGACGCTCGGCGAAGGATTCGTCATCAGTCTTAACCATACTGTATCATTGGGGACACACTATATCGCCTCGGCGCTGACTCTGTTCTCCGCCGATGTCTAACCCTCGAGGAAGCTGAGTGTGTCTTGAATGACTGCCACTTTGGCGCCTGTGGTGGTCACCTGTCCAGATATGCCACTGCCCAAAAAATCCTCCGTGCTGGTTACTTTTGGCCGTCTATCTTTAAGGATTACATTCTTGTCGTCCGCTCTTGTCATGAGTGCCAGATATACCAACGGAAGATGCGAGCGCCTCCCGCTCCATTGCACCCTGTTGTCACCGTCGGCCCTTTTGCAAAATGGGGCATTGATTATACGACCTGTAACCCTCGCTCGGCCGAGGGGCATGGGTTTATTATCATTGTCGTCGATTACTTCACTAAATGGGCTGAGGCGATGCCTACATTAACTGAAGACGGTCACACAACGACGCAATTCTTGTTCAACCACGTTATCTCGCGATTCGGTGTCCCTCAAGCCATCGTCACTGATCACGGGAAGCATTTCCGTAATCATATGATGAGGGAACTAACAACCCAGTTGGGCTTACAGCACGATAGTTCCACTCCATACTACCCTCAGGCCAATGGCCAAGTTGAAGCTATCAACAAGGTTTTGGTTACAATGCTTCAGCGTACCATTGGCATGCATAAGTCTAACTGGCATTTGATGTTGTTCCCTGCCTTGTGGGCCTACTGAACCTCCATGAAAGATGCCACCGGTTTCACTCCATTTCAACTAGTTTATGGACTGGAGGCTACCCTTCCAATCGAGTGCAAAATCCCTTCATTAAAATTGGTTGTCGAGCTACTTCCCAACACTACTCTCTTTAGAAGAATGCCTTCTTTACCTAGAACGGCTAGCTGAGACCCGTCGCCTAGCCTCTTTGGCCATCGAAACACAAAAGAAGCGAGTCAAGGCTCACTTCAATCAGACTGTCCATCCACGTTCTTTTGTTGAGGGAGATTTAGTCCTACTATACGATCAAGCAAACGATAAGCTGGAAGCAGGAAAACTCGAGCCTATGTGGCTAGGTCCTTATATTGTCAAGAAAGTTTTGCAAAAAGGGGCCTACGAGCTAATTGACTATGAAGAGAACCCTCTCGGGAAGCCTCGAAACGGGCTATATTTGAAAAAGTACTATGCGTGATGCTTGTACACTTTATTTTGTACATACATGTACTTTAGCAGGTGTGGTGTGTGTGTGTTTTAGCTTTGAAGGCATGATTGCCGCTTATTGTGTCTTTCGCCTCTTGTGCAGATGTCTGATGCACCTTATGTTGGTTTCGCTGATGGTGCCTGCCCCAGTACTCGCAACTTGTCCTCTGCGGCATAGGTGATATATGATCCTCATGGCGAGTTGATAGATCTTCAAGGTGTGTGTTTGGGCCGTACCACTAACAATGTCGCCGAATATTGTGCTGTAATTGAACTACTTGCTAAAGCAATCAATCTCGGTATTCGTGCATTGGTAGTGAACCTAGACTCTCAACTTGTCGTCCACCAGCTCAACGGGCAATATTCCGTCAAAGACCATCACATTTTAAGGTTGTATTTACGTGTGAGATTGTTAGAAAGGAACTTTGATTTTATCACATATCAGCATATTCCAAGACAATTGAACACATTAACTGATGCATTGGCTAACCATGTATTAGATAGACATTTGCATAATAGATAAAACATCATACAAGAAAGCATATAAAGCACAATAATAATAAAACCATAGAAATAGGCATATGTATATATATGTGTGTCGCAATGTTTGCACCACGTGCAACATATAGTTCAAAAAATAATACATGTTCATCCTGATACATCCGGTGACGACATGTCCCTCAAAAAATATGCATAAAAGAAGCCTAGAAGTCTAATTGCGGTGGTGCTCATGATAGCACGTCACCGCGCGTACCAATCATCTCAACAGACGATGGACACGACTCGGCACCCCCATTATGTGCCTCTGGTATGCAAAGGGCACATCCGCTAGTCTAGCGTAACCCGGAATCCCTCGAGTGAGTCCCTCGAGATTTTGAACCAGCTCTTCCCCCACGGAACCCTCTTCTTGAGAGTCAGCTGCGGGCTGGACCCTCCGCGCTATAGGAGACAAGCCAGCTGGTCGCTCTGGGCCAACGTCTGCATATACATACAACTGTCATCAGAACATGCATGTATTGACAAAATATATATATATATATATATATATATAAAACATCAAAAAACAAAGAGATCATTCCCAGCTCCTCGTCCCACTCCTCTCCCTCTGGCAGTGGGAGGTCTGGATCCCCGGTGAAATTAGTCCCCGCGTATGGCCAATCCTCCACCATAATCAGCTGACGGTGGAGCCATATAAAAAACTCGGGCCGCCAGGACATCTGCTGGCCCCCTCCTCCTCTGGGCATCAATGCTGCCCAGCGAGCCATCCTAGGCTCTCGTGGCAATGGATCAACCACTATAGCTCCCTGAATCTGAAAAATGGGTAATCATTCCAAGAAGAACGACACCACAATTGAGCCATACCCGAACTGTTTCACTCCTCCCCGCTTACACTTTGTAAGCTGCCTTTTGATATTGGTGGTCACCGCTGTAGCCCAGTCAAAAATGGTGGGGCTGAGGCATTCTGTCGCTAGTAGCAGATGATTCTTGCTCGCCTCATGGGGCGCCTGTACCCCGGTTGCACGAGTGATGGTGAACAGTGTCACCTTGAGAACCAAGTCCTGAACGGTGGCAATATCCACCTTGGCACTGTTTTTCCCAAATTGTTCCCCTGGACACACTCGGGCCATCACCTCACCCATTTTCTCCCGGAAGGCCTACTTCCAGTCAAGATGGGACTCGCCCCTCTCCGTGATAACCCAGTAATGAAATACACATCAGACACGTCAAGCTCTAATGTTTGGTCCCGTAAGCGAAATACTTGGTCATCGACATCCCAAGCGTCAACTATGAACTGCAATAACTCGGGCTGAGCTCGCAGGTAAGAAGTGAGGAAGAATTTCTTGAGACCACAGTCTCTTAAGGCGTTCATGCATCCCTCGTCCTCTATAGCCAAGGCATCTACGGCATCATGTTCCCTTTCTTTCCATTCCACCACCATTTTGCCTATTTTCCTGCGCCCACAAGGATGAATAAATCATTATTAGAACACTGGTAAGCTTACAATCCAGACAAATTTAAAATTCCATGGGAAATTTCAAAGAAAAAATTAGGTTGCGTGGTTGGCGCAACTATTTCTAAAACAGTCGCGCTAATGGCACGACCCCTTTAGGAAAATCACCCCATTAGCGCGGGTCCGTGCCGGATACCCACGCCATGGGTGCGGCCCTAAATTTTGAAATCCTCCTTGCAGAGGCTCAATCAGGAAGCTAAAATGCGGAAAAAATGTATGGAAATGGAGCTAAGGGAAGCGCCTCTTACCTGGAACCGACGAAATCCCGAATGGTTGCACGGATTGGCTGTAATCACCGTTTGAAGTTTGCTCCCCAAACAGACCACTGCTACTGTTCAAAGAGGTAAAAAGTAAAAGTAATTCTATTTTTTACCATTTTCACCATATTTATAAAAAAAATTACTTATATTTAGGTTTAAAAAGTTATTTTTTGAATATTTTAATATATTTTTTGTCGAAGATGGATTTTACGCTTGCTTCTTGTGCAACGACAGGTCTTTTACGCAACTTCGATGGTGAAACGAGTTGTATTTTATACTTTTTCCGACTCGATAAATACACGAAAAAGTCACTGTGGAGTCATCTTTCAGCGCTTTTCTGACTCGCTAAACATGAAAATATTGCCGAGTTATCCCTCTTGACTCATTAAACGTAAATAAGAGGCGGTCGTCTTTAAACTCTTTTCCGACTGTGTAAAAAACGAAAAGATCGTCGGACCCTTGTCATTTCAGGTTCGTTAATGGTTACGAAGTGACGTGGTTTCAATCGCTTTTCTACTTTTTCAGGTCGAAATCACTACTCATGAAAAGTACTCCTCGATCGTAATGGTCGGGCGGTTCTTTTGAGCATTGTTTTATACTTTTTCGGGCTCGAGAGACACAACTTTACAAAAAAGGACACCCTTGGAGTTTTCTTTTCTGTTGTCTTTTCAAACTCTCTAAACTTGAAAAGACACCGAGTTCTTCCTCTGTCAGACTCGTTAAAATTTGATGACAATGGAGTCCATCGAGATGACGTTACAAGCATATGCTATCCCCGTCAAGCTTGTTAATAAAAATAACTGGGGTACTCGCCAGAAATGGTGGGGGAAAATGGAACCATAATTATTGTCGTGTCGGCAGTATGTCGCTCTTGAACATGGCACTTGTCTGCTTTCGTGTCTGGGTGGGGATATCTCATCTCATTTTTCACTTGCCTTCGTGGATTTGGGTAATCCTGTTTGACCTCTCATCTGCTCATTGCCTCCTCATCATGACCTTTGATCCATTGATGTCAAATACTGCCACTTCCACTGTTGTGCCGCCGATATGTTCAAGAGAAGTTGACCCCTGCAGAATAACAACCTCCTTCTGATAGCTCACATAATTTTGATCCACCACAACATTCTTTCTCTGTCTCGTGTCGATGATATGGGAAACACTATGGCCCACCTTTGATCAAGGTCACTTCCTGTCGACTTCAGCTCATTATCCAGGAAGCTGATCTAGAGACTCCCTTCCGGTGCCTTGGAGCCTACATGCCTCAATGGCAGGTTCTTCGTGTTCGACATGAGGTTTTCATCATTGGCCTCCGATTGAATGATTCTACGGGTGTTCGACGCCAGCTCACTAATTCACACGCCGTAGATTGTACCTATAGTACCTTGAGGGCCATTGTCATTATTGGTGGTACCTCTCGCGTCTGTTAACAGTTTTCATTATTGACTGGTAATCAGACGATGTTCATGCATGTTCGAATTCAACTCATATATTCACATGCTTGAACTTGTACTTTCATTCGGGTCGAGATGGAGCGCAAGACCCTGGATTTTGTCTGTTGGAATCTAGGATGTGATTTTGTGGATTTTTGTTACATGACTCATTCATTGGATGGCTGCGACCATACCTGAGTCTATTCATCGATCCTCACCGGATGGCTGCGCCCATACCATGGATCTAGATTATCATGTACTCAGTTATGGATGGTTGCGCCCATACCACATATATCATGTACTGGAGCTATCAGTTGTATCTCTCTATGCAGATTCTCCGGCGGCAGCTGCATGTGTTCTTGTAAAGCATTTCACCCCTCTCTCTCTCGGGCCTCATGCTTTAGGGGGCATCTATTACATAGTAATTTGTCACCATTGGTCACCGTCCATGTTACCCCTTTCCCGCACTTTGGAGGACTCATTCCGGGACCTGTGAGCAGTGACATAACTTGAAAACACTTGCATTATGTTCCCCTAAGTATGGACTTCATATGCCTCGAAGACATCTCCTGCAAAATATCCCTAAAAAGTCCCCTTTTTCCATTAGCGTGGATCCACAGTGTATCACCCGCGCCAATGAGGGAAATTCTCCAAAGAGGGCGCGCCCATTGGCGCTCTGTCTCAGATTCTTACCCGCGCCAACCAAGTTTGGAAAAGTTTGTTAACAAACGCACGCCCGAGAGTTTTTTCCTTTCGACTCATGTGGCTTTTCAGGGATAATGCCAATCTCATGGATGTCGAGATTCATCGTATCTCTATCAACAATAGCTTTTCTAGGATAATGCTTATCCCATGAATGTCTGGATTCATTGTATCTCTTCCTCCTCCTCCATCTATAAAAGCTTGCCCTGGTGCATTTGACAAGCTAGTTTTGAGCATAGGGAGAATGATACTGTCAGAAGTCTGAGAGATTGTTGTTGAGTCTTATTTGTAAAGAGAGAGAGAGGCTTGTTCCTGATCCTGACAAGCTTTGCAAGACATATGTAGCTGATTACCCAGCCAAAGGAGGATTTGACGTCAGAACTTCGGTTGTATACTCCTTTGTTGATTATCAATAATAGATGACTATCATTATGGTTCCATTCTTGCTGTTCATTATGATGATGATTGAATTATATCTTTTCTGACCGATATATAATTGCATCTATTGGATTTTATGCTTGTATTCGTGTCGTTCTTTGCATGTGTAGGTATCCATTCACGAAGATCGTGAGGATTGTGACCGGACGGAGCAAAGGAACGAGAGTGTCAACTCTTCTGCAACACTAGCGTTGGAATCCAAGTAGGTTCTCGTAATCCACCTTTAATTTGCAATTAGGAATCTGTATGATAGCATTGTTTGATTGTTGCTAGACCCATTTCGGGCTAGTGGGATCGCCTCTGTCCGCAGAGGGGATTTACCTCTCCAACAGTCCTGATGAGAAGATCAACAGACAATAGGATAGTTTTGATCCTTACTTATCATGGTAAGTCATGTACTACCTATTGTCCTATGATAGAGGGTTGAGTTAGGCTCCCCGATCATGTGGGTTGAGTTGGAACTCCCCTATGACAATTGTTGGATAGAGGGTGGTAGCTTGAGCTCCCCTCTGATGTCAAATTATTCATCTTTTAGATTCGAGAGTGTTCAACATATGAGTAGAGATGACATTTGATTTGATGAGACACATTTTAGTCGGTAATTTCTCCTTAGCTGAGAGGGAGTGTTAATTTGGTAGCTCAGGGAAAAAGTCCCTCCTTTCAATAGTCTTCCTCATCAAGAAATACCCCTTCTATCCCTTGGAATAATTTAATTTGGTTAAGGAAAAATGTATTTTTAATATGAAAACCAACATGTGCTCAAAATTTGGTTCGAAAAAATTGGTTCGTATAGGTCTGAAATTCTAAGGTTTGAGTGCACACGTGTGAAAATGAAAATTTGATCTAGGGCCACAGGGTTGGAATAGGGAAATATGACAGGGTACTCCTTATGGCTGAAGAGTTGCAGCCACACTGATGGTTACTAGCTCCATGTGACTGGGACCTAAGGTTTTGTTGACTGCAGACTTTGATCGTTGACCTAGGCTTGAATCTTTTATTCTAATCATTATTGTTTCTTGCCTCATCTTTTGGATATTGTTTGGTTGGCTTTTCTGGATAGCCTTGTGATTAAATAATTGGAACATTGTACTTTCTCTTTTTTGAACATTTTATGACAATCTAATAAGAAAAAGAATTTGAAAGGGTTTTCCCCCTTGTGGGGATTTTTCCTGGTCTTGAACCAAATCCTATGTCTCTCATTATTGTTCTTGATTGTCTATTGCATTTATTGTTCTATCTACAATTTGCTCTTGATAATTGAAAGAATAAATTGTGTTGAAAGGTTGCTAATTGAAGAAAAGAATTGGGCTAAAGTGATTGTAACAAGATAGTACAGTGGTAAATTAACAATATACAAAGCATTAAAAGAAAGTTTTACATGTAAAGTGTTTGAACAAATGTATGAAGATGAAAATCAAGTTCTTGCAAGTGTGATTAGGATAAATTTAGCAGGGGTATGTGACAACTTTAGTATGGGTATCAAAGCTTAGTGGCAAGCTAGTAAAAAGAAAAAGAAAATTTTGTGTACCTCATAACCTTTGTATGTCATTGAGGAACTAGGTGTAACATATAATAACTTGATGCATCATGCGATATTCACTTCAAAGAAGGGTTAGAGGGTGACTAAATTGGAGTCATGAGCATATTTCGTAGGGGTATTTTTCTAAGAAATTTTCTTACATGATCTCAATTTGTGCTCGAGATAGCTAGTGCAAGCCAAGAGGAAAAACAAGATAAGATATAAGATATTCTTGTGCCAAAAAATCTCACCCGTATTAAGGGTACATGGCTTGTAGAGGCCAATATCAACATGCACAATAAGTGTGAGGAAATCTTCCACCTAACCTAAGTTCTTACACATAAAACCAAGTCACAAACATAAAAGTTTTCAGCCATCATTATTTTTCTCTCCCTTACTCATGATTAGGTTAGTGCATTAAAAATGGATGTTCAAATTCAATAGCCTCTAATACCACTAGAAAAGAATTGATTATAAATATATATATGATTGTAGAAAAATATTTGATTAATTTATAAATGGTGAGAAACATATATAACTCTAGTATATATATGACTTGATTTTTCATCAAATTTATATAAATACATATATATAATGCAATACAATATCCTTGAAAAATAATAAATTAAAGAAAATTACAATATAAATTGTCAATCCTTCATACTTATTTTTTAAAAATTTATTTCAGATATTCTCTTCATTTTAAGTATCATTAGAATTGAGTTTAAAAATAACACAAAGAATCAGAAGATTAAAGAAAAAATGATAGTGTCTAAATTGAATTGGATGCATTATAAAAGTTAAAAGCAAACCAAAAATAAAAATTAACAATCATGTATACTAATTCTTCTATAAGGAATACCCTCACATTAATGAATAACAATTTTATATTGGTACAATAAATAATTTTAATTTTTTTAAAATGTTTTTATAACATTTTTACATTTATTTGAAATTTTAATAATCTATATATCATGATGTATGTTGTTAATCTCTAAATATTTTTAGAATTTGAATTATATTTATTGTTTTTTTTTATATTTTTAGAATTTAAATTATAATAATAATTAATTTAAATATATATATATAATTATGTTGTTATTTTCTAAATATTTTTAGAATTTGAATCATAACAAGTGCTATGTAGTAGCTAGTATTTGCATCTTAATTTCAATATAGCTATAAATTGGAGTTTGAACTGTTGAAAGGTTGTGATTTGATATGGAGAAACTTAGTTTCAAGTGAATGAGATGTCAACTCCAAGAAATTTGTTCAAAGACACACAAGTAATGAAAGGAAAGTGGATCAATGTATTAAAATTTAAGGCATGTAATATTTAATTTAGTTTAAATATAGCTAAATTAAAAGAGGCCACTTAAGACAACCTTAACGAAAAGCCTTATCATATAAAAAAATTCAGTTAAAATTTAAACATAATTATAATAATATCATTAGTAGTTCAACGACCATGATTCATAGCACCTATGCCCAACAATTTTGAAATCTCTTAGATTTATTGTAAGGTGGTAGATAATAGTTAAATGCAAAATCCAACTGAGACTGAATATTGAGAGGGACAAATGAGTATTGACTTTGACCTACAAAGGCATCTAACTTCATGTACTAGATAGATCAACTAAGAAAGTTTTTGACTCTCAAGAAAAGTTGGATAAAAAGTCATATATAACTCTATGTTTCCCAAATGAATCCTTTGTGTTGCTCTTGCTATTTTTGGTCCATTTCCTCATAAATGTTTTTCCCTTAATGAATAAGTTATGTTTCATGCAGAGAAGATCAATTATCTGATAGCCAACCAGACAATATAAACAATACTACTATCTTTGCCATATTTATACCATATTTTGTTCTTACCATGGAAATTCTTATAAATATATATACAAAACATCAAAACATGAAGTTCAAGGTAATAAACTTCCATCCGAGCCATTAAAGTTTCTTTAATATTAGGTTATTCACCTAGGCACAAAATTTGTTGAATCTGACCTATAAAGGCATCTAACTTCATGTACTTGATAAGCTAAGACATTTTTTTCACTCTCAAGCAAAGTTGGATAAAAAGTCGCTTATGTTTGTTCTTCCACATGCAACTTTGTGTGTTAAAAGTAAATCCTCTATGTTTCTCTTGCTATTTTTTGTTCATTTCCCTCTAGAATTTGTTTCCCTTGATGAATAAGTTGTGTGGCATGACAAGAAGATCAATTATGTGATAACTAACCACACAATGAATGATATTTCTAGCTTTGCCATATTTATAACATATTTTGATTTTACCATAGTATTTCTGATAAATGTATGCAAAAAACACCATAACACAATTCGGGGTAATAAACTTTCATCAAAACTGTTAAAGTTTCCATATTAATAGGTTATTCACCTAAGCACAAAAAGTATTGTTTTAAAGGAGAGATAGCATGGAAACCAAGCATGAAGAATACAAATCAAGTTTTCAGCAAGAAACTATAAACAAATTCAAATTCTTATCAATTAAAAAACTCAAATATGGATGAAAATGTAAACTCAGCCCAGAAAAGTTCAAACCATACCTTTGAGAAAAAGGAACAACATAACTCAAGAGCCCGATACCATTGTGTAGCAACATAACCCTGTAAACCACAAAGTTGTAATTTCAAACACAGCTAGCACATTGCCTCAAGTCAAGCATTAAATTCAAATAAGTCTGATCTAAACTAAAATTCTTAACAAAAAATTATTCAGTTATGAATTATCAATAAAAAAATAAGTGTACAAGGCCATACAATCCAAAAGATTATTGTAGGAGTTTCATTGAAGGAAACACTTACTAAGCTAAAGTCACAAATTTTGAGCCTACGGTCCACATTGACAAGGACATCCTTTGGCTTGAGATCCAAATGAAACACATTTGCTACTATACACTATAGCTCCAAAAATCAGATTAGAAGTGCTCAATATGCAACATAATTTTCAACATCAAACATGCATGAACATGTGCTCAAATCTTATGTGAACCCCACACACTATAGAATATATATTTTGGGACAATAAATAAATGTTAAGACCATGTAAGAAAATATTCAATGGTAAAAGGACATTAGTTTATCCATTATGAAAAACTAGAAATTCTACAACAGAGTCAAACTGAACTTGTTTGAAAAATCCACAACACATGCAACAGTTCATGACTTACGATATTATAAACACATGCAAAAGTTCAAGACTTCAGATACTGTAAACGTGTGCCACTATAGTCAACCTTGTACCATAATAGGAACTTCTGAAGCTCACAAAAGCTATCATTTCTCATACTGGAAGCCACAAGAACAACAACAACATTATTAAGGGGTTGTCATTACCCAAGAGAGAATACTTGTGTGTATGTATTTTAATGCTCGAAGAAGTTGGTACAGGAAGAACTGATGATGTTATGGTGTCAAATCATCATTAGCCTTTATAATCTGTTGTAGGTCCAACTCAATAACTTCAAATAACACATAAATGTCCTTGAATTCTCTCTGTGAGGGAGGTAGCATTCTCTTTATGAGGGGGGTAGATGATGTTCTTGATTTCTACAATGCCAGGATGTGGTAGGATGATATGCTTGATTTCTACAACAATATGGTATTACAAATGCTCAAAAATATTCGCTATACTCTTAAGTGTGAATTTCTCCCATGCATGTGTATAGATTGTTATGGATATAACACCATAGTTTCATTTTCCAATCATCTTCTGAATCTTGTAGAGACTAGCCCCTCCATACTATATGAAGAAATATATCTCAGAAGAGTCTTGCAATCAAATTCAACAACATGCACATTAGATTCCTTACTGTTGCAATGTGAGGTGCCAATATAAAATGGGAATCTAACCATTTCTATAAATTTTAAACTCTAGTACAATATAGTTTTCCAATACTTTAGCAATATGAATTATTGATAAGATTCAAAATAATTACAATTTGAACTATTAAAAAACTTGTTTAGCAGAGCTTCTAACTAAACTCGAATGCATTTACCTACCTATCATTCTACAAACAAAATAAACCTGATTAATCTGGTATGCAAAACAAAATTTAACCCAGTCATTGATGAATGGATGAATGAATTAGTGTAACTCCAACACTCAATCACTTCATATAAGATTTGAATTTAAACAGTAATTTTACATTAACATTATTTTATTATTTATACTTAAAAATAAAACTGTTACTTTTCTCTTTGTAAATCAAAAGCTTTAAAATAAAATAAAGATGTTCAAATTGTAACAATGTCATTAATCTACCATAATCCATTATTTAAAGGAAAAAAACTCTAAATATACTTTAAGTAAAACATGTTGAGTACATATTATTTATTTAGTACGCTACTCGGTGCCTCCCAAGACACATGATGACTGTCACCCACCACTTTGTGGGTGATATCCCCAAGAGAAATTTTTCTCCACGATGAGCCTCAACCGGCAGCCAACAAACCCTTGATGCCTCCTACTAGCTCGTTGTGTCATTTCTCTGCCACCTGAGCCAACCATGTAGTCCCTCACCCACCTGTATTGATTTATGTTTGAAGGTGGGCCTCCCGAATATAAAGGTATGTCTTGTCATTTGGTAATTGAGTATTGGGTTTACTTATCATGGATACTTCTAGGTATGGATTGATGGGGGGATTTGGTGGATTGATTGTTGCTAGCCTCCCTATCCCCTTGCCCCCCACCTTGGGTCAGGCCTAAAATGATGCCACAAAGGTTGAAGTAATTAAAAGAAAAAGTGAAAAGCATAATTAGTCACATTTAACATGAAATTTTACCATAAAATGCAAAAGATGGTCGGGACAAAAATAATTAGCACGTGGGAAAAAGTCATTACATGAGCTCTACCCCAATCCATGGCTATCACCCTAGTTCCATAGGCCCTAGATGAGCCTCCTCTATCATTCATGAACCCATGATTGTCCCAACCTCTGGAGGGCAATGATCCGCCCTACCTAAAAGGGGCTAATCATTGTTATATCTTACACATCATGCTCTTGTCCTTTGAGCCTCGAGTAGTTAATTAAAGAAAAATCATAAAAGGAAAAAGTTATATGAAGAAGGGTGAAAGAATCAAGGTTGGGGCACCTCATGTACCACGATTGCTCCCTTTTATACATTACATACCCAGGTGTGGGCTTCCCCTTATCTAGCTACCCCTATGCCCCACTATGTGGCGCAGGATTGCCCCTCTCATTCCCTATTCCATTCCACTTATTTGTCATTTTCCACCCCCATCAGAGGGATGTACCTTGGACACACTATCCCCTTTAAGGGTTGAAACCACCTAATAAGGTACTTGGCTAACCATTTGTGGAGCTTGAAGACACTTGCACATGCCAAAGCCCACTACGGAAGGGCATGCAATTATGAAGTGCCCACGTTGTTATCCATCATTTGTAAGCTCTTTTACCTGATTATTTTAATGACTAGTTGTACTGGAAGCCGAGGGGACCCATTGGATCTTATGTAGGATTACAGGTGGTTTCCATTTGGGTTTGGTTTCCCTATATGGGATCCTAACCCCCAGAGGTCTACATTGGCACATGTGGGGTGTGCATAGAGATCCATTGGCCTCCATAGTAGTAGATAGCACTCCATAGATCTTCATGATACTCAAAGATTACTAGCGATCCACTTTTGGGATGATGGTGGTATGCTTGGTACATTATGCCCAGTAGACCCCCACAGGAGCCCCACACTCTTGACAGGTGTCCCAGGACTTGTACAATGTCATGGCAGCATTCATTAAACCACTTGGACCCTTGCAGAGGATCTAAAAGCATCTCCAATTCATATGGAGACCCATGGGGTCATTTATGTGCCCTCATACCCATTGGGAGCACAACAGGTCTACTTCTTGGAGAGCAAGGGGCCACCCCCTTATCCATCATACTCTGAGGAATTTATTCCTCAACATCGCACTTCAGGATATTACTGAGCCTTTGGAGGGCCCTACGACATGCACATATTATTATTTGGCCCCTTGTGAGGTTTATTTTTACATTTGTGAGCTAGTTTGGTGGGCTTGTCACCAATAGGGTTTTATTTGCACATTATTTTATCATTAGCGGCTAATGTAGGCCCATATGCTAATTCAAACTCCTTAGGAGGCTATATATTGGTGTTAGATACACTCATTTGTATCATCACTTGATTTGGGATCTCTCTAATCATAGAGGACTTTACACTTTTTCCTTGGAGAATATTTTCTAGAGATCGATGAATTTTGACCTATGGATTTGGGCTATTTATCGTGTCTTGGATCTTTGTCTTGTGAATGAAATGTTGGTTGGATATACTCTATAACATTGTAAGTGAATTTTGATGTTATTATTCCTGTTGCTGCATACTGCTAAAATTAGGGTTAGTTGTTGCATAATCAAAATGTGGAATTGAGCATGTTTTAGCTAATTTAATGTATGGGCCAATGTTATATGAATGAAATGTCCTAGAGACTATTTGTCTCGTTGTGATTGCATCGTTTTCTTTGAAGTATAAATGTTTGAAGGTCACTTTTCTTTACTTTCTTTCAACATCAAATGAAGTTGACTTTCTGAGCCTCCTTGGAAACCAATGTCTTACTCATCATCATCCTTGACTCCATATCCCCAAGTGAATTAGGTATTGGTTCCTTAAAGGCATGATCATTTTAACCTTATTTTTACCATTTTCCCCTTTTTCAGTAGGTCTAGCCCTATTAGGCCACCTAGGGCATCAATTTCCCAGGAATTGGACCAAGGAAAAACTTTGATCTCATATAGGCTACTGCGCTGGTGGCTCCCCTCCCTCTCCTCCAAATTTGAGGCAATGCTAACGGTGGAATCTCCAAGAATCCCAAGCCTTAGCTCTAGGATTGAATTTTGCCTAGGCATCCCCAAGGCTAGACCTCAATAGGATCAATTCAACCTTTTGAAGTAAATATTTCTATTTGGTCCTTTCCCCTCACCTTGCCCAGGATAGGAACATCATTGGTTGTTGCATTCCATCCCCGAACTTAGGTTGGGACCACTTGGCCCCATGTGTTCCCACTTCTCAATAAAGATTATTTGTGAAGGACCATTTGGGAATCCAAGTTTCCCAAGGATTATAAGGATCGAGAACCTTGTTTATAAGCCTATCCTTGCTCCCTTAACCCTCCAACCCTCACCCCTTACCCATGGTGGACCAAGTCCCTTGCTTAAAGAGCAAGCAAGTTCCATTCTTCACTCCATCCTAAGGAAAGGGTTTTCGTAGTCACTTCTCATCTATCCATTGACATATACTTTACAAGTGATCCCTACACTATCGAGACTCCTCCCATTGGTGAAAGTCCATAAAGCGTAGGGAGACTTAGCTATGGTGACAGTTGGCTAAGCCTCCATCGTTGCCCTTAACCTAGCAATTGCCCTCTCAGGAACCCCTTTAGGTCCCTTGTTGGTTTGAGTGGTAACAATGACCACACAGTCGTTCTGGCATTCAGGGATGTTCACCTCTGGTGTCAGCGAATGTGTTGAGGGCTAGAGTGTTGCTGATCAATTTTGACTTGCTCTGCACCAGGACCCTTACCATCGCATGAATCCTCCTCATTGCCTTCACATCCTGAAATCCCTCAAGGCAGGAGTCTTGGTCGGTGGAGGCGGCACTCATAAACGTCTGCATGTCATTCATTTGGGAATTGAAGGTGTTGTGCCTCAACTGCTCCATCTCCGTGTCTTTTGAATCTTGTCAATAACATTCTCGAAATTCTGAATACAATCATGCAGCGCCGCTCCTTCTCTTTCACTGATCTTGGCGCCTCTCTTTTCCATTCGGATCCCCAAACATAAACTTTGCAGGCGTTAATGAAGCTCACGATCATAGCCACCTTAACCAAGTCGCTCAGCCTGGGATCTAGAGATCCGATGTATGTAGAAATCAATGAGACACAGAGCTACAGATTTTGAGTCACCTTTCACGATGATTTGATCAATTCTGCCAGCTCTGCTTTACCTATTTCTATGTAGATTGGTTTGGAACATGAAACAATTTGTTCAGTAGATGGAACAAGGTATGAGTTTCCAAATTATGAACTCAGAAGTTCTAAAATCACTAACACTAAAAATAGAAAAGACAATGTCACGTTAAAATGGAGAATCCACTATGCTCAACGACAAAATAAGAACTCAACCAATCAAATTTTCGATAAATAAATTTAAATAATAATAATAAATAACAAAATTTAATTCACAATGTTAAACTACGCATAAGCTAGAAATTTTCACTGAAAAGCAAACTAAATTATTTGGAATTTAAGAAAAATAACTCAACCAATCAAGTTCTAGATAAATAAATTTAAATAATAATAATAAATAATGGTTAAACTATGAATAAGCTGCAAAAATTTTAGTAAGAGCAAACTAATAACGAGTCAAAGGTTGATTAATAGAATTGGAATCGAAAATAAAGAAGAAAAAAACCATGGAAAAAAGCATTAAAAAATTTATTGGAATTTTTTTGTTTAATTCCTCTTTAAAATGTGTTATATTAAATTGAAAATATGCAAAAACTATAATTAGTAAAAAAAAAATCAAAAATCAAACAAAAAATAAATAAATAAATAATCAAAATAAAAATATCAAAAAAACAAAAAAATTACAACCAATCCACCTTCCAAATAAATAAATTTAAATAATTAAAAAAATAATAAAAATAAACTCTCAATATTAAACTATACATAAATAAAGTGAATTTTTGGTTCAACACAAACCAATAGACCCATTACGAGACAGTATAACAAACCTTATCAAGTGTTAAATACGTTGTTAATTATTTTCTAAAAAGTTTAGAAATTTAATCCGAGTAGGCATTATAGAACCATTAAGTATGAAATTCCAATTTACATTTTTAGCGTCTGTAAAATATATATATATATATATTGATTGTGGAGGCTAATTTGCTGGATCTCTGCTACAGGGATAAGGCCAGACCGTGCGTGCAACGCTAGTTGAGTTGTTTAGAAACTCTCATCTTCAAAATTTGAACTAAGCTACTTAAGTCTTATACTCTTTAAAAAAATAACCGAGAAAAGTAATCAATATATGACGTTTACGCAAAATCTCACTGCTGAACAAAACAGAGACAGCCATGAAGCAGCTGCAACATTACATTATTCCCAGCATTAAATTTTTAAGTCCAATGCAATTTTATTTCAGGCTTTGTACTAATTGCAGGCATGTGGGTATTAGTACAGTTAGCAGGGCTCTTTGCAATGACGAAGATGAAGACACGGAATCCATAAACCAAGGAGGCAAAAGCTGTTTAGAGTTCTTGCAACAGTGTAAGAACTCGAGGAGCTTATCAGGAGGGAAAAGTATGCATGCCCACATCATCAAACTCGGATTTGATAATGACGTTTTTATGAGCAATAACCTTATCAACATGTACGTAAAATGCCGAAAAATCGAGGATGCACGCCAAGTGTTTAACAAAACGCCTCAACCAGATGAAGTCTCCTGGACAGCTTTAATTGTGGGATATGTTCAAAATGGGTGTCCTTATGAAGGTTTTCAGTTGTTCATCCGGATGCAATTGGCGGGTGCGAAGCCAGATCAGTTTGTATTCTCGAGTATTATTAGCACGTGTGCGAGTTTGATGCAACTGGAGCAAGGTAGGCAATTCCATACTTGCGCTATCAGAAGTGGATTTGATTCAGATATCTATGTGGGGACTGCCCTCGTGGGATTGTATGCCAAATGCGGGAGTGTGGAGGATGCATGCCAAGTGTTTGATAAAATGACTGAAAGAAATGTGGTTTCCTGGACGGCATTAGTTTCTGCATTCGCCCAACTAGGGAAGATAGAGGAGGTTACAGAACTGTTTAAAGAAATGCAATGGACTGGCATAAAACCCAATGATTTCACATTTACAAGCCTTATAAGTGCATGTGATAGCCTTGAAGCTCTTGAACAGGGGAAGCTGATCCATGCCCATGTTATTCGGACTGGGACTGAGTCGTATGCCTCTGTGGGGAATGCGCTTGCGACTATGTATGCGAGGTGTGGGGACATAAACGATGCTTTCAAAGTGTTTTCTTCCATGTCTGAACGAGATGTGGTGTCATGGTCCGCGATGATTTCAGGGTATGCGTTGCATGCACATGGCAAGGAGGCACTCGAGCTCTTTGTGGAAATGCAGCACGCCGAAGCAAAGCCTAATGAACTTACCTTTGCAAGTGTTTTGAGTGCTTGTGCTAGTCTAGCAGCCGTTTATGAGGGTAAGCAGTTACATGGCCACATCATCAAGACTGGATTCGAGTCAAATCTTTGTGTGGGGAATGCTCTTACTACTATGTATGCGAAATGTGGAACCATAGAGTATGCTCGTCAATCATTTGATACAATGTCTGAGCGAGACATGGTCACAATGACTGCCATGATTGCAGGGTACGCACAGCATGGCAATGGTGAGGAAGCACTGAATATCTTTCGCTTAATGCATTCCTTAGCTATGAAACCAAATAATTACACCTTCGTTGGTGTTCTCAGTTCATGTGTTATCCTAGCAGCTGTTAGTCACGGCAGACAGCTCCATGCAGATATTGTCAAAACTGGATTTGAGTCACATCTCTCTGTAGAGAATAGCCTTGTTGCCTTGTATGCCAAATGTGGCAGCATCGGCGATGCACAAGCCATATTTGACAGGATGCCCAGACGAGATGTGATCTCTTGGAATTCGATGATTACCGGATATGCACAACATGGACATGGTGAGAAGGCCCTTAAACTTTTTGCAAGCATGGAAGAGACAGGTATAAGGCCAGATTCTATCACCTTTATCGGCGTTCTGTCTGCTTGTAGCCATGCAGGTCTAGTGATTGAAGGTTTTTGTTATTTTGAAGTCATGAGCCATCAATATGGAATCGGACCAAGATTGGATCATTATGGATGCATGGTTGACCTTTTTGGCCGGGCTGGTCTTTTGGAGGAGGCAAACAAATTTATAAATGAAATGCCTTTTGAACCTGACGCTTCTGTTTGGAGTGCCTTGCTTGGTGCATGCAGAATTCATAAAAACCTTGAGCTAGGGATACATGCTGCTGAACACCTTCTCCAATTAGAACCAGAATGTGCTGCAACACATGTCATGCTTGCGAACATCTACGCCGCAGCAGGAAGATGGAATGATGCAGCGAATGTGAGAAGAATGATGAAAGACAAAGGTTTAAAAAAGCAACCAGGATGCAGCTGGATAGAGGTGAATAACAAAATGCATTCTTTTGTTGTAGGCGACACATCACATCCACAAACTGAAGAGATCTATACTCTGTTGGATGCGTTGGCCGGGCAGATGAAGGAGGCTGGGTATCTACCAGACACAGACTTTGTGCTGCACGATGTTGAAGAAGAACAGAAGAAGGACCTCCTCTGCCACCACAGTGAAAAGCTAGCAATTGCATTTGGACTTATCAGTACACCTCCTTGGACGTCTATCACAGTCACCAAGAACCTTCGTGTCTGCGGTGATTGCCATAGGGCCACCAAGTTTATCTCTAAGGTTGTGGGGCGAGAAATCATCATGAGGGATGCTAACCGCTTCCATCACTTTAAGGATGGCCTTTGTTCTTGTGGGGATTATTGGTGATGTGAAGTACAACGAATCAAGAAGTATCGTGTGATATATTTCCTTGATTTTATTCACCAAAGGCATGGTGATTTCTCAGCGAATGAAGTAGATCTGGATGAATGGTCCAGTCTTTAAGTGGGTAGCAAATACTTAAAGATGTTGGACTATACGAGGGGAATCGATGTGTAAAAGCATGTGAAGCATCTCAATCCTGGCAGGTCATGGCATTTTAACTGAGCATCTATTGGTGTGATCCAACAAAGATTTATTCAAAAAGTCATTCATCAAATTATATAACATGAACAAGGATCTGAGAAATATTGAGTTAGATCATTCATATATATTTGGTTGCATGACCTAACACCGTGCCAGAACAGATTCTGGAGCTACTGTTTTGGATCTGAACCTTATTCTTATTTCTTCCTTTTGACAACCTAAAGACAACATGAGTTGGTGCCAGTTAGGTCTTTCCTTCATTGTCTTATAGAATACATTTTCCTCGATTCAAACTCTTGTACCCATACAATACAAACCCAGCAAGAGGTGGAAAGAGACACCATCTTTCCTGAGCTGCTCTTATTCCGAACCAAAAGTTTTCCAATTCACTATGAGCCATATAAAGTTTTGAATCTGAACCTTATTCTTATTTGTTCCTTTTGACAACCTAAAGACAACATGAGTTGGTGCCAATTAGGTCTTTCCTTCATTGTCTTATAGAATACATTTTCCTCTATTCAAACTCTTGTACCCATATAATACAATCCGAGCAAGAGGTGGAAAGAGACACCATCTTTTCTGAGCTGCTCTTATTCCGAACCAAAAGTTTTCCAATTCACTATGAGCCATATAATTCCTTGCTATACATCAGCAGCTGACTGTACAAAAACGCAAATAGTAAAAAGCTCAACACTGACAGGCTTCAGTCGACAGTGAAGATAAATCAAAACCAACTACGAGTCTCTGATCCTATGTTAATACTCTGCTGCACAAGTATTATTTGGCCAAGGTCTGAACTTCATCATGCTATTTCTTGGTGTAGTGTGCTGCCAGACTTCATTTCATTCGTATTCTATTCAATTTTAACTTGGAAAAGATCAAACCTTGTTTTGAAATGACAATTTTCTTGAATTTCTCTTTATAAATAAACCCGAATATTGATTGGGCTGATATGAACATCTAAAGTCGACATGGACTGAAAGCAAGGGTGACGGTAAATCAAGGCATATGAGAGAGCAGTCTGACTTTTAAGATGTATATTGGATCGACAAACAGTTGATCAAAATATCAAGACAGGAGCCAAGAGTGGTAGGAGAGTATTCATGTGGAACAAAATCCCATCATAGGCATATGCCAATATAGGAGGCTATGCAAAGAGTCAATACGAAGTTGTACCAAGGATGTTTAGGAGTTCAAATGAGCTCCCAAGAAGTGGACCATGTTGATCAGAGCAGGGAATAAGGGTTCTGCTTGCCTAGGTGCTAAGGCTAGCAGAACCCATAAGACAGCCACCTAAGCAGATTATGAATTTAATTAACTATTTCCTAAAAAAACAAACTTATGGAAAATTAAAAATTCCTAAGTTAACTTATGATTTAATCTTGACCCTTTATCGCAATTTAATATTAGCCGTTGGAAGTGAGATTAAGGTTGAGATCAAAATTATAAGAGGAGATAGAGCGAGTGAGTGGCAAGTCAGTTGAGCACAAGCAGGTGTGAGAGATCAATGAAGGAAGAGCGAGGATTTCAGCAGATTACAAGACTCAACATCTAAGCAAAAGAAATCTAGTGAGGGTCGAGCTCTTACAACCCAGTGCAGTTTTCCATTCACACGTGCACTCACACGTGTGGACTGAACTATACAAGAGTTTCATAGATCCAGTGTACAGGAAGGGGAATCAATTTGGTTAGAGGGTGATCGAGTGTTTTCTTGTGATAAAGGGGAAACTTCTCCCTTGTTGTAATTCTCAAAAGAAAATCCTTTGTTGAAGAAAAATAATAAAACACAACGTCGCAGGTTTTCCCTGGAGTTGGGGTTTCTTGGGCATATCTTGTGTTCAATGGTTGATGTGTTTGTTTTCTGATTTATATTTTGTTGTGCATGATAAGTTAAAAAACTCAATGTATTTGCAATTTAAGTTTCCATTGCAGCAGTTGTTTGTATTTCTGGTTTTTTATACTTAGAAAATTGTAAATCAGTTGTTGGGTTTTAAGGAAATCTAACATGGTATCAGAGCAAGTTTTTTATTAAAGACCAATCACAAATTTTTTCTTCAAGAGCAAATTCTAAGATTCAAAGGAAGCAAGTTTATTAAATCGATTTGACCGTTAGGGTTTATGGGCAATGCGCATTGTTTCCAATAGTGTGATTTGTATTCAACAATTCAATTTGTCAGTATGGCATATCAAGGTCTTAAATTTGATGATGGATTAGACGGTGTGTCCAACTTATGTTTGTGGCGTGAACAGATAGCAGTGGTGTTGGAGGAACAAGGGGTTTGGCATTTTGTCAATAATGCCCCAGCTGCACATTGACCCTCAGTAGTTGGCTTAGCATAATAAGATGGATGCCAAGGAAAGAAGGATCATCTTGGAAGGAATCAAATACTGCATAATCCCTCACCTAACTAGGAAGAAGGCCAAAGACATGTGGACAACTATCTTTGATCCTTATCAGGGTTCGAGCGAGGCCAGAAAATTGGTGTTGAAGGATAACCTCAGGAGTATTAAAATGTCCAAGTCAAATTCAGTAGCGTCTTATCTCACCAAGATTTCCAAAGTGAAGGAAGGGTTGGTTGGTCTAGGTGAGACAGTTCTAGATAGGGATTTGGTAAGTTTTTCCTTATTGTGTTTCACCAAATCGTGGCAAGCCTTCACAGGCGGGACATGCGCCCAAGAAAAGTTTCCAGTTTGGGAGCGTTTATGGGGTGATTGTGTCTAAGACAAGATTTACAAACAAGCTCAGGTTGGATCTCATGTTAAAACCGAGGAAGAAGAAGAAAATTTCGTTCTAGCCAATAAAGGGACCAAGTCCAAGGGTAAAAAGAGTTTTGGTGGTAGTGAGTTGGGTTCTAAGGGTGAGAAGAAGAAAAAGGATCTTAACAAGATCAAATGTTTTACATGCCACCAATTAGAGCATTATGCTATTAAATGTCCTAATAGGAAGAAAGGGGCCATGAACAACCAAGTAGCAGCCTCTATAGAGATTTATGAGTTTTCTTCTCATTTCGAGGAGTTTTCACTCATTGCCTATATGGCAAGTTTAGTGGCTACTAGTTTATGGTATGTGGACAGTGGTGCGTCTTGTCATATGACTAGAAACAAGAAGTATTTCAACATATTGTCAGAGAAGGACATGTAGTTCGACGTTGAGATGGGAGACTATGGGAAGTATTGGGCTGAGGGCACTAGTGCAGTTCATTTTGAAATGGAGTTGGGGAACCCTTTGCATCTAAGAGATAGTTTTTATGTATCGGGGCTCAAGAAGAACCTCGTGTAGAAATTAATGTGTAAATTCTAAACTACTCATGAAATTTTCTAAATGACAAGACTAGAAGTTACTCTACTGATCTGCGGAAGAAAATTCACGACCAAGAACACAAATCATTAACATGCATCAAGATTCAACACACATATACATAGATTTATCTAGGGGAAAGCAATTGCTCAAAACCCCTCACTATATGTATTGCATATACATAGATTTCTCTAGGGGAAAGCAATTGCTCAAAACCCCTCACTATATGTATTGCATATACATAGATTTCTCTAGGGGAAAGCAATTGCTCAAAATCCCTTACTATATGTATTGCATTAATCAAAGAATCTGGATGAATACAATATGCTTTGCTCAAGCTTGAGCTCAACTTGCACATGTATCTTTTATCCTCTGTCTAGCTGACTGACTTTGGTAAATACCTAACCAATTTTTCAAGCCTCCAAGCTTCTATTTCCTTGCCTTGTTCCCTTGGGAAATTGCCCTTATTATTTAGGAATTTCACACCAAGGAATTGTGCAATTACCGTAGGTCAATTATTTGATTGCCTGCACCACTTGTACAACTTGAAATGGTTTACAACTGATAGTGCACTGTCATTGAACTCCAATGTCAACTAAGTAACTCAATTTTTTTGCATGCAACAATTATTTTGAGTCAATTGGTCAGTGAACTGGATGATCACTAAGTGTGAAAAAAGTTACACACTCACAACTTGACCTCCACTCATTCTTTTGACATTGGGAACTAGTTAAATTGACAATAACTCAAATTAACTTAAATAGATGGCTACAAATTAGCAATCAGTCATGTAGAACTGAATTTGAGTGTCTCCAATTCGAATTTATTGAGTTAACTAAGTGACCAAAGCCATGTCACCTTAGTTAACTACTTCCAAGTATTTTGCTAAAATTGGAATTTGAATTTTAATCTAGTTTGATGAAGGCAAAGTCAAAACTAGATTTTCTTGTTGCATTTTCAACACTCCCTCTCAGCAAGAAAGGAATTTCAGAAACCCCAATCCTGCTTCTATGGAACTCGAATTTTCCTCTTGACAAGGCTTTTGTCAAAAATATTTGCATCTTTTTCCTCCGTTGGAATGTACTGCAACAACATAATCTGCCTTTGCACACAATATTGTAGATGGTGATACCAGATATCAATATGCTTGGATCGATTATGAAATATTGGATTCTCAGATAATTTGATACAACTCTAATTGTCACAATAAATCACTGTAGGATCCATCTTCTGACAAAATAACCCAACAAGAATCTTTCTCATCCAAATAGCCTAACATGTTGTTTGACTTGCATCCATGTACTCTGCTTTTGCTTAGTTAAGTGCCACATATCTCTACTTCCGTTGTACCAAGAAGTTGTTGCTGACCCAACACTAAAAATTCCTCCTAAAATGTTCTTCTTGTCTGATGGACTCCCTGCCCAATCTGCATTTGTGAAGTCTTGCAGCTTCACTCCCTTTGTCCGTATGTACCAAAGACCAAATTGAGTAGTGTTTCTGAGGTATCTCAACAGTTTTTTTGTTGCCTTCCAATATAGTTTGGTTGGCTTAACCATTGCTTGACTAAGTTGGTTCACTGAATAACACATATCCGGTCGTGTGTTCACCAAATACATGAGTGAACCCACAAGCTGCTTGTAAATGGTAGCCTCCACTACTTCACTTGAAGTAGCATCCTCTTTCCTCCAATTCTTGCTAGAGGGGTCTCCATGGGTTTGCTACTCTCCATGCAAAATTTCTTCAATATCTCGTTGGCATACTTGCCTTCAGAAACAAACAGTTCTTCGTAATTTTGCCATACTTCCAAATTGAGAAAATAATGCATGAGTCCCATGTCCTTCATCTCAAACTCTCTTGCAAGGTCCTCCTTGCAAGATTTGATCAATTATTCATCCCCAGTAAGGATCAAGTCATCGACATATAAAACAATAATCAATAATTTACCTTCTACCACAATGTGATAAAGGTTTGCATTTGCTTCACTTTTGGTGAAGCCCAAACCGGTGAGATAGTTATTGATCCTGGTATACCAAGCACGGGGTGCTTGCTTGAGTCCATTCAAAGCTCGCTTGAGTCTGCACATATGCAACTCTCTGTTGAAAGTCTCAAACCCATTTGGTTGCTCAATATACACCTCCTCCTCAATAACTCCATTGAGGAATGTTGTCTTCACATCCATCTGGTGGATCTTCCACCCCATTTACGCTAGCAATGCTAGAATTGACCTGAAGGATAAGTACCTTACTACTGGAGAAAAGGTCTTCTCATAGTCAATTCCCTCCACCTGGGAGAACCCCTTGGCCACAAATTTGGCCTTGTGTTTCTTTATGCTCCCATCTGCTACATGTTTTACCTTGTAAAGTCATCTCGAACCAACCATTGATTTATCTATTGGACTTGGGACCACTTCCCAAACATTGTTTCTAACAATGGACTCATATTTCTCTACCATAGCATCAACCCATACTGGTTGCTCTACGACTTCCTCGAATGAGGATGGCTATGTCTCTACCATCTCACTCATCAGAGCCATATAACCATTGTACTGATCTGGTGACCTCCTCTATCTGCATTGTGATGTGGGTGCTCCCACATTCTATCTAGCATCCTGCAATAATCTTTCAACTTCCTTGGTTCGCTTGCTTCCTTCTTTGGATGTTGTTAGGATCCTATAATTTATAGGATCTCAAGGTGATTGAGTATTTCATAGTTTGCAGATTTCAAATTGTTCATAGATTTCAATATTCAATTGATTTCACAAAAAAAAGAAGAGAAAATAAAAGAAATGAAAAGAGGGTATCTAAAAATAAGAAGAAAAAGAGAACCCCAAATGTTGTTCAAATCATACATTCTAAGCATGGTTGGACAAATTTCAATTTCTGTTAATAGGATAGAAAATAAAGATCTGCCAAACAATTTAATCTTGGCAAATCAATAGTTAGGTAGAAATAAATTTGGTTCAACTGTTTAATCTAGACCAATGGGAGAAATAAGTGATAGAGTAGGTTAGAATTAAAGAAAAAAAAGAAGAAAAGAGAAAGGGTCTGCAAATCCAAATGCACTCTGCAAATACAAAAAGGAAAAAATGTTAGATTAGAAGAATAAAGGGTAGGTAGAATTGAAAAAAAAACACTACAAATACAAAAAGGAAAAAATGTTAGATTAGAAGAATAAAGGGTAGGTAGAATTGAAAAAAAATTTCAAAGGGAAAAAAGACATGAAACATTCTTTTAAAAGGTGGAAGACATATCTCAATGTTTTTCCTAATGTCGGGAAAAGAAATAAAAAAGGGAAGGGGTCTTATATTATTTTCTCTAACCTTATTCTATACCCCTACATCCTTATAGTCCGCCCCCTATTTATTTCCCTACCCCACCACTCATTTAACCGTCACATCCCGTATTACCCATTCCCCATCTCTCTCCAAATCCTCGCTCATCCCATATGATCTGACATCCTGTATGATTTTCTGACCCCCCCCCTTCACCCTCTGAAAGTTAATCCGGGGGGGGGGTCCAAAATCAGTGGTTTTAAACCACTAACATGTCACGCTCTCAAGATTTCGCACCCCCCCTCTCATACCGCTTACCACTCCCAGGGCCCCCCGAAAAGTGGTTCCCGCGTTCTATAAACCACTTCCCCCGTTCTAGCTGTTTAACACTCTCGTCACCTCACGACGCCATTCTTTCCCATTTGCCTATCACCTTTGTTCCTGCCGTTGTGCATTCAATTGACTGGACCGTTAGCCAACAAACCCACGCCAAGTCAGGCCAATCCAACGAGAACACCCCAAAGCCATAAAAGCACCATTTCACGCCATTTCGAAATTTTAACTTGCTATCTCTACTACCAGGTGCAATTCAGAATTTATCCAAGGATACACAAAAAGAACAACAAGCACACTCATACAACAATACAGTTGCAGAAGGATCTATTTTTCTACAATGGTCACACATTCCCTTTCTCGAATCCCGCTTCTAGTTTATTCCTTTTCTTTCTCCCTCTTTGAAATTCCCATTTCTTCTCATCCTTTTCTGTTGTAAGCCACTGCAAATTCAACACAGTTCAGTTTTCAAAAGTTTTTACAGAAGACAGTTATGGAACTCAAGAAGAAAGAACAAGAGGTATTTAATCCAATGGTGCACCCACCCTTGGATTTGGATCACATACCACTTGTAGGCAGGGATTTTAAGATACATGAAACACTCTCATAGTTCAATTTATTTGACATATATTGCTGGTGGTACGATAAATTTGTGGATGACATAGGCCTCTGGGACACTAATTTACCTTTCTATATCTTCCCTAAAACCCATAATTGCCCAAAATTGATCAGGAAATGCCAATCATGCTACAATCCATAGCAAAGGGCAGTGATGGCCCCAACAAGACATATATTGTTTACCATTGATGCCAAGTCCATTATGCAGATGATGCAAGCTCTTGTTATTGAAGGAACTACTCCCTTTTCCCATGAGATTCTCACTGAAATGTATCAGAAACTAGATTTTTCTAAGAGAGCTAAAACCTTAGAACTCTTCATGACTAAGCAAACACCTCTGCCAAACAAGAATCCTCCTTATTCCTCCTCTGTTTTCCCTGACAAAACTAGACACATTGTCACTGTTCTTTCTTATTTACTAGGCTATTATTCAGATCAGTGGCTTGATGAAGCTATCATAGGTTTTCTATATATTTTATCAACAGAATCCAAGCCCTCTGTCCTTTTCAATTTCAGTCAATTTCTAGCAGATGCCATCCATGCATAGTTTGTCAATTTCTTCACAGAGGAAGTCTTCCAATACTCCTCAAGTTTGGTATATATGTTTGTTTATTTTCAGACAGACAGGTTCTAGTTTTCAATGAGCAAGTTGAATGAGGAAGGTGAACCCCAATCTATTATTTTCTCTACAATATTAGCGATGAAGGACCAAAAAGACTTCAACTACAAAACATTTGTAGAAATGTTTCTTCACCCAGCAATGAGCCTCCTCAGTGGGACTACAGAACCCAGAATCAATGAAGAAATTAGAAGGATTATGCAGTTGACAGACCAAGATAGAATAGGTGATTGGTACTTGTACCAAAATTACACTGAATTAAGAGTATATGGCTGTGAGTTGGCCCCTTATAAGCTACCAAAGTTCCTCCCCATGAGGATCTTTACGCTTGAATACGTCAGACAAATTCTCAATGTAGATGAAGTGCATTTTGTAGCAGCGAAGAAAAAGTCACAATTTAGGATCAAATCCCATATTGGTCCTTTCATTTGCAACAATAGAGCAGTAGAGGAGGAGGCAGATAATAGATTGAAGGAAATGAAATTCACCCACAGTTTTACATGGTCCTATGACCCATGGGGCATCATCTCCAAGAAAAGGGTGGAGAACAAGTCAACAACCTATATTCACACTCAAAGGCCTAAAATTGAAAAATACATGAACTAGATTGAGTGGATGCCTGACACATTACAAGAGGCTGAGGAACAAGTGATTTCTTCTTCTAGTGCACAGACTCCAAGACAACAGGAAAGGCAGACTACTGAAGACAGAACAGAAAAGGGAAAAGAACAAGAACAAGGAATAACAGGGAAAAGGCCTAGAGAAGATCAGTCACCAGGGGCTGATACTTCTATGAAGGAATTCCAGCTGAAATACAGGAAAAATCCCAAAAAACACATGGACATAGGCAAGGAATCACTGCAGCAAATAGTCATCAATATCATTGATAGCCTGGATTCATCTCCAACTGGAGGGAAATATTTTCTTGCCACTCCAATTTCAGAAAGACAACAGTCTCTTCAAGTTTCTTCATCTACAAATGTGACTGGATAAAAAGAGGAAACTATCTTTGACACTTTCAGGGAAATTAAAATCAGGAATGAGATGTTGAGAAAGAGTACTTATGCTCAATTTTGGAAACAGAGTGCAACTTCTCAAGGCGGACTTTCTCTGCCTTTGATTCAGAAGAGGGCAAGATGCACATGGAATTTTTTGAAGCACAGATAACAGAACCCAAAATTATAGCAGATTACAAGCAAACTTCTTTTGAGTTTGATACCATAAGTGTTCATCCAATTGATCAGCTAGAAATGCACAAACAAACAGGTGAAATGATTTCATCTACTCTCACCAATACTTCTATGAACTTGTTTAAAATGCAGGTGGCTTTGTCAAATGCTCAATCTTAGTTAAATATGGAAAGGATTTCATCACAATCAAAGGACAACCGAATTAAGTCTTTAGAAGACTTAGTAGTGAGGATTGGGTATGATCTCTCAGATGTAAAAGCAGCAGAAGAAATAATAAAGAAAAAGGATATGGATATAGCAGCTTTGAAGAAGCAACTCAAGATGCCTGCAACACATGATCCCTTGACCAAGGAGATAGAAGAAATAGAGAGCCAAAAGGTTGTTATGCTGAAGTTAATAATGGAGCAGTGTCTCCAAATCAAAAAAATGGAAGCATAGATGGAGAAGTTGGTGCAAAAAAAAAGAAAAGGCAGCATAGATGGCTAGCACAACAATGGAGGCCCTTCCTCTAACAACTCTTCCTTTAGCCACTCCAGCAACTGCTGCTACAGGGACAGGGAGTAGTACAGAACAACTAGCCAGATCTATGGAAGGCATAAATCTTCAGACTGAAGAGATTAAAAGGCTGGAAACTCAAGTTAATGTGTTGTAGGATCAAATCAAAAGGGTCGAAGGTAATCATTTGGTGGAGATGCAAATTGAAAAGACTTTGATTGAAAAGCTACAAAAATCAGAGAAAGAATCATCTATCTTGAGCACTCTAGGAAGAGTGAAGGAGATTATTTGGAATAATATCATCAATGGTATCAATGAAATTTGGCCCAACATCCAAATTATCTTTGAACAGAAAGAATTAGTTGAAAAGGCTAGAGAAGCTATTTCAGCTACTAATGAAGAGCTGGGAGACATGCCAGCAACAGCTAATAGGATAATCAAATTTTTAAATTCAAGAAACAGGTATGAGCTGGAAGAGTTGGGAGTAGAAGAGATGACAGAGACTATACTTCAAGTGAAGAAGGTGCTGACTAAGAAGAGCTTGAATGTGAATCTAGAAGAAAAATGTCAAAATTTGGAGCTAACAGTGAACGGGTTCTTCAACAGGATTGAGCCTTTAAACCAGAAAGGTCTCCCTTCTTTGTTTGTCATCAATGAAAAACTCATGGCCAGAGAGGATTATGTCAAGAAACTCCAGGGCATAGCCACATATGCAGCAAATCTTTCCAATATCAAAGGCATCATAACAGGAAAAGCATTTCTAGAAGCTATCAACAATCAAATCTACATCGAGCATGAACTGAATCACATGTTTGTAGTCAAACCGACTTTTGCTAAATATATTAAAGCTGATGAAATATACAAGAGGTTAATAAAGATCAAGATTCCAAATGAGGAAACATGGAGTGATCTGTGTGATTATCAAGAAGAACGAGACAAGGATGATTGAAGTGACAATGTAGATCTAAGTCAACACCATCCATGTTAGCAAAGCCACTACAGGGAAATTTATTTCTCAGCAACAACATCCCTAAGAAAGAGGACCAGATGTCCTAGTTTTCTCATCATGGCCACTTCGTGGTTAGATTAGTCATTTTTCCTTGCATTGTAATTGATAACAGATTGCCAAGTGTATAAGGCAAATCATTGTAGGTTTTTTTTAAATAATTCATGCATTGGAAGTATTAGGGGTTGGACCTGTTAGCCCCTGAGGTAGAGGGCTGCTATTTTTATCATAAATGTCCCCTATTTTAGCTCCGACAGCCACATCTCCTCTTTCTCCACTTTGGTCATAAGCCATGTTAGCCCTGAAGTGCTGATCCAAATGGATCCAAGAACTCTCTAAGCCTTTAAAAATCGTTTAAAAGATCAAAATAATCGCAAGAGAAAACCCACCAAAAGGCAGAAAAACACTATCGGGAAACGAAAACATAGAGACAACAGTGAAAAAACAGATTAATGGAGGCTTGAACAATGAATGCACAACAGTCGTCAGATCTGGCCGATCAACGATCCAAATTTGATCGACAAATCACAATCGGTCGACACAACATAGCACTCACCAAATGGCCAAGGGTTATCGCGATATGCAATTGCGATCAATTGCATCGTGATATCACAATCAGAAAATACAACGGAGCGGGGCCTATACACATATATATGCGCGATATGGTCAACCGGACCCGATAGCATTATGAACCATATTATATATATATTGAAGTCCGGAAAATGCCTATTTCCTTTGTATCTGCGTATTTCGTTTATTAAACGAAATATAAAGGATGAAGTGCCGATACGACATTACGAACCCGAAAGGGTTTATTAATGCTATTGAACACCATTTCAAGTCCGATAAAGCGAGATTTTCACATTTTAATGTATTTTCCAATATAAATGGAAATCACAAAACAAGCAGGATTTCGAAGAGCCAAAGGCGATAAGTGGTTTGGGTCGGGTTCTGCCCGATCCCATACAAGCCGACCACGTGTCCAGGCTGAGGAGAGAGAAAACCACCTCATCGGGCAGTTAACTCCTGTACGAAAGAGCCACCCAAAATGGATCGCAACCGTTGGATCTAGATCTCCCAGATCAACGATGGAGATGTGATATCGCTACAAAGGCAGACCCGATAGGAAAATAGACCATATTTAAGGACTTTTGAAGTCTGGAATGAACCGAGTTTTGGCGGAATTTCACAGTATTGCAGCATTTATCTGTGTAAAACATAAAAACAATCGTTTTTTGGTATTCGAAAGGATTCCAAAGGCCCGAAGACCCATTCTGTTACAGGACAGATGGCCGAAAGGGGAAAATCCACAACATGATACGACCGAACCAATAGAAGGGATCATGGAGCACTGTTGGCACGAGCGAGCTACCTGACAGCGCGGCAAAATTACCATAATTTGGTTACCGTGTTGTTAGAGAAAGAGACCTCTGGCTCATGTCTATCTAATCATGCCATCAAGCAGTTAGAAGCCAAAGGGGATAAATCAAGACACCTCAAGCCTCAGAGAGCCTGAGAGCATTGTAAAAAGCCTATAAATGGTAGAAAGTTAAAGGTATCAAGGGTTCAACTTTTGGAGACTGTGGAGACTCTGTTCCTCTCATCATCTCATCTTCATTCCAGTAATATAAGCTTCTTTTGTTGTTACATGTTCAATTGCCATCTTCTCCTATGTTCTAAGCTTGCACTTGAATAGGTTATTCATGTGTTCTTCTGTGTCTAATGCCAAATAACTATCATCTTATCTCTGCATTGATAAATTAGATTTTCAAGCTTCATTTAATTTATGTAGCTAGCCATTCATATATGTTTATGTATGCATCTACTGGTACATTCATTATTCTCCATCTATCCATTCAATCTATAAACTATTGAGCATTAGTGGTCTTAAGCCTTGTCAAGCTGAGGGTGTTCATGCATGTCTGGAGTGAAAATAGAGTTGAAACAATCATCTGACTTGATCCAAACCTTAATGCATTCCAATAGTTCAGAGAACAACATTGAATATTTATATGTTACCAGGCATCTCTGAGCTACAACCTAGGAGAGCTTCCTGGAGTGCTAACATAATTGGTGCCATTGTCAGGAAGAGGAGACTGATGCTCAACTTCCCTAGGAGATGACACAGATCCAGCTTTGATGATAGACAAAGTCTGGACACTTTTTCGGTTGTAATCATCTATCTGGCGACTCTACTGGGGACGAACCTCTTGGCGACTCCACTTCATAGTTCTGGCTCAGTTTGTGAGGCATACTCGGAGAAATACTCAGAAGCCACAAGTTGACCCAGTATCTGACCCTAATAAAATCATCAAAGCAAGAAAGGCATTGCAGAAAGGAGCATCAGGTTCAGGTAGATCTAAACAATATTCTATATCTCTCCAAGAAAATCCTGTAATAGAGCAAATACATGTTGAGAGTATAACATGTAATACTAGCAGTGAAGAAAAAATCTAAGAGATTCATAAAGATCCTTATTTTTTGGGTTCTCCTTTCATTGTAAGCCCAAAGGAAGCCTCTCCTCCTATCCCTCATACTCCTTTAGTCTTATCAGTGACTCCTCAACCCTTTGCCATTCAGACTTCCAGTACTCTTGTAGCCACCACAGCTATGGCAGGACCACAAGCACCTACCAAAATTGAAAGAATCATAGCTACTAGGTATGGACCTCTAGTACTGCCCACTTCTTTGAATGCCATGCCTAGTAGAGAATGTTGGAAATAATACTGAGAGGAGGGGTGAATCAGTATTATCAAGTCAAATATTCATTTTTCAAAATCAAATGATATACGCTACTTCAGTTAATTAAACCCGCGTATATACGCAACTTTGCAGAAGGAAACCAGCGTATACAAGGCAAACTTTTAATTTACTTTATCTTTCTGATGTTGATTGCTAATCTGTGCTTTCATAATCAATTAACCAGTAACCAGAAACAGTAAAACAGAGCGGAAATACAATCGCACGCAAGAACACATGATAAAAGGTGGAAACCCAATGTGGGTGAAAACCACCTGCTGCAATTCGTCTCTATCTTTCTTTAATTAGAAGCTTCCTTTTACAATGTACTAGTGCAATCCTTTACTAGTACATAGCCTACAACCTGCAAAGAGCTACAACCCTCTCTCGTTTTCCAGCTTCTCCTGGAAGGGAGCTACAACCCCTTTAGCTCTTGTACTAGCCAAGATACTAGTACGTAGGTGCTGGCCTACTGAAGGCTACAACCTTCTCTTTCTTCCAGGGACCACGTTTCATAAATTTTCAGACTAGATCCACAAATAACATCAATCATCAACCAATCACCTTTTCACCAATCAAAACTAAATTAAAATAAACACTTCTCTGACGACTGTACCCAGATCACAGTAACAGTAACCACACACCAAATCTGAACCCAGAACATTGCAGCAATAAACAGTAGCAGCTAGATCACAACTCAAAAGATATACGCTACTTCAATAACCTAAAACCTGCGTGCAGACGCTTCTGCGTATGGAGCAACCTGCGTATACGCTGTTTTCATTCACTGAACTGAAGTGTATACGTGCCTTCGCTTCACTGAACCTGCATACAGATCTATAAAGGATAATTCGCTCTTTCAGATATTCAAACACTAATTAACCCAGATTATCAGATCTGTAGATCAAGCAAGCGCCACATATAATAGATCAAAATTATACAAAGATACTATCATTCAAGCTTAAAGATTATGATCCATCAATAGAACTTATCCTTCTCTTTTGCGCTCAGGTTCCTCCTTCATTCAGATCCAGATCTGCATCATAACCGAATTACCAATATTCCAGATCTAGCACTTTATCAAATATTCAATAATAATTCAGATGATCCTTTGCCAAATGATCTCCTTTCTCTTTTATAGACTTATGCCTTCCACAATACCACGATCCAAAACCATAATAAACCAATACCACAGACCCAATACTTGGGGTCAACACTTCTGACGAGGTACCATGGTCCAAAACCATAGGTTCAAATACCAAGGACTAACTACTACGGACCAAAGGTAAGTTCTCCAACATATACGCGCTTTTCCTTGCATGAAAGTGTGTGTATAGGCATACGCGCCTTTGAAACGTCTAACCCGCGTGTATACGCATCTTCGTCTAGATGAACATGTGTATATGTCTTTTTCTTCATTCTGAAAGCCTGAACTGAGATCTGTTACCAAAGAGAGTTTCCATCAAGGACAACACCTTTGCCATAGCTCCAAACTTGTGCCATAATGCCAACAATTTCCCCCTTTGGACTTGATGGCAACCCAAAATCCTCGTCATTCTCCCCCTTTGTCATCAAGGGCAAAGGGTTGTGCTCCCCCTAAGTACATGCTGAAATTTCTGCCCTGCTGTGCTGACCATGCTCCCCCTGACTGTAGGCAAGATCTGTAAAAGATGTTCTTCAAGAAGAACCATGACTTAAGCATCATAAAAGACCTTCCTATCAAAAGACTCAATACATACATTCATCACCCAACCAAGTGGGGATACATCAGAAATTTACATATGACAACCAAGATCATTACATGTTCATCCCAGGCATAGTGGGGAAACCAAAATATGTCGTTACATGACCTTGACACCATAAAAGAGATACCACAAAAGAGATACATGACATAGAGACGAAATATCTAGAACAAGACTTATGAAAGTCACCAATAACTGATAGCAGCAGCATCTGTCCATCATCATTCAGATCAGCAACCAAGATTTCCTTCTGTTCTCCCTCTGCCTCTGTTCCACCTGAAATCAACAACAGTTGTGATCTAGAACCAAAAGCTTCTAAGATAATGCCAACAATGCATTATTAGAAGATTATCTGCTCCCCCTGAACCTATGCCAGATGGTCTCAGTCAGACCCATATCAGAATAACTTCAACCAGAGCCTGTCCCTACTGATATCCATCAAACCTCCATATACGTGACTGTCTCTGCACAAACCGGCGTATGTACGCGGATACTCCTCATGAAACTCGCATACACCCATTTTCCTCTGAAACAAACAAGTTTTAACAGCAAGATGATGCATCAACTACTCCCAGCTTCTGCCTGAGGTATTCAAATGTCTCCCTGGGCAGTGGTTTGGTGAGAATATCAGCAACTTGTTCCTTAGAAGGAACATACTCCAATTTGACCTTTTGTTCCAACACTTGTTCCCGAAGAAAGTGATACTTGATCGGTATGTGCTTGGTCTTTGAATGCATGACTGGGTTCTTTGAAATGCTTATTGCACTTGTATTATCACATAAGATGGAGATAGGTGGTGTACAAGTGATTTGAAAGTCCTGCAAGGTTTGCATCATCCAAAGAAGTTGAGTGCAACAAGATGCAGCAGCCACATATTCCACTTCAGCGGTAGATAAAGCAATCGAACTCTGCTTCTTGCTGAAACAAGATACTAATCTAGAACCCATAAAGAATGCACCACCACTTGTGCTCTTCCTGTCATCCACGCTTCCGGCCCAATCTGCATCTGTATAAGCATGAAGTGTGAGATCTGTATCTCTAGGATACCATAAGCCATAGTTTTGAGTTCCTTGAAGGTACTTGAAGATTCTCTTCACTGCCTGAAGATGAGTTTCCTTTGGATTTGCCTGAAATCTCCCAATTATTCCCACTGCATGCATGATGTGTGGTCGGGTACCTATCAAATAAAGTAGACTTCCAATCATAGATCTGTAGGTTGGTTGATGCACTGCTGCTGATTCATCATTTGCACTGACGCTGCATCCTATGGCGATGGGGGTACATACTGGTTTTGCATTTTCCATGCCATATTTCTTCAAAATCTGCTTGAGATACTTGGTTTGAGACAAGAAGATCCCGCCTTCATTTTGTTGGATTTGCAATCCAAGGAAATATGTCAGTTCTCCAAGCAAAGACATTTCAAATTCTTTCTGCATCGCCAAGGCAAAGCTTTGACTCATAGCTTCTTCATTGCTGCCAAAGATAATATCATCTACATACACAACAAGTATTAGCAATTTGTCATTTTCAATTTTTATATAAAGATTGCTATCTGCTGATCCCTTTGAAAAATCTTGTTGATGAAGTTATTTGTCCAAATGGTAGTACCAAGCCCTTGGAGCCTGTTTAAGACCATAGAGAGCCTTTTTTAGTCTGCATACAAGATTTGGATCATTCCCAAGGATGAAACCATCTGGTTGCTCAATGTACACTTCTTCTTCTAAGTCTCCATTCAGAAAGGCTGATTTCACGTCCATTTGATATACTTTGAACTTCTGAAAGCTTGAGAGAGCAAGGAACATTCGAATGGCCTCAAATCTAGCAACAGGAGAAAAAGTTTCTTCAAAGTCTATTCCTTCTTGTTGAGCATACCCTTTACAAACAAGTCTGGCCTTGTTTTTAGTTACTTCTCTATTTTCATTCAACTTATTTTTGAAGATCCATTTTTTCCCTATGACATTCTTATCTTTTGGTCTAGGAACCAACTCCCAAGTGTTGTTCTTCTCGATCTACTCAAGTTCTTCATCCATTGCCTTGACCCAGCATTCATCTTTGTGTGCCTCTCTTACATTTTGTGGTTCAATGGAGGAGAGCAATGCCAAATAGCTTGAGGCTTCTGCAATTGTTCTTCTTGTTTGTACACCTGCCTCTTTCTGCCCCAAAATCTGAGATTCTAGATGATTCTTCTGAACGTACCTGGATGGAGTCTTCTCTTCTATCCTTATTTGTTCCTCTAGTGCCTCTTGAGGTTCTTCTTCATCATCAGTCTGATTTGGAGAGCAGTCTTCATCCTTTTCGATATTTTCATAATTTACTTGCCTACGAATGTATCATTTTTCATCAACCACTACATCAATGTTGTCAACGATTCTTCCAAGTATTTTATTGTAACACTTATATGCTTTGTTGTGGGGAGAATAACCAAGGAGAATGCCTTCATCTGCTCTAGGTTCAAGTTTACCAAGTTGTTCATCATTATTCTTAATATAGCATTTGCTTCCAAAAATTTTGAAATGCTTTACCGAAGGAGTCTCACCATACCAGAGCTCATGAGGAGTTTGAGTGTTGTTCACTCGGACATTTGTTTTGTTGAGAATAACAACCGCAGCAAATGCAGCTTCTCCCCAGAAGGTTGCAGGAGTTCCAGACTCATCAAGCATATCATGAGCCATTTGTTGGACCGTTCTATTCATCCTTTCCACCACTCCATTTTGCTGAGGAGTCCTAGCTGTAGAGAATTCCCTTGTTATTCCATGTTCTTCATAGAAATTGAAAAATTAATTTGAGGTAAACTCCCCACCTCTGTTGGATCTGAGGCACTTAATTTTGTGATCTGATTCGTTTTCAGCCAAGGCTTTGAAGGATTTGAATTTTTCGAATGCTTTGTCTTTGTGATTCATAAGTCCTAACCAAACCATCCTGGAGAAGTCATCAATGAATAATATAAAGTATTCTTCTCCTCAAGGTGACCTTGTCCTAAATGGACCACATACATCTGTATGGACTAGCTCAAGAGGCCTGCTGGCTGATCCTTCCTTCTCAGGGAAGTTGGTTCTGTTTTTCTTACCAAACTAACATGATTTGCATATGGTGTTGTCTGGAATTTTGATATCTGGAAGACCACGAATTGCCTGGTATTTGCATGCTTTCCTTATTTGTGAAAAGCTTAGATGCCCCAACTTCCAGTGCCATAACCAGTGTTCATCATCCTTGCTCAAATAGAATTGTTGTTGTCCTTCTTCAAATATTTATAAGTTATTTGGAGTTCTTCTGCCTTTGATCATTGTTTTTCTTGTATTAAGATCACGAACGCTACATCTATTTGATCGAAATATTACCTCGGTTCCTTGATCGCACATCTGACTGACACTCAGAAGATTATGCTTCAAGCCATCAACATACAAAACATTTCATGCTTTGACCTTTTCTTTCAACTGGGCAGTGCCTTTTCCTTTTATGACTGCAGGGGTATCATTTCCAAAAGAAACTTTCTTTCCCTTTTCTAAAACATTATATGATTCAAGTTTTTCTTTATCACCTGTCATATGCTTCGAACATCCGCTGTCTACTTACCATTGATTTTCTTGTCATTCTGCATATAAAGCTATCCCACATCTTTCTCGTTGCGGTTCTTTCATTTTCCATGTTCTGGCACTTGAGGTTTGTTCCTTCTGAGTTGTCTTCCAAAACCTGCTCCTGCATTTAGAATCTTCATGACTGAAGTTATTACAAATAGAACATTCAATTTCATTTTCAAGGACCGAAAAGTTGCTATAGGTTCTTTTCGTGATTCCAGTCATACTTCTTTGTTTTTGAGCTTCTCTAGTCATGATTGTCTTATAGGCAACACATTGAGCTGCTTTGTGGCCAAAGTTATGGCAAGAGAAACATTGGCCATTGAAGAAACTCCTCCGATTATCAAATCTACCTGCCAAATGATTGTAGTTTCTATTGTCATCCATTCTTGAGGTAAATTGAGAAGATTTTACCTGTGGCTGGTTGTAGCTTCTGTTCATCCTTAAGGTGGATTGCCCCTGATTTACCTGGTAGTCTTTGTTTATTCTTGATGTAATTCGTCCCTGATTTACCTGGTGATCTCCATTGGGCTTTTGCTCATTCCTCCTTGCTGCATCGAGATAACTCTTTGAGGTGGATGCTTGAGATGCTTCTCCATTATACCCCAGACCAGTCTTGATTAGTGGAGAACGTTGTACATTGATAATCTCATCCAGAGTTTCAGATCCTTTAACAAATTTAAGATTAAGAGCCTTTGTTTTCTCAATTTCTTTTCTAAGGCCAACAATTTCACATTCTAACTTCTCAAGAAATTTTTCTTTTTCATCAAGTTGGAATTGCAGAGTATCAATGATCACATTCTTTTCTTCTAAACATGTTTTGAGTCTAGAAATCTCTTCATAAAAGCCATCCACATCTATAGCATCCATGTAATCATCATCTTCAAAGGCCATTAAAAGTTTACAGTTAATACCCCGTTCATCTTCATCACTATTTGAAAGACCATCACTATCTTCATGAGTGTAGTAACTTTTCTTAGTTACATTCTGTCTCTTGTTCCATCTAATAGGTTCCTTCCCTTTGTCAGTTTTATCCTTATGAGGACATTTGGCAACATAGTGACTGACTCTCCCACAAGAAAAGCATTTGAAAGGTAACTTACCTCGCAATCGTCCAGCACCCCGTTGAAGATTTCTAACAAAATTTGATTCTTCTTCTTCTTCTGGCACGTTTCCTGACTCATAGTACTCTCCTTTGCCTGAAGCCTTGAAGGCAGCTTCTCTCCTGTCTGATGGACCTCCTTTTCTCATTTCATAAACAGTTAGAATTCCATGCAGCTGTGACATTTTAAGTTTTTGTAGATTCTCTTTTTCTTCTATTGCATAAACTTTAGATTCAAACCTAGGGGACAAAGATCTTAGAACTTTTTCAACCACAACAACCTCTTTTATTTCTTCACCCAAGTTTTTCATACAATTAACAATCTCATCTACACGAAGTAAATAGTTAGCCACACTTTCATCATTGTACATTCTGAGATTTTCATACTGAATTCTGAGGGTTTGAAGTTTTGCTCATTTTACCTGATCATCTCCTTCATAGCTCAGTACAATCTTGTCCCATATTTCTTTTGCGGATTTAAACTGCATAACCTTGACAAATTCTGATTGAAATAGGCATCCTAATAGAGTATTGACCGCCTTTGCATTTGTTTCATATTTCTTCTTCTCAGTCGAATCTGTAAGAATTGCTGATGGAAAAGTATACCCTGTTTCTATGATATCCCAGACTTCTGTACCAAGAGATTGAAGATAGGCAGTAACTCTTGCCTTCCAATATACGAAGTTTGTCCCATCAAAAATCGGTGACCTGATTGATGCTTCCCTCTCGTAGTTGCTCATGATGAAAGATATTCCTTCAAGTGATCAAGCTTCTTCTGAAGGACCTGCTCTAATACCAATTGTTGGAAATAATACTGAGAGGGGGGGTGAATCAGTATTATCAAGTCAAATATTCATTTTTCAAAATCAAATGATATACGCTACTTCAATTAATTAAACCCGTGTATATACGCAACTTTGCAGAAGGAAACCAACATATACAAGGAAAACGTTTAATTTACTTTATCTTTCTGATGTCGATTGTTAATCTGTGCTTTCAGAATCAATTAACCAGTAACCAGAAACAATAAAACAGAGCAGAAAGACAATCACACACAAGAACACAAGATATAAGGTGGAAACCCAATGTGGGTGAAAACCACCTGTTGCAATTCGTCTCTATCTTTCTTTAATTAGAAACTTCCTTTTACAATGTACTGGTGCAGTCCTTTACCAGTACGCAGGCTACAACCTGCAGAGAGCTACAACCCTCTCTCGTTTTCCAACTTCTCCTGGAAGGGAGCTACAACCCCCTTAGCTCTTGTACTAGCCAAGATACTAGTACGTAGGTGCTGGCCTACTGAAGGCTACAACCTTCTCTTTCTTCCAGGAACCACGTTTCATAAATTTTCAGACTGAATCCACAAATAACATCAATCATCAGCCAATCACCTTTTCACCAATCAAAACTGAATCAAAATAAACACTTCTCTGACGACTGTACCCAGATCACAGTAACAGTAACCACACACCAAATCTGAACCCAGAACATTGCAGCAATAAACAGTAGCAGCTAGATCACAACTCAAAAGATATACGCTACTTCAATAACTTGAAACTTGCGTGCATACGCTTCTGCGTATGGAGCAACCTGCGTATACATTGTTTTCATTCACTGAACCAGCATGTATACGCTCCTTCGCTTCACTGAACCTGCGTACAGATCTATAAAGGATAATTCGCTCTTTCAGATATTCAAACACTAATTAACCCATATTATCAGATCTATAGATCAAGCAAGCGCCACATATAACAGATCAAAATTATACAAAGATACTATCATTCAAGCTTAAAGATTATGATCCATCAATAAAACTTATCCTTCTCTTTTGCACTCAGGTTCCTCCTTCATTCAGATCCAGATCTGCATCATAACCCAATTACCAGTATTCTAGATCTAGCACTTTATCAGATATTCAATAATAATTCAGATGATCCTTTGCCAAATGATCTCCTTCCTCTTTTATAGACTTAGGCCTTCCACAATACCACGGTCCAAAACCATAATAAACCAATACCACGGACCCAATACTTGGGGTCAACACTTCTGACGAGGTACCATGGTCCAAAACCATAGGTTCAAATACCAAGGACTAACTACCACGGACCAAAGGCAAGTTCTCCAACATATACGTGCTTTTCCTTGCATGAAAGTGCGTGTATATGCATACGCGCCTTTGAAACATCTAACCCACATGTATATGCGTCTTCGTCTAGATGAACCTGCGTATATGTCTTTTCCTTCATTCTGAAAGCCTGAACTGAGATCTGTTACCAAAGAGAGTTGCCATCAAGGACAACCCCTGTGCCATAGGTCCAAACCTGTGCCATAATGCCAATAGAGAATATCAGAAATATAGGCCTAAGTTCACTAGGACTGAAGGTGTTACAACTGAGGAACATCTTGATTCATTATATAGCTATGCTAATAACCTGGACATTAGTGAAGAAGATGTATGGATGAGAGTCTTTGTCCAAAGTCTAGATGGAGAGGCTAGAAAATGGTTCAGAGAACTGACCCCAAGGTCTATAGTAGATATTGAGGCTTTAGATGATGCATTCCTAAATCATTGGGGGGATAAGAAGGATCTACTCTACTACCACACCGAGTTTGGGAACTTAAAGAGGGAAAATGGTGAGTTGTTTTCTGATTTTAATAAGAGGTTTAACCGCATGTACAACAAGATACCAGCTGAAGTAAAACCCACCACTGCCTCTGCTAAACTCACCTATGCCAGTGCCTTTGATTCTAACTTCTGTCTATTGTTGAGGGAGAGACGATGTGCTACCTTGGCTGATATGTAGGACGCATCCTTGGAAGTAGAATCAAACATCATGGCTGCAAAGAAGCTCAAGGGAAATGTTGGTAGAAGGAGACAGAGGGGCGTGTCTTCATCATCTTCAAATCCCAAGATAGATAAAATGACTAAGATGATAGAGTCATTAGCCTCTGAAATCTCCAAATTAAAGGTTGAGCAGAACCCTCAGAAAGGAAGAGTTCCTAATACCTTTTCTCCTAGAAATCCAAATCCATATAGAAGAGCTAATGAGCAGTTGCAGATTCTACAAAGAAGCAAAGATACCAATGAAGTCCAAAGAGTAAAGACCCCTTTCCAAAATGTAGTCATGTAAGAAGAGCAGTTTGAAGAAGACGATGAGATCCATTCTCTGGAAGACAAAGGGAGTGCCTCCTTTTTTACCTCAACTGCCTATGAAAAGGCATTATTCGATAACCAAATCAACCAAGAGTTGGATGGAGAAGTTGTTCTATAAAATGAAGGTCAACAAAGATATAATCTGACGTCGAAGATGAACAATGCCAAGGAAAATCCTGTTCAGAGAGCTGTTGTCCCTACAATACAGCAAGCTAAAAAGCAAAAACGACCGACATTTGATCCCATCATCGTCAAAGCTCCAACTCACAAGGTAAGTGGCCTTGACAAGTCTCCTTCTACTTTTAGTTTTGAATCATAAATTTAGAAGCTAAGCATACCTATAACTCTGATCGAACTAGTGAAGAATGAGTCCATCAAGAGATCTATCCTTGAGGCCCTTTAGCCTAAAGCCATCCAAGCCTCCACTGACTATGTAAATCTGCAAGACAACAAATCAGTTATCGTTCTCAGCCCAATGATTGAAAATTGTGATGACAACTCCCCATCATTCTATGCATCTTTGACTATTCGTGACAAAATCCTTCACAACTACCTTCTGGACACATGAGCCAGCCATAACCTAATGCCCAAGGTTGTCAAGGATGAGTTGGGTCCTGACATTACCAAGTCTTATAATGACCTATTTTCTTTTGACTCTAGAAAAGTGAAATGTTTGGGATTAATCAAAGACCTAGCCATCACCTTGTCTTAGCTACCCATGAAGAGCATGACAATGGATATTGTGGTAGCATATATACCCCCCAAGTTTGGCATGTTGTTCTACAGAGGTTGGATCAAGAGATTAGGTGGAACATTGCAAAATGATCTATCCTATGCTACTGTCCCAGTTTTTGGGGGTGAGAATAAGAGATTATACAGAGAAGCTTTGTTGGCTTATATCATTAGTGATGAAAGAAATCCCACTAATCATCCCATTTATGTTCTCGACATTGATTTTGGAGGCTGCATTCTTCAAATTGAAGAATCCCAGTTGGCCTCCATGCAGCTTAAGAAATCGGTTTGCCAGATCAAAGAGGAAGAAGGCCCACAAATTTCGGACAAGTTCTTTGATGGAGCTTGCTCTAAGGAAGCTGCAAGGGCAGGTTTAGTCCTTGTGTCCCCCACACAAGAATGCATTCATTTATCCTTCAAATTAACTTTTCAGGTCACAAATAACATAGCAGAATATGAAGCCTTGCTATTGGGCTTAAACGCTGCTAAAGAAATGGGAATCAAAGGTCTGAAGGTGTTTGGAGATGCAGACCTTATCATTCAGCAGGTCAACAAAACTTTCCAAGCAAAGCATCCAAGGCTGAAAGCATACAGAGATGAGGTATGGAAGCTCAAGGACTCTTTTAATACTTTCAGCATTTCTTACATCTTGAAAATGAAGAACCAACTTGATGATTCCCTTGTTGTGTCTGCTAGCATGTTTATTCCTCCTTTGCCTCCTAAATTGACTTATGAAGTTCAAGTGAAATATAAACCATCTCTGCCTGACAATGTCAAATAATGGAAAGTTTTTGAAGATGATGACGAAATGAATAGGTTTTTACAAGTCGTTGATGAATTTTCTGAAATTCACATCGACCAAGAAAATGAAACCATTGAAGAATGCAACCAGTCCAAGCTAAAGGACGAGATTGGTCAGGACAACATTGTTCAGCTGCCTAGTAACCATATACCCAAAGGATTGGTGCCCCTAGAGAAGTTGTTTGATCATAATGATGTACCTTATAAGCCTGCCAAAAAAGAAAATGAGTTTGTTGTTCATAAACATAATGTAGGGAGTCCAGCCCATCCAAAGTACATAAATATGTCCACTCACTTGTCTTCTGCCCAAAGTTCCGAGTATTGCACCCTGATGAAACAATTTGCTGATATTTTTGCTTGGGAATACAGTGATCTTAAGACCTATGACACCAACATCATTCAACATAAGATTCCGCTAGAAAAGAACACCATCCCTTTTAAGCAGAAATTAAGACCTATCAGCCCTCTCTTATTGCCTTTTATTGAAAAGGAAATCAAGAAGCTGTTGGATGCCAAGATCATAGCTCCCCTAAGGTATTCAAAGTGGATAGCTAACCTTGTGGTAGTAAGAAAGAAGAATGGAGAAATCAGGCTTTGTGTTGACTTCAGGAATCTGAACAAATGCTCTAAAAAAGACAACTACCCCCTGCCTAAGATGGAACACTTGCTGCAAAAAATTTTAGGGGCTAGAGTTAATTCTTTCTTAGATGGATTTTCAAGTTACAATCAAATTGTTGTACATCCATAAGAACAGGATGAAGAGAATGACATAGCGAGGAGAATGAGTAACTTGGTTGAATTACAGCAGATCAGAGAACAATTGGTTGAGAAGTCAAGAATTCATCAGAAGAAGATCAAAGAAACCTTTGATAGAAAGGCAAAAATGGACAGTTTTCAGGTTGGTGACTAGGTTCTCAAATGGGATGCATTGAAGGAAAAGAAGGGCAACCATGGTAAATATGAAGCCTTCTAGATGGGACCGTTTTTCATTGCCAGGTTCAGATGAACAATACTTTCATTTTGCACAATTTGGAGGGGGAAGGTCTTTTTTATGGCCAATGAATGGGCGGTTTTTAAAACTTTACTTCATATGAGGCTTTAAGGCCTTAATATTGTAATAGGTTTTTTTAGTTTTTGTTTTCTATGCAAATAAACTCCATGCCCAATGGAACACTAGGTGATAAGTTTGTTTTGGTTGTTACTGGAAAGGCGGTAGTCTGCAGTTCTTGAAACCTCACAGGGAGGCTTTCATCCCCAGAAGGAGCCAGTGTTAGCCCCTGAGGTAGAGGGCTGCTATTTTTAGCATAAATGTCCCATGTTTTAGCTCTGACGGCCACATCTCCTCTTGCTCCGCTTTGGTCATAAGTCGTGTTAGCCCTGAAGTGTTGATCCAAATGGATCTAATAACTCTCTAAGTCTTTAAAAACCGTTTAAAAGAACAAAATAATCGTAAGAGAAAACCCTCCAAAAGGTAGAAAAACACTATCGGGAAACGAAAACATAGAGAAAACAATGAAAAAACAGAGCAGCGGAGGCTTGAACAATGAATGCATAACAGCTGTCAGATCTAGCCGATCAACGGTCCAGATCTGATCGAAAAAACGCAATCGGTCAACACAATAGAGCACTCACCAAATGGCCCGGCGTTATCGTGATATGCGATTGCGATCAATCTCATCGCGATATTGCAACCAACAAACACAACGGAGCAGGGCATAAACGCATATATATATGCGTGATATGGTCAACCAGACTCGATAACATTATGAACCATATTATATATATATTCAAGTCCGGAAAATGCCTATTTCTTTGTATTTGCGTATTTCGTTTATTAAACGAAATACAAAGGATGAAGCATCGATGCGACATTACGGACCCGAAAGGGTTTATTAATGTTGTTGAACACCATTTCAAGTCCAATAAAGCGATATTTTCACATTTTAATGTATTTTCCAATATAAATGGAAATAAAAAAACGGGAAGGATTTTGGGAGAGCCAAAGGCGATAAGTGGTTTGGGTCGGGCTCTGCCCGATCCCATACAACGGCTACCACGTGTCCAGGCTGAGGAGAGAGGAAACCACCCTCATCGGGCGGTTAACTCCTGTACAAAAGAGCCGCCCAAAATAGAACACAACTGTTGGATCTAGATCTCCCAAATCAACGGTCGAGATGTGATATCACTACAAGGTGGACCCAATAGGAAAATAGATCATATTTAAGGACTTTTGAAGTTCGGAATGAACCGAGTTTTGGCAGAATTTCACACTATTGCAGCGTTTCTCTGTGTAAAACAAAAAAACAATCGTTTTTTGGTATTTGAAAGGATTTCAAAGGCCCGAAGATCCATTCTGTTACAAGACAGATGGCTAGAAGGGGAAAAGCCACAGTGTGATGCGGCTGAACCAACAAAAGGGATCATGGAGCACCGCTGGCATGAGCGAGCTACCTGAAAGCGCGGAAAAATTACCATAATTTGGTTACTGTGTTGTTAGAGAAAGAGACCTCTGGCTCATGTCTGTCTAATCATGCCATCAACCAGTTAGAAGCCAGAGGGGATAGATCAAGATGCCTCGAGGCTCAGAGAGCCCGAGAGCATTGTAAAAAGCCTATAAATCGCTGAAAGTTAGAGGTATCAAGGGTTCAAATTTTGGAGACTGTGGAGACTATGTTCCTCTCAGCGTCTCATCTTCATTCCAGTAATACAAGCTTCTTTTGTTGTTACATGTTCCATTGTCATCTTCTCCTCTGTTCTAAGCTTGCACTTGAATAGGTTATTCATGTTTTCTTCTGTGTCTAATGCTAGATAACTGTCATCTTGTCTCTGCATTGATAAATTATATTTGCAAGCTTCATTTACTTTCTATAGCTAGCCATTCATATATGTTTATGTATGCATCTGCTAATACAATAATTATTCTCCATATATCCATTTAATCTATAAAATATTGAGCATTAGTGGTCTAAAGCCTTGTCAAGATTAGGGTGTTCATGTATGTCGGGAGTGAAAACAGAGTTGAAATAGTCATCTGACTTGATCCAATCCTTAATCCATTCCAATAGTTCAGAGAAAAATATTGAATATTTATATGTTACCAGGCATCTCCGAGCTACAACCTAGGAGAGCTTCCTGGAGTGCTAACAAGACCCAAGTCATTTGAACTATCTTTTCTTTGTGGGGCATTGTTATTTTGAGCTGGAGCATCAATAGAAAGGACCGTTTGCAAGATACTTGATCTATTTTGACCTGGAGATGTTTTCTTTTTTGTCTTGAATGTATCTCTGTTTTATTCATTTGTGCATCATTAAGTCTTATTGTAAAGTAGAAATTCTAGATTAAGATATATTGTTGGAGCACCTTATTTATATCTATGTTTGCAATCTAAATGTTTTCCTCTGATGTATGATTAAAAAATACTTAACTACTTTTTAATCATTACTGATATCACTTTTTTTGTCATCCCATTTCTCACTCTGCTTTTAGATCTAGTAAAGATAGTTAGTTTGCCTTGTAAATGCTCCGGAAAATTGATGTTACCACCCAGCCTTTGACTCCATAGCCCAATGGAAAGGATTGAAATATGATCTAACCCAACCAAACAAATAAACAACTAAGCAATCAAATAATAAATCTCTTTCATTTTTATATCTAGCCTCACATTAGTGCAGAAATTCCCACTGTAGATCACCTGGTAATGTAATGTACTAAAGCAAAACACTTGATTTACTTTTACAAACAATTTAGCGGAAGCTTGATTGAAAATGAGCAACATCAATAAAAACAAATATAACTGATAAGAATGAATCAATTACACATAACACAGAAGAATTTACCCGGGGAAAGCCTCATCCTAAAACCCCATCTCTGTATTATCATACATAGGATTTATACAAAGCCTTAGCTCTCACACAGCTAGCTAGCTCTCAGTACAGTCCTCACAAATGAAGGTGGAAATACATCAGGGTTACACAAAACCTTAGCTCTCACAGCTAGCCAGCTCTCAGTGAAATCCTCCTGGATGCTCACAGGCAATCAAGACTTCTCCTAAGCCTTCTCCTCTGCTCTCCAAGCCTCCTATTTCCTTGTGCAGTTTTTCCTGGGTGATCCTCCTGTTACCAAGTGTAACATTGATCTCTCACACTGATCTCACACCCTGTAAAACTGCATAATCCTCAAGGAACCTTAATCCTTCTGCTTGGATGATATTCCTTTATAGGAAAAACTCATCCAACTAATAGTACACTATCCCTCCTCTCATCTCAACTGGGTCTTTCTCTGAACTGACATGCATGAGTTATTTATGAGAGAATATTCAGTTATCTGAAGTGCAATATTTACATGCATGCAAGTATTAACTAAATGAACTCACATTAATTTAAACAAACTATTTAAATCAAATATAACTGGACTTGACTCAGTTAACTCGGCCAACTAATTACTACTCAAATTAGAACTTATCCTTATCTCTTTAACTGATGGATAAATTCCTCAATTAATAGATAAATTTTTGCCTGTCCTCACATAGACTTCAAGTTTGATTTTCCTTAACTAATTAACTTAAGATGAATTAATTAATTATTTTAAAAACTGCTATTAATATCAAATTCGAATTTTACTTCCTATTTTTAGTCCGGGGACTGACTAAAATAGGAATCCATCCCAAACTGCTCAAAATAGAATGTTATTTTTAGCACTTTCATTTTTTCATTCCCTTTTGCCCAGACGAGCACTAGTACCCAAACTGTTATTTATAGTAGTGTTATTTTTAGCACTTCTATTTTTAGCATTTCTTATTGCCATTTTTCAACACTCCATCTCAGCAAGAAAGACTTCCTCTCGAACCCGATCATGTACCTTCGGAATGTTCTGCATGCAACACTTCTACCAAGTGTGGTTGCTCCAACAACTCTCAGAACAAAAAAAACTCCCAATTGACCTCTCTATTGGGCTAGAAACATACTCTAATGTTGAAGCTCTACCTATTGCTGACAAGTGCTCCCTATCTGACCTCTACGCTACTGCAACATCTCCATGCATCTCGCACCGTTGCACACCTCTTTGTGCCATCCTGCATTGGTGCAACACACTTGTGCCTTTTACATTGCTGCAACTTACTAGCTCTGTGCTATCTTGGGATTCCTACACTGTAGCTCTATCTGCCTCTCCATTTGCATATGTCTCTACCCAATCAGTTAGTCCTGCTACTCCTAATTGGGGCTCCTGTAGCAAAGTCGAATCAAAGAGGTTGGGTACCTCAAGGATCTTGCCCCTATTTTAGCCTCCGTGGGACGATCTCTCCACATCACCCCACCTCTTACCTGGAGGTATAGCTTCATGTGATCCCTCTGCCCACCTGGATCGAAATTACCCCCTACCAGAGGTCTCTGCATGAATGGATGCCTCCACTCGATCTCCTCTTGGCTTCTCAAGTTGTGGTTGCTCCACAACCTCCTGAAGCTGCTTAACCAATTGTGGCTCCTCCCCAATTGTCCGAGACTTCTTCTGTGGCTGCATGTTGAGAGGTAATTTACTCTCCCTTTCAACCACCAAGTATCTAAACTTTGCCTTGCTCCTCAAGGCTTTGCATACATCTTGTACCTTAAGTGCATATAGGTTCTTGGCTAGCACACCAATCAGTTTCATCTTTCCCGCCGTCACGAAATATTTTAGAAAAATAGCTGATTTCAAATCAACGATATCTCCCTCATCCGAACTCCGATTCAGCCGATTTTATTTTTTGAATTTGGGTCTTTTTTCGCGAGGAATCCAAATCAGTTATTTGTTTCTGAAAATTTTGTACATAAATTTTCAGATCTGCTCTGCAAACTCTCGGTCCAAAACTCAAAACTTTGAAATCTCCTCTCAGTATATTGTTCTTCCTTGATCACTTGTGCTCCGATACCATGTAGAATTTTTCTATAAATCAGCTAGCTTTGATACCATGTAGAAATTCCCACTGTAGATCACCTAGTAATGCAATGTACTAAAGCAAAACACTTGATCTACTTCTACAAACAATTTAGTGGAAGCTTAATTGAACATGAGCAACATCAATAAGAACACATATAACTGATAAGAAGGAATCAATCACACATAACACAGAAGAATTTACCCGGGGAAAGCCTCAGCCTAAAACCCCATCTCTGTATTATCATACATAGGATTTATACAAAGCCTTAGCTCTCACACAACTAGCCAGCTCTTAGTACAATCCTCACAGATGAAGGTGGAAATACATCAAGATTACACAAAGCCTCAGCTCTCACAGCTAGCCAGCTCTCAGTGCAATCCTCCTAGATGCCCACAGGAAATCAAGACTTCTCCTAAGCCTTCTCCTCTGCCCTCCAAACCTCCTATTTCTTTGCACAGTTTTTCTTGGGTGATCCTCCTATTACCAAGTGTAACACTGATCTCTTACACTGATCTCACACCCTGTAAAACTGCACAATCCTCAAGGAACCTTAATCCTTCTAGTTGGATGATCTTCCTTTATAGGAAAAATCCATCCAACTGATAGTACAATGTCCCTCCTCTAACCTCAACTGGGTCTTTCTCTGAACTGACATGCATGAGTTATTTATGAGAGAATATTCAATTATCTGAAGTGCATCAGTTACATGCATGCAAGCATTAACTAAATGAACTCACATTAATTTAAACAGACTATTTAAATCAAAATATAACTGGACTTGACTCAGTTAACTGAGCCAACTAATTACTACTCAAATTAGAACTCATCCTTATCTCTTTAACTGATGGATAAATTCCTCAATTAATAGATAAATTGTTGCATGTCCTCAACTAATTAACTCAAGATGAATTAATTAATTAATTTACAAACCGTTGTTAATATCAAATTTGAATTTTACTTCCTATTTTTAGTCCAGGGACTGAACAAAATAGAATCCATCCTAAACTGCTAAAAATAGAATGCTATTTTTAGCACTTCCATTTTTCATTCCCTGTTGCCCAATCTAGCACTGGTACCCAAACTGCTATTTATAGGAGTGCTATTTTTAGCACTTCTATTTTTAGCATTTCTTGTTGCCATTTTTCAACAATTAGAACACTGGAAATAAAGTTAAATCCTAAAATGTATAGAGAGAGCTCTCTCTGAGTCTAGGAGGGCTAGATCCTAGACTCCTAAGTGGTTTGATGTATCTTTTGTGAATTTGTCTTGCCAATCTTCAAAATCATAGAATGATAGTAGATGTCTCTGCTTGAGTGGATGTCTCCTCTCTACTCCTTTGCTTGTGGCTGTGTTATGAATATAATTCATATAAAAATAATAACGTAAATATAAAATATAATAATAATAAATAATACTTAATTAACTAATAGTTAGTTAGTTAGTAATGAAGAGGCGTGTCTTAGAGACATGACCATTTTTTAAAAGGCACCTGCCTAGGATATATAAGTAGACCCTCACCCTCATTGTAATCATCTCATCAATTCTTTTATAATATTCAATATATAATTACTTGTCCTACAATGGATGTGTTTGTCTTCGAAGTATTCTAAAGATTTCTGCTACGTATACGAACTTTGTTTGTTACATTGGTATTAGAGCATTCCTTTAAGGATATGAACTTTGTTCTTTACATTGGTATCAGAGCATTACTTTAAGTATACGAACATTGTTCTTTACATTGGTATCAGAGCATACCGTTAAAGCATGTGAACTTTGTTGTTACATTGATATCAGAGCCACGTTGGCAGATCCTACCCTTTGGTCATCAACTTGTCGTCACAACTAAAACGTTTCACTACATGAGTTGGATTTTCTCCATTTTCGGTCAAGCCCTTGCCCACTTTTGAAAAAGAGAGTTAAAAAAAATTGGAAAAAAATGATAAAAGAAAAGAGTTAAGAAAAAACTTCTTTGGTCATTGACATTTCAATGATTCTAATAAAAAAAAAATAGTCCAATGTAATTTTGAATGAGAAAATTCATATATATATATATATATATATATATATATATAACAAGGTTCTACATTATTGATAAAAAAGTGCATGATAAAGTCAAAAGGGAATCTTTCCAAATGTCCTTAAAACTATATGTAAGATAAGGAAGAGTAGATAAGATTATCTTGATTCTTCATTAAGTGGTTTACGAGCTGGTGGTAGCAACCCATGGTATTTTCAAGGTAAAAGTAGAACAAAAGGAATACAAAATCTCTTTATGTGAAAGGTAAGTTTTACTTTTTATGTGGAGAAAATTAACTAAGTCAAAAGCACATAAGTGGACATATATTTTATATTATACCCCAAAGAGGTTAATAGCCACGTTTTACTAGGGGTGTAACTTTTCCAAAAAAAAAAGAATTAAAAAAAAAAAAAGGTTAAAATTTTATTAAAAAAAAAAAGTTTAACAAAAAAAAAGTTGAGAATTATATATATATATTAAAAAAAGGAAAATAATTTTTTTAGAATCCATAAAGGTGTTCAAATTCACTAAAAAAAACGAGAATATCATTAAACCCTAAGATTATTGATGAACACAAAAGAAGTCCATTTTTGCAGATGAACAAAGAAACTATGGATTCTATACATAACTCTACATTTTGGACCATATGTCCATTTTTCAAACAAAAGATCAATGTTTGTTGATTTTTAAAAATCACACAATACTTTGTCCAAAATGTCGAAGGTGTTTACTTTAGAAGAATATCAAGATCTAGGGTATATAAGCAGGTCCTCGCCCTCATTGTAATCATTTTACATCAATTCAATGTACAATATTCGATATATAGTTACATGTCTTATAATGGACATTTACATCTTTCAAGTCTTTTAAATATTTCCATTGTGTATACAACTTTTGGTCATTACATTGGTTGTAGAGCATTCCTCTTAGTAGACGAACTTTGTTCGTTACATTGGTATCAATGCATACCACTAAAGTATACAAACTTTGCTCGTTATAGGTTGCTCCACAATTCCTGAGGTTCTTCCTTTGGGGCCAAAATCTCCTGATCAGGTTGCAACTGAATCTCTCTCTCAAGAGAACACCTCATTGCCTTCTCCTCATCAAGTTTCGCATCTCTTCAGACCACTGTCATCCTGACATATGGCAAGTACACATGATAGTTGTTAGGTATTTCTGTGTACCCCACAAAGATGCCCAACTCTATTTTCGGCTCTAGATTTTTCTTTGCTTCCTTGGAAACATGATGGTAAATTGATGATCCAAAGATTCTGAAGTGTGACACATCTGGTTTCTTCTTTGAAAGGGCTTCCTCTGGTGTACTCATGCTAAGAATCCTGTGAGAACTCGTTCTGCAAATAGAATATTGTGTTGCATGCTTCAACCCACAAGTGTAGAGGTAGGCTTTAGTCATGCAACATCTCCCATGTTTCTCCCACAATACTTTTTTTCTTCCTCTCAGCCACCCCATTCTATTGTGGGTTATGGGGTTCTGTCAACTTCCGTTGAATGCCTTCTTTTGCACGTAAATTTTTTAACTCATTCGAGACATACTTGCCATTGTTATCACTCCTGAGAGCCTTCACCTTCCTTCCAGTCTCTTTCTCAACAAATGCTTTCAACTCAAAAAATTTGGGGAATGTCTGGTCTTTCTTTAGCATGAAGTAGATCCAACACTTCCATTAGAAATGATAGAGAAATATAACATAATGCCTGTGCTTGGCAGTGGAGGCTATCGATAAAGGTCCATAGACATCAGAGTGGATCCTTTCAAGGATTTCATGTGCTCTACTGTCAATATCATTGAAGGTGCCTTTTGTGTACTTCCCCAATGTACACCCTTTGCATGTATCTCACTTATCTAGTTCTCCTTTGGGGAGGCTTGTAGAAATTTGTTGCATGATATTCAAAGCGCCATGATGCAAATGGCCAAGCCTTCTATGCCACAATTCACTGATGTCTCAACTCTGCACCTTCTTTGCTTTTGTGCTCAATGGTACACAATTTTCCACATCTAATTTGTAGAGGTTCTTCACTCGAACACCGATTTTCTTCACTTGTCCTATGGCTATATGTCTCAGCAAAGCCTTTCCTTTGTTGAATATCACATCATAGCCACGGTCCTCCAACACAACTAAAGAAACTATATTCTTCTTCAGAAATGTTACAAACATCACATCCTTGAGCCTAAGAGGGGAGTTTGTCTCCCTATGAAAAGATATTGTACCAATATCGGTTGTGTTATACCTTCCATCATCTCCCATCTTGATGTGAATCTGAATATCCTTCTCCTCCAAGTCACTAAAAAGTTATTTGTTTCCCATCATGTGAAATCGGCACCGTTGTTGAGATACCACACACTACCCATCACTGTGCTTTCCATTCATGTAATGAGGATAAAATCATGTTCGAACTATGAAGCCAAGGCTTCACTTTCTACTTCTCTTGCGGTCTTCTTGCTTGCTTTCTACTGTCGACACTTCGTTGCATAGTGCCTGAATTCATGATAGTGAAAGCACTTAATTTTGGACAAGTCTTTCTTCTTACCCCCTTGACTTGAATCTGCTTTAGATTGGAATTTCTTCCCTTTCCCTTTCTTTGTCTTTCTAGCCAAGTCAATGTTCTCCTCATCCTCACCCTTGGATGAGGTCCCATCTCTAGTGCTCCGCCTTATCTCCCCCTATATCAAATCATACCAAACGCGTTCCTAATTTGGTAGCTTCTCCCTCCCGTTCACTTAATCTTGGTAGTTGTGCCAACTCTTGGGAAGGCTTAGAAGGGATAGGCTCACCAAATAATCCTTTGCTATAGTAACACCAACTTGACCAATTTCATCACGACATTGTGTGAACCTACTCAGGTATTGTGAAATGGTTCCTTTGCATCTTGATAGTTCAAAGCTTGTCCTTGAGTGTCGATTTCTTGTGGTCACTACTATTTTAGAACAAATATGTTAGTGTTTTCCACATTGCATATGGAGTCTATTTCCCATTGAGATTGGAGACAATATGGTCTCATACTCCCTCCAATATGATCCTCCTCACCTTGGCAACACACTTCATCCAATCTTCTAGATTCTTAGCATCAGCTGCTACTGGTTTCATAATATAATTATCAATGAATTCCTTCAGCCCATTATCCTCTCGTACTACCTCCATGTGGTCCTTCCATGCAACATAATTTGAGCTTCCCGCAAGGGATACTCGAGCCTTATTCAATTGAAAGCCATCTTCTCAGTCCTGAAGAAAACCTGTAACCTGATCTGCAACCTGAACCTCTTGCAATGACATCTTCAAATCTTTTGTTCTACAGTGATTCCAGCTTTAATACCATGTAGAAATTAATATGTAGATTCTAAACTGCTCATGAAATTTTCTAAATCACGAGACTAGAAGCTACTCTACTCATTTTCAGAAGTAAATTCATGATCGAGAACACAAATCATTAATATGCATCAAAATTCAAAACACATACACATAGATTTATCTAGGGGAAAGAAACTGCGCAAAACCCCTTACTACATGTATTGCATTAATCAAAGAATCTAGATGAATACAATATGTTTTGCTCAAGCTTGAGCTCAACCTGCACTTGTATCTTCTATCCTCTACTTGACTAAATGAATTTGGCCAATATTTATCCAAATTTTGGAGCCTCCAATCTCTTATTTCCTTGCATTGTTCTCTTAGGAAATTACCCCTATTATTTAGGAATTTCACACCAAGGAATTGTGTAATTATTTGACTGCATGCACCACTTGTACAACTTGAACTAATTTACAAATGATAATACATTGCACATTAAATCTAATCTTAACTAGGTAACTCGAATTCTCTGCATGCAACAATTATTTTATATTGATTGATCAGTTAGTTATATGATCACTCAATGTGAAAAAAATTACACACCCACAACTTGACTCCATTAGTTCTTCTGAAAATGAGAACTAAGTAAACTAATAATAACTCAAATTAACTTAAATATATAGCTACAAATTAGCAATCAATCATGTAGAATCGAACTCAAGTGACCAAATCAAATTTATCAAGTTAACTGAGTGATAAAAGCCATGTCACCTTAGTTAACTACCTCCAATTATTCAGCTGAAAATGGAATTTGAATTAGAATCTATTTTGACCAAGGCAAATTCAAAAATAGATTTTCTTGTTGCATTTTCAACACCTCACTTCAGTTTCATCTCTAGACAAAAAGGGGTACGAGGTGACCTTTAGACAAGGTAGGGTTTTCATAAAACCCTCAAACTCTAAGGTGCCAAAGCAGATTGGGGTTAGGCACAAAAGCCTGTACAGATTATAGTTTGAGACAACCCCAACATTGAGTAGTAGAGGAGGTCATGACTTAGACAATGAGCTTGGATATTTGTGGCATGGGTGCTTGGGTCATTTCTGCCATGGAGCACTAAGTATTCTTAAGGAGATAACAACAGTGTTACCACAATGCAGTGTGGATTAGCGTGAGGTGTGCAAGGGTTACACACTTGGAAAGTTTGCCAAAGCATCTTTTCCTAACAGATATAATAGGGCCAAGGGTATCTTAGACCTTGTTCACTCAAATGTCTTCAATTCATTCTCTATAGTATCCCTTAGTGGGTATAAATATTATGTCACCTTCATGGATGATCACTTGAGGAAGACCTCAATATTTTTCATGAGGAAGAAAGATGAGGTACTCTCGAAGTCTTTGGATTTTAAGGCCTTGGTTGAGAATCAGACTAGCAGAAAGATCAAGGGATTGAGGTCTAATAATGGTGGGGAGTACAACTTAAACACATTTAAGGATTTGTGTGCTAAGGAGGACATCGGGAGGGAGTTTACCATGCCATATAATCCTCAACAAAATGAGTTGGCAAAGTGTGAGAACATGGCTATAGTTGGAGTGGCCAAAATTAAGTTGCATAACTAGGCATTTCCTAAGTTTATTTGGGTGGAGGCATGCAATATAGTATTTTTCTTGCTGAATCGGAGCCCACACAGAGTGTTGAGGTGAGTTACACCAGAGGAGGCATTTATAAAGAAGAGATTGGACGTGTCTCATTTTCACATATTCGGTAACCTTGTGTATTGCCATATACCAGAGGAATAAAAGAAGCTAGAGCCCACAACAAATAAGGGAATCTTCGTGGGTTAGAATGAGACATCTAAGGTGTACATGGTGTACATTCCATCACATAATAAAATAGTCATGAATAGAAATGTGAAGTTTGAGGAGGATAGGGCTTTGAAAAAGTCCTTAGAGCATGAGCAAGTTATAGTGCAAGAGGAGCAGGGGGCTCAGTCAGCACCTCATATTACAATTGTGCATGGGAAAGATGAGAACGAGAGGGACATGCAAATGAAGGAGTGAGTGGAGCCCACTCATGTAGTGGCTCTTGACATGGGTAGAAGGAGAGCGAGATGGGAATATTAGTTGATCCAAGAGGCGCAGGAGCAAGTTGGCGCCCATTGCACATCAATTTAATAGAGCAGAAAACCATAGAGGTACATAGGGTATATGGCACTTATGGAAAAGTTATCAGATGTTGAGCCTTCCATCTATCATGAGGCAGCCACTTAGCAAGTGTGGGGAGATGTCATGATGGAGGATTATGCCTCCTTCATGAAGTATGATGTATGTGAAGTGCGGTTGAAGACAGAAGGAAAATATGTGATAGGTTCTCATTGCATTTATAAGATCAAGCATGGAACTGATGGGAGCATTGAGAAGTATAACGCAAGGTTCATGGCTAAGGGGTTCTCACATGTAGAGGTGATTTAATATGGCAATACCTTTGCCCCATTTGTAAGAAATTTTTCTATCAGAGAGGTTACAACTATAACATCGGAAATGGGGTGGAAGATCCACAAGATGGACGTGAAGACAACCTTTCTCAATAGTTTTGTTTAGGAGGATATTTATATTGATAAGCCGGAGGGATTTGAGACATGCAGCAGAGAGACACACGTATGCAGACTCAAAAGAGCCTTGTATGGGCACATGCAAGCTCCATAGGCATGGCATGCTCGGATAGATAATTACCTTCAGGGATTGGGATTCGCCAAGAATGAAGTGGATTCCAACCTCTATTACACCGTTGTTGGAGGTGAACTGCTTATTCTGGTGCTATATGTGGACGACCTGAATTTGACAGGTGCAAACAAGCTCATCCAGGAGTGAAGGAGAGATCTTGCAGGAGAGTTTGAGATGGAGGATACGGGGCTAATTCACTATTTCCTTGGATTTTAGGTATGACAGGGTGATGGCGATATTTTCTTAGGCTAGGGAAAGTATGCTCTAAATGTTTTGAGGATAATTCACATGCAGGATGGCAGGCCCATGACCATGTTGTTGAAATTATAGCTTGGGAGGTATACCCACAACCCTTGGGGTACTAGATTGTGTGTAGAAAACTAACTAAAATGGAGTTTTGTGGGAAATGTACCCAAGCAGTGGACTTTAAACCCAAAGTTGTGGGCTAAAGACCCAAAACAAAATATTTTTCATTATATATGATGTAAGAGGGCACCTTGAATGGAGTTAAGGGCTCCTATGTCAATCATTTAGAGAGATATAAATACAAGATACCATGAGAGGTATTGTCTCACATTGCAACTCATCTATTGTGAATACAAGCCACAAAAGGAGAGTTTCATATCCTCAAGCGAGCTGCAGCTAGAAGAAGTGGAGTTATGGCATGTTTTGTCTTAAGTTTGTTACCTATGAAAGACAAGTTTATGTCTACCAAGAGAGAAGGCTAGATGTTATTAATTTAAGTATTTAATTCTATTACGAAAGAGCTGGAGCTTCAGTTTCTTGTACCAAGAAGGAGGTGAAGCCCTAAACATTGTCTCAAACAGGTCGAAAGGCCTCAGAATGATAGACAACACCCTATAGCAGGTGGAATCCTATCCATATTAGGCCACACAGAGAGGATAATAGGCCAAGAAGTCTAGAAACTTGAGGAGAATGTACAATGGTGTCTAAGTGTGTGGAAATACCAATGACGTATGTTCATGAATGTTGGAGTGGACAATGTTTTTTTAGGGCTATTGTATAGTGAATTGTAAGGCCAATACATTGTAAGTATAAAACCTTGTTTTAGGCTAAGAATGCAAGGTATTTGAAGGAGCAAAGACCCTTGTAAGAAGTTGGTCATGCAGAGCCATTGAAGCAACAATTTCTCTATGAGAAAGGAGGCAAAGGACCTGCCAAGTACATCAAGGAAAAGTGGACCAAAAGGTTGTAATTGGAGGTCATCTACAACAAGTAAGTTAAGGATTTGTTTCTTGTTGTTTGGGTAGATTGATGATCAAGGGAAGTTGACCTCAAGCCGTAGTGTATACTCCATATACTATTTTGTTTAGTATTAGGGTTATGTAAAGGCCTTGATACCTAGTACGAGAGCCCTATGTTTTTTTTATTAAAGAAGTAATAAAATCAATTTTTTGGTTTGATTTTTTTTTTTACTTAATTAATTCATTATTGTTACATTTATGTTGTGAAAAGTACTTGAGGTTGTGTATTTTAGCTTGTTTATGATTGTGATTAGGCATAGACCTTATTTGCAATACTAGGAAAATCCAACATGATATTAGAGCTACTTTGATGGGATAGCTGAATCAGAGTTTGCATAGAGAACAAGTCAAGAGGGAAGAAGTAGGTTTCTAAGACTCAAGGGGAGTTGATTTTGAGAGGGAGCTTCCAAGTTTAGGGGGAGAATCAACAACTCAAGAAGATAACATGTCTAGTGGGGAGTAAGGACACTTCTACAGTTGGCAAGAAGGAACTATGGAATGGATGAAGGCCTATCATGAGAAGAACTGGGAAGCTTCTAGTGGTAGGGACACTAGTGAGGATAGTGTTGTTCATTCTACATGGTTTGTTGCAGTGGAGGATGCCTAATATTTTTCTATTTTTTCTGATGAGTTACTTTTGAGAAGTGGAAGTACCTCCCTCGCTAAGAGGGAGTGTTGAAATTGTAGCCTAGGAGATACTCCCACAACCCTTGGGGTACTAGGTTGTGTGGAGAAAACCCACAAAAATAAAGTTTTGTAGGCAATGTACCCAAGCAGTAGGCTTTAGACCCAAAGTTGCGGGTTAAAGACCCAAAAGAAATTATTGTTTATTCTAATTGATGTAAGAGGAAACGTTGAATGGAGTTAAGGGCTCATGTGTCAATAAAGTACAGAGATATAAATACAAGAGACAATGAGAGGTATTGTGATCCATATTGCATCAATATATTGTTTTTCATCCATCTCGGTGATTTTAGAGTGGAAAAAGTGGAGGAATCATCTCCCAGGACCACTTTTACTAACGAGACCCAGTTCGACAAATTGGGGTCTGAAACTTTATAGGAGTGTTTTGATGCATCAAATGATGTTTTTTTTTGTGTGTGTGTGGTGGGGGGGAGGAACTTTTACAATTTAGCATCACACATTTGTCTCTTTTTCTACACACAAATACCTTTCCAATGAAATAAGAATTGCGTCAATCAAAGTTTGTATGTGAAAGTTATGCCACTCAAAAGTTGACCTTCATGTTTTCACCACCATAATTTGAAAGGATGTCACGGTAGCCCCCATTATTCATAAAAAATGGGCTAGACACTTGATTATGATGAATAATACTCTAGAATATGTATATTGAAACTCTAGTTAAGAGTTGAGGTAGTCAAACCAAACCACTAGTAGGTTATTAGGTTGTATAATTGAGCCACTAGGAGGAAAAGGGGTTCCATTCTTTCGAATGCATTTGTTCCATAGCTGGGGAAAAATAGCCGAGAGGGATAGAATATAGAGGAAATAGGGAGTATTTGTGCACTATAGTAACCCATGATCCACATGTCATATTTCTTTATACTCACAATCATTTTCTATTCAAATAAAGAGAGCAGAGCAAACTCACCTCCAGTTGGGGTTTTCCTCCTGAAAGAGTTTCCTGGGTCATATCTTGTGTCAAGTGTGTTTGTGTGATATGTTATTTCATTGTTATCTATTTTATAATAATTTTAATTTACATGCATACACTATTAATAATAATCTATATATCTAGAAATCTGAAGAGAAATAAAATTGTAATAGTGTAGAATTTCATATTTTAAATATAATTTTATCAAATCTATTGTGGAAAATTGTTTAGTGGAATATCCATGACATTTTATGGATCTATTTATAGTTCTAAAAGTCTTCCAACAAAGGGGGTCTCCTGATTATGAAGTCCCACTAAACCTCACACCATTTGGAGTAGTAGTCCCTACCGAGGAATAAGGTTGGTTGTTGTTATTCTTAGGAATTTTCCGTGGCTAAAATCATCAACATAAGAGATTATATAAGCAATATTTAAAACAAGGAATTTGAAATTGTGAGGCATACAATTGCAATGTATGTAAGGTACTATCATAGAAGAAAAAAAAGAGAGTGAGCCTCTAGAACAAAAGTAATAGTACTATCCTAAAAGAGGCTCACAAGAGCATGAGAGAATCATTTGTTAACCTCCAAAGTAATTCACAAGATAACAATGATCCTAAAATAAATTAACAATGCACATTCAAAAAGATGCATACAAATCCAATGAAATAGTTAATTTTCATTAGTATTTGTTAACATAAACATATACCGTAAACAATGAAAGGATAGTCTCAAAACCATTCACGACATATGTATGAAAGTGTGCCAGATCCAAGAGCTTCATATATTAAGTGAAAGTCCCAATATACAAAATTACAATGATGCCACACTAGCCCTAATAGTGGAACATTAGGTTGCTACTTGCTTCAAAGAAAAATCTTCTCTCTTATTCCAAGCTAGAGAGGCTAAGGTGGAAAGTCCAAAGTCCCATATCTTGAGCTATAAGGGTGTATTTATAACAAATAAGGTAACTCTCCACCTCCCATATGACTCTTGACCACTCTTATGACTCTTGAGATTATGCTATGACTTTTCTAATTCCTATGTGACCTTTGAGCTTCTACGTGACTTTATAACTTTCTAGTGACTTTTCACATTCCATGTAGGACCCTTGGGCTTCCACACATTTTACATTTTCTCATTTTTTGGAAATTAAATAATTACATTCCATAAATGATGTGGAAAAATACATTGACACGTATGACTTTCATGGCGACACTTTGAGAAGCTATGACTTAGTGACGGTGACAAAAGACTTCATTTCATCAAGGCCAATCTCTTCTCTTTGCTACTATGAATTTGAATTATTCAGGATGGATCTTTCTTTGTACTTCATCTTGACCCTCCAAAGGGCCTAGATAAGTGTTGGAACCTTCCAAGTCAACATGAGTTTCCATTTCTCTGTCATGGTCTAGGATTCCTTCATGTCCTTCATGATGGTTCTTCCTTTAGCTCCTTCGCAAGTGCCTTCTTGTAACCTCTCCTTGATAACCTCCTTTGAGCATCATCCTGCCATGTTGAGATGATAACACCTACAAATGAATTCCACTCATGACAAGCCAAAATCAGTCTAAAACCCATATATTCTACCTTTGGTTGCTCATGTATCACATTGATTGTGATAGGGAAATATGCAAGGGCTTTAAGAGAAAGAAGCTAAGAATTGCATAGTTGAGGACTATAGGGACCCAAGGATGGCCACATTATTCTCTAGAAATGTGAAATGTTCAATTAGGTAAGGCTTATCAAGATCCTACACAATGGGGAAGTCCAAGAGACAAGGTGATGAGGTTGTTGTCTAAGGATGTGTTGTGCACATTTCTCAAGGAAGAGGAGGTAGGGATTGCATAATTGAGCTTCACAGGGACTGAGGGATGACCTCATTTTCCACTGGAACTGCATAATTTTCCGTAGGAGACAAGATAGAACAAGGTATTGCACAATGAGGGGCTTCAGTTAGCAGAGGAGAAATATTATGCATTGTAATTATGCAGTGCACCGTGATTGAGGGACATTCTCAATGAATTTCATATTTCTCTTCAGAAATGATTAAGTGAAAGCTCCATTGTCCACTAGAAATGTGCAATGTGAAATGGAGGTAGGCAAGAATTAGCGTTTGGCACAGTGAGCAAGTATAAGTAGTGAAAACTTGAAAGATTATGCTTCAGGATTCCACAATGTGCTTATGAAGGAGGATACCCTTAGGATGGAATAGTGTACAATTGTAACAGGTAAGGGATGCATCCTTGCGCGCTAAGAATGCACAATGCGCTTATCAGTTAGCTGGGATTTTTGGTAGCGCAGTGTGAAGACAAGGGAAATCCCAAAAAAGGCTAAGTGTTGGATCAATGGAACAAGATAGAACTCATGATATAGACAAGCTATAAAACAAATTCACACACATGTATACCATCAAATACAAGCCAAGAGAACACGCAATACACAGGATCAACATGCATACCTTGAAATGAGAACAAAGTGAAACTTATTTCTAAATGGGACAGTTGAAATGTAGCTTTGCGACACTTGGAATACAAGTTATGATATAAGTGTCGAATGCAACAAGAAAGTCCATTAAGTTGTGGGAGAGTGTCTAGCACATATTCTTATGATATATAAGATCAACTAATGTAAAAGAGAGTGCTAGAGCTTCCTCTATAGTTGCGCCAAAGTGTGAAACATGCAAGATTGAAAACAATCAAAATCGACACTTGTTGTTAGGCCCCTATACTACTAGTGTAACCCCTTATTGTTATTTGTACAACCCTCTTATTATATTGTTGTACCCATGTAGTCCCCATATTGTTACTATTGTGCCCCATAGAGGCCCACTATTGTTATTATTGTGCCCTTACATTATTATTGTTATATCGGCTCTGATTATATTAGGACCCCTTAGACTCCTATATATAGAAAGCAGGTCTTGTCATTTGTATCATCCAAGAATTATTCATTTGTGTAATGTAAAGGAGGTTGCCCCCTCAAAGAGACTTATTTCTAAGGCGTTCATCTATATTTTCTATCTTTTTGTGAGCTGGTTTCATAACATTTGGTATCAGAGCTGTGGATTCTATGGTTTCGTTTCCCCAAACAGGACATCATGGAAATTTCGCTATAACATTTTCGCTATAAAGTTTTAGAAGCTACAAATAAAACCCATTTGAGAAGAAATCGGTTTGAACCTCGTTTCCAAATTTCAGATCTTTTTGCGCTATATTTTCGGAGATATGATCTGAGGAAGTTAAGGTTTTTGCAAGTTCCTAAATTTCCTCTAACTCTTTTGCTACGAAGTTTCAGAAGCTACAAAAAAACCCATTTGAGAAGAAATCGGTCTAAACCTTAGCTCCAAATTTTAAATCTTGTATCACTATATTTTCGGAGATATAATCTGAGGAAGTTAGGGTTTTTGCAGACCCTCAAATTACATTCCAAATAGGTCACCTTGGGAAAATTGTCATAACTTTCTCTCTGAGAAACAAATTGAAATTTTGTAAGTTACAGAAAGAGGACGGACTGTAGTTTTATGTGCATATTTTTCAGATCCAAAGGTCGAAACAATGACATGTGGCACATCGTACAAGTTCACTCTACTGAAACATTATATAATCAGGTCATCTTAGGAGATTGGGCATAACCCTTTCTTGGAGAATCAAATTCTGATCAGACTTGCGGGGCTAGAAAGAGGACTCAGAGAGATACTGCAGGAGACAATTTTAGAACTTTTAGATCTGAAAGTATATAGTTACAGTTATTTCAAGATCGAGCTCCTGAAATCAAGAAAAGGCAATATGAGGAATTTTGATGGAAAGGATCCAGTAAATTGGATACTATAGATGAAGCAATATTTTGATTTACATGGTGTACCACTGTTAAAAAAGGTATGTATTGCATCTTCATATTTAGAACCGAATCAATTTGTATGGTATAAAGGGCTTTGTTCTTGTAAAAAACTTGTTACATGGTCAATTTTCGCGGAGGAAATGATAGCACATTATGAGGAAACAAAGAGCAACACCTTCTTTAGAACAACACCACAACAATGGGAAGAAAAAAGAGAAAAAATGATTTGTTACAAAGTGGAAAGAAAAATTATGGCAACAAGGAAGTCCACCCCTCACAACTATAAAGATGGAAGTGTTGTTTCTCCTAGCCTTCCACAACCTACAAAGGTTACACCACAACAATTAGAAGAAAAATGTTCAAGAAGTGAAAGATCACATCGAGCATCAAGAAATGAATCCGACCATTTCTTGTAAAGCATTGGAAGAAATTACCACTCCCCAAACTCTCAAGATAGAAGGACATATCAAGAAGAAGAAGGTTCAAACAGTGATATATCAGGAAGAAAAGTATCAAGAAACATCAAAAGAAAAGGGTACTCACCAGGAACCAACCCTAGAGAAAGAAGAAATGAATCCGACCATATCTTGTAATGCATTCGTCAGAATTACCACTCCTCAAATTGTAAAGATAGAAGGGCGTATCAAGAAGAAAAATTTAATAGTGTTGATTGATTCGGGTAGTGCCCATAATTTTATTAATTGTAATATAGCCAAGGACTTGAATTGATTCCAAGATCCAACACCAAAATTTCAAGTGACGGTTGTAAGTGAAGGAACAATAAATTGCTCTGGAAAGTGCCATAATATCAAGCTATTCATGGGATAATATGTATTGAATAGCCCAATGTTTTCCGTTCCAATGAGTGGTGCTGATGTTGTACTAGGAGTAAAATGGCTACAATCCTTGGGTACAATAGCTTTTAATTTTCAAGAACGTTTTCTGAAATTTTCTTCGGAAGGAAAGAAAGTTGAATTAAGGGGTATCACAGGGAAACCATGAAAGATAATCAACTCTGACGGAAGGACAAAGCTTCTAAAGAAAGAACAACAAGGCGTAATTGCACATTTATGTTCGCTAACTGTTTGCACATCGAAATCATGTATTTCTCCAGATCTCCAAAAAGTCTTGGACAATCATTTCAAGGTATTTGATACTCCCAAAGGTCTCCCACGTATTTGTGATCATGATCATGCTATTCATTTTATTCCAGGATGTGTTCCTCCAAACATCAAGCCTTATAGATATCCATATGCCCAAAGGAGTGAAATTGAACATATGGTTGTAGAAATGGTAGAGGTTGGTACAATTATCCAACCAAATTTGATAAACAAAGGAAGGTATGAATGGAAGAATGGTGATTGTCAATATGAACTACTAGTATGAACTCACTGTCAGTAAAGGTTGCGCAGACACTATCTTTATGAACTGCACAATCACTACCACTAGGGTTTTGCAGTCACTATCATCAAAAGTTTCACAATTACTACCACTAGGTACTATGCATTCATTGTATCTAGGGACTGCGTAGGCACTATCTCCAAAGACTACACAAGCATTGTCTTTAAGGGTTTTGCAAATCATTTCTTCAAAAGTAGACATGGACCAATAAGCTTACTATAATTAGGTGAGCTTTTGAATGCATAAAAAGCTGGGCATGTGTAAGCAAGTGATTTTGACAGTTAGAATCTCTCTAGAAGACTTAAATACTTAGAAAAGAATCAACCAAAAATGAAATGACAATGAACAACTTGAGATGATAGATCATAAGATAAAAAAGAGGCTCCAAATTCAAGATGTAGGCAAAATTTTGGAGGGTGTTTGTCACAGTGATAACAAGATCATATTGATATTAGAGAAAGTTTATTTGGTTATATTGTGGAGATTTTTAGGGGATCTAGATTGACTGGGCCAAAAGTCGTGAAACCTTAATCATAGTTGACAAATTTGTGAATATTCCTTGTGATCTTGTAGAGGAGAGGATTTTGCATCTAAAACAAGTCTCAAATATAAATCGTCATGTAAATCTTCTCATGTTGGGCCTGAGAAATAAGCTTGGGATATTCATAGAAAATGGTGTTTCTAATACAAAAGACAAATTAGAAGGGGGGTCAAGAAGAAACGAAGAACCAACTAAAGAAAGAACGTGGAAAATATCAATCTATTTTGAGTGCCATGAATCAATAACAAGCCCTATTCAAAATGGAAGCGAAGGTTGATATCAAGCCATACCACAACGAGATTGAAACTTTGAAGATAAATCACTAATTGTAACAACTAGAAGTGTATGTCAGTGTCCGTCAAATTGAGGAAGAATAGGAAATTTCATTTACGATGCTAAAATTAGAGGGTCGTGCCCTAACTTTATAGGAAATCCACATGGATACCATGAGACTGGAGGGAGAGCCTCCATTGACTAAGAGGGAAGACTTTAAAACTTTGATTAAGCCACAATTTTATGCTATTGGGTATGTAGAGGACCAATGGATATGGTGGCACTACTTCAGGAAAAAAATTAGGGCAAAGCATGCAGGAGTACACCAAAGAGTTCAGAAAGATGGACATAATGTGGGGTATCACCCCAAATAACCTATATGTACTCCTCAAGTATTCAGGGGTTCTACACTGCCATCTGCAGGAGCCAATAATATTTTTCAAGCTCAAATAAGTGGATGAGACTTCTGTATAGGCGCAATACCTAGAGAACATAGGTCTAAAGAAAGTTTAATCAAATGGATCGAAGCAAAAGGAGCAACATAATGCCTATAAGGAGGGGAAGAAGAAGAAAAAGGGGGGAAAATATAAAAATACGACAACGATAGCACACCAGTGGAAAGATTCCAGCAACCACTGCAAAATTGACACCATACAGAGGAGAAATGTTGGAGGTTTCACCCAAAGCTTAATCTGAAGAACAAAAGGAAATACAATAAGAAGAAGAATCTCATGGCTATTGATTCAATCAATCATGTTTAAAGCAGTTCAGACATGGATGAGAAGATTGTTTGTATGTCAATGAAGAACGAGGTGAATCTGAGTAGCCTTAGTGTCAGACCAGTCAGTAACTCCTCAGAAAAAATTGATTCGTGTGTTTATTCCTTCAGGTTGGCCTTATTATATACATGAGGGAGAGACTGTTCACTTCATCTCCCAATGACTGTTCACATTACTTATTTATTTATTTACATTATGTTCACCCAATCCTGATGATTAGGTGTCAACATTCCCCCCATTAATCTGAAGGGATGTTGGTGAGTCCAAGCATCATTCTCAATCATTCAAGCTTTTCTCTTCCAAGCGCTTTGGTGAAGACGTCTGCAATTTTCTCATTAGTGGAACAATGACAGAGATGGATTGTTTTGGCCTCAACATGATGTTGAATTAGATGATATTTAGTATTGATGTGCTTTGTTCGATCATGGAACTTTCGGTTCTTGGCCAACTTTATTGCAGAGGTATTGTCAATCATGAGTGGAGTTGATTGTACTTGTTTTACCTGCAAATATTCAAGAATTTTCCTGAGCCACACAATTTATTTTGTTGCTTCAGTTGCTGCCACGTATTCTACTTCTGTTGTGGAATCTACTGGAACTGATTGTTTGCGTGAATCTCCAGGAGACAGCTCCTGATCCAAGACTCATAGCATATCCTGAAGTAGATACCCCTGCTTCTTTGTCTCCATCGAAGTTTGAATCAGAGTATCCAATCAAGCTGAAGTCGTCCACCTGTGTATACTTGATTCCAGAGTCTTGAGTTCCCTTCAAGTACCTTAGAACTCTTTTTGCAGCAGACCAATGTCCCTCACAAGGATTTTTCATAAACCTGGAGAGGATTCCAACAGCAAACGAAATGTATGGTCTAGTAGTAGTTAGGTAGTTGAGACTTCCTACAAGCTTTCTATACTTTGTTGCATCCTCAAATTCTTTTCCTTCAATAGATGTGAGCTTTAAGTTTTTTTCCATTGGAGTAGTAAGAGGATTGCATTCTGTCATGCCAAACCTGTTCAACATATCTCCAATGTATTTCTTTGGAGAAAGAAATATGGACTTCGGATGTTGGGTTACTTCAATGCCAAGATAGTAATGAACATAGCCCAAATCAGTCATTTCAAAACTTTTCCCCAATTCCTTCTTTATGGAAGCAATGTAGCTTTCATTGTTCCCTGTCATCAAAAGATCATCTACATATACTACAAGATATACAACTGTTTTGCCAACTTTCTTGACAAATAAAGTTGCATCATCAAGATCATAATGTGTGAAATTGAGTTTCAGAAGATGCTCAATTATTTTTTCATACCAGGCCCGCAGTGCTTGTTTGAGGCCATACAAGGACTTCACCAGCTTGCATACTTTATGTTCATGTCCTTTCACAACAAATCCTTCAGGCTGGGACATAAAAACATTCTCTTTTAGATCTCCATTCAAGAAAGCAATTTTACATCCATTTGATGGACTTTCCAACCGTTCTGAGCTACTAGGGCAAAGAGTGTCCGGATGGTAGCCCATTTTGTTGTGGGGGAAAAGTCTCCTCATAATCGACCCCTTCCTTCTGTGCAAAACCTTTTGCCACAAGCCTAGCTTTGTGCTTTTCAAGTGAGCCATCAGCTTTATACTTGTTATTGTAGACACACTTGCAGCCAATTGGTTTGGTTCCTAATGGAGGATCAACCAGCTTCCAAGTGTTGTTCTTTATGAGGGCGTCATACTCCTTTTGCATCGATTCTTTCCATTCATCATGAGAAGCGGCTTCTTTGAAGGAAGTTGGTTCAAAATCTGTAGACAATTTCAATTCACAATCATAAGAAACATCCATATCAACAGGTGAATTAGAGTCATCTATATCACCTCCATTTTGCCGGTTTGAATTTCTAGTTCCTGTCTTTCCAACCTCATCAGGACGAACACTTTCGAGTGCCTTTGTCAGCCACTTTGGGGGACCTTTCTCAGATGGTCCAGGCTGCTCCGTTGATTGAGTTGGGACTGAATCAAGATTGAGTCTCCCAATTCTATCAATCACATCACTTAAAGCATCATCTGTTGTTGGAGTTTCACGAGGGGGAGAGTGTTCCTCAGAAGAAGATTCCACATGTTGATCTAGTATAGGAATCCCCCCTTCAATATGTGGAATCTGATTATCACATTCTTGAAATGATTTTGCTTTTGAGAATCTATCCAACTGATCAAGTTGTCGCTCAACAACATTGTCATTTTTGGATGATTCAAGAAAAATTACATCTCTAGATACGACAAACTTTTTATTTACTTCATCATAGATACGATATGCTTTGGAGGTGTTTGAATACCCCAGGAAGATGCACTTATGACTTCTAGCACCAAGTTTGTTTCTATGTACCTTTGGTATCAAGGCATAACAAGTGGAACCAAAGACCCTGAGATGCTTTACCGAAGGAACATGTCCATACCACATTTCATAAGGAGTCTTGTTTCTAATAGCATTAGATGGACATATATTCTTTATATATGCAGCGCATAGAACAGCATCAACCCAAAACATTATCTTTACATTTTTGAAGAAGAGCATGGATCGTATCATATTTAAGATTGTCCTATTCATTCTTTTAGCTACACCATTCTGTTGGGGATTATAAGGCACAGTTGTTTGATGTTTGATCCCATGTTGGCGAAGATAGTTTTCGAATTCATTTGATGTGTATTTTTTTCCATTATTAGTGCGAATAGACCCAATATGAGATTGTGCATCATTTTTGGTGAGCTCCAGTATTGCAGCAATAATGCTGCAACTCCTGGAACTACCTACTTTACTTTTATCAACCCGGTAGTTCGTAACAAACTTGGAAGCGACAGTGCTATATGCACAAGTACTAGCTCTTACTGCAGGCTGTCACTTGATCAGCTGGCACAAGTTCGCTAGGAGTGTAAGCCAACTTCTATGAGCTTTGAAAAGAAGTTTTTAACTGTGATGGATGAAAGCTAACTCAAGAGAGGCTAGTCTACTTGCAGAAAAGAAGATGAAAGCTGAAAGGAAACACAAACCCTAGCAAACCCTAGTTCTACCGACTAACCCTACTTGTGCAAGGAAAGAGATGAAAGATGTTGGAATGGATGACATTGACTCTTGAAAAGATAAGATGCATGTGGTTAAGTTACTTCTGAAGGAAAATATGGAAAAATCATCTTTTTGTATTCTCGAGTAATTTTGCATAATTATTATGCATGTGCTTTAACTATTTTTGACTATGCAGAGGTTTATTGGAGAAAGAAAGTGGAGTGGGCATTTCCAAGAGGTTGGGAAGGTGAGAATAGGACCTAAGGGGTCCCTAGCACCCTTCTAGAGAATTCCACAGTGATCATATCTCGAAAAACTACTCACGTGAACTTCTACAGGAAGTCTGCAGGGGTTTTACAGGAAGTTCTATAGGAACAGGCCGAAAGTGGTTTTTAGAGGGTTGATGGTGGAAAAATGTTGGGAAAGTGGAAATGAAGGATGGATAAGGATGTTAAAGGGTCTAGGACCTAGTAAATGAAGCTAAGGAGTGATGAATATGGTTGGCTTTGTTCAAGGATGGAGAGAGCAATGTTGCAAAAAATTGTAGAAATTAGGGCAAGTTGGGAAAGTGTGGCGAATGGGTGAAGGAAATATTGAGAGAGAAACTGAAGCAGGTTGTATGATGAAGGATAGGTTGGAGTGTCTTACAGGTTTTCTGCACACTATTTTCTAAAATTGATCCAAGCAAAGACTAGAAAAACGGAGATTTATCTATTTTGACCTAATCTGACTGATCCAGATTTAAGCAGGAACGCAACAAATTACAGAGATAACCATATACACAAAGATGCAGCGGAAATAATACTTCATTTCATTAATGGAAAATACTGACATATGCTTACAAACAGAAATGGCAATAAACTAGCTAGGGCGATGGTAGCTTATCTCTGAGAAGAGATGTGATGGCTACATGCCTCTGAACTATTCTGAACTGTATTACAATGAGGCTCGAAGGCCTATTTATTGTTGAGAAACAATGGAAAACCCTTCACATACCGAAACCTAACCCTAGAAGATGAAACGCCAAATTGTGGGCCCCGTTTGGGTAAATTGGTACATCAATTTCTCGGGGTCGTAACTTTGGCATACGATCTCCGTTTGACGCGTATGATAGCTCGTTAGAAAGATCTATCCGAGTACTACCACTTTGGGAGGCAACATACGGCTCGGTCGCCCCAGAATTCCAAAAAAATGTCGTTTAGGGCCTCAAAACGGCTCCGGAAGTTCAGGACCCGAAAAACTGCTAAAAATAGTAAACTGTGCTACAATTAAGGAAACTGAAAATGCTGAGAAAGACAATGGTGGGGGTCCATGTGGACCTGGCAGGTGGCCACCAATATCCACCTGGATCATTCCTCCCCCCTTAGGAAGCAATGGTCCCCATTGTGTTGAGCTCCTCCATGAGATGAGGAAACCTCTGCTGAACTTGTTCCCTGGTGAGCCACTTGCCCTGCTGAAGGAGTTGGCCTGCTTTGACAACTCGATACAGTTGGATATGCTGTTGGCGAGTGTTCTTGATCTGTGTGTCCATGATCCGATCAGTTGCAGCTTGTTCCATGCAATCTAGATTTAATTCTATGGGTTTGAGCTGTTCTGCAATGTCGGATGTGTCTAGCAATGGTGGAAAGTATGGCCGAAGGCGGTCCACATTGAACACTGGGTGCAGGCCAAGGAATCGGGGAATGCTGAGCTCAAATGCATTGTCTCCCATAGCCTTAGTAATGGTGTAAGGACCATATCGAAGTGGTCTCAATTTCCGATAGGCTCCAGTAAGGCTTTCCTTTTGCAAATGCAACCAGACTTTGTCGCCCACCTGAAACTTGTGTGGCACCTGATGTTGATCATGTCGCTGTTTATACTTGGCATTTGATTTCTCAAGAATGTCATGGACCTGCTGGAGAATATGTTGGATGCACTCAATGAAGCTGGTGGCCTTATCTGTTTCGGACTGGACATGAGCTGAATTCATGTGAGTAGCTGGAAGTGGCATGGCCACATCAATGGGGCATAGTGGCTGGAATCCTAAACCCACCTGAAAAGGGCTATGGCCAGTGGAGCTGTGAAGAGCTCGGTTGTAGCTGTGCTGAACATAGGGGAGGCTCTCGTCCCATGTGCGTGGATGCTTTGAGTTATACATGCGCAGAATGTGCACAATCATCCTGTTGACAACCTCTGTCTGGCCATCAGTTTGAGGATGGAAGGCTGTGGACTTCGTGAGTTTGGTGTCCAGCATTGACCAGAGACTGGACCAAAATGTGCTGAGAAACCGACTGTCCCGATCTGAGATGATAGACTGTGGGATCCCAAAGTGCACCCACACTCATTCAAAGAAGAGTTTAGCAGTGGCTTCTGCTGTGATATTCTTCTTGCAGGCCATCATAATGGCCATCTTTGAGAACCTGTCGACGACCACAAAAACACAGTCATTTCCATGCTTAGTGGAAGGAAGGCCTGACATGTAATCCATGGAGATGGATTCCCAAGGTCGACTAGGGGTAGGCAACGGGGTATAGAGGCCTTGCTTCTTAATGGTCGGTTTGGCAATGGCACAGGCAGTACATGATCGGATGTACTTCCCAACATCCTGTCGAAGATTCGGCCAATAGAAATAGTTTTGCAGTACTGCCACTATTTTCTCGACCCCGAAATACCCAGCAGCCCGACTGTAGTGTGCTTCCCAAATCATCTTGGCACGCTCGCTTGAAGGAACACAAAGGTGACCGAGGTGGCATAATAGGGCATCCTGGAGGTGAAAATCTGCAACCTGCCGACCCTACAAGAGTGTCTGGTATGTGTGGCCGAATTCTGGATCGCTTTTGTAGAGAAGTGGCCAATCAGAAGTCTCGTGCCCGCAAGAGTTGAGCACGGTGGTTAGCGCCATGATCGGTGGTCGACTGAGGCAATCTGCAACATTATTGGTGCTGCCCTTTTTATACTTGATATTCAAGTGAAACTGTTGCAGGTATGTAGACCACTTCTGATGGCGATCATTCTGCAATTTCCCTTGGGTCTGTATGAATTGCAGAGGTCGGTGGTCTGTGTGGATGACTGTTTCCTTCCCCAAAATGTAATGCTTCCATTGTCGACAGGCCTGTACAATGGAATACATCTCTTTATCATAAGTGGGGTACTTCCGGACTGTGTCTGAAAGTGTTTCACTGTGATATGCCACTGGATGTCCATGTTGAGTAAGGACTGCCCCAATAGCATAGTCAGAGGCATCTGTCTCGACCTCAAATGGTTGTTGTAAATCTGGTAACGCGAGCACTGGTGCCGTGCAGAGGCGATCCTTCAACTCCCTGAATGCCTTCTGTTGAGATTCAGACCAAAAGAATTTTGCTTTCGCCCCGCCCTTGGTGACTTGACTCAAGGGCCAAGAAATATGAGAAAATACCAACACAAACCTGCGGTAGAAGTTGGCAAGACCTAGAAAGATGCGGAGCTCTGTTAGAGTGGTTGGAGAGGGCCAATCCCGAATGACTTGGACCTTGGCTGGATCGACATGCACCCCCTGTTCATCAATGATGTATCCCAGATACTGGACCTCGGTCATGCCAAAAGTGCATTTCTCCAAATTGGCACATAGCTTGTGTTGCCGCAGTGTTTGGAGAACCTGTCAGATGTGGTGGAGGTGCTCTTCCCAACTCTGGCTGAAGATCAGAATGTCATCCAAGTATACTACTACAAAGGAGTTGGTGAATGGCCGCAAGATGTCATCCATTAGCCTCATAAAGGTTGCAGGAGCATTCGTCAATCCGAAAGGCATGACCAACCATTCGAAGAGGCCCTCCTTGGATTTGAAGGCAGTCTTCCACACATCTGAGGGTTCAATTGGTACCTGGTGATATCCTGACTTCAGATCGATCTTGCTGAAATATTTCGCCCCCTTTAGTTGGTCTAGGAGGTCATCAATCCGCGGGATCGGGTACCTATTACGGACAGTGATCTTGTTCAGCGCCCGATAGTCAATACAGAGTCTCCACGTCCCATCCTTCTTCTGTACCAACACTATCGGGCTCCCACAGGGCGAAGAACTCGGACGGATGTGACCTTTCTCTAGGAGCTCCTGAATCTGCCTCTTGATTTCATTGTTCTCCAGAACGGAGCGCCGATAAATTGGTCCATTGGGTAGCGGCGCACCTGGGGTCAGATCAATGGAGTGCTTGACTTGACAGTGCAGAGGAACCCCTGCCGGGGAGGTGAAGATGTCTTTGTACTCCTCCACAATCTTGTCCATTTGTAGCTGCCGTGCAGAGGGACCTCGTTTGGAGGCCGCGACCACTGTCTTCTTCTTCCCTTGAGGGCGTATCATCAGGAAAAAAAATTTCCTGGTTTTGGAAATGATCTTACTGCATTGTTTTGCAGTAATCAAAGAGATGGTGGCAGGTGGTGGTACCTCTGGTATCCTGAACAACTTATTTCCCAATGTAATAATAACAGCACGGGGCCTTGATTCATACACAGCATGTCGCTTCCACAAGTATGGTTGTCCTAGTAATACATCACAAACTTCAAGGGGAGCAATGTCACACAATACCTCATCCGTGAAGGGCTTGATGTTGTATGGAAGGCGACACTGCTGGCTCACGCGAAGATCTCGCCCTTGGTAAAGCCACCCAATGGTGTATGGTTGTGGATGTGATGTGGTCGGTAAGCCCAACCGCTTCACGACCTCTGCCGAAATGAGGTTCTTTTGACTCCCGCTATCAACAATGAACTGTATCGGGGAGCCCTTGACCCACATCTGGGAGTGGAAGAGACGCTCCTCCTCCTCTGGATCTTCGGGTTCATTTTTCTGGATCTTTGCGGTAGCAACAGTGGCGCTGGGATCCACATCAATGATCTGCTTCCCTTTTTCATACCCCTTATCGGGTTCTGACTCAGAGTCGGAACATGCATCTGATTCTGAAACCTTTAGCTCAGCCACCAGTGACTGTTTGGCCCGACACTCACTTTTGTTGTGAGTGGAGCTCTTATGGAACTCGCACCATTTTCCAGTGTCCTTTCTCGGCTTCGCGGCGTTGCTCTTTGCTTGCAGCTTCAGCTGGTTGTCTTGGGCTGTCCCGCCTTGGCTTTGTCCTTTGTTCTGTGGTTTAGGGACACCTTTCCCCTGCTTTGGATTCGCAGATCCAAAGTCTCACTTCTTTTGTTTAAACTTCTGCTCGACTTTGACGGCATACCGGTATGCTGCGCCGAGCGAGGGGATGTTTAGGAACTGTATTTCTTCCTGGATGTACTTGTGCAGGCAGCCACGGTATTTGAGTATCAAATGTTGCTCCGAATCCTTGATACCCAACTTTGTGCGAAGGGTATGGAAAAGATTGGTGAACTCCGACACATCTTGGTCCCTTCCCTGCCGCAGCGTGGTCCACTTTATGTATTCATCCTCATAGCTTCCGACAGGGTAGTACTGCTCCTTGATGGCATCCCGGAACGAATCCCAGGTGGGTGCGGCTGAAAATAGTGAGCCAGTACTTTCATCCTTCTGCTCGCAGTAGGTTTCCCACCAGTCCTTGACGTGGGGTGCTGCTTTGAGAAGAGCAAAAACAATCTTTTCCCGACTCGAAAATTCATGAACAGAAAAATAACCCTCTAGCAGATTTAACCATTTATCTACGGCATCGGCGTCTATCTGACCCTCGAATATGGGGATTTCAAAATTAACTTGTACCTTAAAGGGTGTGGCGTTTCCAGAGGAGCTACTGGAAGCCGATGCGCCGCTTCTGGGTAGCCGCTGAAGGATCTGCGCAAAGCTGTCCATCATCGCGTTCCGTTGTCGCTCGAGCGCTTCTTCGAGCAAGATTTTGATGGGATCTCCTGCCCCCTCGTCTTTCTTCTCGTCCGCCATGGGAGGCCGTCGGGATTTGCGAGGCTGGTCTTGCAAAGGTTCAACCAGTTCAAGCCCTAACTCCTTATATCCCGACCTTGTTGGGGACATGCAAAGAAAAACAGAGAAAAAGCAGACCGCTCTGATACCATTGATCCAGATTTAAGCAGGAACGCAACAAATTACAGAGATAACCATATACACAAAGATGCAGCGGAAATAATACTTCATTTCATTAATGGAAAATATTGACATATGCTTACAAACAGAAATGGCAATAAACTAGCTAGGGCGATGGTAGCTTATCTCTGAGAAGAGATGTGATGGCTACATGCCTCTGAACTGTTCTAAACTGTATTACAATGAGGCTCGAAGGCCTATTTATTGTTTAGAAACAATGGAAAACCCTTCACATACCGAAACCTAACCCTAGAAGATGAAACGCCAAATTGTGGGCCCCGTTTGGGTAAATTGGTACATCAATTTCCCGGGGTCGTAACTTTGGCATACGATCTCCGTTTGACGCGTACGATAGCTCGTTAGAAAGATCTATCCGAGTACTACCAAATTCCAAAATAACGTCGTTTAGGGCCTCAAAACGGCTCCGGAAGTTCAGGACCCGAAAAACTGCTAAAAATAGTAAACTGTGCTACAATTAAGGAAACTGAAAATGCTGAGAAAGACAATGGTGGGGGTCCAGGTGGACCTGGCAGGTGGCCACCAATATCCACCTGGATCACTGACCTAAAAACCAGAAATATGATGAACAAAAGTTTATAGCCAGAAAATCATGCAAGAGAGCTATGGAAACTGAGCAAGAACAGATCTAAACATGAAAACACAATTGATATCAATTTTTCCAACTTAAAATCTAACCCTAGAAATTGCATTGGAAGGCAAAAACAGTGTTTTTGTGGCAGCAAATGTGCCTTGGACTCAGTCCATGGTCCTGCTTGATAGCCTTTTTGTGGATATTTTCTGTTACCAAACTATTGAATCAACCTGAAGCATGAAAAACTATCTTAATCATCAAAAACAACCTAAGTAACAAAGCAAGATTTTAACCTAAATAGCAGAAATGATTTTATGAATGCAAAAAAAATGCATAAAAGTACACAAAGGAGGTACTGGCACTTGGGTTGGGCCCAAGCCCAAGAACTACAGCCTCCTAAGAAAGCTCAGAGCTGGTGCAAAGTGAGATTCATCTTCATTAATCAATAACAATAGTCATGTCACAAAACTATTTACAGCAAGAGCTCGAAAATGAGCTGAATGCAGAGCTGCACTAAAGTGCGAAAATAAACTATTCAATGGCTAAACTACAAAGGCTTGAAGCCTTCCTACTTATGCAAACAAGGACTCCCAACAGTCCTCCTTAACTTTAGGAGCTTGGCTGCCCAAAACTGCAGTTAATCAGCCACTTCACTAGACCTGCTCGGCTACCCCTTGAAATCATCTTTGGTGGGTTGTTGAACTCCAAGATGATGGTGGAGAACTCGAGGAAGGGGTCATTTAGTGCAGGAGACACCCCTCCTATATATCCTTAGCCTTGTTCCTTCATATTTGGCTGCCAATTTGCTCATAAATTCCTGACCTTGGTCCAAAAAATGTCCAAAAATCTGCAATAAGCACGTATTAGACTTTGTGGTCAAGTGACTATTCCCGTTCATTCAATGAACATAAATATATTCAAAAGCATGCATAAAAATATAGAGAATGGTGGATTAAATGAGAATAATAGGAAAAATGAGCCCATAAAGTTACCCATTTTTGGGGCTCATCATCACCCCCCTAGTGAATGTGTTTCTCATCCTCTGAGCAACTAATCCACTTCATCATCTTTGATTGCTTTGACTGCCTCTCTGACATCCCAGGCTTCTGAGGTGATTTCCTCTTCTCTGTCATGAAACCCTACCTTTCTCTCTACTTCCTCCCATTGCCTGTGTTCTTCTTCTTCCTTAACCCCTTCCAGTAGTCCTAAAAGTAATGGAGGACTGAACTTTAGGCCAATCCAGTTGGCCTTCAGGTTTTGCATTGTCTGTTTATAAAGTGGCACTCTTGCCAAAGCCTCCCTCATTCTGGTTGGGGAGGGGTACTCTCTTATTTTCAGACTATCGGACAATGTGTTCCATCTCCTTGTGAAAGCGTGAATGCAATTATCACCAAACAGTCTTTCCATGTCTTCAAAGTGAGCAATGGCTTGAGCTTTCCTTTCAATGTAATACGGGAGAACTTGAGGGTTGTTGGCAAGTTGTTGATGAGAATATACTAAAGTTGAGGGATCTTCTGGTTCTGCCCTGATCATGAGTGGCTCACTTAGCTCCTTGTCCATAACCTTTCGAATTCCTACTACCCTCTTTTCCTCATGGGTTAACCAAGAAGCCATAGCCATGAGTTGTACATCTCCCAATGCAGCATTGATGTCCCATAGATTCATGTTTGGAAGTGCCAAGTTGTGTAAATGGAATTCTGCTAACTTGGCCTTATCTTCAGCTGAGCTATTGTCACACAAATACATAAACTGATTATAATTCTGGAATGGAATGGTGCCCCTTTGGGCCAATGTGTTAATTTGAAATTGTAACCATTGGTCTTTAAGATATAATGCATAGGACTTAGCAGGTTGCCTACATGGTAAGGCTTCTACTACCCAGCTGGACATGTAGGCCATTTGGGCTTCTTTCTCTTGCAACTGTTGTTTTAAACCCTGTATTTCTTCTGCTGCCTGGGACTCCTTTTCTTGCAGCAGTTTTGTCAGCATATCAACGTCAGCTTGTAGCTTTTCCTCTCTCTATTGTTTCTTGGTTGTTTCCTTGTCTGCTGGAGGTCCTTCTTGCTGTTGCTTCCCTCCCAAAATGGACAGCCTATCTTCCTTATGACCTTCCTGTAGCCGCAACTGCTTTTTTAGCAATTCATTCTCCTCCTATAGATGGGCTCTTTTACTGCTTTCTATGTGCCTCACCATGGCCAACTATCTTCTTGATTCTTTTAGATGTTCTTCTAGGTGGCCTACGTCTGCAACTCCCTTGGATTTGGCTATTCTCATCCATGTGTGAGTCCTAACCCATTCCTGTTCCAATGCAAAGAAAAGTGGTACAACAAACTTTTGTGGGATGATCTTCCCACTTTCTAACAAGTTGTAATATGAGCCCAAACTAGGCTGAGGGCTTGGTTCCAGTATCTCCTCGGTCTTGTCTTCTCCTTGTGATTGTTTGGCTGCCTTCTCCTCCAATTTCTTAGTCTCTTTTAACTTGGCTAGAGTTTCATGTAGAGATGTTTCAGCTTCCTGTAGAGCTACCTTTGAGTCCATCATCCTAATTCTCTCTTTCCATGTGGAGGTTTTTGGGCTTCCTCTTTCATAGGTGATAGATATCTTGGAAGGAGACTCTTCTTTTTAGTGGTTGTGTCCTCAATGACAATTGGTTCCTTTGATGGTGGCTGGGGTTTTCCCACTTTGATCCTTGTGCTTCTTCTGGCTTTAAAGTACATGGAGGTTTGCCTCTTTCTTTTTCCTTTTTGTTTTGTAGGTGTGCTTAATGCAGCAAGCACAACTGCTGCTTCCCTTGCCAACGTCTCAAGGGATTTCTCTTTCTGTTGTTCTTTTCCTTCGCTTCCTATAGAAATCTCTGTGTCCACTGTTTTTGTCTGTGTTACTGATATCTTAGGGTGTGTCTTTTCCTTCTCTTGCTGGGTGCCTGCTTTGGCTGTGGTAGCCTTCTTTTGGGCTTCCTTGGCCTCTTTCTTTCCAATCGGTGTCCTCTTTCCCTTCCTTGTTTTTGTTGTTGTCTCTTTCTCTGTTTTAGGCTCAACAGTCTTGTCAAATCCTTCTTTTTCTTTCTGTTCTTTCTTTGTTTTTCCCTCTACTTAAATGTCTTATGCTCCCTCATCATTGTTCTTCTCAATTTCTTTAGTTTGCTCCCCCTCATCACTGTTGGATGGGGTGATGTTCTCAACCAAAGTTCTAATGTCATCATCCCTAGACATATTTCTAAATATTTCCCAAGCTATGGGGATAATATAGGTGTGTAAATCATCTTCCACCAACAGTTTGATGAGCCCATGGTGGGCCAACTGATCTGGGATCCCTTCATTTAGCTTTGTACCACATTCAATTAAGGACTGAAGGAGGAAATATGGGATGCTCAGTTTTCTGGCTGGATGCAAGTCCATCCCATACCTTAATTCATGTAACAACCTGAAATCATATCCATAAATGATGTTAAACCTCCCTTCACATGTGATATACTTCATTATTTGATAACTAACTTCACTCCAGAGAGGAGGCAAGCTTGTCCTTCTAACCTCGTTTTTATCTTCTATAGGATGCTCCTCAGGCAGAAAAAATGTTTTCTTAGCAACTTGTCCCAATGATCTCTCCTCTTTGCTCCAAGGGAGCCCCAATGGTAGACCAGTAATTCTACTGATGAGATCAGGTGTAAGTTCTAAGGTCAAACCCCTAAAACTAATTGTGGCACGTTTCTTCGAATGTGGTCTCAGGGACATCAAGAACTCTTCAGTTATCTCCTCATCATAACCCTGAATTCTATCAAATAAGGGTATGCAGTTTGCCCTAGTGAAAAGATCCACCACCTTAGGATGCTCGTGCAATTTGCTAGAGTCTGAGGGTTCTTTCCTTATGAATCCTCCTGGCATGGTGTTGAGTTCTCTTTTTGTGTTTTAACCAGAAAAGAAAATGCTTAAGTGGGAAAAAATTCAATCACTGAAATAGAGGATAGCTGAATTTGGTTTCTTCTGAACCGAAGAAGGAATTTCCCAGGTGCTTCTTTGCAATATCAAATGGCATAATTCTCCTATTTCAAACTGTTTCCACCCTGAATTTGACTTCCTAGTTTTGAAAAGAAAGAATTTTTTTTACAGAACAGAGGATAAGGACACAAGTTCTTTTCTCAGCACGTAGATAGATATGCACATTCGTTTTTTTTTCACACACACACACACACAGGCCTTTACTGCTGCATGTATCTTTCTTACAGGAGAATTTTGGAAAAGGATGGGGAGATTTCAGACGCAAATAGAAAAAGAAACTGTGTAGACTCAGGGAGATATGCAGGCAGACTTTCACTTTTTTAATGCATAGGCAGACTTCCACTCTCTTTTTCAATCTACTGCCGTGTTCAATTTACCACCTTACTCAAACAAATCATGCATAGAGAATTTTTCCCGAGCCTACCTCATTTTGAGCTTGAATTTCGATGAAAATCCCGAGTTTTGTTTCTGCATAGCTGTTCTCTACCTTTCCTGTAGAACCCTTCCTGTAGAAATCTCTCGGCTCCTGTAGAATGAAACTGTGCTTCCGGTAGAGCCCGATAGGCAGGAGATTTTCAAAAACAAGCAGGAAACTGGCGAAGGATGACTGGTTAGCTGCTCTGGAAGTGGTAGATGCGTACTCCAGTCGCGAACGTCGTGAGTGCAGAATGAAAAAAGGGTGGTGAAGTTTCAACTGAGCTGTCTTTTAACTGCGGGCATGATTCGTGGTGAGGGGATGAGGTGGTCGGACTGGAGCGTTGATCCTACGTCACGGCCATAATTTTTCTGCATGCGGTCTGACCACCATCACCTCCCTTTCTCCCATTATCTGCCGCCATCACTACCAGTCCCGAAGATTCTTCCTGAATGGACACTCCACATGTGCGGGCTGCGTATCTAATCGACAGTTTTGAATTTAACGGGGCTCGTTTGGATTCCACAAGGATGTGTAACTGGCTGAGGGTGGCCAGTTGACTGGGCACTGATTCTACTCAATCCGAACCATTCCCATAGTCACGCAGACTTGAACTATGATTTATGCAATTGAAGAATAGGTTTAGGCACTTACCTGCGTAGTCGCGGCCGTGTTATGCATATTTCTGATTTTAGAACCCATTTCTTCATTGTTGTTGCTTCTTGCGCACTGCATGCTTGGCCTCAGGATATTGTTGATATTCACACGTTCAAGTAGAGCTCCATGCATGTTTCATATGCCATACTTTGTTGTCCCTGTCTCTGGAGTATGTCTTTCACAGGGATCAACTGCTACATGAATCTTGTAGGATTTCCTGTAGCTGCTTCTCCTCCTGGAATGCAAGCTAGAATGAGCAGGGCTACAACTGCTGACAAGGATCTTGGCTGATAAGGAGTCTAGATGGAGGGTATCAAGTATGGTGAGTGAAGAACTGCTGCTTTGATTTGTCATTAAAAAATTTTGCTGGCAGCATGAAGGAAACAAGATTTATGCGTGTGACTGTGCAGGGACATAAAAATGAGCGCAATGGAGGTGTACAAAGATGGAAAAAGGGCGACATATGGCAATGGATGGAAGCAGGGAGGTTTACAAGCCTCATAGACATATTCCCAACCTCTGAGTCCTCTTCTAAGATCGATTTTGGCTTTTCTGTAGATTCTACAGGAGTACCTGTAGAAGATACAGAATTTCCTGTAGAAGGTGAAATCTTAGACCGAATGAGACTAAATCTTGGGAAAGGGTAATGGTCATGGAGGAATGGATTGTGAGGGATGCCTGCAGCCTGGTTATGACCTCTATCTTTGTCTTGTGCGATCCTCCTAAAACCTGTAATGACCTTCCTGCAACCTGCAATTTATTCAACAGAAATTAGGTTTATTTTTCTTTTTTCTTCTTTTTTCTTCTTTTTTCTTTCTTTTTTTTTTTTTTAGTTTGAGACAGTTGGGGCACCTCCAGGAGGTTTTCACCCTCACTGTATGCCCTAGATGCCTCCGAGAGGTTTTCACCCAAGGATATTTTATTCCTTTTTTCTTTTTTCTGTGTTTGTTTGTTTTTTTTTTTTTTTTCAAGGTGTGGGTGGAGTGGAGACAGGGACCTGCTCCACTACCAGCACTGATTTACCCAGAGTTTCAATGAACTCCTGCTTAGAAAGGGGCTTCCTGTAGATTTTCAATCGATGCCCATTGACAAGCATAGGGATGGCTTCTTTATCAATGGTCCTAATAAGGACTGAACCATTGTCATTGAATTTCTCCATTATATATGGTCCTAGCCATCTTGTCCTCAGCTTTCCTTTGATATCCTTGTATCTTGAATCATATAACAGCACCCAATCTCCTGGCTGAAATTGCTTTTCTTTGAGGTGTTGGTCATGCCATATTTTTCTTTGAAGTTGGACTACCTTTGAGTGGAGAAGGGCCTGCATTCTCTGTTCATCTAATCCATTTAGCTGCAGTAATATTTCCTGTTGTGCATGGCTGAGATCTAGGTCCAGCTGCGCTGCCAACCTCAATGTGTTATATTCAAATTCTATGGAAAACAAAGCCTTCTTCCCGTAGACTAGCTCATAGGGTGTGAAACCTGTTGTAGTTTCCCAAGTAGTGTTATAGGCCCAGGTGGCCTCAACCAAGCAATCTGCCCAATATTTTCTATTGCTTCTCACCACTTTAGTCAAAATCTTTTCCAAAGCTTTGTTAGTGACTTCCACCTGTCCATTTGCTTGTGGATGATAAGGGGTGGAAGTTCTGTGCTTAATCTTGTGATGAGTGAGCAGGTCTTCAATCAGGTTAGAGGTAAACTGACTTCCTTGATCTGTGACTAATTCTCTTGGGTAGCCAAACTTGTAGAAGATATTTTCCCTCAAAAACTCAGCTACTTTTTCTTCTGTTGCTGCCTTGATTGCCTTTGTTTCTGCCCACTTTGTCAGGTAGTCCGTGCACACAATGATGTAAGACTTTTGTTTTGAAGGAGGGTTGATAGGACCCACAAAGTCCATGCCCCACTTCTCAAATGGCTCGAAAGTCACTTGAGGTTGTAGGGGCATCTCATCCCTTGGAGTCGGTTTCCCCATCCTTTGACATCGGTCACATTGGTTGATGTATCTCTTGACATCTTGATGAAGAGTGGGCCAATAGTACCCTGCCTGTAGAATTTTGAAGGTGGTTTTTTTTGCTGCAAAGTGGCCTCCACAGGGCCCATCATGACAGGTTAGGAGGATGTCAAAAACTTCCTCCTCTCTGACACAACGCCTCAAAATCTGATCTGGGCCAAGTTTAAACAAGTTGCCCCCAATCCAAGTGAATGGGGTGCTTTTCCTCACGATCTTGCTCTTCTCTTTTGAGGATAGGTGTGGCGGAAACTGTGTTGAAACCAAGTAATTTGCTATATCAGCAAACCATGGAGAGAGTACTGAAATAGCAAACAGGTGTTCATCTGGCATTTGATCATCCACCATCCCTTCTTCACCTGCAGGAAAATCTAGTCTAGATAGAAAATCAACAACAACATTTTCCTTACATGGCTTATCAGCAATGGTCAAATCAAATTTCTGCAGTAAAAGTAACCATCTAATGATACAAGTGTTTACATTAGGTTTATTCATCAAGTACCTAATTGCAGCATGATCAATGTGTACGAATGTTTGATAACCAGTGATGTAGTGTCTGAACTTGTTTAGGGAATGGACTATAGCTAGGAGCTCTTTCTCAGTTATAGTATAGTTTAACTCTGCCTTGGACAGGTTTTTACTGACAAAATATATGGCATATGGTAGCTTCTCTTCAACTTGTCCTAAGGTTGTTCCTATGGCTTTGTTCGAGGCATTTGTGTGAATGTGGAAAGGTAGGGCCCAGTTTGGACCTCTCAATATTGGGGCAGTTATCAGCTTACCTTTCAAAGCATCCAGGGCCTCTTGACAGTTGTCAATCCATATGAACGCATCATCTTTTCCCAAAAGACCAAACAATGGAGAGGCTAGCTTACTGAAATCTTTAATGAATCTTCTATAATATCCTGCTAAGCCTAGAAAACTCCGAACATCTCTTACCTTTTGAGGAGGTGGGACCCTTTGGATGATAGCAATCTTGTTGGGATCCACTTGTAATCCTTGCTGAGAAATTGTATGACCTAGCACAGTCCCTTCAGTCATTAGGAATTCACATTTTTCAGGACTAAGGGACAGGTTCATTTCAATACACTTGGCTAAAACTTTTCCCAGGTTAGTCAATGCTTCTTGGAAGTTGGACCCATAAGGAGTAAAGTCATCCATATAGATTTCCACCGAATCATGAACCAGCTCAGCAAATATGCTCAGTACTGCTCTCTGGAAAGTGGCAGGAGCATTGCATAACCCAAAGGGAAGGACCCAGTAGGCAAAGGTACCCCATGGACAAGTGAAAGTGGTCTTATCTTGGTCTTCCAGGCTGATTTGGATCTGATTATACCCGGTAAACCCATCTAGGAAGGAAAAGAACTTCTTTCCTGCCATGCCATCTAACACTTGATCTATGAAAGGCAAAGGGAAATGGTTCTTCTTTGTAGCTTTGTTAAGTTCTCGATAATCTACACAGATTTTCCACTCCCTATTTTTCTTGGGCACAAGCACCAAAGGAGAAACCCACTCGTTGTTAGAGATGGGGTAGATGAATCCTGCATCCAGCAACTTTTGTAGTTCTTCTTTGGCAATGTTCTTAAGGGCTGGATTCATCCTCCTCTGAGGCTGCCTGACTGGCTTACAATCCTCTTTAATGTAAATGTGATGGGTACAGACTGAAGGGTGGACTAATTTCATCTCCTTATAGCTCCAAGCAAAAGCATCCAAATGGCTGTTCAATAAGCTATATAGCTCTTTCTTCTGAGAGGGGGATAGGGATGAGTTGATCTTCAAGGTTCTTTCAGGGCCAAATTCCACATTCTTAACTAGGAGAGAGGCCGGATCAGCCACGCAGAGAACCACTAAAACACTAGCTTGGGTGTCTTCTACCAACTCTTCTAATGGAAGAACACTGGGAGGTGGATTTTGAACCAAATTCTCAATAAGGTCATCCTTGGTTTGAGGACCTCCCCTAGTGGCTTCCACTATGCACAATGGTGCAGAGTAGACTTCATCCTCATCTTCCTCCTCCAACTAGAGAGGTAAGTCATGTTCTAGTAGAGGTTGGGTAGGAGGATATAGGACTAGCTGTTTGGACATATGCCTATTCTTCATGGTCATGCTCCCAGCTCGACAACTGATGTACGCATCTACAATAGCTAACCAAGGCCTTCCCAAGATGAGGGGGTACCCAGTGAGTTTTTCCTTTGGCTGAAGGACCAAGAATTCCGCAGGGTACTCCCAAGAATCAATGGAGACCATGACATCTTCCACAATCCCCTCGGGGGTCACGGTGGAGCGGTCTGCTAACTGCAGTACTATCGAGGTCTTTCTTAGGGAACTCTGAAGGTTGAGTTTGAGCATAGTGTCCCTGGTCATTACGTTAATGGCAACCCCTAGATCAATCAGGGTGTGGGGGATTATGATGCCATTGATGTGGACATCGACTATAGGACTCCCAGGGTCCAGATATTTTGGACAGATTACTTGTCCCAACATCAGGTCAGACAGTGGTCCTATGACATTGATAGTTGGGGCATCCTCTTGCACCTGCCTAGGTGCCTGAAACACTTATCTTTGATCAATTTTTTGTAGATTGGTATATCTTTTATCACCTAGAGAAGTGGTATTTTTACACATAACTGTTTAAGCTCTCTCAGAAGTTCAGTTTCTTCTGGGTTTGGTTGTTTGGTTCCAGTTAGTCTCTCAGGAAAGGGTGGAATGGCTTTGGGTTCACTTTCCTGTTTTTCTTCCTCATCCTCCTTAGGAGGAGGTTGGCTATCTGGGAGGACCTTCCAAAATCGTAAGCTGATCTCCTAAATCTCCATAGCAATGTAGGGCATGTTGTATCTCCAGTATATACCTGTTGGGCATGTCTGTTATTGGGGTTCGGGTTCAGTTGAGCAGGTATCTGGGGTTTTCTTGGAGGAGCAGGAGGTAATGGTTGTGGTTGAGCAGGTGGTGGAGGCAAAATAGCGAGAGGAGAGTTGTACTAGGGCCTCCACCCCTGATGAGGTGCATTCCACTGAGGTTGTGGCTGAACATGAGAATGAAACAAATGAGCAGCAGGTTGAGTATGGTATTGAGATGGATACGACCAAGGAGGGGGTGTGGACCAGGAAGGATGAGCAGGGGGGGCCCAAGAAGGTATGGAAGTGGCTTGATTGGGGTTGTAATAAGTCTGGGATGTCCCTTGCATCCCCTGCTGGTAAGGTCTGGGTCCATGTGGCCTCCTTTGGTTCATGAAGTAGAGTGGTTCAGTGGCTCCTTCAGCCCCTTGGTACATAGCTTTAAATCCGGGTAAGGTTGGGCACTGGTTTGTAGGGTGGTCTACCTCACAAATGAAACATACCTCTACAGAGTGCAATGGACACTCGTTCCTAGGATGCTTCCTTGTGCATCTGGGACAAAAGATGGCCAAAGCCCTCTCAGCTTCCTCTTGCTTCTGTTGGATTCGGAAGGTATCCATTTGCATGGAAATGGTCTGTCTCACCTCACTTTTGAGGTCTTCCATCTAATTTGCAAACTCATTTTTGGATAAGGTGGCACTGGCTGAAAGTTGACTCCCCCTACCTCTTTTCCGGGCTACCCTAGAATGGTTTCTAAACATGGTCTTTATGTCATCATAAGGTAGCTAGTAGATGTCTCTCCCAACCAGCAAATGGAGGGTATCTAGAAGGTCTTCGGGGAATCTTCGAAGCAGAACCAGCTTCAGAGATTTGGGGTCAAGTGTGCGCCTGGCCCTTTTATAACTGAGTTGGAACCTTTCCTCGTAGTCTTCTAAAGATTCATCACTTCCCACGGTCATCCGAAAGATTTCTCCCTTTGTTTCCTTTGACCTGCAGCAATCCCAGTATTTGTTGTTAAAGGCTTGCTACATCTGAGCCCAAGTTGTGATATTGTTTCCAGGTAACTCCATGAACCAGCGGAGTGTTGCATCCTTGAGGGTAGAAGGAAAGAATTTCAACTTTTTCTCATCTTCTACATAGTCATAAGTTTGAAAAAGGGCAGCAAACTCAAACAAGAAGGTATCAGGGTCTTTAATGGTCAATCCATGGAAGTGAGGTAAGGTTGTGGGGCTTATGTTTTTCATTTTTGTGTCCCCATTGGTCTCTCGGATGGGAAAGGCGCCTTCTATTCTCTCCTCATTCCCTATATTGTTTCTGTGTTCAGCCATGGTCTCAAGAGGAAGGTTTTCTTGCTCTTCTTCTGTTATAGGATCTTCGTATATCTCTAGAGGTTCACCTATAGGTTCTTCTGGATCACTGCCACTAAAGAAGAGAGAAGGGTGACTCAGTGATGTGGTGGGGGTGTTGGGTAGGAATTTTCCTGAATTGTCTCTGTTCCTATGAGGCATGAAAGGAAATCTTTTTGGTTGTTTTTTGTTTTTTTTCTCTGCTTGTACCTGCAAAATTGAAATTGATTGAACAACAAATTGCAACTAAATAAAATAAATCTTTCTGGAATGAAAATTGCAGAATTGAAATGAAAGAAGGAAATGACTAATCTATGTTGCTGAAATGAAATTGCAGAATTTAAATGTTAAGCTATGCTTGCAAAATTGAAATTACAGAATTGAAATGCTAAGCTACGCTTGCAGAATTGAAATTGCAAAAATGAAATGCTAAGCTACACTTGCGGAATTGAAATTGTAGAAATGAAATGAAAGCAGGAAATGTCTAATCTACTTTTGCGGAAATGAAATTGCAGAATGGAAATGAAACAATTGCTGAAATAAACTACTTAGCAGAATGTTGCAGTAGAAAATAGAAGAAAAGAAGTAATCACAAATACTCTGACGCTTCCTCGGCAACAGCGCCAAAAAGATGGTGAGCTCTAGTATTGCAGCAATAATGCTGCAACTCCTGGGACTCCCTACTTTACTTTTATCAACCCAGTAGTCCGTAACAAACTTGGAAGCGACGGTACTACATACACAAGTACTAGCTCTTACTGCAGGCTATCTCTTGATCAGCTGGCACAAGTTCGCTAGGAGCTTAAGCCAACTTATATGAGCTTTGAGAAGAAGCTTTTAACTGTGATGGATGAAAGCTAACTTAAGAGAGGCTAGTCTACTTGCAGAAAAGAAGATGAAAGCTGAAAGGAAACACAAACCCTAGCAAACCCTAGTTCTACCGACTAACCCTACTTGTGCAAGGAAAGAGATGAAAGATGTTGGAATGGATGCCATTGACTCTTGAAAAGGTAAGATGCATGTGGTTAAGCTACTTCTAAATGAAAATATGGAAAATTATCTTTTTTCTATTTTTGAGTAATTTTGCATAATTATTATGCATGTGCTTTAACTATTTTTTACTGTGCAGAGGTTTATAGGCGAAATAAAGTGGAGTGGGCATTTGCAGAAGGTTGGGAAGGTGAGAAGAGGACCTAAGGGGTCCCTAGCACCCTTCTAGAGAATTACACAGTGATCAGATCTCGAAAAACTGCTCGCGTGAACTTCTACAGGAAGTCTGTAGGGGTTCTACACGAACAGGCAGAAAGTGGTTTTTAGAGGGTTTATGGTGGAAAAATGGTGGTAAAGTGGAAATGAAGGATAAGGATGTTAAGGGGTCTAGGACTTGGTAAATGAAGCTAAGGAGTGATGAAGATGGTTGGATTTTTTCAAGGATGGAGAGAGCAATGTTGCACAAAAATGTAGAAATTAGGGCAAGTTGGGAAAGTGTGGTGAATGGGTGAAGGAAATATTGAGAGAGAAACTGGAGCAGGTTGTATGATGGAGGAAGTATAGGCTGGAGTGTCTTACAGGTTTTCTGCACATTACTTTCCAAAACTGATCCAAGCAAATACTAGAAAAATAGAGATTTGTCTATTTTGACCTAATCTGACCTAAAAATCAGAAATATGATGAATAAAAGTTTATAGACATAAAATCATACAAGAGAGCTATGGAAACTGAGCAAGAACAGATCTAAACATGAAAACACAACTGATATCAACTTTTCCAACTTAAAATCTAACACTAGCAATTGCATTGGAAGGCAAAAACAGTGTTTTTGTGGCAACAAGTGTGCCTTGGTCTCAGTTCATGGTCCCAAGGAGGGAGAAATGAGATCAAGGACTGCTTGATAGCATTTTTGTGGATCTTTTTTGTTACCAAACTATCGAATCAACCTGAAGCATGAAAAACTATCTTAATCATCAAAAACAACCTAAGTAACAAAGCAAGATTTTAACCTAAATAACATAAATGATTCTATGAATGCAAGAAAAATGCATAAAAGTACACAAAGGAGGTACTGGCACTTGGGTTGGGCCCAACCCCAAGAGCTACAGCCTCATAAGAAAGCTCAGAGCTGGTGCAAAGCAAGATTCATCTTCATTAATCAAGAACAATAATCATGTCACAAAATTGTTTACAGCAAGAGCTCGAAAATGAGTTGAATGCAGAGTTGCACTAAAGTGCGAAAATAAATTGTTCAATGGCTAAACTACCAACGCTTGAATCCTTCCTACTTATGCAAACGAGGACTCCCAACAGTCCTCCTTAACTTTAGGAGCTTGGCTGCCCAAAACTACAGTTAATCAGCCACTTCACTAGACCTGCTCGGCTGCCCCTTGAAATCATCTTTGGTGGGTTGTTGAACTCTGAGCTGATGGTGGAGAACTCGAGGAAGGGGTCATTTAGTGTAGGAGACACCCCTCCTATAAATCCTCAGCCTTGTTCCTTCATATTTGGCTGCCAATTTTCTCATAAATGCCTGACCTTGGTCCAAAAAATGTCCAAAAAACTGCAATAAGCACGTATTAGACATTGTGGTCAAGTGACTATTCCCATTCATTCAATTAACATAAATATCTTCAAAAGCATGCATAAAACTATAGAGAATGGTGGATTAAATGAGAATAATAGGAAAAATGATCCCATAAAGTTACCCATTTTCGGGGCTCATCAATTTTCAATCCATTTATGAAAATTTTTGAATGTTTGAAAAGCATCAGATTTGTTCTTCAATAAATAAACCCAACACATTCTGGTGTAGTCATCAATAAATGTCATCATATATTTATTTCCATTTGCAGAAGGAACAGGCATTGGACCACATAAATCTGAATGAATGAGTTCAAGTTTTCTATGTGCTCTTGAATGTGAATCATGAAAACACTGTTTGCTATGCTTTCCTAGGATGAAAGCATCACATTACTTAAGTTTCCTAGGAATTGTAGGCAAACCAACAACACCATTTTTCTTCAACAAGCAGAGACCGTCATAGTTCAAATGTCCAAATCTAGAATGCCATAATAAACTTGATGGAAGTGTACCTTCTTCATGATGAGAATTGTATGAGAAATGTCGTGCACGAGCAGAAGTTCCTTGCAGCTTGAGAAGCCTTTCTTCTTCTATTCCCCTCATGACAAGTGAGTGGTCAGATGCTTTTCTTACCTCAAGCTTGCCATCAAACATATGAATGGAGTGACCTTGCTAGAGAATGTGGACCAAGGACAACAAGTTTCTCTTGAGTTGTGGGAGATATAGAACATGATGCAGAAGAAAGTCTGGAAGACCAGGCAGTTTAAGCCTGATTGTGCCAAGCCATGATGGCTTGATTTTTGAATGGTCTGCAAAGTATATTGCTCCATCAACATTGTCAGTAAATTCTTCAAAAAAATATTTTCTATGAGTCATGTGGTAGGTTGCTCCTGAATCAAGCAACCAATCATTTTTCCAAGAAGCAAGTGAAGCATTAAATAAATCTTCATTTACTCCAATGTTACATTGTGCCACAACATAGTGAGCGGATTCAGGTGCTTTACCTTTGTCTGTATCATCAGTTTTACCTTTCTATTGGTTTATTTGCTGCTCAATTTTTTCCCATGGTAGCTTGCATGCAGAGGCATCATGTGATCCATTTCTTTTGCAGCGCATGCAGTGCAAATCTGCCTTTTCTCCTTGAGAGTGTATGCCCCCCTGCCTCTGAAATATCTTCCTTTTCCTCTTCAACCACCTCTTCCTCTTGAAGAATCTTGAGCAGGATGCTTTTCTTTATGAGCAAGGCACACAACCTCTTCAGAAGATCCAGGGGTTGTCTTCTTTCCAAAAGCTTTCTCTCTTTCAGCAAACTTTTTCACAAGAGAGTCAAAGGTGATATATTTGAGATTTCCATTTGTTTGCAATGACTCAAGATAATTGGAGTAAGTAAGATAAAGTGCCTTGAGAAACGCGATAAGAGGAATATCCAATTCAACCTTAGTGGATTTGATATCATGCATTATAGGCTTTACTTCAAATGCAAGAGCAAGAGGATCATTATTTTGCAGTTCAAGAGTGAAGAGTTTAATCATGAGTTGAACAACTTCAAGTGAAGAATGTTAGTCATAGAGTTCTTTCAGCTTTTGTAAGGCTTCAAAGGCAATTGAGAATGACGAAATATGGAGACTCGCCTCTTCATTTACAGATGATGCGATTAATGCATAAGCTTTGTTGTTCTTGTTTTTTGAAATGATGATCTCTTTGTCTGAGGTAGGCTGTTCTGGTTCATTGTCCCCGTCTCCGACACACACTCCTTTCCACAACTCATTGAAATTGAGGGCGTGTTTTATCATCCAGGACCACTCAGGATAGTTCTCCTTTCCAGTGAGAACTATTCCCACAATAGATATGATTGAATGCATACTATAAAAAAAAATTACTTCTGCTAATAGAAAAATACTTCTGCCAATATACAGTAAAATTGTACTTCTGGTGGTAATTTTTTTTTTAATTACAATTCAAAGAAATATATTTTTGATATGACTTGACAGAAAATTCAACTGTCAATAGCGCATCCAACAACACTCCAACAGAGGTATGTTTTTTTTTTTTGTCAAAAATCTCTTACAATTGCAAACCCAGAAATCCCTTGCAATGTGTCTCAGTGCAAAAACTTACATAACTCGGTCAGCTCTCGGAGTGTAGCATCAACGCAGCACTTTACCAATACACCACCGTAGGAAGACTCGTACCCCACAGCCACACCATTACAAAGCTTTACCAACGCAGCAGAGGTTCATTCGATGGAGAAAGACAGCGTTAACTTACAGCATTTAACAACAGCGTTAACTTACAACATTTAATCTTGTTCCCGTTTTAACATTTGTAGCCGAGACAGGCCAACGTTAATGTAATACCAGGCGTTAAAAACTTTCTGCAAGATGTCAGCGTAGCTTTTCATTGATTTAAAATAATACTATAAACTTCAGGCCAACGTTAATATACTACCACAGACTTCAGGCAAATGCATAACATAATGAAACTGTTTAAGCTCCATCCGCTGGTAATTGTAAACATTTCGGACCATCACAGTTTCGAGTTGATGTACGATGCCTCTACGCACACTCTGGACCGTGCCTTCCTCGATAAGAAACACGAGCAGTAGCAGGTCTCATCGTGCAAACTGGAGGAGCAGCGTATGGATGTTTATGAGCAGCAAGAATAATGGTGAATAGCAGGTGGAGCAACATATATATGGGAAACTGAATTTGGTTAGATGGGCAGGTGTGAATTCTGCAAAATAGGCAGAACATAGGCAAAAACTGACATCATGAGTTACACAAAACCTAATTTTTGGAGTTGGCTCTGATACCATGTTAGACCAGGCAGTAACTCCTCAGCCAAAATTGATTCGTGTGTTTATTCCTCTAGGTTGGCCTTATTATATACATGAGGGAGAGACTGTTGACTTCATCTCCCGATGACTGTTCACATTACTTATTTATTTATTTACATTATGTTCACCCAATACTGATGGTTAGGTGTCAACATTTAGCAATAGGAAGAGAAAGAAATGACCAAACTATTTCGTATACAGATATTGATCAAGAAGACCAAGATAGATGTTCTATTTGACTCGGTCACAGACAAATCTCATTACAACATAGTTGGTCAAGAAGTTGGGATTAGAAGTTTGTGATCATCCAAACCCTTTTCCACTAGGATAGGTGGAGTTGAAGGTAACAAAATAGTGCAAAATTAAATTTTCCATCAATGTTGATTTTATTGACGAATTAGAACTAGATGTGCTTCCCCTTCATGTATATGGAGTCGTGTTTGGGATTTCATACATGTACATGTGAGATGCAATATTCATGCAAAGAGCTAACCAGTATCAGCTCATCAAGGATGGAAATTTTTTCACTACCAATGCACACAAAGGCAAGTTGAAAATTTCACTGGTAAGTGCCACTAAGCCAAGCAACTGATCAGTTATAACAAGAAGAATGTTTTGTTGTTTTAAGAGAAAATTGGCATGTAGAAGAGTCAAAAGGGACAAGGAATCCTTGGAGGGGTGTACTAAGAATAATAAAAAGAAACATGAAGAGTTGCTACAGGAACAAAGGCATGTGTTCCAAGAGCCTAAAGGTTTACCACCTAAGAAGGAAGTTTAGCATGGCATCCAGCTATTTCCAGACTCCAAATTGCTAAACATTGGGTTGTATAGCCAGACTATTATAGAAGCAGTGAGGTGAAGAATCATTGTAGCAGCTACTGGAACAGGGTGTCATTTGACTAAGTACATCACCATGTGGGTCACCCATCATCATTGTGTCAAAGAAGGATTAGACTTGGTGAATGGTTATATATTACAGGGTGTTGAAAAAAATCACACTCAAGAATAGGAACCCCGTGCCCAAGATATAAGCAAAATATTTCACCAAGCTAGATTTAGAGTCTGGATATCACAAGGTTTGAGTTAGAGAATAAGATACTTGGAAGACCTCGTTCAAAACCAGGAAAGGTTTGTATGAGTGGTTAGTCATGCCATTTGGCCTATGCAATGCACCAACTATGTTTATGATATTAATGAATGATGTACTACACCCTTTTATAAAAAAAATTGTTATTTTATATTTGGATGATATACAAGTATACAATGATACCTGAGAGGAGCACATATCACATTTAATGCATGTGCTGGAGACATTAAATAAGAACCAAATATTAGGAAATATAAAAAAGTGTTAGTTCACACAATAGTCTTTGGTGTATCTAGGTTATGTGACAGGTGGAGGAGAGTTGAAGATAGATCATGCCAAGATAGAGGCCATCATAAAATGGGTTGTTCCTACTAATTCTTCTAAGGTCAGGAGTTTCATTGGGGTAGCACAATACCTAAGGAAATTCATATCCTCACTTTCAATGGTAACAGCACCACTCCACGCCATAACAACAAGTGGTAAGGATTTCTAGTGGGGAAAGGGTCAGAAGAGGGATTTTAAGGAGCTAATGAAGATCAACTAAGCACCAGTTCTACCATTACCAAACTTGTAACAACCCTTTGAAGTGGAGATGGATGTGAGTCGGTATGTTATGAGAGTTGCCTTGATGCAAGGAGTAAGTCTTGTATGCTACCATTTTGAAGTATTTCATGGGGCAGTTCTTAACTACCCTTCCTACAACAAGGAGCTTTATGCCTTTGCGCAAGTTGTGAAGAAGTGGAAGCACTATTTGATGGGAAAGGAGATAGTGATCCACATAGATCATTAGCCAGTACATTATTTACATGCCTAGAGTAAGCTGCAACAAACCAGGCATTACAAGTAGATGGGGTTTCTACAAGAATTTCATTTGGTGATCAAGTACAAGAAGAGTAACACAAAACATTTAGCCAACATGCTTTCAAGGTCACACACACCAAAGATCACAGTTTTGGGAACTCTGATGCACATGGAGCCATTCACCCATGATGCATAGAGAGAGGCATATTCAAAGGCTGAGGACTTCAAGGAGGTGTATCAATAGTTGCATAGTCAAAGTCATGTGCACGATGGAGACAACGTTGTTCACAACCATCTCCATGATGTGTTACTCTACATGTTGGATAAGATATGTGTTCCTAAGGGTGAGTGATTGAAGTTGATTAGAGAGTCTCACACCTCCAAGGTTGCACAAAACTTTGGTGTAGGGAATACCATGCCAACTTGCAGGGGTATGTGTATTGGCCTAAGATGCAAGAACAAGTTTTTGGGTTCATAAGAGGATGTGTGCTTTATTGTACCATAAAGCCTAGCAATAGGAAACATGTTCTATAGCATCCCTTACTTGTACCCACTCATCCTTAGGAGACAATTTCCATGGACTTTGTGATAGGTTTACCAACAACCAAGAAGGGACATGACTACCTATTCGTGATAGTTGACAGGGCCGGCAAGATATGTGTTTTGATGACTTGTAAAAATACCATCAATGGGAAAGAAACAACAAATTTTTTGTTTGGATAGGTTTGGTGCACTTTGGGATATCAAGGAGTATTGTTTCATACAAGGAGACAATATTTCTCAGTGAATTTTGGACAACATTGTGGAATAAGATAGACACAAAGTTGAAGAAATATACATCATTCCATCCACAGACAGATGGGCAGACTAAATTAGTCTACAATAATTTAGTGTAGATTTTGATGGGATACAACTGTAATCATATGACGACCTGGGATGAAAATCTGGCATATATATCATTCTTACAACAACCCATTCCACACTTCTACAAAAAAGTTCCAATTTGAAACTTATTTTGGATAGTTGCGGCATTCACCTTTAGACATTGCATATGGGTAGTAATGACGAGTGAGGGAAGATATTATAGGAGATTCCTTGAGGGCTAAAAAAATTATAGAGAAGATCAGGAAGATCCATGTACAATTACAATAGACACTATAGATATCATAGGAGAAATATAATGCATCCATGATCAATATAGAACAAAGAAATTGTTCAAGGTGAGAGATAGAGTATGGCTACAGTTGAACAAGGAGAGGCTACAGGGACTTGGTAAGAAAATCAAGGTTCTCAAGTATGGTCCTTCCGAGATAACAAAAAATATGGGTGATAATGCCTACCAACTCAGTTTACAACCACATATGCACATTTACTTAATTGTGAATGTAGAGAATATGAAACTCTATGAGACTTACATGCTAGATAAGGAAGAGGAACAAGTCCTACCTTATATGGAGGATTTGGCACCAGATGCTTAGGAAGAGTTGACAAAAGATATAGTTTTTCAAAAGACGTCCATAACTAAAAGACAGGGGAAACATGACCTTTGGTAGATTGGGTTGAAAGGACAAATTTCAATAAAATATAAATGGTACACCCGAGAGAAGGTGGAGGAAAAATTTACTCTTCTCATTTAGTAGAAGCTTCTGGGGACAAAAAACCCCACAAAATGGGGAGGTGTGATCTGGATTGGATCAATATATTGTTTGTCATCCATCTCGATGCTTTCAAAGTGGAAAAGTGGAGGAATCAACTTTCAAGACCACTTTTATCAGCAGTAACTAGCGTGTGAGCTTTTGTTTCATTGTTCTCTATTTTCTGCATAATTTAATTCACCTTCATACACTATTAACAATAATCTACATATTCATAAATCTGAAAAGAAATAAAATTGTAATAGTGTAGAATATCATATTTGAAATATAATTTTATCAAATCTATCGTTACGAACTATCTAGTGGAATATCCATGGTAGTTTACGGATCATCTTGTCACACATTGTAACTCATACATTGTGAATACAAACCATAGAAGAAGAGGCACAAATCTTCAAGCAAGTTGAAACTAGAATAAGTGGAATTTATGGTATGTTTTGTCTTAAGTGTGTACCCTAGGATTGATGAGTTTTGGTCTACCAGGAGAGAAGGCTAGAGGTTGCTAATTTAAAGATTGTCTTCTATTGTTAAAGAGTATAGGATTCATTTGTTTGTACCATGAGGGGGGCGAAGCCCTAAATACTATCTCAAATAGGTCGAAAGGCCTCAAAATACTAGACAATTCCCTAAAACAGGTTGCATCCTATATATACTAGGTCGCAGAGAGAAAATAATAGGCCAATAACTCCAAAACCTTGAAGATAATGTACAGTTGTCTCTCAGTGTGAGGAAAGGCCGGAAAAAGGTTGTATTATGTGGTAGATGGTTGCAGAGATAATTTATTGAAGTATTTTCATGAATGTTGGAGGGTACGATGTTGTTTGAGGGCTAGTGTATAATGAATTGTAAGGCCAATACACTGTAAGTAGAAAATTGTGTTTTCGGATAAGAATGCAAGGTATTTTAAGGAGTAAAGACCCTTATGAGAAACTAGGAATGCAAAGGCATTGAAGCAGCAATTACTATGTATGAAAAGAGGAAAAGGACTTACCAGGTACACCAAGGATAAGAGGACCAAAGTGTTATAAGTGAATTTCATCTACAAAAAGTCAAGTATTTGTTTATTTTTGTTTGGGAAGATTGATGATCAAGGGAAGTTGACCTCAAGCCCTAGTGTATAGTGTATATACTATTTGTTCTTGCATTGGGGCTATGTAAGAACCATGATCCATGGACAAGAGCCCTATGCTTGTTTTATTAAAAGAGTAATAAAAACATGTTTTTCATCTGTAATTTTTTTGCGTACTTAATTGATTCGCCATTGTTACATTTATGTTGTGCAAAGTGCTTGAGGTTGTGTATTTTAGTGTGTATATGATCGTGATTAGACATAGACTTGATCTGAGATATTAGGAAAATCCATCACATGCTTCTAGCCACAAACTGGAGGAAGGTAGATACATACATATCAGAGGAAGTAGATACATCACATTACATCTAAATGATTAGGCCTTTGATGTATTTGGTGAACATGTGGCTAGACATATTTTTTTTAGTCAACTCCTTAAGCCATTTTATGGTTGAGCCTACCAGAGTGCATTGGGTTGTTTCTAAACACATGTTCGGGTATCTCAGAGAGACAGTAGAGTTCATATTTCCATATAGACAGATAGATGAGATGAGGCTTGAGGGCTTCATGGATGCAGATTAGGAAGGGAGATCCACACACAGAAAGAGCACATCAAGATGCTCATTCAATGTTGGATCAACAAATGTTTCTTGTTTCAGCAGGAAGTATAGATCATTCACATTGAGATAGTTAAGGAAAAGTACATGGTTGTGATTTTAGCAAGGAGAGAAGCTATTTGGTTGAGGAAACTTCTCATGGGCTTGTTTAGGATGAAGTTACTTCCTACTATGATACACTATGACAATCAAAATTGCATCAATCTCTCTAAAATTCAAGTGTTTCATGACCACTTTAAGCATATAGACATACATTATCACCACATCAAGGATATTGTTCAGAGAGGTATCGTTACACTCCATTATGAACCAACAGAGGAGTGTATAACAAATATTCTAACCAATGCCTTGTCACGGACAAAATTTGTATACCTCTGAGAGAAGTTGGGTGTAGCATAGAACACCTTCATATCTAAGAGGGATTGCTTATTGGTTTAGAGAATAAGGGTTCTACTTGCCTAGGTGTTAAGGCTAGCAAAAGAACCCATGACACTGCCACTTAAGCAGATTATTCATTTAATTAATTATTTCATAAAAGTTAAACTTAGGTAAAATAAAAACTCTTAAGTTAACTTATGATTTAATCTTCACCCTTGATCACGATTTAATATAAACCATTGAAAGGAAGATTAGGGTTGATATCAACATTATAAGAGGAAATAGAGTGAGTGAGTGGCAAGTTAGTTGAGCACAAGTAGGTGTGAGAGATCATCGAAGGAAGACTGAGTGTTTCAACAGATCGCAGGACTCAACGTTCAAGCAGAAGAAATTGAGTGAGGGTCGATCTCTTACCTCCCGATGCAATATTCCATTTGCACGTGTGCATAGGAGAGAGGAAGTGTGATTGCATGTGCGGGCCAAATTTTTTATATGTGCATGAGTTTCACAAATCTAGTGCACAAGAAGGTGGATTGACTTGGTTAGAGGGTGATCGAGTGTTTTATTGTGATAAAATGGAAGGTTCTCACTTGTGGTAATTCTCAAAAGAAAATTGTTATCTAATGAAAAATAATAAAACACACAACATTGTAGGTTTTCCTCGGAGTTTGGGTTTCCTGGGTATATAATGTATTCTATGGTTGATGTGTTTGTCTTCTAAGTCATTTTCCATTGTGCATAATAACTTAGAAAACTCGGTGTATTTTCAATTTCACTTTCTAGTGTAGCAAGTTTTTGTATTTTTCGTTTTTTATACTTAGAAAATTGTAAATCGGTTGTTGGGTTTTAAGGGAATCTAATAGACCAAATTATTGCAATAAATTGTTAGATTTGTTGACAATAACTAAAATGATGTATTTTTTTATGAAAGAAATTATGTATTAAATTGTGGAGTCTTGTTTGTAGATTTTTAGGTGGAAACCCTTCCGAGAGAAAAACCATCAAAGGTTTCTCTAATAGTTTATGAGTACATTAAATTCTTTAGCTCTGACTGAAAAGGGAAGCCCAAAATCCCTAGTACTCTAGAAAAGAGTTCAATTTTCCAAATCCAACTGGAAAGACATTCCAACGCCCTAGTTTTATCAGTTTTTGATGAAAGGATGCTCCAACACACTTGCAAGCTCCAACTTGCCCCAACACCACCCTAGCACACTGAAGTGTTTTCAGGCTCCAACCTGAAGCTGACTTAAACCACTTGCCTAGCACCACCTAGCCACCCTAAAAATGATAATGAATTTGAAAAATATTATGGGCTCCCATACCAAGGACAATGACCCAATTATAATGAGTAGACTTCTGCAAATTGTTTGTGGGCACCCGTATGATGAGGAATAGGTACGTCATAAGGGTCATAATGCCATCCTCCAGCTTTAGAACTATCTCATTCTCACATTTATTTACAATTTGTGTTATATTATGCTTAGTGAGCGGGGTAAAAGACGTTTTGCTATGTCATGTGGCCTAATATGGTTTAAATGCAGGAAATGGAGAATTTTTTAGATGATTTCAATGCAGGATCTTGAAGTAGACAATAGGGAGATATTCTAGGAGGTTTTCCACCTCCTTAACTCCCTTAATCAGCCAAAATCACCACATTCTCTCTCATCAGCTCGAGGTCATTGGCAGTCAAGCAAGATGAGGTCATTGGCAGCCAAGAAAGTGTAGTTAAAGAAGATCTAGATCCACCCTTCTCGAGTTTTGGGAGACAAACATTCTTATTTTCTAGGGAGTTGTTAGTAGATACCCTCTTGTATAAATAAACATGCCAAAGAGCTCATTAGGATTCAAACTTTGTTTTCATCTAAGAATCTATTGAGATCAAGCACTTGATACTGTTATTTTTTATTGGTTATGTGATGTATTTGACATTGATGTAATGATAATGAGAAGTTTCTTGTTTATCCATAACTGAGTTAGTTCTAGAGGGCCGAGTCTCTTGGGTTTGGGCCTAACCCCAGTGGCTTAGGTCCCTCTTATGTATTGGTATTTATTTTTAGCTTAGAATGTTTATTATTTCTCTACATTTCATTAGAACATAACCCCTCAAAAATCTTGTGATTGCAACCTCTATCTCATCTCTCTCATGGGAGCATGAATGGAAGAATCTACAATCACAGTCCAAAAATGTTATGTTTATGATTTCTTGGAATAAGTTATATGTTAGTCATCTTATTTTTCATATGTTTTTTGTAGCTTAGAAGTGGATTTATTGACTAGATCAAAGTTTTTTGCATAGATTAGATGGTATTTAAATTCAACTCATATTTTCCACCATTGGTTATTTTATTTTGTCAATAATAAAAGAGTATGTGCATGTGATGTTGCAGGGTTGTTTGGATCTACAGGAAATGGGAATTTCACCATATTCATCCATGAATTCTTCACCCTATTTAATGAATCCAAAATTTTGTTCTTGAGCTCATTCCCTTAGGTCACATGAGCAACCCTCTTCGTTCAAAACAAGCCATCCTGAGGTGTTGAGCTTGGCTAGGGATGTTGGTCACCTTTCATCCATCTACCACAGCCTCCCTCTGCCTTTCCATCCCTTGATCTCATCATTCCCACCTCCTAAACATTCTCAGTAGCCTTCCTGTAGCATTATAGACCTTCCTATAGCAGCATGTTTCACCCTATGTTTCAACTTGTGATGCAAGTTTGACTTAGTTTAGGATTAGGTTGACCCCCAAAAATGACTCCATGATCAAGGGTAGTACATAGTCCATTCCAACCATATTTTTCTTTAACTACAAGATAGAATAGCATTATTTTATTTATCACATATTTAGCACAAATAGAACATTGATTTATATGCAAGGGTGAACTAGATAGATGATGCATGAAATCTTGAGTTATGATTTGGTAAGGTAGTTCCTATTTGCAAGTGGATTTGGTAGCTAGATGGTTGATTGCAAAATAGTGTAGTTCCATTTCTGCAAGTAGTGTAGCTCTTGTTTTCTTTCATTAATTGATTCAATAGCAGTTACTAGTTAATAGCATCTATCAGTTGAGTTTTAAAAATAATTTTCCTTTTTTTCATTAGAGCTGGCTTCTAAATTGCACCTTGAGTAGTTAATTTCCTTCTAATTTAGTAGAAACAATGGTCTTAGAGAATTATTGATCAAATTTATTAGTTGAGGTTGGCATTAATAGAATCCCATTTACTATGTATATAACATTGTCACCTCAAATTTTGTACGAACCTTGGGTTGATCAATAGAGTTGAGGAGCCCTTTGGAGTTGCAGCACTCTTGTTGCGATACCAAGACTCACCACTTTTTGGTGTTGTTGTCAGGGAGGTGTCTAGGTAGATGTTATTTCTTCTTAATAATTATTTTATGTTTTTCATTCAATTTTAAAAAATCACATAAAAAAGGAAAAAAATTCTTTCATGCCTTGTAGGAATAGAGATACTCAAGGAAAATTCTTACAAAACACCCCCACACCCTCAAACAGTTAACCTTCACTCTTCTTTGGTGATTGTTATCTTCCCTCTCTAACTACAGGGGAGTTAGAAGACCCTTAAGGTGAACAACCTAAGATCATTGAAGAATCTATTGGGGAAGAATAATAACCCATTTCACCTACCAAAACCGTGGTTGAAAACAGGAACAATGAGGTTTTTCCTATTAGAGAGGCTAATGGAGAGGCTAGGACCTATGACTATGCCTATGATGACCAGAAGCTAAAGTTATTTCCATCTACCCTTAAAGATGTAGCCTTGTGCTAGTTTATGGGTCTGCTTGGGAATAACATCACTACATGGGCTCCAATAAAACAAGCTTTTAATAACAAGTACAGGGACTATTGTAGGTCCAAAGAAACCAAGGAGAAAATATTTAGAATGACTCTTGGACCTTATGAATCCCTAGAGGACTATGAGGAGAGATTTAAACTCAGTTATAGGAGGGTCATAAGCACTCTTGATCCTAAATCACTCAATCTAGTTCTTCTCTGAGGGATCAGGGTGGACATGTTGGAAACCCTCAACATGTTGTCTAGGGGAGACATATATCATTTATCCTATGATTACATGTATATCAAGAGGATACAAGAGGAAGCAAAGAGGGCCCTATTTATTTTCTTCCCTAAATGCGCTAGAAGGCACCCTAGAAATGAATGCCCATTAAATTTCATAGAGATGTGCTCAGTCTGCGAGGAAAACCGTGCCACTGATAAATTTCCTTCTTTGCCTGGTTTAAAAGTTGTATACCAAGGGGCAGAAGGTGGGGCTGAGAAATTCTTCTTAATAAATAAAAGGAGGCCTCAATGACCTTAGCCATACCAGTAAGGCATGCAAGGTGCATCATACTCTTATTACTATCCCAATGTTAGGTCCCTACACAAGCAGTATAGGGACCATGTTAGGTCCCTATAATGCTAGTGTACCCCCTTATTGCTATTAGTGAAAACCCCTTATTGTATTTTTGTGCCCATGTAGTCCCCATTGTGTTATTATCGTGCCCCATATAAGCCCACTATTGTTACTTTTGTGCCCCTACAATATTATTGTTATGTAGGCTCTGATTATATTGGGACCCCTTCCACTCCTATATATAGAAAGGAGGCCTTGTCATTTATATCATTAAAGAATTATTCAATTGTGAAATGTAAAGGAGTTCTCCTCCTCAAAGAGGCTTACTTTTAAGTCGTTGATATATCTCTTCTTCTATTTTGTGAGCTGGTTTCATAACATTTGGTATCAGAGCTTTGGATTCTAGGGTTTCGCTGGTTCAAATAGGTCATCATGGAATTTTCACTATAACATTTTTTCTATTAAGTTTTAGAAGCTGAAATTAAAAACTATTTGAGCAGAAATATTTTGAACCTTGTGTCAAAATTTCAGTTCTTGTCTCGCTATATTTTCGAATATATGAGCTGAGGAAGTTAGGCTTTTTGCAGGCTCTGGAATTCCATCCCAAACAGGTAATCGTGGAATTTTCGCTATAACGTTTTTTCTACGAAGCTTCAAAAGCTGAAATTAAAACACATTTGAGACAAAATCTTTCTATACAAATTTCAGAACTTGGTTCGCTATATTTTCGGAGACATGATCCAAGGAAGTTAGGGTTTTTGCAGGCTCCCAAATTCCATCTCAAACAGGTGACCTTGGGAAAATTGTCATAACTTTCTCTCTGAGCGTCGTATTCAAATTTCATAAAAAGTGATAGAAATAGGATGAAATTTAGTTTGTTGGTTATCATTTTCAAGGTCGAAGATCAAAACGGTAACACATGGAACTTCGTACAAGTTCACTCTACTGAACTAGTCTATAATCAGGACATCGTAGAAAATTGGTCATAACTCTTTCTTCAAGAATCAAATCTTGATCAGACCTGTGGGGTTGGAAACAGGACTTAGAGGGCTACCACAGTATGCAATTTCAGAACTTCTAGATTTGAAATTATAGAGTTACAACCGTTTCAAGATCAAGCTCCTAAAAGCAAGAAAAAACGTTATGATGAAGTTTGATGTCAAGGATCTGGTAACTTGAATACTACAAATGGAGAAATATTTTGATCTACATGGTGTGAAACTGTTACAAAATGTACATATTTCATATTTATATTTAGAACCGAATCAGTTTTTATGGTATAGAGGGGGTTTTTCTCATAAACCACTTGTCACCTTGTCAATTTTCATGGAGGAAATGATAACGCATTATGAGGATACAAAGAGCAACACCTTCTTTAGCCAATTGATAAATATCAAAAAAAAGGGTTCAATGGTAGAGAACATTGAGGACTTCAAAAAATTGAATATAAGGGTAAATCATATTCCAAAGAAGAAGAGGATTGATGTCTTCATAGGGACTTTAAATGATAACATCCAACATGAGGTTCGCCATTGGGAACCGGATTCATTGGAGAAGGCATAAAGGTTGGAAAGAAAAAATGAAAGAAAAATTATGGAAACGAGGAAGCCTACCACTCATAACTATAAATATGGAAGTGTTTTTTCTCCTAGCCTTCCATAACCTACAAGGTTGACACCACGACAATTGGAATAAAAAATAGCAAAAGGGCTTTGTTACGGTTGTGATAGAAAATACACTAAAGGTCATAAGTGTGTTGAGAAGAAATTAATTTACATAGATGGGGAAGAGGAGGAAGAAAAGGAACAAGAAAAGTCAAAAAAAGAGTATATCCACCAGGAACCAACACTAGAGAAAGAAGAAATGAGTCTGACCATATCTTGAAATGCATTGATAGGAATTACCACTCCTCAAACTCACAAGATAGAAGGACATATCAAGAAGAAAAAAGTAATAGTTTTGATTGATTCGGGTAGTACCCATAATTTTATTCATTGTAAGATAGCCAAGGAATTGAATTGCTTCCTATATCTAGCACCAGAGTGTCAAGTAATGGTTGCAAATGGAGGAACCATAAATTTCTCTGGAAAGTGCCATAATATCAAGCTATCCATGGGAGAATATGTCTTGAATAGTCCAATGCTTTCCATTCCAATGGGTGGTGTTGATGTTGTACTAGGAGTCTAATGGTTACAATCTTTGGGGACGATAGCTTTCAATTTTCAAGAACTTTTCTTGAATTTTTTTTGGGAAGGAAAGGAAGTTGAATTAAGGGGTATCACAGGGAAACCAGGAAAGATAATCAGCTCTAATGGCATGACAAGGCTTCTAAAGAAAGAACAACGAGGCATAATATGTTCACTACAGGTTCAAACAACGAAATCATCTATTTCTCTAGATCTCCAAAAAGTCTTGGAAAATCATTCTAAGGTTCAAGCAGTGGAAGATCACATCGAGCATCAACAACAAGTTCTCAAACTCTTAAAGGAAACCTCATTTTGGCATAGAATCAAATGAAATAACATGCAAGTCAACATCGCAGCAAAATTAATTATAATGTAGGCGACTGGGTATTTTTACGGCTACAACCTTACAAACAAGTGTCCCTCGAGCAAGATAAGAAGGATAATAAATTATCACCAAAAGACTATTGTCCTTACAAAGTGTTGCAAAATATTGATACTATGGCATACAAATTGGGGCTTCCTACATCTTCCCGAGTGCACCCAGTTCTCCATGTTTCATGCTTAAAGAAGGTTATAGGTGACAAGCTTCCAGTTCAAACAATATTATCGAAACTTGATGAGGAAGGAAAAATAATATTGGAACCTGAAGTAGCCACGGAATCAAGAACCCGATAGCTATGAAATCAATCAATTTCGGAGTATCTCTTAAAGTGGAAGAACTTACCCACTGAAGACTCCACATGGGAGGATGATAATTTTATACAGAAGCATCAATAACTACTCAAGCGTTGAGGACAACACTTTTTTTGAGGAGAGGGGCATGTTAGGTACCTATACTGCTAGTGTGTCCCCTTATTGTGATTAGTGCAACCCCCTTATCGTATTGTTGTGCCCATGTAATCCCCATGTTGTTATTATTGTGCCCTATAGAAGCCTGCTATTGTTATTGTTGTGACCCTACAATATTATTGTTATGTAGGCTCTAATTATAATTGGATCCCTTACACTCCTATATATAGAAAGGAGGTCTTGTCATTTGTATCATTAAGGAATTATTCATTTGTGAAATGTAAAGGAGGTTTCCCCCTCGAAGAGGCTTATTTTTAAGTCCTTGATCTATCTCTTCTTCTATTTTGTGAGTTGGTTTCATAACACCCAACCATAATGAACCCTTTCCACCCTAGTACTCTTCCACTCATCCATCATGGTCCACACCTCCCTCTTGACCTTATGTTCCTCAATATCCTCCCCAACCTGTCAACCAACCATTCAGCCATATGCTTCTCAACATCCACAGTGGAATAACCCATCACAAGGGTGGAGCCTTCGACTCAACCAACCTCCTACTTTACTGCCTCCACCTACATCTCAACCATAACTCATTCATCCTACTCCACCCAAGAAACCTCATATTCCTACTCAACCCAATCTAAACCCGAATAACAAGCAAGCACAACAAGTCTACAATGGAGAGGCATCTTACCTTGCCTCTGATGTGGAGATTCAAGAAATAAACCTTAGGTCCGAAAGAGTGCTTCCAAATAACCAACCTCCATCTCCACCTGAGGAACTTGAAGAGGAAAAGGAAGAGAGTACCCCTCAAGTAAATCCACCTCCTTTTCCTGAGAGATTGATCCATCCTAACTAGCACACCCCATAAGAGACTGAACTTCTAGGAGAATTGAAGAATTTGTGTTACAATACCCCTTCTCCAAGCTATTAACGATGTTCCCATATATAATAATATTATCAAAGAGAAATGTTTCAAACACCCTGGGAGGAGAAAAAGGGACACCCTCACCATCAATTTTATTGGTCAATTATCCGATTTGATGTTAGGGAGTGATTTTTCCAAAATATTTAGACCCTGGAAGTCCAGTAGTAGATGTTTTTCTTTTTTAATACATCAAACACTTTCTTCACATGATACACATGTTCACTCCAACTTTTACTAAAGACAAGGATATCATCTAGATATACAAGAAAAAAATTCATCAATGAAAGGCCTAAAGAGATCATTCATGACCCTCATGAAAGTGGCTGGAGCATTGCAAAGTCCGAATGGCATCACCATCCATTCAAATAGCCCATGTTTGGTGTAACAACCCATCTCAAATCACGAACAGCATAACAATATTAGCATGCATGTGAGGCATGCATATGATAGCTACATATGCATGCATCATATACATTGCACTAGTATATATATATATCGACTATTCATGGAGAATTTCTAAATATAAGATAAATGAATTAATTATCAAAAGTGTTAATTAAATACCTAATTCTCGTAAATAGAAAGAATATACATTTAGTAAGAAATATAGTTGAGTTTATTCATATGTTTACCAGCTCATATATAACCCAAAATGTATATTAAATAAACTAAACCAATAAACCTTATTATTAAACGTGATATGTTATAAACATAAAATAATATGTAATATTTAAAATCATTATGGTCTTATACTATTTAATAAATTAAAGTACCAACTGTCATAATTAAAAGTGATACCATTTGATGTTGTAAGGGGATCTGATTCAATTAAAGGCAAGAAGCATGACAAAGCAACCACCGCTTAACAAAAAAATAATATCCTTTCATAAAGGCGGTGAACGGATACGTAGAGGTGAAGGGACCTCTACTATTTAAAGGGAGGAAGGAGGATTTCAAAGGGGGGAAAATATACAGAGGAAGGGGAAAAATAAATATGTTGGAGGGATGAGCCAAAGGCTGGATTTTGGAGCTGAAAATTGGAAAGTCTTCAACTGTTCTTGGATTTTTGGGCACGAGGGCCAGTGGACTTCCATTTCGAAGTTCTCTGGATCTGGGAACCGCAGAGGTTGATCCCAGATAGGCAGGGAGGAATAAGTTGGTTTGGTAATGGAATCAGAAAACTTGGAGCAATGTGATCAACACCAGACAGGAGAATCAGGTACGCAAAGAATCAGGTACGCAGATGCATTTAATTTGATAGAATTTATTTGATAGAATTTTGCAGAAGAAATCTGTCAATCTGATAAAATTTAATATCAATCTTTACATTTGATTGAAATGGAATATCAGTCTTTACATTTGATTAAATTGGAATATCAGTCTTTACACCTGGTATTAGAGGCACTTAATCCTGCGACCTCTGGTTTATGGTTTCCATATGAATCCGTTGTGTCGTTTTGTATTAATATACTTATAAACTTTCAAGAAATATCTCTCTGTAGTGATCTGGGTTAGTAAACTATAAAATCATAAACTGCGTTTTAGCGGGGAATTGTGGAAACGACAAGTGACCGCAGACCCATTTGTACACACCGATAGATAGTGTATCCTTGCAACAAGCGATGTCTATCTCTTTTGTTGTGAAATTGCGCTGAAACTATGATAAAATAAACTTCGTATCGATGTACTGGAAATGCTATGAATAATCAGAGACTTCAGAAATCAATGGGCATTTTCTCTGCTCTGAATGATTTGTTTTCCCATGTGATTTTTTTACGATAGGAGGTGGTTGGTATAAGCCGAAACTGAAGAGGGAAGAGCCATTTCAGGGCCATTTACTCTTTACCATATTCATAAATGAGTAACAATTTGTCCATAGATATGACTTGGAGCATTTGTATTTTATCAGGGCATTATCGACCAGCCTTAGATTCTAATATTGGCCGTGAGGAATAAGCTCCAGATACTTGGATCAGTCAACCAAAAGCCCTTACTGTTGAAATAATAAATAAATAAATAAATCAGTGTCCAAAAGTTGAGTCACATCATACAGGGACTATGACTTTAAGAGTGATAATCATTGCTATAAATTTAAGAAGCTCCACAGGTCAGCTATTATAAACTATATATATATATATGAATGTGATGCTATGGTACTACATAAGTCTGCAAATACATAAGTTTGCAAAGCATATTTTAAAACAAAATGACTGCTTTTGTACCTTTGATTGACTCAGTCAAGGATATACCTGAAGTAGGAATCTCAGTTTCTTTTCTTGGATGCATAAGCATTAAGTCAAGCCTTTGAAATATACTAATGCCATGAGCTTGAGGGGGTCTCGGCTCCTTTTGTAACTTCACTATGAGGCACCCAACAAGGCCTTAGAAGGGCTTTAAATCAATTCGAATTCTTTATCAGAAGGGCTACTCCTGTGAGATCATAAGTTCAGTCACCCACAGACGTATACGGTGCTTGGATCCCATAGGTGGTACAGAATTCAGATTGCTTGAAAAACTCCTTAAATGATGGGACCCTTTGTTGACTTTGTCAAGAGTTTGATTACCCATTCAAGTACATCGAATTCTGAGGTAGATCAGTGGATTTGGTAATCTCAGACCTCATATTATGTGCCCAGAACTACGCTCTTCTAAATGATATTTGAAACAGGGTCTTGTATGATCTTGTATGATCTTCAAAAGGGATTTCACTCTTTATCCACGTAACTGTGGTCTGGTAACTATGATTAGACTTGCAGAAGCGCTCAGAACTGTAAGCACCTGGCTTTTCTTTGAAACGCAGCAGGTTCATAAATCCTTCATAATTTCATACTGTCTGATCTTTTGAGGAGGAAGGAGGCCATGATCGATGTCTACAGATCTGTGAAGTGAATTATAGTATCATGGCACAATGGAAGAAAAATAAATGGGCAGAGTAGAGAGATATAGAGTTCAGAACGCATTACTGTCAACACACTGCAATGTAACTTTACAAAGAATTCAGCTATCAAATATCAGTTTAAGCCTTCAGGGTATGTATAAACCACTGAATATGAAATAGTAAAAAAAAAAAAATATGTAACAACCCATCTCAAATCACGAACAGCATAGCAATATTAGCATGCATGCGAGGCATGCATATGATAGCTACATATGCATGCATCATATACATTGCACTAGTGTATATATATATATATATATATATCTATATATATATATATATATATATATAAAGTGTTAATTAAATACCTAAAGACCAAAGGTAACAACCCATCTCAAATCAAATATAGTTGAGTTTATTCATATGTTTACCATCTCATATATAACCCAAAATGTATATTAAATAAACTAAACCCATAAACCTTATTATTAAACCTGATATGTTATAAACATATTATTTTATGTTTATAACATATCAGGTTTAATAATAAGGTTTATGGGTTTAGTTTATTTAATATACATTTTTTGTTATATATGAGTTGGTAAACATATGAATCAACTCAACTATATTTCTTACTAAATGTATATTCTTTCTATTTACGAGAATTAGGTATTTAATTAACATTTTTGATAATTAATTCATTTATCTTATATTTAGAGATTCTCCATGAATAGTCGATATATATATATATACTAGTGCAATGTATATGATGCATGCATATGTAGCTATCATATGCATGCCTCACATGCATGCTAATATTGCTATGTTGTTCGTGATTTGAGATGGGTTGTTACATTTGGTCTTGAAGGCAGTTTTCCACACATCCTGCTCTGCAATTCGGGCCTAGTGATAACCACTATGCAAATCCAATTTGGTGAAATAGATAACATTCTTTAACTAATCTAATAAGCCATCAATGTGTGGAAGAGGGTAACAATTTTTCACTGTGATTTTTTTTAATGCTCGGTAATCCACGCACATCCTCCATGTGCCATATTTCTTTGGCACTAAGACAATTGGTGAGCCAAATGGAGAAGTGCTCGGCCTGATGACCCCTTGGTCCAGGAATTCTTGCACCTGATTTTTAATTTCCTCCATCTCAATGGTCGACATCCTGTACATGCCAATATTTGGTAAAGGAGCGTCATGCTGCAAATGGATCTCATGTTGGATTTCCCTCTTCGGAGGTAATCCCTTTAGTTCCTGAAACATCTCATCATAGTTAGAAATTAATTCACATAGTTCCTTTTTTATGTTCCTAATCACAACCCTGGAAAGCATTGGTTAATTCTGCATATTTTCCCCTTACAACCATAAGCATGCAACCCTTACTAGAATTCACCAACCTTTTCATTTGTCCTGCACTTACAAGGCTGGCATTGATTTTAGTTTGATGAGCCCTTACAATATATTCTACCCCATCTTTTGTGATTTGGTATTTGTTTTCATGACGGAAGAAGATTGTTTTTCTATCATATAGATATGGACTCCCTAACACCATGCCACAGATATCCAATGGTATCACATCAAGTTTTACTTCATCCACTAGCTTAGAAGCGATCACAAATTTTACTTTACACTGCTTAGTTACATTCAATTTTGCTTTATCATGTATCCATCCAAGTGGGTAAGGTTTTGGATGTGGTTTTGTTTCTAAGCCAAGTTTCTTTATGAAGGATTCTGCAATTAAGTTTTCTTGGGATCCAGTATCAAATAGAGTGTCCACTTTCGTATGATTTACAACAACCTTAATATGAAATAACTCAATTCTCTTTCATTCATTAGGAAGGGACTCATTTACTGAACTAGTGCCTTCATGCGATTCAAAATTAACATGAGATGTAAGAGTACCTTTTGTTCCCACTGCTGTGATCAATGCTTCATCTCCTGAATCAGATCCAAGGTCTTGCTGTGTAGTTGCCACTGTCTTCTACTTGTCTTTTTCTCCATACTTCTTTGCTCTCTTTTCTGGATGCATTTTCCAACATGATCGTCATCATGACCTTCCTTTATACAGTGATTGAAATAAGGCCTTTCTCCTTCTTCTTTCTTGGTCGATGCCACCTTCTTCTCCTTTCCTTTCCATTTCGCTTTAGATTTGCCGTTGGGACGTTTGAATGGTGGTTTCTTGGAATGATCATCTCTTTCATTTTTTCCCCTGTTCTCAATATGAATTGCCTTCACATAGAGGAGTCAATAGTAGTTGGTTCAAACAACAATAATGAATGCCTGATGTAACTATTTAATGATCCAATGTACTTAGTTACTACTTCAAGTGTATCAAGTGCAATACCCAAATTAAGTGCTTGCTTTCTAAACTCCTCTATAAAACTTTGAACATCCTGACCTTTGCCTTGCCTTAAATACTGCCAATTCATTAATGCTTTTTGCTTGTAACCCAAGGGATAAAACTATTCCTTTAACACAGAAATGAAATCAAGCCATGAGGAAAAAAGGTTAACCACATTCTTGCTGCTTTGCAATTTTCTCATCCCTTGAATTTCTATGATTGTGGCGATAAGAGGAAGAAGAACTTTCACTCATGCAAGGAGAAGGAGGGGGTTCTTCTCCACCATTTCCATGTGTTGAACCTTGTTCTTCTGGTATTCTCTCTTTTTCTTTCTCCAGCCTTGAAAGCAACTGACCGACATTAGTTTCCATTGAATAGAAGGTTTTGCGGAAATTGTGCTCCTCTTCAAGACGAGCCTCGTCTTCTGCCATGTTTCTCCTTTGATGTGCGCGCCTCGCTTCGGGATCAAAATTCTCTAGTTCCCCTTCGCCTCTTCAAAGCTTATTTCTTGTTAGCATACAAACATGCAATTCACATCTAAAAAGACATGCTCTGATACCACTTGATCCAGGAATCTTTTGCTTATAGATGTATTAAAGAATCACATGTAGAAATTGCAGCTACCATAGAAATCTAATGTCCATGTGAGAGAAGAAGAAGAAACACATAAAACATGAGAAGAAGACAACAAGACTTGATAACGGAGTTCGTCCAACTTGGACTACGTCTCTGGGCCCTGCTCGATCAATGGGGAGGCCTTCATTCATTAAATGGCTTGAAAAAAGAAGAATACAATCATCAGTTACACAAAAGGAGTCTTATACCTCCATTATGGAAAATGGCTGCAAAATGCAGAACTCAAATGGAGAAATGGATGGAACCATTGCATTTGTGGCATCGAGAAGGGTTGAAACCATATAACAATATTCAAGTTTTGACAAAATGAAATTTCGCCCCTCCTACAAGCCCCTGCCTCAAACTGCGTGCAAATTCCTCTCTCCCCTTCACTTTTCTATGTTCATCGGGTTTTATAACATTGTTTTGTTACAAGCACGCTTAAATCAGGGGTCTGTTTGTTTATAATAGAGACTGTTCCAACAAAAACCTCGAAATAACTCTTTTTTTGTTAATACAACAATACACGGGATACACTGAAAAATCTGACTGAAAAGCTTTAAGCCAGAACTCAAATTTCATTAAATCGGCCCTATTCTCTTGTCGGGTCCGCTGTTATCGCAAATCGAAATGGCCTTTTTCGCGGGGATCATCGATTTCCAATCGCAGATATCGTCAATCATTGATATCGACGTATCGTTGTCGACATATCACATATATAACGGCCCAGGGTTCTTCCATATGGCATATGCCGATGTCGATCGCCGATGTCGATCACCGATGCCGAAATCGCATGTCGCCTGCCCCTGATTGCGATTAGTCGGAGATCGTTGATCGGGGGTTCCGTCTGCCTGCCTTAAGTCCACCCTTTGGACCCCTCCAATTACGATTTTCCTTTAGAAGGCTTTAAACCCATTTTTTAGAAGAAATGCCTCATTTTTCAAAGGAACAAAGGCAACTTCTTTTTGCGATAACTTCATCATCCGAAGTCCATTTTAGCCCGTTCAAGTTGCAGTAGATTTAGAATGAAAATATCTATGCAATGGGACTATTTCTAGGAGCATCCTTGGACTTTCATTTTCCCCTGTTTCCTGCAAGTCAACCCAGAAGTTTGATTGCTTCTATCTCCTTCATTCGGACTCGGATTGGAGTGTCATTCGCACCGTTGGAATCAATGCGACAAGCACTTTGATATGATGTCAAGATAATTACCTTTCTGCCACTTTGAATTTTGAGCTTCTCCCATGCCATTGTCTGAAGCTCCACCTAGATCACCCACTTTTATAAATAAGTGAAAGTCACTTTTACAACGGTACTTTATGAGCTAATCACTAAATTGTAACTTAAATAAAAGATAAAGAGACTTTAGAATTATAAGTGACTCACTTTTTATAATGGGTGAGAACAATTTTATATAAAATAACTTTAAAACATAACTTACATTTGCCTTTTGAAAAAGTAACTCAACAAAAAGAAATACTTGAACCCAAGACCTCTATTCTCACAAAGTCACTTTGGACCAAATGAGCTAGTTTAAAAGGTTAGTAATTTTTAGAAAAGAGGAAGGGTTCTTTTTCTTTTTTTTTAGTCACCGAAGCTTTGGGGTACGTGCTTACTTGAAGAAACTCTTTTTGACTACAAAACAAAAAACCACGCAACCCAACACGGACATGCAAAAAAAACCAAACCTTATGGCTTGAAGTTAGCTTTCGCCGGAAACTATATATTTTTCTCAATGTTTCTAATTTTCTGAGATCACATTAAGGCGCGGCGGAAAAGAGCATACACATGAGAAAAATTCTTCATTTATGTTTCAGATTTTCCCAAATCGCACAGAGTCACGAAGCAAAGAGCATACGCAAAAATGAAAGGTATAGATCCGGTAATAAAAAAACAAAGAGCTAAATAAACCGAAATAAATAGATATGAATAACTAAAACTGCAAATAAAGACTATATATCTCCATATCTTAAAAATGACGTAGCTAAGGCTATAGGAAACCTTTTCGCATGAAACGAAAGGGGTTTCTCACTGGAACAGATCCTCCTAACACGATAGAGCAGTCCTCTCGTCTTGAAAGCAATCAGAAACAATAGGTCTAGGAAACGATAGTCAGATGCAGTTGTATCATCTTCGAAATTGGATCACCAACTGATGTGGCCCTCAAATAGCTCTAATACCATGTAAGAATTTACAGGGTAAGTTCCTCAGATATAACACCAAATGACATCGCTCACAAACAAATCACGGATCAATACACCAGTATTCTTAACGTGGTTAAAACCCTCAAAGAGGGAAATAGTCCACGGCCTGAGCCAACACTTCAGGCGATTTATTAATAAAAGAATGAAAATTTACATAAGCTTGTCTCATGAACGATCACTCTACAAATGACACTCCATGCTCATTAAATAGATATCATGTACCAATTGGGTGTTAAGCCATGGATCAAGTGTCGTTAATACCGAGGAGAGAATGAATCGTTGGATCACTTCATGTCTAGAACATATCGTGACCGTCAGATTGTAAGTTACAAATGTACATAGTAAAGAAACACATTTTCAACTATACACTAGACCAAGTTATACTTAACTATTTCCTATATGTCGGAATATCCTAACAAATCCAATGGAAAATTAAATCAGGAATTTCTTGTTGCATTTTCAACACTCCCTCTCAACAAGAAAGGGATTATCAGATACCCCAATCTTTCCTTTATGGAACTCGAATTTGCCTCTTGACAGTGCTTTAGTCAAGTTATATGCATCATATTCCTCTATAGGAATGTACTCCAACGACATGATTCTCCTCTGCACACAATCTCATAGATGGTGATATCAAATGTCGATATGCTTGGACCGATCATGAAAATTGGATTCTCAGAGAGTTTGATACAACTCTCATTATCATAGTGAATCACTGTAGGATCCATCTATTGACCAAATAACCCAACAAGGATCTTCCTCATCCAAATAGCCTAACAAGATACTTGAATAACAACCATGTACTCTTCTTCTGTTGAACTGAGTGCAATTGATCTATGCTTTCTTTTGTACCAAGAAATTGTTGTTGGCCCAATGTTGAAGATTACCACTAATGTGCTCTTCTTGTCTGATGGAATCCCTATCCAATATGCATCTATGAAGCCTTGAAGATTCACTCCCTCTCTCCATCTATACCAAATACCAAACTGAGTGGTGCCTCTGAGGTATCTCAACACATGTTTAACTGCCTTCCAATACAATTTGGTTGGCTTAACCATTGCTTGAATAAGTTAGTTTATTGCAAAACACATGTCCAGTTGTGTATTAAACAAGTACATAAGTGAACCCATGAGCTACTTGTAAATGGTAGCCTCTACTACTTCACTTGAAGTAGCATCTTCCTTCCTCAAATTCCCTTCTAGATGAGTCTCCATGGGTTTGTTTCTCTCCATGTGGAACTTCTTCAGTATCTCATTGGCATATTTTCCCTGAGAGATAAACAGTTCCTCATCTCCTTGCCATACTTCCATACCAAGGAAATAATGCATGAGCCCTAGGTCCTTCATCTTGAATTCTCTTGGAAGATCCTCTTTGCAAGATTTAACCAGCTTCTCATCACCAGTTAGAATTAAATCATCGACATATAATACTATAATCAATAATTTACCTTCAACCACAATATGGTAAAGGTTTGCATCTTCTTCACAATTTGTGAAGCCCAACCTGGTGAAATAGGTGTCGATCCTGGTGTACCAAGCACAGGGTGCTTGTTTCAATCCATACAACGCTCGCTTGAGTGTGGACACATGTGACACTCTATCGAAAGTCTCAAATCCTTCTAGCTTCTATATGTACACCTCTTCCTCAATCACTCCATTAAGGAATATTGTATTCACATCCATCTGAAGTACCTTCTATCACATTTGCATTAAAAGTACTATAATAGATCCAATTGAAGAGTACCTTGCTACTAGAGAAAATGTCTTCTCATAATCAATTCCCTCCACCTGAGAGAACCCCTTAGTCATAAATTTGGCCTTGTCTTTCTCAACACTCCCATATGCTTCTTTCTTGTGGTGAAGTAAAATTATAAGTGCGGACACAAACGAATTCCTCTAGCCCAATGATGGGTCTAGCCACAACAAATACATTCTATGGAAGATTTCCTTAGTTTATAACCAATTAAGAGGGCCTACCTCTTAGTCCACTTATCATGTTTGATGATGTCCTTGCTTACTCACACCAGCTATCTCTCGATTCTTTCTTCAAGCACCTAAAACAAGTAAACAACAGCAGACAACAAACGTGATAATAGACAAATTGTAATTCAACCTACTTAACAAGTCAAGAAACATTAAGCCATGAATACATAATATGAAAAATCATGTAGAAAACCAATATATAGTTGCATAAATTAATATCAAAGAGAGATTACAACCATTTGTCTTGACGTTGCAGTCCTCCTCTGACAAGACCAGGTTCCCACACAATTCTGCTAGCATTCCATGATGGCCTCAATCCATAATAGTCTTACGGCTCTTCCCTCTAGGCTTCACTCCAAACCAAATCACACTTCTCCCTCACACAACTAGATAGTTACAACTTCGAATAGCTTGTTGTTTACTCCAAACCAAAATAGCACTAGCACACCAACATTAACACTAGCTTGTGCTTGGGAAGAAGGGAGGTTTATATAGGATGAATGGATGGAAGATGGATCCTCCTCCCATGAGACAATGGCTTATCCCTTGATGTAGTTCCATCATTATAGGGGAAAGGATCCCAAACTGACATCCTCGACCCCATATGGCCAAACCATTTACCATACTTTCATTACGAAGCTTCTAGAGTTGGAAACTTTGGCTCCAAATTTAAAAAACTTTCCAAAATAGGACCGACGTGACTAGAACACAGCTCAATCGCTTCGTTCGGTGCAAGGAGTAGTGCTAATCTCTGCACATCGGCACAAGGGAGACAAAGGTCATTAGCATCGGTCTTGTAAACTCAGCAAAACAGAAGTTTTAGGGAAAATGGTGCAAAAGGGAATTGATCTACCCATCAAGAGGGACACAATGGGAGTTTCTTCATGAAGGCAAAGCATGCGGGGATCATTGTAGAGGTCCTCCAGGATCAAGGAACAAGGCGTATAGGGACAGTGAAAAAATGTTGTGTAACAAATGCCCCCTAAAGCGTGAAGGTCAAGCTAGAGTGAGGGATGAAATGCTTTATAAATCAATGTGGGGAACCAGTCTGTCGTCGGAAAACTTGCAAGCAAGTACAGATACATATACATAAATTGAGATCTCTATCAAATGATACATGAAACGTGGCATGGACACAACCATCCATAGAATGATCATGTAAATGTATCCACGTATGAGCACAACCATCTGTCAAAGAGGATCATAACAAAACAACGGTATGGTCGCAGCCATCCAACAATGAGAAGGATCACATATGATAACTCATGGTTTGGTCGCACCCAACTGTTATCGGGAAAACTAGTGTCCATTCAGAGCTGCTAGTCCCACTAAGACGGGTAGCTATCTTAGAAACAAACAAACTAAAGTTACTTTTGTTTTCCTTTATGAGAGATAGATGAGAGAGAAGTAGAGAGTACCAACCTCGATCTTTCGCTTGGCTCCTTGCTTATTTCCTCCCTCCTTTGACAGAGCTTCGCCACTCCTTCCTTACTTGTCCAGCTTCAAAGAGCACCTGTAGAGTCAAAGCAGCATAATACCATCAAAGCATAGAGATATATAACCATAAACAATATAGGATCAGATGTATATTAACCATACAAATGCATATATCAATACAAGATTTAGAGATATACAAGAATATGGAGGAAAACTCAAATAGCTTTATTGATAGAAGTAGTAGAAGAGAGGATTACAACCCATTGGTCTGACCCAGCGCCATCCTCCCAGCATGAAAGCCCTCTTCACCTCATGAAAAGCTTAGATCACCCAAAAATACAATGTTACACAGAGAAACCAATAGCACTTCCTTACAAAATACAAAATTCCAGCCTCTGGATCTCTAGGATGAGGGATCCATATATAGATGTTTGCAGGTGGGTGAGTCAGCTTCTGGGATTTTTAGTGTCATCTCTTTGATAGTTCTTGGCTCCACTTGGAGATTTCATAATCTCTTACTCATCCCTGGGCGAATTCAGAGAGGCAAGTGTCAAATGGGCAGTTTGTAGAAGATTCTCTGGGTTTCCACCTAGCCAACTACCTCTGTCATTTGTCTGCTCTCGCTCATCACACCCTACAAAAGGTCTTTTCATTATGCATCACACTTTTTGCATGTGACAGGTGAGATGCATCGCACCCTTAGCACTGAGCAGCCTGTATGGTCCTATTTTGACCAGTTCTGAGTAGTTTTTCATGGAGAACTTCTGGGAGATGATGTAATCAGTTGACCTTGCCCCTTTAGGGTATGAAACAACACTTTTAGGGACTTAGAAGCCCTTGGTTTATGGACATATGTGATTGGGGTTGCAGTGCCCAAATATGTCTATAATAGTTGCCCCCTAAAGCATGAGGTCATAAATCTTCTGATGTCGGGTGAAATGCTTTATCATGAGGATCCGAGGTTTTTCGAACTGGAAGGTGACCTGTAATAAGATACAATACAATACATTATCTTCATAATATTTTCATGATCTGGCTAAGGCGGGCATTCCCATGCTCAGCTTTATAAATTCATTTTCATGTACATAGGACAGACAACCGTCTGTGTGGCAGACTGATGATTCTAGTAGAGCCATCATCCCTTAGCTTGGATTATTATCTGTGTAGCTATTATTTACATTTGATGTATTTATTTTCCTAAATATATCGCAGCCCGGATGGATGAAACTAGATCCGAGGTCTTCAAACTCATTCAATCTTCGCCCGAAGTACAAGTCGATCCATGTGAAAAGATGTTCTGATGTCGAACATGGAAAGACATCGCCTGATTACTAGCCAATGATGTAAGATGTTAACAGGCACGAGAGGAATCACCGATAATGATGATGACCCTCAAGGTACTACAGTAAAATTCACGTGGTGTGAATACATGAGTCGTTGTCGAACACCACGCAAAATCTTGCGGTCAAAGGCCATTGATGTAAACTTGTCGCCAGAAGTGAGAAACTTGCCATTGAGGCATGCAAGCTTCAAAGTACTGAAAGGGTTGTTTCTAAGTCGACGTCTTGGATAATGAGCTAATGTCGACAAGAAGTGACCCATCGTAGGAGGGCCTTAATGAATCCCACATCTACGACACGAAACGGAGCAAATGATTTTGTGGAGGTGAAAACGATCTGATGATACAAGGTTCAGGGTGGCGGTCATGAAAAAATGAAGCGTGAAGGTATTGCAACGGATGAGACATAATTTGGGTTGGTGAATTCTCTGAGCAACTTCTCTTGAACATATCGGTGACACTGAAATGGATTGGTAGCTTTAACCACAAAAATGGATGGTATGGAGGACCAATGGTGATATGACCGGTGAATGGAATCACCCAACCCGACTCAATCATGGTGATGGAGTGAAAGTGTCATGTTCAAGAGCGACCTGCTACCAATAAAGTTTATTCAAGTTTTCTTCCCAATTTTTCCCCGGTCATTGCTAACCAGTACCTCTTTATTTTTGTCAAGCTTGAGGAGGATGACATATGCTTGTTCTATAATTTTCCCTTCCGGAAAACCCGTCGCTATGTTTTAACGAGCCTAGCAACAGTGAAACTCGCTCTTGTCTGCATGGACAAGTTTGTCGCTATTGTTTTAAGGAGTTTAACGACAACGATAACTCAGTTCTTTTAAATTTTAGAGAGTCTGAAAAGAGATGGAAAGGAAACTCCAACATTCGTTTTTTGTAATGTAATCCCTTAAGTCAGAAAAAGTGTAAAATAATACGAAAGGGATGACTTTTCGAAAGTTTTAACCAGCCGAACAAGACAAGCGCTCAATCTTTTTGTGAAACGATCCCTCAGGTCCAAAAAGATTAAAATTTAGAGGAGGGATGGCACTTCCAATCACTTTAACGAGCTGGGGAGGGTAATTGCTCGGCAATCTTTTCATATTTTACGAGTCAGATGAAAAGAGCTTAAGGGAGACTCGTTTTTTAGTAACGAGTGATTTTTTTGGATAGCAGTTGGTTCCAGGTAAGGTTTAGAACTTTTCAATCACGACAATGTAAAGAAGGTGGCTAATAGGATCACTCGTTGCAACTGTTCCTCAAAAGGGGTAAACAATCAAATGGAGGCATCCGATCAGCTAAAAAAGAGTGGAGGTGATGGTAAGAATACGACCAAGGTTTAAAAGCTGATAATTATGCGATCGCAATGGCTATTCACTGAAGGTGGGCTCATTTTTTAATGAGCTTAAACTCTAGTGGAACAAATGCTCATTGCTAGGTTTATTTTTTAACGAGCTTGAACTTCGCGTAAAACTGCTCGTGCCAGTCATATAATAAGGATGTCTCATCGATAGGTTCATTTTTTAGGGAGCTTGCCCCATTCGAAACTTTGCTCAAGAGCCTTTCATTATGCAAGCTAGGAACGACCAACCTATGAGTCTAAGGGGTTAAGAGCCTACAAACTAAGAAAATAAATGGTCGCTTTTCACTTTCATGCAAAAAGGTTTTCATGCCCCCGGGTATAAAGTAGAGTTTCCAGGTCACCATATGGAAGTTCTTGCATTAGCAAGATTGCTCCATCCACGTTGCAGACAAAACACTTCCTTGGTGATGTCCATCGAAATGGACAAAGGTGACTATTGTCAGTTCCAATCACATAACCTTTAACGAGGGAATCCTTTTCCAGTCTAATCCCATTTTCCTAAACGGATGGGTGTGTCAGACTAGTCATATATCCTCCGCGGAAACCTACCCTATACCTAAGGTTTTCCTGCCGAAGCAGACCAAGGCACATGCCCCTTAGGTTTCACTCATAATCACCGAATCACTCACGCTCATCAGGTGGACGGACTGGAGATTGATGAGACATTCTTTGCGTAAAAACACCAGTTAGGGATGGCATTTGACTATTAGCTATGTGTGAACCAGGGAATGAAAGATGGTCTACGAGTTGGACCACTCTGCCTTCATGTGGAAAACACATCACTCGAAAGAGCGAGGAAACAATAGCTCCCATGCTATAAATGTAGTCACGGCCAAGGAGTAGATTCTAATCTAAAGGTCCTTGGACTACCATCACGTTTAGATGAACGGTTTTCCTTCTCAAAGTTATAGGCAAATTTGGAAGTATCCCTAACAGTCGACTGGTTCCTTCGTTGAAGCCTATCAGATTTCGAATCTCAGGCATAAGCGATGGAAAACCAAGCGCTTTCCAAGCAGTTGAAGAAAGGATACTCACAGAAGCCCCTTCATCTATGATAGTACCAACCATGATCATTCTGTAAGCTTGTACTATGATCCAGAATGGTACATTAGATGGTAGTAGGGTCTGCCTAGCAGATTCCAATCGAAGGAAACGACTAGATTGCTTGGAGGTGGGACCAAATAAACAGCCGAATAAATCTCTAATGAACTTCCTTCCTGCAGTAAAGGAACAGGTAGATTTCCCCCATGTTCATCGGAGTTTGTGTTTAAGAAAATAATTTGAACGGTGTTGTTCGCATTCTCTTTGGTGACGGTATCATCTGAAGGTGGATCCTCTGAAGACAAGATGGGGTCGACTGCTGTCTCGACCTATTGAATTTGGTTCGATGTGGACTCAGAGGGTTTATCTTCAATGATAGGTGCTTTGACCAACAACAAAGGTGTGTCGGTTGGATTTTCAACTAGCGATGGACACGGCAAGAGTTTCTTGTATCCAGGAGGAAGTTGCTACGGTGAAGCAGGAAGGTTTTCCAAGACTCTTTTAGCTTCGTCCAGGAAGGGACAATGGTGGAGGTCATGATCACCTTCACACAGTTTACAAGGAAATTTAGATCTTCCTTTCTGTCCATTGACTTCATTTTCACTAGTTGACAGTGTACTCTCAACATGATCGTCAGGGGTTGAGGACACCAGATTGTGCAAGCGGGGAGACCAGTCCCTTAAGATCTGTGGGATACAATGACAATCTCGATGATAGTGTTCTCCTTTGAAAATGACACATGGAGATTTAGGTTTGGACGGTGCAGTGTGTGGATTTTCGCTAGACGATGCTTGGTTGCCCCCTTTTGCCATTGGCTTCTTCTTCTTCTTCTCCTTCCCTTTCTTCTTCTTCTCAGTTACTTGGGTTTTAGTTTTACTAGCTTCACCAAGTGAAGAGGAAGAAGGAGAGGTAGAAACAAATGAAGTAGAAGGTTGGGGGGTAACTCTAGTATCATCTGGTTGTTGATTTGATTGCTCAGGAATCACGATGTTTTGAACGACAGAGGTCGAGAAAATCCATACCGCCAGGCCAATTGTCAGTCCTGCAAGGGATAATGTGGCCATATGAGGTGCACCAACATCTCCGCAAGAGGAGAAGGGACTAGGATTTCCCCCAAGGGGAAATCCTTGATTTGCGGACTCCATTTTCTCAACCTAAGACCAATGAGGGAACATTGATGTTATTCTGATTAAAATAAATTTTATGACGCTTTGGCACAACTTTCTTTTTCAATTTTTAAGAGTCGAGAAAAAGCTAAAGATGACTCTAGTCGCCTTTGATTTTTAATGAGCCTGAAGTGACAAGTGCTCAGATGGACCTTTTCTTTTAAGGAGTCTGAAAAGGAACGAAAGTGACTACTCTGGAAATCTAGACAGAGGGATTACCAAATCAATCACAAAACTGCAAAATACTTTTTATGGTACGGTAGTCAATCTTCCCGAATGTTGTGTTCAATGCATTGCAATCGATAGGGCGGAAGACATAGCTTCCTAAGGATAAAGGATATAGCCTATTGTGGTCTCCCAATATATACTCGACGGTACGTGGGAGCACAAGTCTGTACTGGCACTTGTCGTCTCAAAGAGGAGGAATCACCCAACCTACGATGAAAGCGATAGTTACCAGGTTTTACGACACCGGAATACATCTCTAGCCTAGACTTCTAAATGTTGTACGTTAGGTTCCAAAGCATTTTTATGTTCATTGAATTTATTTTACAATTGATCTTTCTTAAGAAGTTTGCCTTTAAGGTTCACCGTGTGATGTAGATATACAAATCCTAAATATGCAATCTAAGATGATAAACAGTCGTTTACTTTCTTTTTGCAATGAAAATCCTAGCTACTAAGGAAAGAGAAGCGAAATTCTTTCAACATAGAGCAGAGAGCACACACTAAGATGCACTATCCTAAATCAATCTCCAAAACAATCTAAATGCAAATGCACATGCATGTATTTTTTTCCACTTTCTTCATGTGTGAATGACAAAAAGAATGCTAAGTACAGATCTAAACTATTTTTCTTTCGAAGTGACAGTACTAACAATTTTCTTTTCAAAAGAGAAAGGAAGAAGAAGATGACACTTTGTGATTTCAAATTCAAAAAAGGAAAGGAAGACTACAATGATACTTTGCGATTTTGAATTCAAAAAACGAAAGGAAGACTACTTTGCGATTTCGAATTCAAAAAACGAAAGGAAGGCTAAGACGACAATTTGCGATTTCGAATTTAAAAAACAAAAGGGAGACTAAGAGCTACACTTTCAATTTAAATTTGAAAACTGCTTTTGAAACTTCAAAGAATTGATGATTCAAATCAAATACAATGGCAAAAGTGTAATCGACTATCAGAAAGAGGAAGACTCTTTTCTTTGACTGAAAACGACACTTGCGACACTTTCAAATCAAAAGATGACAGTTCGATTAAGCTATTGTTTGCCAAAAGAGAACTGCAAATGGTGAAAAATACATAAAAACATTCACAATTATTTATACAATGGAGGGTGAATAGTGCAAAGGAAAGGATTTTCAACAGTGATATACTGATCACAGATAGCAAAACTACTAAATAAAGCTGAAGACAATGAAGAAAAAAACAAAATCTGGAGGCAGAAACAGTGTTATCTAATCATCGCACCTGTAACACAGGGAAACAGGGATGCATCTCACCTACAGCACACGGGAGGTGCAATGCATCCAGACTGTCAAAGGGAGACAGTGTGATGGTCCAGGGACGAGACTAGGCTTGGTTTTTTCTCACAGTTTGCAGCTTAGTTCAGGGATTTAAGCTGAGCTAATGATATTGAATAAATACAAAGTACAGGGGCTAATCTAATGAGGTTACTTGAGCTACCACCAGGACACTTAGGATGTTTGCAAGTCAGTTGTTCAGTTCATAAACAAACCCAGAGATTGACTGAAGCAGCGTTGATCTACTTTGCACTTGCATAGCAAATGCAGTTCGAAGGCTAGTTGGCTTAACTTCAAGCTCCATCTGTAGTTTATGAAGCAAACAAATAGAAACAAGCAATCAAACTATTCGCTCCCCAGTGGAGTCGCCATTTTTTATCAGGAAAACTAGTGTCTATTCAGAGCTGCTAGTCCCACTAAGACGGGTAGCTATCTTAGAAACGAACAAACTAAAGTTACTTTTGTTTTCCTTTATGAGAGATAGATGAGAGAAAAGCAGAGAGTACCAACCTCAGTCTTTCGCTTGGCTCCTTGCTTGTTTCCTCCCTCCTTTAACAGAGCTTCGCCACTCCTCCCTTACTTGTCCTACTTCAAAGATCACCTATAGAGTCAAAGCAACATAATACCATCAAAGCATAGAGATTTATAACCATAAACAATATAGGATCAGATGTATATTAACCATACAAATGCATATATTAATACAAGATTCAGAGATATACAAGAATATTGAGGAAAACTCAAATAGCTTTATTGATATAAGTAGTAGAAGAGAGGATTACAACCCATTGGTCTGACCCATCGCCATCTTCCCAGCATGAAAGCCCTCTTCACCTCATGAAAAGCTTAGATCACCCAACAATACAATGTTACACAGAGAAACCAACAGCACTTCCTTACAAAATACAAAATTCCAACCTCTGGATCTCTAGGATGAGGGATCCATATATAGATGTTTGCAGGTGGGTGAATCAGCTTCTGGGATTTTTATTAGTGTCATCTCTCTGATAGTTCTTGGTTCCACTTGGAGATTTCATGATCTCTTACTCATCCCTAGGCGAATTCAAAGAGGCAAGTGCCAAATGGGCAGTTTCTAGAAGATTCTCTGGGTTTCCACCTAGCCAACTGCCTCTTCCATTTGTCTGCTCTCGCTCATCACACTCTACAGAAGGGCTTTTCAGTATGCATTGCACTTTTTGCATGTAACAGGTGAGATGCATCACACCCTTAGCACTGAGCAGCCTGTATGGTCTTGTTTTGACCAGTTCTGAGCATTTTTTCATGGAGAACTTCTGGGAGATGATGTAATCAATTGACCTTGCCCATTTAGGGTATGAAACAACACTTTTAGGGACTTAGAAGCCCTTGGTTTATGGACATATGTGATTGGGGTTGCAGTGCCCAAATATGTCTATAACACCAACCATCTGATAGAGACATGCATATCATCGTAGCCATGTCACACCACTTCGCAACCTGGACTTTTGTGATCTGAGTCCAGGGTCTTGTGCTCCAACACAACCTGATCAAAGTGCAAATTCTAACATGTGAATAGATGTGTTGACGTCGAACATGCTAGAAAGTTGCTAGATTACTAGTCAATGATGTAAATTGTTAACAAGAGCGAGAGAAACCACCAATAATGACAATGTTCCTCAAGGTACTATCATCACAATCCACGGAATGTGAATATAGGAACTAACGTTGAACACCCATTAAATCACTCAATCGAAAGCCAATGATGTGAACTTGTCGTCGAGTGTGAAGAACTTGCCATTAGGGCATGCAAGCTCTAAGGTACTGGAAGGGAGTCTCTTGGTCAACTTCCCGGATAATGAGTTGAATTCGATGGGAAACAACTGTGTGGAAGGAGGGCCATAATGAATCCCACATCATCGACGGTGTTAGCGCTTGAAATTTCACCTCAGGCTGAGAAAGGTAAACCTCAAGGCAACATCAAACCACTTAGCCTCATAGCTAGCCCTACGGGGCAGGAGAGGGCTCTCTCCGGTCTATCTCGAGAAAGATCTTCAATGGGCGAGATAACCAATAGGGTAACACTGATTTTAGGCTAGTAAACCGATCAAAAGGGTTGATTTGGGATTTTTAGAGTTTTTGGTGGCAAATTGAGGAATGGCAATTTTGGGTGCGGGGATAGGACACAGTTTCTGCAGGGGGTTCTTTGGGGCAAGATAGGATACAATATTGATGCCTTAGATTGAGGTGAATGGATGAGAAAGACAGGTGAGGAGCTAAGGAGAGCAAACAATAACTTTGAATTCTCCTTAGACAGCAGAAAACATTGAAATTAAACAAACTTAAAAGCAGAGCATGACAGTCATGAATTCTACTTTAACTTGTTTAATATGCAGAAGGAAAAGTAAGGAAATGATTCACATAACACACTTACAAGTACATAGAGAAACACACCATCAATACATGTAACCACAAGAATCCCAAAAAGGACTGCAAAACCCTGGTCTTCCTTAGCCAAAAATTGCAGAGATACAGTGAATAATACAATGATAGCTTATCCCTCAAGAGTCCAACCTTCCAACCCCTGAAAATGACTAAGAAAATACATAATATAGGCAAGCTAACACCTTTCCTTGCCTCTAGGGGTCGAGCTCATCCTTCTAAGAGCTGTTTCAACCACTTCTAAACTAAGCACTGAAAACTAGGCAGTCAAAACAACTTCCCTCTATAAACTAGGAAACAAATTCATTCATTTAATTTTCACCTATCTCATGAATGAATCTTCTAGAAGAGGTACATAAGTGTAAAAGTGTCAAAAAATTACATTATTTACATCAAGGAGGATAAAAATCCACTCCAAAAAGTCAAACATGGTCAAATCTGCGTTTTTCTGAGCTGTACAGTGAAATTTTGAGAAAATTGCCTGATAGGTCGTGCGCCTCTGCCTAACGGGTCGCGCACCTTTGAGGGAACTTTTGGGGCACTTCTAAGTGTCCAAATTGGGCACGATTAGGCTTGTTGGAAAGGTCTGTGAGTCTACTTTCCAACCCAACTGGAATTTCTGAATTTGGTGGTCATTTGCCTCTCCAAAATTGCAATCTCCCAAGACTGCTTTCTGTGTCTCAAAAATGTGGCAAAAAGTCATTTTTTGCTTGTTTTTTTGACTTTCTAGAGGCCCAAATCTTCATAAAATCTCTTGTCCATTAATGAGCATATGTAACTTCTCATGAAAAATCTGGAAATGCTGAGTTTTTTCAAAATGGAGTTGCCAGGATGAAGGGTCGCGCGGGGGGTGAGACCCGTTAATGGAGAAAACCTGTAAATTGCCTGAAAAAACCAAAATTTACCAAAAATGCTCAAAATTTCTTGGGATTTGTGTTGTGGCTAGGCTATTTAGTGTCTTGGTCCTTCAGTGAGGCCTTGGCCAAGATATGGAGGGGATCGGGCCTCTTTCTCCTTTTTTGTGCCTTGGCCAACCGCCTTTGGAACATCTTCATCTTTGTCTTGCACACGTGCATCCGCGCCCGGTTTTTCATGTTCCGGAGCAGGCTCAACTTCTGGTGTTGACTCACGATCATCACTGTGCTCATAGTCGGTTTCGGTTTCTGACATGGTTTCAGGGGCAAAGTGACTGAAATGTATTGCTGCTTCTGCTTTGAAAACTGTTGATTAAAATGTTGTTTTAAGGGGACAAGGAGCACGAGGGAAATGTTAGGGGAGGGATACTTTAAAGGGAAAATGGGAATAATAATAAAACAAGGAGTTTAGGGGAAGAATTATTGCATATACATCATTATACAATTTTATTTACAAGGATATTATGAGAGGTAGGGTTAGGGTGTAATTTTTTGATTTCTTGGGAAGAGGGGTAGGGTTTAGGGTTTTTCACATATTTGGAAGGTAAATTTACATAGAATGATAAGGAATATGAAATGGGAGATGGAAGAAAAATGAGAACAATGGGATACCTCAAAATAGCATATAAAACCCTAGCAATTTGACAACTTCAAACCAAAAGCACAATGGAGACTTTCACTTGCAAATGGAGACTTTTACAAATACAATCATGACCTTCTTGAACTGTAGCAAGCAATAATTTTTTATGATGGAGGGCCTACCTTGCAAAATTTGGCAATTTGTGGTTCCTTGGCAGCTTGCTGGTAATTTTCTATGGAGGAAACCCTGATGGGTCACGCGCACTTCCCAACGGGTCGCGCGCCCTCAACGGGTCGCGCCTGTGTAATTTTTACACTGCTGGAGGTGCCCTGACGGGTCGCGCGCCCTCAACGGGTCGCGCGCCAGGCTCAACGGGTCGCGCTTTTGCAGGAGGCTTTTGGAGGCCTTCCCGGTGTCAGAATTAGGTGAAGGATAGCTCGTTGGAAAGGTATTTGAGTCTACTTTCCAACCCAACTGGAAGTTTTCAATTTGGAGTTCATTTTCTTTATAAAAAATCAAATCTCCCAAGACTGGTCAAAAAGTGCCAAATGAGGCTGCCTCAAGGAAGAGTGTTGTTGCAGTCAACTTTTGAATGCCTTCCTCAACCCCAAATTTAGCTCATGATAGCTCATTGGAAAGATAATTGTGTCTAATTATCATTTTACCCATAAAAAAAATCATTTGGCCAACCAATATAGGAGAAAACTTGATTTTCCCAAGGTCACTTTAGAGGTGTCTTTGATTCTCCTGAGGCAATGGTATTCTTGACATTTCTCTCAAACCATGACACCTGTGCAAAAAGTGAAGGAGGTTTTTCTTCTTTGGCGTGTTGTGGACAAAAACCTCTATAATTTTCCCAAAATTCATCTTTTATTTCTCTAAAACATCTTTTGAGTGAAACTTGTCCCGTTGTGTGAAACAAGGAATTTTGTCGAAATGAAGCGAAATGAAGGGGATAAGGGGATTCTAAATTCTTGGGGAAATTTTTGGAAGTAGGTAGGGATGTTAGGAAGTAGGAGAAAGTGGAATATCAGAGATTGAGCGAGGGGAAGGGGTCCAAAAGGGAAAAACACAGGCCAAACCTAGAAAATTGCCAAGTTGTAGCTAGAAACTAGGGTTTGTGCAAAAATGAGGATTTTGGGGGATCTCAGTGATGGGAAGCATTTGATAAGGTATATGAAGGATAGGGGAAGGTGTATGAACATCTGGATACAAGTTTTGTTGATGATTTGACCGTCCAAGGGAAATTAGCTTTCAAAACCCTAGGAGAGAGAAATGACCTTACCTAGGCGCAACTGAAGCATGAACAAGGTGTACAATGACTCATTAGACACTGAGATGATAATGAAAACCCTATTAATGATGATAGACTCAGCCGAATGATGACATGGACTGACATTTGGACAACTTTAGAAGGAGTGAAAGCAAACCCTAGACCTAATGCCTAGTGACCAAATTTTGCTTGAAGATTCACTGAAATGACAAAATTTGACCTTGACACTCTGAGACCACTTTGTAAGAGAATATTTGATCACTGGAGGAAGGCTGGAAAGACTGACACTAACATTGGCTCCAATGGGGATGGTAGCTCCTTGGAGGTGCCAAGAACGGCAGACCTCTGGGAGAGCAGACCAGTGCCTTATCTATTGGGCAATGGAGTCAAAAACTCAAACTACAATGCATGACTGAAAACCGACACAAACTAACTTAACAACAAGACTGAAAATTGGATCACAAAGGACTCATGACTCAACTAAAAACTGACTCGATACTTAAACACAATTGACCAACTGAAAATGATGCTCAAAGTGGAGCTTATTCATCACAACCTACTCTAATAGTTTCATTCATCACCTGATCAAGTGAAATGAAACAACCAATGCAACCAAGTAAGTATCCCGTCTGCTGTTTGAAGTCTCCACAAGTGCTCACTTAAGAACAACAAAAGAGAACTACTAAAAGGCAACTTCCATGGCAATTTGGAAACAGATCCGTAGAATGATATGAATTCTCTATCCACCTCCAAAAACACTGCATAAGGATCTTGAAATTCAAGCACACTGGAACTTAGCTTATCTAATGGATTACTTCTCTTCTCCTCATACCATGAATGCAAACTTTGATCTGAGCCTTGTGGTGAGACCTCTGCTGAAAATGACAAAGAAACCGGTTGCCGGATCAAGTTCATGTCAGCACATGTTTCAAGCTCACCTGTAATCAATGGAAAAAGACTTTGACTGCAAACCTCATCCAAAACATCAGCTATTGGATCATGAAAAACTTGAAAAGACTGCTGCAATCCCATTTCTATTGGTTCCATTATGATTACATGATTGCCTACATGCTGCTCATTCTTCAGTGAAGATGGACTATGCAAATTTCCCTTCAAATACTAAAATGATTCAAAACAAAATGGTAGGGAACCTTCTTGTATCATTTGATCAAATATGTCAGCTTCCATGCCTTCATCTGCAACTTGACAATCAATGGCTTTCGGGGGTTGCAAATCTGAATATGTAAAGTCTTGAACAAAATTTCCATTGCTCTCAAGATTATTCAAATCAAGACTTGTTGACATTTGATTTCTGATTGCATGGTAGTTATCTCTGATGAACTGAAACGAATCAAAACAAAAAGGCAAAGATCCTTCACTTACTTCAGACTTTGCTGCACTTTCCTCATCAATGTCATAGCTGATATGCATCGGTTGATCATTGTACTCGAGCTGCTGTAAGTGAACTTCTTCCTCCCACAAACTAGCTGCTTGTTTGATTGCAAGATTAGCTGCTGTTTGGAGAACATAATCATCATCATACTCATCAAACTGAGGCAAATCATCACTATAAAACACATCATCAATCATACAGGTCATATCAACAGTGCTTTCTTCTCCAAGGTGATCTACAAAACAATCATTATCAGATCTTTGACAACTAGGATAAGAAACAAAATGTTTTGGATCAGCAACTTGTTCTTCTTCAATCAGTGCGCCATGAGCTTGAACATCATAAGAATTTCTTGCGGTGATCCTGTTAATCATCTTTTCCACTGCACTTACCAAAATATCAAGCTTCACCTCTAGAGATGTTGATTCTTCTGGATCTATGTTTTTCATCTTTTCTTCCTTCAACCTTGCCCATCGGATCAGCAGATGCGCCTCTACATTTACTGCATTGTTTTGCATCTCATGAAGCGTTGCAATATCCCTTTCTCTCAGCTGAAACTCCATCTCCGGATCAAAGGCACCTAGATAGTGCAAGAGAGCAGATCTAGGAGAAGGTCTTATATCAACTGGCATCGAATAATAAACTTGGTTAAATCTGGTTGAAAACTGTTGTACTGTCTCCCCTGGTAATCTTTTCAGCTGGTTATACTCTTCTACAATCAAGAAAAGGTTCTGCCCAATCATCCACCTATCAAGAAAAACTTTGACAAACTGCTGGAAATCTGAGATGCTCGCATCAGGCAGGGTTTTGAACCAACTCTTCACTTTAGCTTACAAAGAAAGAGCAAAAAGCCTAATACTAACATCTTCTTCATCAACTTCAAAAAGATCTAGAAAATTCTCAAAATTCTGCACATGTTTCTCAGCGTTGACACTCTTACTTTCACCATCAAACCTCGGCAAGTATAGATCATAATTTTTGGGGAAAGCATGGAGAACAGAAGGTAAAACAAGAGGTTTATACCGATCTGGAATTTTACAAGGTGTAGGGGTATGTACAGCAGGTATAGAATCAGTCTTGGTCTCTTGAGATTCATCAATCTGAAGATGGTCATCACAAAATTTAGAAGAAAGGTCTTGATCAAGCTCAAAGGTATGCAAATCTTTGGTATTCACAATCTTCAAAGGGAAAGAATCAACTGCAGGCCGAGGATCTTTTCTCAAGCATAGTATACTTTGCAAAGCCTTCTTGACATTCTTGGGAAAAGAGAAGAAATAATTTATGACAAAGAACAAAATGTCTTGGATGAAATTCCAACTTGAATACCTAATCTGTCCATGTTGTCCTTTCATGTTTTTGCTGGTCGGGATCATCCTCCAGTGGAATCTTTGGATCTGATCTCGAAAATGATTTAGAGTCGTCGAGTGAATGATTTCAGCCTTTCAAGTGTCTGATCGTTGTCCACTATCAACAATCAGATCTGAAATTGATACAAGTACTGGGGTAAAATGCAATCGAAGTGCTATATTCACAAGCTCATGGAGATTGACTGAAGCAACGTTTATCTACTTCCACTAATGCAAAGCAAAAGCGTTTCGAAGGTTACCTGGCATAACTTCAGGCTTCGTCTAAGACTTATGAAACAAACACATCAATCCACAAACAAGTTTGTTCTCCCCAGTATGGTCGCCAATATGTTAGCGCTTGAAATTTCACCTCAGGCTGAGAAAGGTAAACCTCAAGGCAACATCAAACCACTTAGCCTTGTAGCTAGCCCTACGGGGCAGGAGAGGGCTCTCTTCGGTCTATCTCAAGAAAGATCTTCAATGGGCGAGATAACCAATAGGGTAACACTGATTTTAGGCTAGTAAACTGATAAAAAGGGTTGATTTGGGATTTTTAGAGTTTTTGGTGGCAAATTGAGGAATGGCAATTTTGGGTGCGAGGATAGGACACAGTTTCTGCAGGGGGTTCTTTGGGGCGAGATAGGATACAATATTGATGCCTTAGATTGAGGTGAATGGATGAGAAAGACAGGTGAGGAGCTAAGGAGAGCAAACAATAACTTTGAATTCTCCTTAGACAGCAGAAAACATTGAAATTAAACAAACTTAAAAGCAGAGCATGACAGTCATGAATTCTACTTTAACTTGTTTAATATGCAGAAGGAAAAGTAAGGAAATGATTCACATAACACACTTACAAGTACATAGAGAAACACACCATCAATACATGTAACCACAAGAATCCCAAAAAGGACTGCAAAACCCTGGTCTTCCTTAGCCAAAAATTGCAGAGATACAGTGAATAATACAATGATAGCTTATCCCTCAAGAGTCCAACCTTCCAACCCCTGAAAATGACTAAGAAAATACATAATATAGGCAAGCTAACACCTTTCCTTGCCTCTAGGGGTCGATCGCATCCTTCTAAGAGATTTTTTAACCACTTCTAAACTAAGCACTGAAAACTAGGCAGTCAAAACAACTTCCCTCTATAAACTAGGAAACCAATTCATTCATTTAATTTTCACCTATCTCATGAATGAATCTTCTAGAAGAGGTACATAAGTGTAAAAGTGTCAAAAAATTACATTATTTACATCAAGGAGGATAACAATCCACTCCAAAAAGTAAAACATGGTCAAATCTGCGTTTTTCTGAGCTGTACAGTGAAATTTTGAGAAAATTGCCTGATAGGTCGCGCGCCTTTGCCTGACGGGTCGCGCGCCTTTGAGGGCACTTTTGGGGCACTTCCAGGTGTCCAAATTGGGCAAGAGTAGGCTTGTTGGAAATTTCTGTGAGTCTACTTTCCAACCCAACTGGAATTTCTGAATTCGGTTGTCATTTGCCCCTCCAAAATTGCAATCTCCCAAGACTGCTTTCTATGTCTCAAAAATGTGGCAGAAAGTCATTTTTTGCTTGTTTTTTTACTTTCTGGAGGCCCAAAACTTCATAAAATCTCTTGTCCATTAATGAGAATATGTAACTTCTCATGACAAATCTGGAAATGCTGAGTTTTTGCAAATTGGAGTTGCCAGGATGAAGGGTCGCGCGGGGAGTGAGACCCGTTAATGGAGAAAACCTGTAAATTGCCTGAAAAAACCAAAATTTACCAAAAATGCTCAAAATTTCTTGGGATTTGTGCTATGGCTAGGCTATTTAGTGCCTTGGTCCTTCAGTGAGGCCTCGGCCAAGATATGGAGGGGATCGGGCCTCTTTCTCCTTTTTTGTGCCTTGGCCAACCGCCTTTGGAACATCTTCATCTTTGCCTTGCACACGTGCATCCGCGCCCAATAATGGTTTTTCATGTTTCGGAGCAGGGTCAACTTCTGGTGTTGACTCACGATCATCACTTTGCTCATAGTCGGTTTCGGTTTCTGACATGGTTTCAGGGGCAAAGTGACTGAAATGTACTGCTGCTTCTGCTTTGAAAACTGTTGATTAAAATGTTGTTTTAAGGGGACAAGGAGCACGAGGGAAATGTTAGGGGAGGGATACTTTAAAGGGAAAACGGGAATAATAATAAAACAGGGAGTTTAGGGGAAGAATTATTGCATATACATCATTATACAATTTGATTTACAAGGATATTATGAGAGGTAGGGTTAGGGTGTAATTTTTTGATTTCTTGGGAAGAGGGGTAGGGTTTAGGGCTTTTCACATATTTGGAAGGGAAATTTACATAGAATGATAAGGAATATGAAATGGGAGATGGAAGAAAAATGAGAACAATGGGATACCTCAAAACAGCATATAAAACCCTAGCAATTTGACAACTTCAAACCAAAAGCACAATGGAGACTTTCACTTGCAAATGGAGACTTTTACAAATACAATCATGACCTTCTTGAACTGTAGCAAGCAATAATTTTTTATGATGGAGGGCCTACCTTGCAAAATTTGGCAATTTGTGGTTCCTTGGCAGCTTGCTGGTAATTTTCTATGGAGGAAACCCTGATGGGTTGCGCGCACTGCCCAACGGGTCGCGCGCCCTCAACGGGTCACGCCTGTGTAATTTTTACACTGCTGGACGTAAACTGACGGGTCGCGCGCCCTCAACGGGTCGCGCGCCAGGCTCAACGGGTCGCGCTTTTGCAGGAGGCTTTTGGAGGCCTTCCCGGTGTCAGAATCAGGTGTAGGATAGCTCGTTGGAAAGGTATTTGAGTCTAATTTCCAACCCAACTATAATTTTTCAATTTGGAGTTCATTTTCCCTATCAAAAATCAAATCTCCCAATACTGGTCAAAAAGTGCCAAATGAGGCTGCCTCAAGGAAGAGTGTTGTTGCAGTCAACTTTTTAATGCCTTCCTCAACTCCAAATTTAGCTCATGATAGCTCATTGGAAATATATTTTTGTCTAGTTATCATTTTACCCATCAAGTAAATCATTTGGCCAACCAATCTAGGAGAAAACTTGATTTTCCCAAGGTCGCTTCAGAGGTGTCTTTGATTCTCCTGAGGCAACGGTATTCTTGACATTTCTCTCAAACCATGACACCTGTGCAAAAAGTGAAGGAGGTTTTTTTTCTTTGGCATGTTTTGGACAAAAAACTCTCTAAGTTTCCCAAAATTCATCTTTTATTTCTCTAAAACATCTTTTGAGTGAAACTTGTCCCGTTGTGTGAAACAAGGAATTTTGTCGAAATGAAGCGAAATGAAGGGGATAAGGGGCTTCTAAATTCTTGGGGAAATTTTTGGAAGTAGGGAGGGATGTTAGGAAGCAGGGGAAAGTTTAATCTCAGAGATTGAGCGAGGGGAAGGGGTCCAAAAGGGAAAAACACAGGCCAAACCTAGAAAATTGCCAAGTTGTAGCTAGAAACTAGGGTTTGTGCAAAAATGAGGATTTTGGGGGATCTCAGTGATGGGAAGCATTTGATAAGGTATATGAAGGATAGGGGAAGGTGTATGAACATCTGTATACAAGTTTTTCCGATGATTTGACCGTCCAAGAGAAATTAGCTTTCAAAACCCTAGGAGAGAGAAATGACCTTACCTAGGCGCAACTGAAGCATGAACAAGGTGTACAATGACTCATTAGAAACTGAGATGATAATGAAAACCCTATGAATGATGATAGACTCAGCTGAATGATGACATGGACTGACATTTGTACAACTTTAGAAGGAGTGAAAGCAAACCCTAGACCTAATGCCTAGTGACCAAATTTTGCTTGGAGATTCACTGAAATGACAAAATTTGACCTTGACACTCTGAGACCACTTTGTAAGAGCATATTTGATCACTGGAGGAAGGCTGGAAAGACTGACACTAACAGACGGGAGACAAGAGGATGCAAAATGATTTTGGATGATACAGAGAATCAAAGGTAAGTGTAACTATAGAAGGACAACTCTTGAACATATCAGCGACACAACTGGAAGTTTGACAGCTTTTGCATCCATAAGATTGGTGGTCATGATGACATGGCAGAGATAAAATGGAAGGAAAAATGAACGGCCCAAATCTAGGAAGGTCAACGATACAAATAAGGATATCCCAAACCGACATGAAGCAAAGAGTGTCATGTTCAAGAGTGAGCTTCCTACACAACTGATAGATTTCCAAATTTTCTCCCACCACTTCTGGCTGGTACCCCAATTATTTTTTAATTGCAAGCTTGAAGGGGATAGCATATGCTTGCACTTGTAATTTCATCCTTCGAATGAATTCGACCTAGTAAGTTTAACAAGCCCTAGGAAGGAGAAGCTCATGTTCGTCATGGTGACGAATTCGATGTCGTTTAATAGTTTAACGAGTCCGAAAAAGGTGTAACTCGATATCTATTTCATGTTTAGAGAGTGTGAAAATGACACGTAAAAGAAAACTCCACATGGTCCCTTTTCGTACATTTGTGTCTCTCGAGCCCGAAAAAGTAAAAAACAATACTAGAGAGAACCACTTGACCATTTCAGTAAAGGAGTACCTTTTTCGTAAATAGTGTCTCCCAAATCGAAAAAGGGGTAAACTTATACTGGGCACATGACATTTCACATCGGTTAATGAGTTCGAAATGCCAAGGGCTCGAACATCATTGCGCTTTTAAAGGGTTGGAAAATAGATGAAAGCAGGCCCTCCATTTTATTTTCTTTTACGAGTCAAAAGGGAAAAACACTCAGCAATCTTTTCATATGAGTTTTATGAATCGAGAAAAGAGTTGAAATGTGACTCAATCCTCGAAGAACGAGTGGTATAAAGGGTAGCAACTAGTTCTGACAATGATTGAACTGCTCAAAACATGTGATGGTCAAGAGGTTGGCTAATAGAACCACTCATCACTGCAGTCCCTCAGGAAAGGAAAAACAACAAAGTGAAAGCATATGATTTTCCAAATAGATGGTGGCAATGGAATGAAACAACTAAGGCTCATCTAGCAAAAATCAGCTGATAAAAAGAGCAATCACGAGACGTAAATTGGGCATGGGTTCGTTTTTACACAAGCTTGAACCATGGAGAACTCTGCTTGGATTCGGTTTCATGTTTACATAAGCTTGAAATGAAAAACTATGTTTTCTATAAGTTTTCATGCCCCCATCATAATGACTCAATCGAGGTACATACCCCCAAGCTTCATTTCAGTCAACTAGGTGGATGGAATGAAGGTTCACTTTCGAGATCTTGGAAAGCTCGACTGGGATTTTACGAGATCTTAATCAAAGAATCGGTTTGGAAAAGGGAGTTGCTTCATTGCTTGAGAGGTCAACCTTAGAATCATTGTGACGTGATTCAAATGAAGGAAACATTTGGATAGGAGTCAGGATGCTCGGGACCACCGAGGTCGAAAACAACCAAACACGTAAAACAATGGTTAACCCAGGAAGGGACAACGTCACTATATAAGGAGCACCAGCGTTTCCAAAAGAAGGAAAAAGACGTGGATTCCCATCTGAGGGGAACCTTTGACTGGTAGACTCTGGGAAAGTTGCCATTGGAAATGACCCTAAAGAATTACTAAGGAATATAACTTTAACCAGGAATGTTTTGAGGGAATTTAATTTTAGAACACTGAAACAAAACTTTTCCTTTTCATATTTTAAGAGTTGAGAAAAGGATGAAAGGTGACTCTAGTCGCTTTCAGAATTAACAAGATCGAAAGGACAAGTGCTCCATGATCTTTTCAAATTTAAAGAGTCAGTAAAGATCAAAAATGACTACCCAGGGTGATCTAGGTAAAAATGATTACCAAGTAACCATGAACTGCAAAATACCTCCTGGCGAACCGAGAAGTATGGGCAGGCAATCTCCCTGAATGTTTTGTTCGGTGTATCATGTTTAAAAAGCGGAAAACTCGGCTTCCAATGGATAAAGGATCACAAACCTAGTGGTATCTCCCTTTATATACACGACGGTACGAGGAGAACAAGTCCGTACTAGCGTTGTCTAGTGCCGAAGTGAACGGCAGTTGCTAGGTCTAAAGACGTCAGAACATGTCTCTAGCCTAGACCACTAAATGTGAGCGTTAAGTTTCAATGCTTCTTTAGGTTAATTCAATAAATTTTGACGGTTGATCTTGAATTAGGTTTCAGTTACAAGGCCCTACCGCTGTCATCTGACAAAAAAATCCCACATGCAACTATATGAGAAAAGAGATCTTTGTCTTCAATGAAATTTAACACTAATTGAGAGATAGAGAACACACAATCAATGCAACAATCAAAGAATGAAAACTTTCACTAATACATATCCTAAATGCACCTAATCTTCCTATAACAACAAAATAAGTTTCATTTCATTTCCAATGCTTACGATGATGTAATTTTAGCTTCTCAATGATGCTACTAATGCAATATTTTCGCTTAAGTAAACTAGAATGATGTTCTTCTTTTCATAAAATGCAAAATGAATCTTTCACATAAAGCACTTAGAATGAAAATTTTCACAATTTCGAACAAACAAACATCATTCAAATCCAAAGCATGATGAATTAAACTAAAAGCAACTTCTTCCCTTAATCATACAAACCAAACACCCGAATGTTTCAATTGATAAACCAAGCAATGTAACGTATTCTTGGAACAAGAAAAGAGACACTCGAAATAAGAGAACAAGCAAGACTCTTTCACTCATTCAATTGAAAATGAAGCAAACAAAGCATCCTAGGCACTTCTGGGAGGAAGAAGAGAGTCTGAGGGTCAAGGCACACTGGCACTAGAATGGGATAAATTCTTATTTTTTCTTAACTCAGAGACCGGAGTGACTTTTGGGCCAAAAGTAGCGCTGACCGGCATGACTTTCAGGCTAAAACTAGCACTGATAGGCCTAATCAGCGTGACTATTTGGTCAAAAATAGCGTTGATCGAGGGATTCAAAGAAAAAATAAAAAAATAACTTCATGCAAGGTTAGAATTAACACATCAGAAGGTGGGCTAAACCAATAAAGCACACAAACCAAGCTAAATGAAGCTCTCTAGTCAAGGACAAGACTATCTAAACAGCTTAAATGGTAGAAATCATGAGAGCAAAACACACTAGCCAAGATCGGGGGTGAACCCTAATCTTCACTTACAAGCATCGGTGTGACTGCCTAACTGACAACAAGTGCCAGAGACTGGTCGGCGTGATTATTTCTCAACAATTTGTGCTGCTCGGCGTGACTGTCAATGAATTAAGCGCGCTGATCGAGGTAGCTAAGGAAAAAAAAATTGAAACAGGGACCAGATATTCTACTATGAATTTTAGACTCAGGATAGTAAGCAGGACAAAAGAAACATAACCAAAGGGAAAAAGTTGAATTAGAAAAGTTCTCATGAAATCATGAAATCCAAGACAAACAAAAGGATTGGGTTCCCCAGTGGAGTTGCCAATTTGTGGCACACCAACATCAACACTAGCTTGTGCTTGGGAAGAAGGGAGGTTTATATAGGATGAATGGATGGGAGATGGATCCTCTTCTCATGGGAGAAGGGCTTATCCCTTGAGGTATTTCCATCATTATAGGGGAAAGGAGCGCAAACTGACATCCTCAACCCCATCCTGCCAAACCATTTACCAGAATTCCATTACGAAGATTCTAGAGCTAGAAGCTTCAGCTCCAAATTTAAAAAAAAATCCAAAACAGGATCGACGTGACTGGAACACAGCTCAGTCACTCCGGTCAGCGCGAGGATTAGTGCTAATCTCTGCACATCAGAGCGGGGGAGACAAAGGTCATTAGCACCAGTCTTGTAAACTGGGCAAAACAAAAGTTTTAGGAAAAATGGTGCAAAAGGGAATTGATCTGCTCATGAAGAGGGACACAATGGGAGTTTCTTCATGAAGGCAAAGCATGTGGGGTTCACTGTAGATTTCCTATAGGATCAAGGAATGGGGAGTTCAAGGACAGTGACAAAATGTTGTGTAACATTGCTTCACGTTGTAGATCCACCTGGAACCTACCACTGACTTGTCCTCTGGCCTTGGGACAACTTCCCAAGCATTGTTCCTAATAATGGAGTTATACTCTTATACCATGGCATCAACACATCATGGTTGTTGCACTACTTCCTTGAATGAGGATGGCTCAGTCTCTACACTCTCACTCATTAGAGCAATGTAACCTATGTACCGATCTGATGACCTCCTCTACCTGCGTTGTGATGTGGGTGCTCCCTCATTCTCTCTAGCATCATGCATCAATATGTCAACTTCTTTGGTGTGCTTCCTTCCATCTCTGGATCTCTCTACATGAGTGGGTGCTTCCACTCTCTACTCCTCTGCATGCGGTTGCTCCACATCATCTTGAGGTTCTTCCTTTAGAGCTAAAACTCTTCATTTGCATGCAACTGAAGATCCCTCTCAAGGGAACATCTCATGGCCTTCTCTTCATCGAACTTCACATCTCTACGAACGGCTGTCATCCTATGAGATGATAGGTAAACCCGATAGTTGTGAGGTGTATCAGTGTACCCCACAAATATGCCCAACTCATCTATCAGCTCTAGCTTTTTCCTTGCATACTCGGTAACATGACAGTAAACTGATGAATAAAAGATCCTGTAGTGTGCCACATCTAGTTTCTTACCTAAAAATTCTTCTTCTGGTGTACTCATCTAGAGAATCCAATGAGGACTCCTATTCTTCATATATACAATTGTGTTTCATGCTTCAACCCACAAGTGCAATGGTAGGCCCTGATCATGTAACGTCGCCCATACAACTCCCGCAATAGTTTTGTTTTTCCTCTCAGCCACCCCATTCTTCTATGGGTTATGGGGTGCTATTAACTCTCGTCGAATGCCTTCTGATGCATAGAATTTCTTGAACTCATTCAACGCATATTCTCCATCGTTATCGCTCCTGAGAGCCTTCACTTTCCTGCCAGTTTCTTTCTCAACGAGTTCTTTAAATTCACAAAAAATTGAGAATGTCTAGTCTTTCTTCTGCATGAAGAAGATTCATCACTTACGTGATAAATCATCTGCAAATATCACATAATACCTATGCTTTGTCGTGGAGGCTATCAAGAACGGTCCACACACTTTTGAGTGATCTCTTTCAAGGATCGCTTGCACTTGATTGTCCTTATCATTAAAGATGGCTTTGGTGTACTTCCCCATTGTACACCCTTTGCATGTATCTCGTTGCTCTAGTGCACCCTTAGGAAGTCCTGTAGAAATATGTTGCATGATCTTCAAGGCTCCATGGTGCAAATGGCCAAGTTACCTATGCCATAATTCATCGATGTCTTTGCTCTGAACCTTCTCTGCCTTTGTGCTCAAAGAAGCACAATATTCTACATCTAATTTTTAGAGGTTCTTCACTCAAACCTCGATCTACTTCACTTGTCCTATGGCTATATGACGAAGTAAATCCTTCCTTTGCTAAATATCACATCGTATCCATGGTCTTCTAACATAGTAAATGAAACTAAATTCTTCTTTAGACCCAGAACACACATAACATATTTTAATGTGAGAGGAGAACCAAACTCCCTCTGAAAAGTAATATCACCAATGTTTGTCGCACTATACCTTCCATCATCTCCCATCTCGATGTGCATTTGGAGGTCCTTCTCCTCTGAGTCACTAGAAAATTATTTGTTTCCTGCCATATGGAATGAGGCTCCACTATCATAATACCACACGCTACCCATCACCGATGTCACCATGCATGCAATGAGTGTGAAATCCAACTCAAATTGTGAAGCTATAGCTTCACCTGTCACTCCTCCTAAGGGCTTCTTGTTGGCCTTCTTGTGTGGACACTTCGTGGCATAGTGTCCCAACTCATGACAGTGAAAACATTTAATCTTTGACAAGTCCTTCTTCTTGTCACCCTAACTGGAATCCCCTTTGGATTGGGATTTCTTCCCTTTCCATTTCTTTGCCTTTCCATCCAAGGCACAATTCTCCTCATCATCATGCTTGGATGATGTTCCATCTATGGTGTTCTGCCTTATCTCTTCTTTCGTCAAGTAGGACCACAAACACTCCCACTTTGGTAGATGCTTCCTCCCATTTACCAAATCCTGGTAGTTGTGTCAGCTCTTGGGAAGGCCTAGAAGTGCTAAGTTGACCATATCATCTCAACAACTATAATACCAATGCTCCCAAGCTCATCCCAACACTGGGTGAACCTGCTCAAGTATTGTGGTATTGTGTCACCCTTCTCCATTTTAATCTTCTGAAGCTTTTCCTTCAATGCCAACTTCTTGTGGTAATTGTTGTTCTAAAACAAGTCTATCAAGGCTTGCCACATTGCATATGGTGTATCCTTCCCGTGGATATTTGAAACAATATGAACTTGAACTCCTTCTATTATGATCATCCTCACCTTTGCCACGCATTTCTTCCACTTTGCCAGATCTTTAGCATCAGTTGTTGGAGGCTCAGGAATATCATTGTCTATGAATTCCTTCAGCCCATTGACTTCCAACACTGCTTCCATCATATCCTTCCAAGCAATATAATTCAAGATACTCTCAAGGGAATACTTGAGTCTCAATCCATAGAATGACATCCTGCTGGATCTAAAAAATGATCCTACAAATTCAATTTCATCTGCAAAGACAAACTCTTATTCTTCTCTTCTAGTGTGATTTCAGCTCTAATACCATGTAGAAATTCCTTGTAATTTCAAACTGCTAATTATAACTTACTAAAACAATAGACTTGAATCTACTCTACCAACTACGGAAATAATTAATGATCGTGAAATCACAAAGCATACAAGAGAAATAATTCAATCGACACATTACACAATGATTTCCTGGGGAAAGCCATAACTTAAAACTCTAGTTATCTATATATTGCATTAGTCAGAAAATATGAGAAGATTACAATGTTTTGCTTAAGCCCGAGCAACCTTTGCAATATCTCTATTTGTCTCACATCTTCCTAAACAATCCTTGGCCAATACTTAACCAATTTTTTACTTTCCCAAGTCCCTATGTCCTTGCGTTGTTTCCTTGGGAATGATCCCATATTAATTAGGGAAATTGTTCAATTGCAATTGCGCAATCCATCATAGGCCTTCCTCTAATTGCATGCACCACTTGTACAATTTGGATGATTATACAACTGATAATACACTGCCCTTGAACTCCAATCTCAACTAGGTAAACCTCAGATCACACATGCATGAGTTATCTATGGTTGATTTATTAGTTAACTGGTTGAACACATGAAGCAGCAGCCCATTGTTAGACCTCCTACTAGTTCCTCCAACAATTGGAACTAGTTTAATTGACTTTAACTCAGTTAGGCTAAATTAATTAATTACAACTCAAAATAAACTCAACCAGGGCTCCTATAAAGCAAGAGACACTATACATGACTCAAGTTAGACCCTCAACTCGAATTAACTGAACCAACTAAATCAAATTAACTTATTTAACTCATATAAGTTATCTTGTGATGTGGAATTGCAATTTTTCTCCTAATTTTATTAAAGGGGAAATTAAATCAAGAATTTCTTGTTGCATTTTCAACACCTCACAAACATTTCTAGTGGATAAAGGTCTGCTTCTCCACAACTTCTATGGTAGTACTTATCAATGGTGAACCCGCTTATTTCTTTAAGATTCATCGGGGCTTCACCAATGTTGTGCATTGTCTCCCCTACTCTTTATTATGGTTATGGATGCATTTAGTAGAGGGTAAAGACAAATATGGAGGTGGGATTAATAACTAGGTGCAAGGTTGCTAGAAATTGTACATTGTCCCACATATTATTTATTGACGATGATCTATGCACTGGGGAGGTAGAATATGATGAATGGGTGTCTTTCCACAAGGTATTAGAAAATTTTAGCAAAGATTCTAGTCTTCTCATAAACAAAATCAAGACCAAAATAATCTCGTACAATGTTGACTCGAAGTTGATTCGTGAGATCGTTTCATTATTTGGGGTGAAAATTTGTCCCATGTTCATTGGTTTCAAATATTTGGGGTACAATCTAAAACCAAGAAACTATAAAATCAACACTGGACATGGTTGTTAACAAAATTTGAAAAAAAAATGGACCTGCTAGGGTCATAAGTGGCTTTCACTTGGTGGAAGGGTCATCATGATTAAGGTTGTATTGCAAGGAATACTGGTTTTTTGGATGCACCTTTTCCATATCCCGTAGGCAATTATTCACAATATTGACGCCCTCATCTCCAAATTTCTGTGGTCAAGCATCGGTCCCAATAGTAAGATTCATCTCATCTATTTAAATGTGATCTATAGGCACATTACATTAGGCGGATGGGGCATGCTTGATACTATGAGGTTTTATCTAACTCTCTTAGATACCAATTTGTGAAGGGTATTCAAAGAAGGAATCTAACAGAATATCATATACATCAAATGTATCCATCACCATGGTATGGAGGAGTGGATTGTTGCAGGGGCGTCATCTAATCCTTGCTCATCTCTCATATGGCGAAGTCTCAAAAATTCGATCATGGTCAGAGCATCCATATTGGGATGGATGTCATAAAGGAATTATTTGGCTCTCATCTAAGTTTTCCTCCATAATCCATTTTCTAAGTCAACAAGGGACTAATACCCTTGCCAATTTGTGCATGGGGGGTCATCTCCCTCTTGTTATCCCTGCTTGGCCTCACTCTTAGAAAATGGGCATCCCACAACTATTAGAAGGGGAATGGGAAACCTACTGAAACCTCCTATGTAGAGCCGACATCACTCTTTCACAACACAAAGACCATCTAGTTTGGGGTGTCCACATAGTGAATGGGAGGATTTCTACCAAGGAAGTATATGCCTACATATCCTCTATCATCCAACCTTTACCATTTTCTAATTTGACAACTCAGATGTGGGGATGGGACGCCCCTTTAAAGATTAAATGTTTTGCATGGTTAATTTTCCATAATCATACTCTTACATGGGAAACCTTGATGAAGAAACGATTTATTGGACTAGGATGCATTCTCTACAAAACAGATGTGGAGGACTGCACACACTTATTGTTGGGCCTCAAAATAGTCCTTATTCTCACTCCATTATTCACCAATACCTTCACATTACTTCCATATTACCTTCATGCCACCTCCATTCCACCTCCACATCATTACATTTGCCTCATCATTGGGTTATAACTATGCTTTTCCAAAGTTTATTAATTCTTAACATTTTAAAGTGGATTTATGGTTAAACTTTAGAAAATAATATGCTTATACTTATACCTAACAATTAGAATGAGTTTGTTGACATGTGTAGGTACAAAGGAAGCTTCCAAGGCATCCTTATGTGGCACTCTATGTTCAAATTCGAATTTGAGAAGATCATGAACCTCATGGAGAAGATCATGGACCTCATGGAGGAGATCATGGAGGATAGGGTTATGTGTCACCATTGGTTGAGAAATATGTGGGTCAAAGGAGGGAATAGTGGGTCTACATTTATGAGGTGGTTATCATAGTTTTTGTATAAATAGGAGCACCTCCTCCATTCCAAAAGGGAGGACTCTTGGAGCATGTATCCAACTTATGATGGAATAGAATAAAGCTTCATTTTACATAAATTTCCATTATATAGTTTTAGATATAAATTGTGTTAATGTAGTATATGAATTTATGGAATAGTTTGTCACTTTGTTCTTAGGAGAATTGAGCTCACTCTAAAAAGATCAAAGGAACATTTTATTTCATAATAGATCTTATTTCATTGCTTAGATGTTTGAGGATTTGTTTGTGATTGATGAATGAGTTTTAAATTAAAATCTTATCAGCATATGAGGGAACAACCAAGGGTCTAAGTTAGGCTCTCCCTCTATTTGATTTGCATGATAGTTGAAATTCATTCTTTTACTTTTAAGTTTCAAGTTATTTTATTTCTTATGCTTATGAATGAATCTTAGTTTAGTTTGGATCAGTATATGAGGGTACAATCAAGGGACTAAGTTAGTTTCTCTCTCTATTTGAATCTGAACAACAATTAAATTCATTCTCTTGTCTTTATTTCAAGTTTCTAGTTTTATGTAATCAATGATTTCTTTTCAATCTATAATACTGTAGGGAAGGAAAACTAGGACCTCCTCAATTCGGAGCCTCTTCCCTTGCATATTATCTTGAATCATAAATCATTTAGTTAGACATAGAGTTACTTGCCTACTCGTGCATATATTTTGTTGGCATCATCACAAGCTTACAAGTTTCCCTAGTTGATAATTTAATGAAAGCAATTTAAGCAATTAAATTGCCCAACATTTTGGCGTCGTTGCCGGGGATGGTGCTAAGGGATTAGGCATTAGAAATTTAATTCAGTACTAGTATTTTTCTTTGGAAAAGCTAACTCATGTTGAAAGGATAACTTGGTGACAGCAAGATCTTCGTAACATGGGGAAGTATACATAGGCGTTAGCTTTGAATCTCATTTTTAGCTGCATATATAAATCATGATAAATAGGATGCATAAATTTCAATCAATATTTTCATTATAAAAGTGTTAAACTAATCCATTTATGGACAGGAAATCTAGAATGATGTTCAAGCATTTGGAGGAGAGTCAAGAGAATGAGGACTACATTGAAGATTGGTTTCAAAAGGTGACTAGGCCACAACTTTCTTCCATTCTTCAATGAATCCTAACATTTAATCCAAATGTGCAATTGATCTCTCATATCCTTGCAAACATTCAGGTATATTTTTCAAATTTGGATGTGAGCATACTAGAGACTTTGATCCGTAAATGGCTTTATTAAAAATACTCTTGAAAATAAAAATAAAAATCTCTTTCTCAAAAGGGAGTAGGATAGAATAGGAAAATAAAACCAAGCTTGGAAAGTTTTTTTTAAAGTTTTTGATTTTTAAAATTTGATTTCATTTATTTCTTGGAAATTTTGGTGGTGTAGTAAGAGCCACCTAATTCACTAACCATTGGCAGGAAGATCTACAATCAAAGGAATATTTGTGAAGAAATAAAACAAGTGGAGATTAGAAAGTTAAAATTTGAGGTTTGAAATCAAATTCTTATTATATTTCTTTTCAAATTTCAAATTTCAATTACATAAAGAATCCATAAATATGCTCTCCTCCTGTGCTTTGTGTGATCTGGAGGATCAGAAAAAGGATTTCTTGTTAGTATATGTTTTATTGAAAAAAAAAATCAATATTTGTTTTTCTAAATAATAAAAATAAATAAAAACACAAAAACAAAAATGAGAATAAAGTAAACAAATAAAAATTCATGGAAGCCAAGGAAACAAATCACTGCAAATGTTATGTGTGATTTTGAAAAAATAAAAGATAGCGCATTGCTGTGATTTAAAAAATAAAAAAAACGAATTTCACTGTAGTTAACTGAACAGAGGACAAATTCGCAGAGGTTAAAAACGTAATTTTTAAAATGATTTTTGTAACCAAATGAAAATGAATCTGAAAAATCTAAAACATGGTTCATGAGTCACAATACTTGCTAAGGTTTTGCAAATGGGGTAGCAAGCTAAGTGGGCTTGAATGTGGGGAAAAACTCCACAGTTAAGCGCGCTTGAGCCAGAGGAGTTCTGGGATGGGTGACCTCCTGGGAAGTCCTGGTTACCGGGTGCAAGCCCCGGAAGTGATGATTGATGCTATGTGATTCGTTCTCCACATTTCACTAGTTTCAATCCCACTTCTTCACCCCTGTGAGCATCACCCGATGCAATGAGTGCTAAGTGAACTATTCAAAAATCATGAGAAATTAGTCAGTTACGACTACCTCTCATGGAAATGGTCATACGTTTAAATGACTTACTTAACGCAGTTGAATCCCAAAAATGATATCTAATATAATGCACTGCGTAAATCCCCCATACTTAAATTCAAAAAGAGTCAAGGGATCTCTACTTGAATGGTTCATGAGGCACAATACTTGCTAAGGTTTTGCAAATGGAGTAGCAAGCTAAGTGGGCTTGATTGTGGGGAAAAACTCCATAGTTAAGCGCGCTTGAGCCAGAGGAGTTCTGGGATGGGTGACCTCCTGGGAAGTCCTGGTTACCGGGTGCAAGCCCCGGAAGTGATGATTGATGCTATGTGATTCGTTCTCCACATTTCACTAGTTTCAATCCCACTTCTTCACCCCTGTGAGCATCACCCGATGCAATGAGTGCTAAGTGAACTATTCAAAAATCATGAGAAATTAGTCAGTTACGACTACCTCTCATGGAAATGGTCATACGTTTGAATGACTTACTTAACGCAGTTGAATCCCAAAAATGATATCTAATATAATGCACTGCGTAAATCCCCCATACTTAAACATGGGTTTTTCTTAGAATGGGGTGAATTATGTTAAGCGCGTAATATTTTCGCAAAATGATTTTTGTAACCAAATGAAAATGAATCTGAAAAATCTAAAACATGGGTTTTTCTTAGAATGGGGTGAATTATGTTAAGCGCGTAATATTTTCGCAAAATTCGTAACCATTTGAGATATTTTCAGGGTTCTCTGGAGTGTTATTTGTGAGGTTAAGTGAAAAAAAAAAAAAAAAAAAAAAAAAAAAAAACAATTTTTCAATTAAATGCAGCGACCAGCCAAGGCCATGGCCATCCATTGGCTCAGCCACAGAGCTATGGCCAGCCACCCAGTAGTGTTGCCACGCTACAGAGAAAAAAATCAATCAATAAATTTAAAAAAAATTGATTAAAAAAAAATTAATAATTAAATAACAAAAAAAAAAACTTACTACAAAGATGAGATTTTCTCCATGCTCACAACCTGCAACAAAAAATATATAAAAAAAAATCATAAACATTTCCCAAGCTTTTATAGAATAAAAATTGGTTAAAGAATCCACTTTTTAGGCAAAAAGAATGAGTTCAAAATATATGAAAAATAATTTGCCAAATATTTTGGAATTCCATTTTCTAAAAAAACATAAATTCAAAAGATATGAAAAATAATTTGGCAAATATTTAGGAATTTCATTTTCCTAAGAATCTTGGAAATGATGAATTCAAAAGATATGAAAAATGATTTTACAAATATTTTTGAATCATATTTCCTAAAAATCTTGGATTTATATCGGCCACTTGTCAGGTTGTTGTTTCAATTTTCATTTTAGAATAATTTCCAAATTTCCATTAAATTCATAAATGTGACTTGTGATTTATTGGTAAGTCATTCAAATTACATAATGGAGCTCATCAATTCAAATCTTGTAGGGATTGGTATTTGTTAATTATTCTTCAATTTTGACACAACATTAATTAAACAACAATTTTGCCACCACATGGCAACACAACATCGACCAATATTGCACATTCACTGCCACATCCTTCAACGCATTGATTCCTTTTTCTACTCCACAAACTCTCTCTGACATTCAAGCATTTGATATTTGTTCATGTGTAACGTTGTGGGTTGGTGATGTTATGGAATATGGGAAAAGCACAGAAAATCACAACACGGCGAAACTTTCGACAAGGAGTAACAATTAGTTTTCATTCTGAATTTATTTTTATTTTTATTTTTATTTGATGCATCTGTATTAAACATCTCACAATGATGCAGATTTTGGCAAATACAAGATCAAGGACGACATGTGAAATTCGATATCCTCGACGCAAATCATGAAACAATTTCGACTATGTTCGGGATTTGCATAATTGCAACAAAATTGAATTTTATTTACAAAAGTTACATAAGAAGGGAGTTAACTATACTCATTTCATATTTGAAAATGGATTTGTAAAAAATCATGGAATTGGGCTAACTTATACATTTGATTTTATTTAAATCTGTTTCATTGGTGTTTAATTTTTGCATAAAAAACCAAGTAGAAATTGATCATTTTTGCTTGGATATATTTATGTTTTGTGAATGCCAAGTTTTTGGAGGTTTGCGTTAATTAGATGATCATTCAAGGAGTCTAATTTGTCGACAATTAGACTTCCAACAGATCAATTTTATGATGAATCATGTGAATAAGTCCATATTCATTACAGCCAATATTTTCTTCCCTTTGTAAAATTGTAAATCCCAATGAGTCCTCAATGCAAGCCTTTTAGATGCCAGTATGCTTCTTCAGTTAATAAACATTCGTCTCATTTCCCTTTACATTCGCCATTATATTTCTACTCCTTTTCCATTCCATGTTTTCAAATAAAACCTTGATAAATTTTCCATTCTATTTTCCTTCACAGTCATTTTCTTGTCTCTTTCACTAACCTATAGCCCATGAATAAAGTCATTCAGCTCCCTTACAAAGCTGAGTCACCCCATTTTCCTTTTCTTCCAAATAAACCCTGCTTCAATGCAAATTTTCCATCTTTGGTCCTTCAAAATCATTATTTCATACTCGTGTTAGATGATGGAGGATTCCTTAAGGCCTCCCTTCTAACAAGTCTTGACCCATCGACCTCAGCACCTTATCTGGGATAAAGACTAGAGTCATTATTAGTACCTTGAGGCTTGTATGCCTTAATGACAGGCTCTCTCGCCAGCAATCATGGGAATACACCAATGTCCCTTGATCGTTGGATCTTGCAAGTGGCTCGACATCGGCTCATCTATTCGCACTTCGCAAGATGTACTTAGGTACCTTGGCACTCATTGACATTAATGGTGAGTTTGCCTCGCATTGGTTAATGACATTCATCAATGGTCAGTAATCCAATGACTTCTTTCCATGTTCGACATCGACACATTTATTCACATGGAAAGATTTGTGCCATCGAGTGTTGAAGACTTGAAGACCCAAATTTTGTAGCAGATGAAGACGATTTCCTTTCATTGTTTTTCAATTTGACTTAAGGACAAGTCAATAAATAAGGCTGGGGGGGGAATGTAATTTCTATATTTTGTATACCTTCCAAGCCTTATACATTTTTAGCCAAATTTAGCAGTAGATTATGAACATTCAACAGAAGATCCAACAGCAGATGCAGCAACAATAAAAGATTCACTTTTTCGATTTCATCCACCATTTTCACAACCAAGTAAAGAAGACTATGAACAACATTTTTGCAGCCACACGTGCACAACTTTCATCCATTTTTGGAAGGGTAAGTTAAGGTATGATATTTTCTAACTTTTAACCATTAAATTCCTTGAAAAGTTAGAATAATAATTTTTGGAAAAACTTCACTCCCTTTCCTCATTTCACATAACTGCCAAAACCATCCGTTTAAGGGGAAGGATACATTTACATACATACTTTGTCACATTCATATAACATCCATATTCATATATCACATTTTAAAACCCACTTACATTCAAAATATATTACATGAGCATACAAATGGCTTTGTCAAAAGTATTTATAAGTTAATTGGATGCCAACACAATCATGGTTGTTCACAAGAACCAACCATGATGCATTCCAACAAAAATACTCCAACCATGATGCATTCCAACAAAAATACTCTGCAAAAAAAAATCTCATTATCAATACGAAAAGATCATACATTAAAATTGAATGCAATAAAGAAAATATGGTTGAAACATAAGAACCAACCAAGTTGCAGGTCATCAAAAATGCTTTGCAAAAGTTAAGTAAATGATATCATGCAAAGTTTAATACAAGCTCAAGTATCAAAAAGTAATGTAATAGATTGCATGAGGACATGCAATATCTTCAGTTTGGGGGTATGTTGGGCCTCAAAATAGTCCTTATTCTCACTCCATTATTCACCAATACCTTCACATTACTTCCATATTACCTTCATGTCACCTCCATTCCACCTCCACATCATTACATTTACCTCATCATTGGGTTATAACTATGCTTTTCCAAAGTTTATTAATTCTTAACATTTTAAAGTGGATTTATGGTTAAACTTTAGAAAATAATATGCTTATACTTATACCTAACAATTAGAATGAGTTTGTTGACATGTGTAGGTACAAAGGAAGCTTCCAAGGCATCCTTATGTGGCACTCTATGTTCAAATTCGAATTTGAGAAGATCATGAACCTCATGAAGAAGATCATGGACCTCATGGAGGAGATCATGGAGGATAGGGTTATGTGTCACCATTGGTTGAGAAATATGTGGGTCAAAGGAGGGAATAGTGGGTCTACATTTATGAGGTGGTTATCATAGTTTTTGTATAAATAGGAGCACCTCCTCCATTCCAAAAGGGAGGACTCTTGGAGCATGTATCCAACTTATGATGGAATAGAATAAATCTTCATTTTACATAAATTTCCATTATATAGTTTTAGATATAAATTGTGTTAATGTAGTATATGAATTTATGGAATAGTTTGTCACTTTGTTCTTAGGAGAATTGAGCTCACTCTAAAAAGATCAAAGGAACATTTTATTTCATAATAGATCTTATTTCATTGCTTAGATGTTTGAGGATTTGTTTGTGATTGATGAATGAGTTTTAAATTAAAATCTTATCAGCATATGAGGGAACAACCAAGGGTCTAAGTTAGGCTCTCCCTCTTTTGATTTGCATGATAGTTGAAATTCATTCTTTTACTTTTAAGTTTCAAGTTATATTATTTCTTATGCTTATCAATGAATCTTAGTTTAGTTTGGATCAGTATATGAGGGTACAATCAAGGGACTAAGTTAGTTTCTCTCTCTATTTGAATCTGAACAACAATTAAATTCATTCTCTTGTCTTTATTTCAAGTTTATAGTTTTATGTAATCAATGATTTCTTTTCAATCTATAATACTGTAGGGAAGGACAACCAAGACCTCCTCAATTAGGAGCCTCTTCCCTTGCATATTATCTTGAATCATAAATCATTTAGTTAGACATAGAGTTAGTTGCCTACTCCTGCATATATTTTGCTGGCATCATCACAAGCTTACGAGTTTCCTTGGTTGATAATTTAATGAAAGCAATTTAAGCAATTAAATTGCCCAACACTTATTCTTAAATTGTCCCTTTGCTTATGTTGTTTGGGAGGAAGTATCATTATTATTAGGGGTTAATGTCACCAAAGATGTATATTCCATCGCGGCTTGTCTCATGTCTTGGGTTCATCGTGTTATTGTCTTTTGGGCAATACCATTATATATAATGTGGGGGATTTGAAGGGCCAGAAACGATCTAATATTTGAAGGCAAAATCCCAGATATAAAATTGGTAGCCCTGAAAATTGTTTCATATCTATAAGAAATTGGTCCCTGGATACCCAAGGCTAATTCCCGATCTATCACACTTGTTGACTTGGAAGGTATCTTCCCCATTTTTTATTTTGATGGGGCATAGGGCAGATGTGGTTGTTGTGTGTTTTTACAAATCGACCCCTCATAACATTATCATTTTTGCTAGTTTCGTGGTTTCAGGGATAATTGTAGCCCTGAAATTATCACATTATAGGGAGTCTTGTAATGTATTTTGTGACTGGGCATAGAGGGTATCACGATTATTGTGGATTCACTTACCTTGATACAGTGGATGTGGATGTCCCCTCTCTATGCAATTGGATGCAACGGTTTTGGGACTTGAAGGCTTCCACACTTGATGTCTCCTTTCTACATGTACCTCGAGAACAAAACTTTGAAGCGGATACTCTCTCAAAACATGGTTTTTCCCTTTCCCCTGGCCACATGTCTTTTTAATACATCACTAATGGTAAGATCTGTGGACAGGGATATTTTGAGATTTGGTTGTTGGCTTCCCTGGTGATATTTTTGCTTACTCCTTGAGGACCTTTTGTTGCTTGTTCTCTCCAATATCATCTTGGGTGCTGGAACCTATTTGCTATTTGTGTTTTTTCTATTGTGATGATCTCTTGAATAGCTTGTTGCATAGTTCCCATACCTGGTGGGGTTTTCTGTACTGGTTTTTGGTATATTTTATGTACTTCAAGCCTGCACTTGGGCAAGTATCTAGTTGGTTCTAAGATGAAACAAATATATGTAAATGTAAAACATTTCCTCATTTTTCATGAAGACATGTTCTTGTTTTCTTAGTTTAAATAAAATAATGATAATAATAAATAAATCTTAAACTAACTCCTACAATTTCTTTAGATCCCAAAAATCCTCCTAATGTCTCTAACAAATCCTTGATTCTTGTTATGACCCAACTATGTGGAGAATATTCACATGACTTTCTCTAATAAATTTCTCTCATATGTCGATGCAAGAATTATCTCCTCATTTCTCAAAAAAAATCTAGAATCAAGTCCCTATTTTATTAATAAAACTCTTTCTTAACTTTTATTTACGTAAATTTAGCTTAAATTTAATTAAAACAAATGAAAAGACCTCCTAGGTCTTTTCTCATGTAGAATCCTCTAGCACCACTCCCACATTTGTAAATGGTGGTTAATCTTAAATAAACCATCATATGGTTATACGAATAATCATATTTACATATATATGGTTACATTTGTTAGTACGATTTAACAACCCATACAAAATTTTGACCAAACACGTGTCCCAACCTTTGACTAGCCATGAGTGTGTCTTGTGGTGCCACGTGGCATCATTCAATTGGGCCATGTGGCAACCAATTATTGAAAAATTCCATTTCATGCCATGTGGCATGTTGTCATGTGTCAACCTCTGTGCCACATGTCGAGACCTATCATCCCACATCATCCTCATACACCTTACTGACTAAGATGCAATGTGGCAACGTATGGGAGTGCCACGTGGCAACCTGTGGATCCCACTTGCACATAATTTTTTGTTGTTTGTGCCAAACTTCATATGAACATAACTTCCTCACATAGACTTAGATTGTAGTGTGTGTCATTAGAATTGACTCACCAAGCTCTATGACTATGTTATGGTTTTGCTAAGATTTTAGGACTTCGAATTTTGGGCCCTTTTGGATCCTCCCAGCTAAATCCTCCCAACTTAAGGAATTTTAGTCACCAAAAGTTACATAGAAAGGTCATACATGTTTTCTCTAATTTACAACAAAACCCATGCCCTTTGTTATCTAGCAAAAGGCCAAAATATCATTATGTTGCATATTTGGGTGATGTTATACACTTCATTAATTTTTAAAGTTTTTTCCCATATTTGGGATCTTCAAAATGCAATATGAGATTTACAATGGTGGTCACTCTCAACTACTTAAAAAGGTTACCCATCTCTTACCTAACCAAGATAATGGACTTTCTTCCTGTAGTTTTCTTTCTTCTTGTACTACTTCATCGGTTGGTTTCTTCATTGGTGCTTTCATAAGCTTCTAGTATTTATTGGGACGAAACTTATGATGGAGCTTCTAACCTGTAGCTTTCCGATATCCACCCTTTTATCAATGATTGCAATGGTTTTTCTTCATCCAAACTTTCTTAACCTTCTTTTTCTCTTGATGTGGAGAGGGATCTTTATGTCATCGCTTCTTCCTTCAATGGTTGTCTTTGGTTCAGCTCTGGAAAGGTAGACTTGACTTAGCTCATCCTCTCAAATATTCACCTGCATTTAGAGATGACTGATAATCACAATCCCTTAGATGGCGTGGTGTACTCTTAGACTACACTGATTTAGACTTGTCGCTTGAAGACTCTCTTACTTTTGTGGCTTTGGAGTGTCTTTCATCGATAGTGTTGGAGCATGCTCCAACTTCCTCTCCAACATAGCCCTAGTCTTGCATATCGAGGTAGTTCCACCACTTGGATGGGATTCACAATGCCTTGGACATTAACTCCTAGGCCCTTTCCTTCCTATCACATCTTCTTTATTAACTTCAAACCAAGGACTATAGTGTGCTTTTCAAAAGAACCAATATCATCATCATAATGGGAATATGAAACTAAAGAATCACTGACACTGTTTACCTCAGTTGTCGATTCTGAAGCAGGTGAGAATAGCTTCGTTAAGCCTTCATTGCACAACAACTTTTCAAAGGCCTCCTCACTAGCTTATAACTGAAGTTGCAATCCTTGCTTCTCCTCTTTTTCTTCTTGTAGTAATCTTTGCTTGAAAGCTTTGGTTGATTTCCTAAAATTCTTAGAGTCATGCATTCTTTGATGCTTTGCCTATCTTTGGTCCAACAATTGCAAGCCCAATACCTACAATCTTCATCTCATCACCTGAATCAGAACCCAGGTCATGTTGCATTGTAGCAAGATTTTTTTCTGCCCTTTTCTCCCTGATCTCTTAGGCTTTAGCTCGGGGTGTAGTTTCTAACAGTGCTCCTCATCATGCCCATCTTTCTTTCAATGAATTCAAGAGGGATTACCTTCCTTTTTCTTTGTTTTCACTGTCTTCTTTGTATGGTCGCCTTGTTCATCCTTCCCCTATTTTCAAGATGAATTGCTTTCACACTAGCTTCATCTAGATTAGTGGGATCAAACAACAACAATGAATGACAAAGACAATTGTGTAAATCACCACTGCATTTCATCAATATTTCTGGTGATTCTAAAGGAAAATTCAATGCTAATGCTTTCTTTCTAAAATCTTCTATAAACTTTGAAACATTTGACCTTCACCCTATCACAAATTTTGCCACTCCTTCGTGGATTTTTCCATATTACCCAATGGGAAAATCACCCTTTTAATGCTAAAATAAACTCAAACCATGATGAAAGGAGTTTACCATTATGCTTACTATGTTTTTGAAATTTGAATGAGGGGAAGAGGAAGAGCTTCAACTTAAAGATGGAGATACAATAGGTTCTCCTCCACCTCCTAGGTGTATTGATGCATTATCAATTGCTCGAGCTCCCCCTTTCTTGTCCTCTTTTGCTATTCTCCTTTCATAATCTACAAACAAATTCTCCACCTGATTTGTCATTTGGTAGGAGGCCTTGTGGAAAGCCCAATCATTCTTTGTGCACATGTATTGTCCTCCATTTTATTTCTTCAAGTTGCACGTCTAATCTCAAGGTTAAAAGACTTGAGTTTTCCTTCACCCTCTTTGAGTTTGGCCCTGATGAGAATTCACACACACAATTCACATCAAAGAAGACAACTTTGATACCAACATGATCCAAGATCTTTTCTTCGGTGATGTTCAACAAAATTGCTCAAAGAGCATGAAAATACCATAAATGCAACATCTATGAAGAATCAATACAAAATGAAGACAACATAGATAAGGTACCAAGTTTTGTTAACAGAGTTCACTCACAATGTGTGAGCTACATCTTCGGGCCCAACTTCTAAGTGGGGATGCCTCTATATTATCTCAGCAAAATAATGGCAAGTACATGGAAACACCTCACGTCTGGTGATGACCTAAAAATTCGTTGCTCTAGTTGCAACACACTCCATATTAGCAGCTTTGCCTCAGAATTATTCAACTTTAGAGTATAAACATGACCACCTTCTAACATGTGCAAGGTTGGCTAAAAGTTTATGCGAAGCACTTAATGGACCATGTGGGATTTTTCCATGAGCTCTCAGATCCATTGCTCAAATCCCAATTTTGACTGCACCAGTGGATTCCTTGCGAAATTTCAGTAAAAATGAGTATAAACTTAACCAGGTTCTAGACTGTCACCACCTCCTTAAAATTCATGCCAAAAAAATATCCCTAGAGTATATTCCCCAGAATATGCCCTAGGAATATTCCAAAATCTACCTCAAGATATGTGCCCACGCAAGACCCCTCTCAACTCGCCACTTGTCCAAATGCCAATGCACCTTGCTCTCCATGGTCCGACCTACCCTCTCAATGGTTGAATGTTGAAGGGTTAAAGAACTTTTGTTGGGCAGAGTATACAAAGCCCACAGTTTGGCATTTTGGCTATCATGGATAAGTTAAAGGCATTGGTTGTGCGAAGGTCCCAGGATTATTCTGCATGCCTCCTACATTTGCAAATGGCATTTAATTTTAAATAAACCATCATATGCTATGAATAACCATATTTACATATATATGGTTACATTTGTTAATACGCTCTAACAAGCAATATGAGATTTTGACCAGTCACATGTTCCAACCTTTGACTAACCCACGAGTGTGTCTTGTGGTTCCACATGATAGTCATTCATTGGCCAATGCCATGTCATGCCACATGGTGCTTATAGTGATTCCATGTGGGGTGTTGCCATTTGTCATGTGTCAAGACCTATCATGCCACATCATCCTCATAAGACATGTTGACTAATATGTGGTAACCTATGGGAGTGCCACATGACAACACATGGGTCCCACCTACGCATAAATTTTTGTTGTTTGTGCCAAACTTCTTATGAGCATAACTTCCTCATACCGACTCATATTTAGGTGTCATTCACGTAGTTGGAATCGGCTCGCCAAGATCTATGACTTGGTTCTAGTTTTGTTGAAATTTTAAGACTTCAAATTTTGGGCCTTTTTGGATCCTCCCAGATTCATTGCAAGGGATTGACATATCTCTTGCATGATTTTTTTTCACTATAATATAATGACCATTCATCTAGATATTTTGGCCATGTCTCCTATCATTTTTCTTGTACATAGTTATTCCCATTTAACACATTAACTATTATAGACATGAATAAATGTTTCCTACATACCTAAATTTCAAATTTTCCGAGTTATACTTCACACATGACTATGAATTATAATACAAGTGAATGGAAGACATCTCAAAGTTTAATTTCCTAACATATTTTACACCTTGATGTACAAAATTGAGACAATATTATACAAGCATGTCATGGTGTCATTTGTTTTATTTTCTCCACACAATTCAATGATGTTACGATGATGTTTTAAATAATTTACATGGGCATACGGATGTGTACTTCTTGTTGTCGATCTCATTGATATGAAATTCATGTTGTTCACAACGTTCCTTCCGATTGACTGTATAAATAGTCCCTTTCCTCATGTTTTCATTTTTCCCCAGTGTGTGTTTTCAAAGTACCCAAGCATTTATGTTAAACATGATATCATACAAATCTTTACTTTGCTAATTTCCTGTTTGTTATTTGAGATAGATTATTTCATAACAATTTTCTTTTGGTCACAACACATAATGAGTTTCTTTAGCAGAGGATATCAAAGTAACTAAAGAGTTCAAAGTAGAAAGACAAATGTGTCATGGAGAGAAAACAAAAACAAATGGATCATATTATTTATACATTTTGATGCAAATTATGAATAGTTTAACAAATTAACTTGAGCAAACCACTTATACCTTGGGCGTCCACCTCCTCCCCTCCTACCCCTCATGCCTCATAGTATTCACCTCCACCACACCCTAGTATTATGGAGATCCCATAGCCTAAATTGCCTTAGTAGTATCCCATGCAGCATGATAATTGGGAGCCTAATCTCACTAGGCCTACATCCAGTTTTGCCCACTAGCCCTTGGCTTCACATCATTCAGTTCCTCCACTGACTTTTGCACCTCAGGTACCTTCAACAATTTCACAATCCATGTCCTCCCGTGCTAACTAGCCCATGAACTCTCCTCCTCACATTGTAGTAGGAAATATTCATCTATCCTCCATGCTTGCATGTTCCCCTTCTGAAGCCACTTTATCACACTCACAGATGAGTACATCAAGAGCATATGGGGAGGAATAAAAAGAAATAAATTTCCAACATATGCACATAGAGATACAAGGAGAAGAAAAAAGTGAAGACAAAAGGCATAGGTTGGTTCTAGCATGCTTCCAAAGTTATCATATTTCGGTTTTGTTTTATCATTATTGTTTTGTCGTACTTTATTTGGACATATCATCACATGTTATATTTTTTGGACAACATGCTATTTTTTATCATGTCATATTTTTTATGGCGTTGCTACTTATGGGAGGAAGAAGGGTTATTTTATATGGTTGTTTACATCTGATGGATGATGTTCTACATGAATAGTTATGGGATACTTAATGATGATATTATTGTATGATGTCATATTTATACATTGTTTATTTTCATGGGAGTCACAAGGTTTTACAAGAATATCTTATAAAAATAGACATTATTGTGGACTCTACCTAATAACATAAATTAAATTAATAAAAATACTCCTTCTAGATGACCCTCTCCTGAATTTAAAAATAAAAGAGTTTAACTTAACGAAAAGAAAAGAAAAAAATATTAAAAAAAATAGCTTTAGAATAGTTATTATCTCCAACTATCCAAGGAGGATACAAAATCAACCAGAGGGCACAGAAGGAGGTGATGGAAAATAAAAATGAGGAGAGGTATGCTCAAGCTTTAAACATTGTCATTTACCCATGATAAATTTTATTCTTGAGTTTAAGGGCTTCCCTATTTTTGTGACAACATAATCATTAGAGGAGTGACAAGAAGGAAGTAATCACATCAATCATAGACTAATTTGTTCAAGGTTGTTACTTCTTTCATGAATTAGTTGTGTTATTAGAAGGTTTGATACATTTTATAATAGTGTTAATTGGTACACTTTTTGTAGAATTATTTGTTGATTCAATATTATCAGAGAGGTCCAAGTCTTTCCAGCCATTTTATCTTGCTTATTTTTGCACTCAGTTGCCTATGTATGAGTCTATGACCTATTAGGCATCTAGAATAATTTTTGGTCTAGATTGTCGTAGGAATTTACCAAAACAATTTGTTGTACTCTTGTACTTTTTCATAAAAATCAACAATGTTGGCATATATTGTTGAAATTATTGGTTAATTTGTGTCAGTTTTTAATGTACTTGTGCAGTCTTATGGTTGACAAACTACAATTATAAATCTTCCAAATAATTTACTTATTAGTTTGTTTTACACTTTATGTTCTGCAACTTTTGTTAAGTTGTATGGTGTATACTTTGTATAAACTTCTATTTTGAATTTATTTATCTATTGTACATAGTTTCTTTATTTTATTTCAACAAACTAGGTTATTGTACATAATTAGGATTAACACACTTAGGGCATTAAGCATTGTGCATGTCCCATTATCTCACATTCTCTGTGAGATTTGAGGGTGTTGTTATCGAAGCATAAAACTTCACTCATCAATAGGAGCATTGTTTTAAATAGGTACATGAGATTTCTCGATGCATTTTGGACTACATGGTGAGCTCCAGTATTGCAGCAATAATGTTGCAACTCTTGGGGCTTCCTTCTTTACTTTTATCAACCTGGTAGTTCATAACAAACTTGGAAGCGATGGTGTTGTATGCACAAGTACTAGCTCTTATTGCAGGCTGTCACTTGATCAGCTAGCGCAAGTTCACTAGGAGCTTAAGCCAACTTCTATGAGTTCTCAAAAGAAGCTTTAACTGTGATGAAAGGAAACTAACTCTACAGGGGCTATTCTACTTGCAGAAAGAGAAGGAAAACTGAAATGAAACGCAAACCCTAGCAAACCCTAGTTGTGCAAGAAAAGAGAGGGAAACTACTAAAATGGGTGCCATTGACTCTTGAAAAGGTAAATTGCATTTATTCAAGCTACTTCTGAAGATAAATGAGAAGAAATCATCTTTTTGTACTTTTGAGTATTTCTTTGTGGAATTATTATGCTTATGGTTGGACTGGTTGTGACTGTGCAGAGGTTTAGTGGCCAAGTAATATGGAGTTGGCTTTTGCAGAAGGTGAGGAAGGTGTGGAGGGGTCCTAAGAAGTCCCTAGCACCCTTCTAGAGACCTCCATTACAATCAGACTTCAAAAAACCACTCGCAGGAAATTCTACAAGAGGCTGCAGGGGACCTACAGGAGATTCTACAGGAGGAGGCCGAAAGTGGTTTTTGGAGGTTTGAAGGTGAAAAAAATGATGGGAAAAGGGATATGAAGGTTTGATGAAGGTGTTGAGGGGTCTAGAACTTTCTCAATGAGGATCAGGACCGAAGGAGATGGTTGGATTTGTTCAAAAGGCAAGAAAGCGACTTTATGGAAAAATGGAGGAATTAGGGCATATTGGCGAAATATGGTGAAAGAGTGGGGAAATATTTGAGATATGAACTGGTACAGGCTGTGTTATGGAGGAGTGATAAGTTGGGATGTTCTACAAGAGATCTACACACTTACTTCTCAAAACTGACCAAAGCAAGAACCGAAAAAACAGAGTTTTGTCTATCTTAACCTAATTCTGACCTAAAACCAAAAAAATGTTGAACAGGACTTTATGATCAAAAGATTATGCGAGAAAACCATGATAAATGAACATGAAATGATCTAATCACATGAATCCAAACTAATATCAACTTCTCCAACTCGCAATATCACACTAGCAATTGCATTAGGAGAGCAAAAATTGTGTTTTTGGTGGCAGCAGTAGTGCCTTGACCTCAAATCATGGTCCCAAGGAGGGAGAAAGGATATCAAGACCTATTGGTGGCCTTTTTGGATATTTTCCTGTTATTGCAGCAAACTACTTAAGCAACTTGAAGCAAAAACAACTATTCTAACCATCAAAAGCAACCTAATTTAACAAAGTAAGATTAACCTGAACAACAAAAATTATCTTATGAATGCAAGTAAAAGCATATAAATACACAAAGGAGGTGTTGGGAATTTGGGTTGGGCCCTAACCCAAGAGCTTCAGCCCTCTAGAAAAGATCAGTGCTGGTTCAAAACTTGATTCATCTTCATTGATAAAAAAATAGTAGTTACATCACAAAACTGTCTTCAAAAAGAGCTCGAAAATGAGCTGAGTACAAGGCTACACAAAAGTGTGAAAATATACTATGAAATGGCTAACATATAACTAAAAAAACTGAGGCCCTAAGCCCCCCTATTTATACAAATGGAGTCCCCCAATAGCCCTCCTAAAATCAAGGAGCTCGACTTCCCAGAACTGGAGATAAACAACAGTCCTTCTTTACTTGCTCGGCTGCCCCTTGGAATGTGGACCTTTGTGCTCTGAGTTTCTGATGGAGAATTCGAGGTAAGGGTTCATAAATGAAGGGGACACCCTCCTACAAATCCTCTCCCTTGTTCTTCCTCGAATTTGGCTGCCAAATGCTCATTAAACCTTTGATTTTGTCTCAAAATTGACAAAAAATCTGCATAAAGCACACATTAGACTACATGGAAAAATGACTAACCCAATTCACTCTATTAGCATAAATATATTCAAAAACATGCAATAAACTAATGAGAATGGTGGATTAAGTCAAATTAAGAGGCAAAATGAGCCCATATAATTACCCATTTTTGGGGCTCATCACTACATTTTGAGAGAAGATGGACACGAAGTTAAAGAGGTCAACAATATTCCATCCTCAAACAAATGTGCAGACAAAAGTAGTCAACAAGACTTTAGTGCAACATTTGAAGAGTTACAATCAAAAGTATCTAAAGATTTGGGATATATATATATATATATATATATATATACATACATACATACATACATACATACATACATACATACATATATATATATATATATATATATATATATATAGATATTCTTGGTGGTTCACAGACACTCGCGGTCACTAGGTGGTTGCTACATCCACAGAAATATCTAAGCTTGATCAAGGGTATCAAGCCCCGGGGCCAATAGCTAGGCCTAACCCCAAGGGCTTCAGGGAGAATTGACCCTGTGACCTCCCGAACGGCGAGGGACTTATTTGACCAGTTGAGCTAACACTTGGGGCTTATATATATATATATATTGGTGGTTCATGGACACCCACGGCCACTGGGTGGCCGCTACGTCCACAGAAATATATGAGCTTGATCAAGGGTATCAAGCCCCGTGGCTAATAGCTAGGCCTAACTGTTCTGGGGAAAAGTATCCGATGCGGATGACACTAACCCTTCTAAAGGTGACAGTCTTTAGCAACAACTGAATGGTAAAGTTTTCATGTTCCACTTTATGAAAGTACAGAGAGAATAGTAAGAAGGTCAACCAACCTGGTGTCTTGCGCTTAGTCGATCCTTGTCTTTCTCTCTTTATATCCTGCTCCCAGCTCTTTGCTCTCCTAGCCGATCCAGCTACACACAGAACCTGCACAACAAAAGAGAGCAAACTACAAGATACAAGTACTCATAATTGAAGCATGGATTAGGTTGCATCAAATATACATGTAAACACAAAGCATCTATGTAAAACAAGTATATAGGAGAACATGCAAACTTTATTGATAGAAAGTAACAGGGTTCCAGAGGAAGTTACAACCAATGACGTTGGCTCCAATCCAGCAGCACCTCCTCGGCAGCAAGAACTCTCCTCTTCACCTCTAGTAAAACAATCACCCAATAATCCTGGCGGTATACCAACAGCACTTCCTTGCTTATACAAAATTCCCGCCTCCCTAGACCTCATAGAAGAGCTCTATATATAGGAGGGAAGAGGAAAGGATGAGTCAGCTGGAGGCTGGCATATAGCTGACTAGTGTCCTCTCCATCTTCAGTTAATCTTCAGTTCCTGTGTCCACTTGGAGATCCTTGCTTACACATGGTGATCAAGTACCTCTTACTCATCACAGGGCGAATCTCATGACCCAAGTGTCAGTTTGGAAGCTTCCTGGGCAGTTGACACCTTGCAGGATGACTATGCCACTTGGCCAATCTCGCCCAGCGCAGGTAGCCTTCATTGTTTTTTACTTCCAGCGCAGGTACAGAGTGGGACAGTTGCATTACATCGCAGAAGCTCAGTTAAGCAGCTGACATGATTCAAAATAAGCCTGTTTTGAAGTGTTTTCAGGTGGAGAACTGATTGGAAGTGCTGTTGATTGATGACCTTGTTCTTTTAGGGGTAAGAACAACATGTTTAGGGACTGAGGATCCCTGTAATTATTGACATTCCATACTCCTTGACGCGAGGCACAAAAATGTCTATAACAGTTGCCCCCTAAAGTATGAGGCCGTTTACCGGGTGAAATGCTTTAGCTAGAGGGTCCGAAGTTCGTTCCAGTGCTGAGGAGAGTGCCCTGTAATACAATACAATACAATACATTATCTTTCATACAAATTTCATGGTCTAGCTGAGGCGGGCATTCCCATGCTCAGCTTTTATAAATACATTTTGGTACATATAACAGACGATCGTCTGATGACAGACTGATAATCTTCCACTGAAATTATCATCCTTTGATAGGATGATCATCTGTTGCAATGATGTACATGGCAAATGTTTTTATATTTCCTGAATATATATCGCAGCCCGGATGGATGAAACTAGATCCGGGGTCTTCAAACTCGTTCGATCTTCACTCTAAGTACAAGTCGATCCATGTGAGAACTGTGCTGAAGTCGAACATGGAAAGACATCGCTTGATTACCGGTCAATAATCAAAACCGTTAACAAGCGCGAGAGGAATCACCAATAATGACAATGATCCTCAAGGTACTGCAGTACAATTCACGTGGCGTGAATAAAGGACTTGGCGTCGAACGCCACGTAAAATCTTCTGGTCGAAGGTCATTGATGTATACCTGTCGCCGGAAGTGAGAAACTTGCCATTGAGGCATGCAAGCTTCAAAGTACTGATGGGGATGTTCCTAGATCAACTTCTTGGATAATGAGCTGATGTCGACAAGCAGCGATCTGTCAAAGGAGGGCCTTAATGAATCCCACATCAATGACACGGAACGGAGCTAATGATTTAGTGGAGGTGAAAACAAACTGTGACATATGATTCAGGGTGGCGATCATGAAATGGATGAAGGATAATGTATGGCAGTGGATGGGACATGGTTGACACTTTCAGAATGACCCCTCTTGAACATATAACGACACTGATGCGATGGATTGGTAGCATTACCCCAAATGGATGGTGTGGTGATGACCATGGTGATGAGACCGGTGAATGAGACAACCCAACCCGATGTGGTACGGAGGAAAAGTGTCATGTTCAAGAGTGACTTGCTACCTATAAACTTTGATGTTCTCCCAATTTTTCCCCAGTCATTTCTGACTAGTACCTCTTTATTTTTGTCAAGCTTGAGGAGGATAACATATGCTTGTTCTATAACCTGCCCTTCGGGCAAGCCTATCGCTAAGATTTAACGAGCCTAGCGATAGGGAAACTCGTTCTCGTCTAAAGACAAGTTTGTCGCTATTTAATCATTTTAACGAGTCTAACGACAAAGAAAACTCGGTCCTTTTCATTTTTAGAGAGTCTAAAAGGGTACAGAAAGTCAACTCCATAATTCCTTTTTCGTCAGCATATCCCTTAAGTCCGAAAAAGTATAAAACAATACAGAAGGGATGGTTGTTCGGTACTTTTAACGAGCCGAACCAGACAAGCGCTCGATCCTTTTGTGCAATAATCCCTCAGGTCCAAAAAGATTAAAATTTAGAGGAGGGATAGCGTTCCGGTCATTTAACGAGCTGGAAGGCCAAAATTCGGCAAACTTTTCATATTTTACGAGTCAGTGAAAAGAGCTGAAAGAAGACTCGTCTTTTGAGGAACGAGTGATAAACAGGGATAGCTACAGATTCCAGGTACAGGTTGGAATTTCCAAATCACGGCAGTGTCACGAGGATGGCTAGGTGAAATCACTCTTCGCAGCTGTTTCTCAAAAGAGGTAAACACACAAGTGGAAGTGAATGCTCGGCCAAAGTGAACGATGGAGGTGATGGATGACAACACGATCAAGGTTTTTATGGCTGATGAATTTACGATCTCAAAAGGTTATTTACCGGTTCATTTTTTCCATGAGCTTGAACTCTGGGGGAAACTTTTGCTCACACTTTTCTTTTTTTTTAACGAGCATGGATTCAGGCCTAAAACTGCTCGGATTTGCGTTTATTTTTTAACGAGCATGAACTATATGCTAAAACTGCTCGATATACCAGTCATATGAAGAACGCCTCTCGTAAGGACCAATTTTTATAGAGCTTATGCCTTATCACAGCTATGCTCTTATTTTTGGCAAATTTTACTTTTGCCCACAGGCTTTCTTTATGCAAGTTTGGAAACGGCTAATCCTACGAGTTTAACGGGTTAGACCTACAGGTTTAAAGGGAGGACCTAAAAATTTAAAAAATAAATAGTCGTCCCTTGCTTGCATTCCAAAAGGTTGCATGCCCCCAGGTATAGGATAGAATTTCGAGGCTGCCCCTCCTCTCCCTTACCTTTACTTTTCTTTGGGTGTTCACAGTTACTTGTCATCTTGCCAATCTAATGCTAACGATACTAGTCTTCTCGTTATTTTAAGGGGTCTTACGCAGTACTCAGACTTCCTGTCGGCCCACTTTTAACAAACAGCTATTTGTGACAATAGAAGAACACTACTCAAAGATAAAACATTGGTATTATTGAGGGAGGCTTGCCTCTTTCTTATTATCCGAAGAGTGGTTCTATTCGCTGCCGCAAATCAATCTCTTTCTTCGGCGGTGTCTATCATTGGGTTGTCAAAGATGGTTACCCTCTGTCACAACAATACGGTCCTCTTCTTTCTTGACTGCCCCTGCTTATCCTTCAAAACACATGTTTCGATGGGCGAGGCTTGAATTCAAAGATGTGGACTACTTGTTGTAATAAGGGAATTCCTACTTGGGCATTGCCCACTTTTTTAGACAAAGGTGAATGATTCCCAGACACATAACTTTAACAAAAGATTATTATTCCAGAACAACCCCACTTCCTACGGACGGGGTACGGACTAGTCATATTCTTCTGCGGAAATTCTTCCTTATACCCGGAGTTTCTTCTGCCCGAAGCAGACCAGGGTGCATGCCCCCTGGGTCCTAGTCTTGCTTTCCGAATCACTCGCACTCATCGGGAAGTAGGACCGGGGGTGGAGGCGTATCTTGAGTAAACAGACCATTTAGGATTGGTATTTGACTATTTGCTATGCGAGATCCCGGAAATGAAAGTTGGTCTACGAGCTTGACCATCCTTCCTTCGTGTGGAAAACACATTACTCTAAAGAGTGAGGAGACTATCGCTCCCATGCAATAAATATAGTCACGTCCAAGGAGTAGGTTATAATCCAAGGGTCCTTGAACGACCAACAAGTTCATCTCAACAGTCTTCCCCTTTAATGTAACAGGTACATTGGGGAGGATCCCTAATGGTCGACTGGTTCCTTTATCAAAACCTGAGAGATTTCTTAACTCAGGTAAAAGCGCTGGGGAACCCAGTGCTTTCCAAGCAATAGAGGAAAGGATACTCACAGACGCCCCTTCATCAATGATAGTACCAGCCATAATCATTCTATAGATCTGGACAATGATTCTGAATGGTATACTGGCTGGTAACCGGGGTCTGCCTAGTTGATTCCAATCAAAGGATACAACCAGGTTGCTTGGTGGTGGGACCGAATATACGGCCGGATATGACCCTGATGTTGTTCCTTCCTGCGAAAAAGGAACGGGCGCATTGCCCTGACGCTCATCAGAGTCGGCGCTGATATAAAGAATCTGGATGGTGTCATCCTTATTCTCTTCAGCTAGGGTGTCCCATGAAGATGACTCTTCAGTGACGGTGTCATTTGAAGATGGATCTTCAATGACGGGGTCATTAGACGATAGAACCTCTGAAGGAAGAACCGGGTCAACTGCCGTTTCGACCTTTAGACTTTCGTCTGGTCTGGATTCGGTAGGTTCATTGTCAATGACCGACACCTCAGCTGACCACTTGAGAGGGTCAACTGGATTTACAACTATCGAGGGATTAGGCGCGAGTTTTTGATATCCAGGCGGCAGTCGCAACGGTGACACCGGGCGATCTTCCAAAACTCTCTTGGCCTCATCTAAGAATGGACATTTGTGTATGGCATGACTACCTTCACACAATAGACAGGGTGATCTTGGTCCCCTTCTTCGTCCTTCACTCTCGGTAGTTGACGGAATGCAATCAACTTGACAACCAGAGGTTGATGCTACCGGATTGTGCAACCTTGGGGACCAGTCCTTCAGTATCCGGGGAATACAAGGACAATCACGATGGAAATGGATCCCTTTGCAAATGACACATGGCGATTTAGGCCCGGTCGGTGCAGTGTGTGGGTTTTTGTCAGTTTTCTTCTGCTTGCCCCCAGTCGCCTTCGCCAGAGGCTCCTTCTGCTTCTTTCCTTTCTTCTTCTTTTCCTTCTTCTCATTGGGAGGCTGACTTTTGCCGGCTCTACCTTGCGAAGATGAAGGATCAGAGGAAGTATCACAAGAAGTGGAAGGTTGGTGGGTAGTTCTAGATTGTTCTGACTGTTGATTCGATTGCTCAGGATTAGTGGCGATTTGGACTACATTAGTTGAAAAGAGCCAAACAGGGAGGCCAATTGTCAATCCTGGAAGCGACAATGTAGCCATATGAGGCGTACCAACATCTCCCCAAGAGAAGAAGGGATTTGGACTTCCGCCAAGGTTACTTCCTTGGTTGGTGGGCTCCATACTTTTCAACTGAAAGATCAACGTGGGAATAATAGGTGATTATGTTCCGCTTTAAGATAAATTTTATTTACGACGCTTTTAGACACAAACTTGCTTTTTCATGTTTTAAGAGTCGAGAAAAAGCTAAAGATGACTCTAGTCGCCTTCGATGTATTAACGAGCCCGAAGTGACAAATGCTCGGTTGGACTTTTTCAGTTATAGAGTTTGAAAAAGGCCAAAAGAAACTGCTCTGGAGATCTAGGCAGAGGGTGTGCCAAACCTTTCGCGAAACCACAGAATACGTTTTACGGTACGGGTGGTCGATCTTCATGAATGTTGTGTTCACTGCATCGCGATCAGTAGGGCGGCCGACACGGTTTCCTAAGGATAAAGGATAAAAGCCTATAGGGGTCTCCCAATATACTCGACGGTACGCGGGAGCTCAAGTCCGTGTTAGTGCCACCGACTCTCAGGAGGAATCACCCACCTTCGTAGAGATCGACAGTCACTATGTTTAACGACGCCGGAACACGTCTCTACCTAGACCTCTAGATGTTTGCGTTAAATTCCAAAGCGTTGTTATGTAAATTGAGTTTATTTTAATGTTGATCTTTCTTAACAGTTTGCCTTTCAGGTTCGCCACGAGATGTATATATACAACTTCCTATATGCAATCTAAGAATGAGAAGCAAAAATCTTTTCAATCTTTCAACTTTGAAAACCTTAATCTACTTGAGGAAAGAGAAAGACACAACTTTTTCCACAGATCAAAGAACACACACTAAAATGCACATTTCCCTAAATCATCAAGCATACAGTCAAATGCAAAATGCACAATGCATGTATTTCTTTTCGTTTTCCTTAATGTTGATGCTAACAAAAGGAAACTGTTGTGCGATTTTTGAATCAACTTTTCAAGTAAAAATAAACAAGCTTGTCCACAATCAAAACGACACCTTATGATAGACTTGTTTAAAATACAGGAAATGTATAGATTCAAACCATAAAGTGAAAAGCAAACAAACTCAAACAGCCATGAACAGTAATAAAACTAACTCATAAGATCACAAAGACACTTTTACAGTTCAGGATCTAAGAGGTCATAGCTACTGGTTCGCTTTTCACAATGGGAAACTGGAACTGAAACAAGAAATACTGAAAGAACATTCACAGTTTCATCACACAACTGAGGCGGAATAATGTCAAGGAGAAGTGGTCTACAGCAAATACAATGACCAGCAAGCAATCAGCAAGCAAAACAGTGAAAACAGGGCCAAGACACTAAGGAAGAGCTGAGCTAGACTAAGGCTGACTGGACCAGCGCAGGTGCTAGTTCACCAGTTTCACTCTCAGCGCAGTTCCCGAAGGGACTACCTGCGCTGTAATGCAGACTGCCTGTGGACAGCCTGCACTGACTTACGAGAGTTACGTCTGCTAAGAATTCCGGGTCATAAAAAGCTCAAAAATGCATTGTTTTTGCTGAAATAAAAAGCTATAGGTCAAGTACAGGCTAAGGGATGATCAAGAGGATGAAGATCTATCACAAAGAGTAAAGATTCATCTGTAGATTAGCTCTTTAAATCTTGAATTTGCTCAGCAAAGGAGCAAGAGTAGCAGACCCTCTACTTCGCTTTTGATATAGTCAAAAGCTTTTCGATTTGGTACTCTTTTCTTCAAGAAATGAATAGCAAAATACTACAAACAACAACAAGATACTGGGTCCCCAGCGGAGTCGCCATTTTGTTGTGGGGAAAAGTATCCGATGCGGATGACACTAACCCTTCTAAAGGTGACAGTCTTTAGCAACAACTGAATGGTAACGTTTTCATGTTCCACTTTATGAAAGTACAGAGAGAATAGTAAGAAGGTCAACCAACCTGGTGTCTTGCGCTTAGTCGATCCTTGTCTTTATCTCTTTATATCCTGCTCCCAGCTCTTTGCTCTCCTAGCCGATCCAGCTACACACAGAACCTGCACAACAAAAGAGAGCAAACTACAAGATACAAGTACTCATAATTGAAGCATGGATTAGGTTGCATCAAATATACATGTAAACACAAAGCATCTATGTAAAACAAGTATATAGGAGAACATGCAAACTTTATTGATAGAAAGTAACAGGGTTCCAGAGGAAGTTACAACCAATGATGTTGGCTCCAATCCAGCATCACCTCCTCGGCAGCAAGAACTCTCCTCTTCACCTCTAGTAAAACAATCACCCAATAATCCTGGCGGTATACCAACAGCACTTCCTTGCTTATACAAAATTCCCGCCTCCCTAGACCTCATAGAAGAGCTCTATATATAGGAGGGAAGAGGAAAGGATGAGTCAGCTGGAGGCTGGCATATAGCTGACTAGTGTCCTCTCCATCTTCAGTTAATCTTCAGTTCCTGTGTCCACTTGGAGATCCTTGCTTACACATGGTGATCAAGTACCTCTTACTCATCACAGGGCGAATCTCATGACCCAAGTGTCAGTTTGGAAGCTTCCTGGGCAGTTGACACCTTGCAGGATGACTGTGCCACTTGGCCAATCTCGCCCAGCGCAGGTAGCCTTCATTGTTTTTTACTTCCAGCGTAGGTACAGAGTGGGACAGTTGCATTACAGCGCAGAAGCTCAGTTAAGCAGCTGACATGATTCAAAATAAGCCTGTTTTGAAGTGTTTTCAGGTGGAGAACTGATTGGAAGTGCTGTTGATTGATGACCTTGTTCTTTTAGGGGTAAGAACAACATGTTTAGGGACTGAGGATCCCTGTAATTATTGACATTCCATACTCCTTGACGCGAGGCACAAAAATGTCTATAACACTAACCCCAAGGGCTTCGGGGAGAATTGGCCCTGTGACCTCCTGAACGATGAGGCACTTATTTGACCAATTGAGCTAACACTTGGGGCTTCTATATATATATATATATATATATATATATATATATATATATATATATATATATATATATATATATATATATAGATATATGTATATATATGTATATATATGTATATGTATATATATGTATATGTATATGTATATGTATATGTATATGTATATATATATACATATATATATACATATATATATACATATATATATATACATATATATACATACAGATATATATACATACATGTATATATATATATATATATATATATATATATATATATATATAACACTCTTATAACAGAGTAGTCCACACTTCTACTAGTAAGTCCCCATTTCAAACTTGTTTTGAGCATATTCCACCCTCACCTTTGGATATTTCATGTGCATAGTTATGAGGAGCAAGGGAGGACATTACAGGGGATGCCTTGAGAGATGATTTTTTTCTTTAGAAGATTAGGAAGATCCATATACTATACAAGAGACATTGCAGAAATCATAGGTAAAATAAGGTCAGACATGATCAACACAAAACAGGGAAGTCATTCAAGGTGGGAGACATAATATGGTTACAGTTGAAGAAGGAGAAGCAACAAGGTCCTAGTAAGAAAATCAAGGATCTACAATATGGTCCCTTTGAGATACTAGATAAGGTGGGAGATAATGCTTATAGACATGGTCCATACATGCACATTTACTCAGTTGTGAATGTAGAGAATATGAAACGTTATGAGCCTTCCATACTAGATGAGGAAGAGGAACCAGTCCTACCTTATGTAAAGGATTTGTCACTAGATGCTCATGTAGAGTTGACAAAGGATGTAATTTGCAGAAGTGGTGTAGAACTATGAGATAGGGGTAGTATGACCTTTGGCATGTTAGGTTGAAAGGAAAACTTCCAGGCAAAGCTAAATGGTACACCCGAGAGAAGGTGGAGAAAAATTTTCCTTGCCTAATTCAATAGAAGCTTTTTGGGACCAAAAGCCTCCCAAAACAGGGAGTTGTGATCCAGATTGGGTCATTATACTGTTTATCATCCATCTCGATGCTTTTAGAGTGCAAAATGTGGAGCAATCAACTCACAAGGCCATTTTTATTAGCGGGACCTAGTTTGGCAAATTCAGGTCTAAAACCTTCTAAGAGCATTTTAAGGCATTAAACGACATTTTTTAGGTGTAAAAATTTGTTGCTTTAGCTCTGTAGCTTTTTTTCTACTCTACACATAGATACCATTCCAATTGCACAAGAATCACCTCAATCAAAGTCCATATGCAAAAGTTACGCCACTCAGAAGTTGACCTTCCTATTTTGGCCACCATAATTCAAGAGGATGCCACGTCAACCCATATTATTCATGGAAAATGGGCTATCCATGTGAACATGATGAAAAAGACTCTCAAAAAATGCATATTGTAACTCGAAATAATATAAGGTGTCAAACCTAACTACTAGTAGGCCATCAGGTTGTGTTATAACCCTGCCACTAGGAGGAAAAGTGGTTCCATTCTTTTTTAGTGTATTGTGTTCCATAGACAAGAAAAGTAACTAAGAGAGATAAGGAGAGAGAACACATAGAGGATTTGTGCATTGGAGTAGCCCATGGGCCACATGCCGTACTTATTTGTACGTGTGGCCATTTTTTATACATAGAAAGAGAGTAAAGAAACCTCATCTTCCAGCTAGGTTTTCTCTTGAAAGGGTTTCCCAAGATATATCTTATGTCAATAATGGTTCGTAAGTTTAAATTTCACTTTTCTCTATTTTCTGCATAGTTATAATTTGCATGCATCCACAATAAATAATAATCTACAGATCCAAAAAATCTAAAGAGAAATTAACCCTCATAGTGTATATTTCAATTTTTTTAGAATACTTTATTAGATTTTTTGTAACAAACTGTCCAATGGAATATCCATGATCATTTATGGATCATTCATTAAAGGAATCTGGTAGAAAATTCAATTAAAAATCATATGAAACATACATAATCTACATCAATTGAATTACGGATATCTGCATCACCTTTGTCTTGTTTGGTGGAACCTTTGATTCCTATATTTATGACCTCATTATGATGAGCACTTTCAAGTGTTTTGGTGAGCCATTTTTTAGGGCATTTCTAAGATGGTCCAAGTTGCTCCACCAATTGAAATGGGGTTGCATAAAGGTTTAGTCTTCCTATCCTCTCAATCACAACACTCAAAGAGTCTTCTTGGTGTGAAGAAGTGGTTGGAACTTCATGAGGGGGCGACAATTCTTCATAAGGAGATTCCATAGGTTGATCCAAGATAGGGACCCCCCCTTCAAGACATGCAATCTTTTATCAAATTCATGATGCGGATTTGCATGATTGAATCTGTCCAAATGATCAAGTTGCTACTCAACAATGTTGTCAGTATTCAAAGATTTATGAAAAATAACATCTCCAGAATAAAATTCTTGTTTACCTCGTCATAAATATGATATGCATTAGTGGTATCTGAACACCCCAAGAATATGCACTATTGACTCCTTGGATCAAGCTTTTTCCTTTGTTCCTTGGGAATCAAGGCATAACAAGTGGAATCAAAGAACTAAACATACCTTATTGAAGGAATGAAACCATACCACATTTCATGAGTCTTATTTCTAAGAGCATGAGATATACATTTATTTTTCACATACATTGCACATAGAACCACATCATCCCAAAACATCAACTTTACATTTTTTTTAAACATCATTGAGCAAATCATATTCAATATAGTCATCTTTATTATATCAACTACACCTTTTTGATGAGGATTGTATGGAACTATGGTTTGATATTGGATCCCATGTTGGCAAAGGCAATTTTCAAATTCATTAAAGGTGTATTCTCTTCCATTATCAATACGAAGAGAGCCAATATGTGATTGTGCTTCATTTTCAATCCATACATGAAAATTTCTGAAAGTTTCAAAAGCTTGAGATTTACTTTTCAACAAGTACACCCAACATATTTTGTTGTAATCATTAATAAAAGTCATCATATATTTATTTCCATTAGCATAAGGAATATGCATAGGTCCACATAAATCATAGTGTATCAATCCAAGTTTTCTACATGCTTTGGAAGTAGAATCATGAAAAGGTTGTGCTATGCTTTCCAAGGATACAAGAATCACATTGCTTTAGTTTCCTACGAATAGTGGGAAAACCAAAAACACTATTCTTTTTCAATAAGTGAAGGTTTTCATAATTAATATCACCAAATATAAAATGCCATAAAAGGCATGGCAATGTACCTTCATCATGATCATATATGTATTCGAAATTATGTGAGTGGGCAAATATCCCTTTCAACTTCAACAATTCTTAATCCTCCACTCCAGTCAAGGCAACCATGTTGTCAAATGTTTTTCTTATTTCCACTTTACCATCGACAATATGAATCGAGTGGACTTATTGTTGGGAAATGTAACTAGATTCGATCTTCATAATTGTCATTGCACTTATGTCATTATATATTTTATGTAAAATGCAAAAGAAGTAAAATAAATATTCTTTCTCAAGCATGGGTTTCATGCTCAAGTCAATTGGTCATCCAGGTCAAGCATGTTCTTCATGCTTCTAGGGTTTGTCAAAGTCAAAAGAATATTTGTCATGAGTCAAAGAGTCAAGTCCCATTTGGACTTTGAAAACAAAAAGGAAAAATAATTTTTAAATATGTAAGTTTGTGTCAAAAACCCCTCTAGGTGCCAAGTCATCCCTACCCCAATGGACATGTCTATTCGCACCCCTTTAAATAGTATAAGTAGAGGGAATATGGAGCTCGTTTAGACACACAATTTTGGATGTTTTTGGTCTGAAATATCGCAGAAAAGATAAAGATAAAGAGGAGGGCCAAAGTATGAGAAAATGAGTTTCTTCTTGAGCTTAAAGTATGTGGAAGTTCTGCCTTGATACATCTCTTTTCGTTGGTCTCTTGATGATGGATTTGTTGTGCTAAAGGAGGATCTGACTGGGCATCTAGACGGTAAAGTTTTTTGTGGTCGTGGGTCTTGGATATCTCACTTTGATCTGATTATATAAAAAGAGAATTTTCTGGGTTTTCCCCTTAAAATAGGTTTTTCTTTGGCTTGGAGCCTATATATTATGTTCTTTTGTTTTTTGTGATCTTCATGTTCTTGTATTATGGTAATTACTTGATGAAAGAAAGAAAAAACATAATAATAATAATGGCAACAAATCTCACAAATAATTATCACGAAAGAAAATCAACTTTTATCTTCAATTTTCTAGATTTTCCAACTTAATATCGAAGCAAGATTGAATAATAACATCATAAAAATCACATTTTGTTGGCTCAAAAGTTTGAAGTTTGTTGCATCCTGAAAGGTCTTCAGATCTCTTCTGTGGTTTGATAAAGTTGACAAATTGTTGTAGCTTTTGAATTAGATTATGGCAATATAAATACATTATGCTAATCTCTGTAACAATGGCTCGCACTCTACAAATGTTTTAACAACTCAATATACAGTCACTCGGATCTTCTTCTATATAATGGATCACAATTAAATATATCACGTTTTGGAAAGGCTCAATACATTCATCAAATAACTCGCATTACATATTGAGGTTTGATTTATTCGCCTGACATCGTATCTGAAATCTGTGTGGAGGCTCAGGTTTGTGACATCGCATACAGTGAAGGATCACATACATGACTTTTGTCTCGGAGTAGCATCATAATTCTACAGTAACTTTTGTATGTCGAATTTCCTTACAATGATATTTTGACATCGTAATACTTGTAGCAATAGCAAAAATATGGATTCTTTTGTGGTACATTAATTCCTAGATATTCTTCGTTGATCTTTGTGTAAAGTATACATTTCTCTATGGCTTCACATAGTAAGAATACACATTGTATCGCATGTGGCATCAAATTATAACAATGAAATCAATACAAGGATTATTTCTATGGCTCATCAACTTTATGTGTAAAGTATACCTTTCTCTATGGCTTCACGTAGTAAGAATACACATTGTATCGCATGTGGCATCAAATTATAACAATGAAATCAATACAAGGATTATTTCTCTGGCTCATCAACTTTATGTGTGGCACGTTAGACACTAAATTTTGTGGGAATTTCCTGTGTGGATCGCTCTTATAGCTCACTTTTACATACAATGGATCACCCTTTGACCCACACTTGTATACAAAATTCTCTGACTCGTTATACATGCTCTATACACTGTGGATTGTGCACCGTGTCGGCTCACATTTATTACTAATCTTTTATAAGGCAGTGATAGTGATACGTATGATTATACGTTACAGTGCCCTTGTCATATATCAGTCATCTAGATATGACGATTTCCATAATCTTACAATGGCTATATAATCAATAAAACAACAATGGTCTCATATAGTGGCATGGTCTCATATGATAACTTGATATTGCGAGGAATACACCTCACACCTAACCTTAATAAGTGATTTAGTGGTTGTCTCTACAATGACTTATGGATAAACTATAGTTCGTTGATATGCCTTGTGGCATGGTGGTTTGCACACATTGATGGCTCTCTCATATATACATATTGATTGTAGAAGAAATTTCAAAGTCTGTGACTAAGTGTTCATGAATCGTGGAATCTTGTTTTGAAGTTTATCACTCTTGTTGTCAAAGAATTGGAACGTATGATAGAGGCATCGATTTAGTGGTTGAAGGCACAATTTGTGTCTTGGTTGTGTTTTAGCAAGGTCCAAAAATGAAAGTTTCAAATATGACAAAGGACACCATACATAGCAGTGACAAGCTTTATATTGTAAGCTTGTATCATCAATAGAAGTGACAATAATATGGAAATACTTCTACAATGCTTTGGATTATGAGATCAAGTCTTTGAGAAGCATAATATGTGAAAATGACTTCTATATGTGAACTCTGAGACACAATGAGTGTAAGGAGCTATGGAGCATTCCTCCTTGGAACATTTCTAGAGACTTAAAGGAATTCTCTATGGTTCAGTAGCTGATAGTCTAAGGTGCATCTAGAAAAAGATTACAACATTTACTAAAAATGATCTTGTAGCTTAAGTTTAAGAGGAAGATGCTACTATTCATAAAAGCTACGTATTTTATCTCTCTTATTGTACTATTATTGATTTCTTTAGTATATCTAGTCTCTTGATTTATTTTCATTACTTGATTGTAACTTCTTCTTTTTTTTGTGATCTCCTGGAATAGGATTGCAGGTACATGCTGAAAACTATTTGTGCTACAAGAAGTTATAATATCAAAATAAAAGTCTGTTCCAAGTCTTAGACTTAGAGGGAGCTTTAAATCTTGAAAGGGCTTTGGATTCAGTAGGAACTATGATTTTAAAAGGAAGTCTTGATTCAAAGTGAGAAGTTCAACTCTCAAGGTATGTCTTTGAGTGTTATCTTCAAATTATATCTAAAGGCTAAGGTTGTGATAGGATTTTGACAAGCCCATGTCCTGGATAAAGTACATACTTAAGGGACAAGCTTGGACTTGTTAAGATAAATTCTCTTAGTAAGAAGGAGCATTCATAAGATAACAATAGGGACAAACATTCTATAGATTGAGGAAGAATGGCCCAGACTATTGTTGAGGGAAAATATTCTCTTAGTTTGGGAAGAATGGTCCTTAAGGATCATTTACTCAAGAGAGTAGGTGCCTTTCTGTGTTGGCCCGGTCACTTTATAAGAGTCGGTGCCTTTTGTAAGGCTTGGTTACTTGTTGAGTGAGCTTTTTGGCCTAGAGTGAAGCCTGTGATGTTATGTTTTGACCAAGATAATGGAAACCTTGTAATGTAAGGATCCTTTAGGGATTTGACCTATGGTATGAGGAATTGAATATACTCTAGGGTTTGGCCAACCTTGTATAGTTGGAACATGGATGTTTCTAGAGGTTTGACCTTAGTAATGGAAAACTTGTACTAATTTGTATACCATGAGGTTGAGGCGCCAACTGGATCATGGTAACTAGTAGTTGTACCTTAGGCTAAATAACTTGTATGATGGTACTTCGGATTAGTACCTTGGCATTAGTTGAGATGGTACCTAGATCCCTGTAAGATGGGTTGGTACCTTAGCAGTAGCCTACATGGCATCTAAATCCCTGTAAGATGGGTTGACACCTTGGCAGTAGCCTAGATGGTACGTAGATCCCTGAAAGTTAATGGGTTGGTACCTTAGCAGCAACCTAGATGGTACCTAGATCCCCATGAGATGTTGGGTTGGTACCTTGGCAATAGCCTAGGTACCTAGATCCTTAAAAGATCTTGGGTGATACCTTGGAAATAACCTAGATGGCATCTAGACCCCTGAAATAGTATATGATGGTTAAGATATTGATCTGACACTTCTTATGAGAATATTCCAATTTGAGAAGTATCCTTGTACCAATTATGGAATTGTGAATACCTCTCTAGATAAGAGAGAGTGTTAGAAAATGTAACTAGGTTTGGTCTTCATGATTGTTATTATATTTATGTCATTATAAATTTTATGTAAAATGCAAAAGAATAAAAAGAAATATTGTTTTTCAAGCATGGGCTTCATGCTCAAGTCAATTGGTCATCCATGTCAAGCATGTTCTTCATGCTTCTAGGGTTTGTCAAAATCAAATGAAATTTATTCATGAGTGAAAGAGTCAAATCCCATTTGGACTTTGAAAAGAAAAAAGTAAAATAATATTTAAATATGTAATCTTGGTTCAAAAACCCCTCTAGGTGCCAAGTCGGCCCTACCCCAATGGACATGTTTATTTGCACCCCTCTAAATAGTATAAATAGAGGGAATATAGAGCTCACTTGGACACACAATTTTGGATTTTTTTTGTCTGAAATATCGCATAAAGGATAGAGATGAAGAGGAGGGCATGAGGAGGGTCGGCGTATGAGATAAGGAGTTTCTTCTTGAGCTTAAAGTATGTGGAAGTTCTGCCTTGATACATCTCTTGTCGTTGGTCTCTTGATGATGGATTTTTTGTGCTAAAGAAGGGTATGACTCGGCATCTAGAGGGTGAAGTTTTTTGTGGTCATGGCTCTTGGATATCTCACTTTGATTTGATTCTATAAGAAGATAATTTCCTGGGTTTTCCCCTTGGAAGGGGGTTTTCCATGGCTTGGAGCCTGTATCTTGTGTTCTTTGTTTTTTATGTGATCTTCATGTTCTTGTATTATGTTAGTTGCTTGATGAAAGAAGAAAAAACATACAACAAATATCACAAGTAATTATCATGAAGGAAAATCAACCTTTATTTTCAATTTTCTAGATTTTCCAACACTTCTTGGCAAATTTGAACAAGGGACAAGAGATTTCTTAATAGCTTTGAAGGTAAATTACGTCATGGAAAAGAAAAATAAGAATTATAGGCAGTATAATCCTGATGGTCCCAAGTCCCCAGGGCTTCAGACTTGATTTATCTACAAATTACATTGTTCCATCTACATTGTCACTAAAGTATTCAAAGAAGTCCCTTTGAAAGGTTATGTAGCATGTTGCACCTACATAAAGCAACCATGCATCACTTTTAGAAGAAAACGAAGTGTGAAACAAATCTTCGATTACCCTAATGTTACCATGAGCAAAAATATAATGAGAAAAATTAAATTCTTTACCTTTAGTTGGATCTGTTTTTTACCTCTATCTTATTTCTAGTTTTGATTCTCTCCAAGGGGATTCTACATGCTAATGTATTATGTCAATCTTTAACACAACAAATTTCATGAAGATGAAATATTTTTCCTTGATGGTGTTTACTCCCTCTGCCTCTGAAGTATTTTTCTTCTATGTCATCTTTTATCGCCACTTCCTTTAGGAGAATTATGTGATTGATTCTTCCCTTTTTTATCAAGGTGCACTACTTCTTTAGGGGATTGAGTTGTTGTCTTCCTCTTCCAGAAATATTTCTCTCCTTCTGCAATCTTCTCCACCAGAGAGTCAAAAGTAATGGACTTAATTTGTTCACTAGCTTGCAGGGATTCAACATAAAGGGAGTATGTAGGGTAGAGGGCCTTGACGAAGGCTTTTAGAGGAATGTCCATCTTCAGTATAGTGGCATCTACATCATGTATGATGTCTCTAATTTTAAAGCTTAGGGCTAGGGGATTGTCATCTTTCAACTCAAGGTTGAAGAGTTTGGCAATCAATTGAATAATCTCCAATTCCGAGTGTTTGTCATATAGATCTTTCAACTTTTTTAGTGAACCATAAGAATTTGTAATTGAAATTATATGCTCACCTCTCCACTTGCAAAAGAAGCAAGCAAGGCATATGTTTTTTTGTCCTTGTTCTCCCAAATGGCTAACTGCTTATGTGATGTGTGCCTAGTAGGTGCATTGTCCTCCTCTCCTTTACAAATGCCTTTCTATAAGCTATTAAAAATGAGGGTATGCTTGATCTTTTTAGACCACCAATGGTAGTTCTCCTTGTCAGTTATGACCAATCCGACAATGGAGATTAGGGACTATATTTCATCAAAAAATCAAGGTAAAGAGTGCATTTTGGGTTATGAATATGGAGGAACCAATAAAGTTAATAAGAAGCAACACCAATGAAAGCAACATTGAATGGAAAATATGAACTCAAAATACTCAACCCTTCAACATACCAAAGAATATGGATGACCTGAAAACTCCTTTCATAATGTTTTATTTGGATCATATTGTCTCCAACAAATGAGATATTTACAACAAGTAGTTTGGAAAATGTGCTTGCTCATGAACAAAGCAGGGCCCTTGGAATATTTGACAACCCAAACTCATTTGTAGTTAGAAGTATATCCACCATGAACAAACTCTACAACATGGATGATGACACTCTTCATTGCAGCGAGGGTCTACTTGATAATTAATACCACTTACAATATGACAAGCATAGTCATTACAAATCCATCTAGTTAAAAAAATTGGAAAGAGACTATTGGAACAGTTTAAATATGGACGCTTGTAGGGATACAAGTCTCAAGTTACATGGTTTTAGAGACTATGATCCTCTATTGTAGTACTTTGAAAATAAAGTTCAAGTTCGCACATAATCAAGATATGCATAACCTCACAAATATAACCAATGGATTTAAGAATTAATAATCTATATGTAGTTCCAAATAATATATTATAACCCACCAATCTATGTTTAATTCAAAGATGCAAATAACATGTACGTATGAGTGCAAGGTTTTAAATAACGAGAGCCAAATTCTAAGTCTACAAGGTCAACATAGAGTGAGAGAAGGGTTTATAGCTCACGGGAGTAGAGGACAATTTGACATAGCTAGGGTGTCGAGCAAAGGGAGGAATTCAAGGCTAGATTCAAATATTATTATGCATGACAATGCATAGGGGTGTTTTCTATTCACAATGGAGAAGGTAGAAATGTCGACCTGAGAGAGTTAATGGGTCTTTTATTTGATAGATGTGCAGGAAGGCAGAAAACCTAATGACTATACTAGCTTTGATACCATGTCAATCTAGGATGGGTAACTCCTTGTTGACGTGTTTTCACATCACACAACAAATAGAGTGATCTTGGTTCATACTTAAACATATATCCATCTATATAAAGAGAAGATTTTGAATTCTTGAAAGTAATGCATAATCTTCACTTATTAATTATAAAGATCCAACAAGTCCTCCATAATTTAGTTAATTTCAGTGTTGTAGTGCTTCCTCGCAAAAGGTCAATGGGGGATGATTTCTCCACTTCAAGGGATACCAAAAAAGAATGAGATTTATTGTAATCATGATCTCATGGAGAACCCTATGTGTTGGCTTCATCCAACACTTTACATAATAAAAAATATGCATTATATGCTTAAGATGTAGCTAATTTGGTCCAAACTTAAATTATTTTCATACATTCTCATATCCCAAGTTTTTTCTTCTTTTTCTTGGGCACACCTCCCAATGACACGTGGCAATATCTCTTGATGGCATTTGGAAGGTATTTGTTGGATATATGCCACTTGGCATGATGACTGGGCATTGAGGTGGTGACCAAAAATTTACACTACACATAAGCCACTTGGTACCATGACTCTTTCTACTTCATACAGAAATAACATGAGGAGCTTATTTATTTATAAATTGTTAGAAATACTATCCCACAATGCATGTGGAATAACTATGGTGTATTTATAAATCAAAGGCTAAGATTTATGAGGAACAAATCAACAACTGCTAGGTGACTACACTCCAAAAGCCATAACTTGAGTCCTCAATGTACAAATTGGGCAAACAAGAGCTTCTCGGAAAGCTAGTGATGTGCAGAACAATTTAGAGATGGTTTCCATGGCTGAAATGCCATCTATCATGCCTAGAAAATTAAATTATATTCATGACCATTTATGACTTGGCATTAAATTACTTCTTAAAAAATGAGTGATTTAAAGGACCTTTTGGATGTTTAAAGTGGACATTTCTTTGTAGAATGAATATTAAATTTATATTTACCAAAGGGACTTAATTCAATTATCACAATGGGGCAAAAATTGTGACCATGAAGCAATTCCAAGACAAGGAAGAAGGAATATTATAGAAAAGATGAAAGGACATTAAAAAAGGAAGAGACCCCCTTCTAACATAGTAAGTAAACTAGCATTCCAGTTTAGTTTTCTAATATATTCTTCTCACTTAGCAATCATCTAGCCTTTCATTTCAAAGTCATTTTGAATGACAAAATTTGATTTCTAACTTTTTTCCTATTCTCTCTTCCAGGTATTTTCATTTACATGGTCGATGGGAGCCCAACTTAGTCCATTTTGGACAAATGCATTTTAATTTTCTAAACATTGAAATCTTTTTAAATATTTCTATTTGAGGTTCCAAAAAGAACTACCAAGAGTTCATCTTTAGTGTAATATTTGGAATTTATTTTCTTAAGCTTAATATATCAAGAGTAAACGCATTTCATCCCAATGAGTTTAATGAAAACATCGATGAGCCCCAATATTGCAACAAAAGTGTTGCAACTCCCAAGGCTACCAACTTTAATTACCAACCCTGTGGTTCATACAAACTTAAGAGGTGGTAGTGCTACATGCATAGTAGGCTAAGCTCTACTGAAGTTATTCTTAGGCAATGGACCAAACCAAGGCATATAGAGACCACTCTATCAACTAAATCTAGATTCGCAAGAAAAAGAGATTGCATAAAAGGAAATTTATAATCTTCTTGCAAAAATGGAAATGTTAATCTATTTGCAAAAATGGAAATATTAATCTATTTGCATAATTGTAAATGTTAACCTACTTGCAAAAATGTAAATGTTATTCTACTTGCAAATATAGACATTAATTGTAGAAATTCTGACTATAGATTAACCTCATAATGCAATATAACTAAAGCAAAATACTTAATTTACTTCTACAATCAAACTTGCTGAAGCTTAATAGATTTGAGCAAGATCAAGTGAAACACATGTAATAGAGAAGAAGAATCAATACACATGAAACACAGAAGAATACTCTGGGGAAAGCCTCAGCTAAAAACCCCGCTATCTATATTATCATACAAGTGGAACTATATCATGATTACACACAGCTTTAGCCCTCACAACTATCCAGCTCTCAATACAATCCCTCATTGTTGCTCACAGAAAAAATAGACTACTCATATACCTTCTCCTTTGCCCTCCAAGCCTCCTATTTCCTTGCATAGTTTCTCCTGGGTGATCTAGTTGTCACCAAGTGTGACACTGATCACTCACACTAATCTTACACCCTGTAAAACTATGCAAATCTCAAGGAATGAATTCCTTCTGCATGCAAGATTTTTCCTTATAGGAAAAATCTTGCAACTAATAGTACACTGTCCTTGTCTTTAATATCAATTGGGTCTTTCTCTGAATAGACATGCATGAGTTATTTATGAGAGAATCTTTAGTCATCTAGAGTACATTAGTTTGATGCATGCATGCATTAACTGACTAAACTCACAATTAGTTCCTCAAACAATTTGGAACTAATTTAACTAGAATTAACTCAGTCAACTAAGCTAACTAATTCCAACTCAAATACAACTCATCATTATCTCCTTAATTAAGGGATAGTCTCCTTAATTTAAGGGATAACTGTTGCATGACTTCACAAAGACTTCTAGCTTGGATTTCTTCAACTAATTAACTCAAGATGAATTAATTAATTATTTTCCAAGTAGTTGGTGAGACTAAATTCAAATTTTAATTCAAGTACAAATTAAAATTGGAATATTCTTATTGCCACATTTCAACACTCCCTCTCAACAAGAAAGGAATTATCCGCCACCTCGATCCTGTCTCTATGGAACTCGAATTTACACTTTGACAATGCCTTAGTCAAAATGTCTACATCTTGCTCCTTTGTCGAAATATACTGCAACAACATGATCCTCCTCGCCACACAGTCTCTGAGATGATGATACCGGATGTCGATGTGCTTGGACCTATCATGAAATACTGGATTCTCAGAGAGTTTGATACAACTTTGATTATCGCAATAGATCACAGTTGGATCCATCCTCGGATCAAACAAACCAACTATAATTTTCTACATCCAGATGGCCTCACATGCTGCTTGACTTGTAGCCATGTATTCAGCCTCTGTCGAGCTGAGTGCAACCGACCTCTGTTTCTTGCTGTACCAAGAAACTGCAGCTGACCCAAGGTTGAAAATTCCTCCTGATGTGCTCTTCCGATCTGATGGACTCCCTGCCCAATCTACATCAGTGAAGCCCTGTAGCTTCACTCCCTCTGTCCGTCTGTACCATAATCCATATTGATATGTGCCTCTGAGGTATCTCAAAACATGCTTAGTTGCCTTCCAAAACATCTTGGTAGGTTGAACCATAGCTTGACTTAGCTAGTTCACCGCATAGCACAAATCTGGTCATGTGTTCACTAAATACATCAGTGAACCCACAAGTTGTCGATACATAGTAGCCTCTACTACTTCTCCTGAAGTAGCATCCTCCTTCCTCCAGTTACCTGCTAGAGGAGTCTACATGGGCTTGCACTTCTCCATGTGGAATCTCTTGAGTATCTCATTGGCATACTTGCCTTGAGACACAAACACTTCCCCATCCTTCTGCCACACTTCCATGCCAAGGAAGTAGTGCATGAGACCCATGTCTTTCATCTTGAATTCTCTTGCAAGGTCCTCCTTGCAAGACATGATCAACTGATCATCACCTGTTAATATGAGATCATCAACATACAGAACAATGATCAAACGCTTACCTTTCACAATGATGTGGTATAGGTTTGCATCTGCTTCACTCTTTGTGAAGCCTAACCCGGTGAAGTAGTTGTTGATCCTGGTGTACCAAGCATGAGGTGCTTGCTTCAATCCGTACAAATCTCTCTTGAGTTGGCACACATGCTACTCACGATTGAAGGTCTCAAAACCTTCTGGATGCTCTATGTACACCTCTTCCTCAATCTTTCCATTGAGGAAGGAAGTCTTCACATCCAACTGTGCTAATGCCAACATCGATCTGATAGATGAGTACCTTGCGACATGAGAAAAAGTCTCATCATAGTCTATCCCCTTGATCTGTGAAAAGCCATGAGCAACAAATCTTGCCTTATGCTTTTCCACACTACCATCAACAGCTTGTTTTACCTTGTAAAGCCAACGGGAACTCATAACTGACTTGTTCTTCGATCTTGGAACCACATCCCAAATACTGTTCTGAACTATGGATTCATACTCCTCCAACATAGCATCAACCCAAATCGGCTATTGCACTACTTCCTCAAAGGAAGATGGCTTAGTCTCAGCACATTGCCCAACAAGGGCCATGTATCCAGTGTACCTCTCATGTGACCTCCTCTGTCTGTGTTGAGAAGATGGTTCTCCCACATTCTCTCTCGCATATGACAATAATCTATCAGCTTCTCTTGTGCACTTCCATCCCTCTCTGGAAGACTCTGCTTGAGTGGATGTCTCCACTACTGGAACCTCTGCATGTGGTTGCTTCACATCAGTTTGATGTTCCTCCTCCTTAGGAACCAACAGTTCTTCCACAGCCTGTAGATGGAGCTCCCTCTCAAGGGAAACTCACATGGCCTTCTGCTCATCAAACTTGAGATCTCTGTGAATCATGGTCTTCCGATTGGTAGGCAAGTACACCTGATAGTTGTGGGGCGTATCAATGTACCCCACAAGTATCCCCAACTCTATTGCCTGCTCAAGCTTCTTCTGTGCATCCTTGGTCACATGGCAATATATTGATGAGCCAAAGATCCTGAAGTGACCCACATATGGTCTCTTACCTGATCTGATAATCACCCTATGAGTGACCTCAGTTAAAGATTTATTAGTTAAAGGTATTACAAACTCATATGTTGGTGTGTCCAATTTATTTGAGCAATGGATCGATTAGATTGCCAATACCCAGACACTTAAAGATGGAAAACAGCAGAGAAATACAGTAAGCAAATACAATAGCACAAGAAATTAATAAGGAGTTCACCCTATCCTCCAGGGCTACATCTCTGGTCCAGCTCTCAATGGTGGCCTTCTTTTATTGTGTCTTGAAACAGAGAATTTACAATGAAGGAGCTCAATGTGATTCTCCTGAAATGGAATTTGCTTGGCAGGGTGGTTCTTGGAAGCCCCAAACCACTATAGTACACAGACTCCTTTCCTTACTAGCTCTATGAACTTCTGGTCTACAATGGAGAGAGTCAAATGTGGTGCTCAGTCCAGACAGATCCTCTCTTGGATGGCTTGAATCCTTCAAGCTCGTTGATGCTCGATGTTGCCTTTGGTTAGCTCGACCCTCTGTCTTTCGTTCTGCTACTGCTTCACTATCTTTCTTCTCTCTGTTCTTCCCTTCTGTGTTCCATCCTCCTCTCAGGATTCTGGTCTCCTTTTTTCCTCTCCCTGACTGTGTATTTTGTCTTTTTTCATGGCTTTAAGCCATCCGTTTCCATGTCTGTTCAGTTCCTCTTCCGCCTCCGTCGAATCGCCTTCTGCAGCTGCACTTGGAGTTCCTTGGCTCGGTGTCATCATCGGCCCACAGGGAGTGGCCATATGTCCTCCTGCAAACTGCGCCAACCTTTCATCGATTCAATTCTTCGGTTACGTTGTGGAATGAGTCTTCCTCCACCATGGCGGTCAAAACAGACTTCAAATCCCTCTAAATCGCGGCTCATTCCTTCGTCGATTCCGCTTCCCCTTCAGGTGTGATCTCAGCCATCCAATCTGGGGCCTCCAAATCTGATGTCATATGCACCTTTCACACAGTTGACTTGCTCGACCTTTAGCGCGCAATCAGCGGTGGTTTTCTCTCTCCCTCACTTGCCACACGTCGACCGCTGAGTGGGATCACTCCATTTTCGCCAATTCCGCTTACCGTTTGAGGGTGCCCCAATCAATACCACCGGTTTTTCAAAGCGCGGGTCTCGCCTTGTCCTTTAGCGCTTTTTTTCTTTTTCACCCGCAGTTCTCTGGCTCCCCACGCGTCTGAGTGCTCGGGGCTTCCCCATTTTGGCCCTATTCACCCAGCGATGCATCAAAATCCACCTCTGTTTCCCAATCCGAGGCTCCCAGGGGCTAATTCGACCTCTCGCTCAGTCTCCATGGGCCTCGGTCAGCGCGCTTTGGCCGGGGTCCTTGTCGTTCCACACTGGCTGCCATTGCCACTGGTTCAGGGTGTTTTTGATCGTTGTTTTGGAATTTTTAGGAGTTTGTCCCGACCTGATACAGTCATGGTTCTCTTTGACAGTTCTTTCATGGATCCAATTCAGATCACGGCCTTCCCACTGAAAAGCTTTTGGACCACCAAAAGTTGGTTTTCTTTTAAGCATCGACTAAGTGAGGGTATTGATGTCTCACTTGCCCAATCTCAATCCACTTTGCCCTACTCGGCTTCGAACCTTTGAGTCCAATTCTGAGGTACTAAACATCTCCCCTACATGTTGTCCTCACCTTCTTGTCCACGACTGTGTCTTCCTACAATTCATTCAGATACTCAGGTAGCGAGTCATCAATAGAAGGCAATTGACTTTGTTCTTCCGGATCCTTAATCATTGAAGGTTCAAACAATCTCAACCAATCTGCATTTACGACTGAGTAGATGTGCATGTAAGCTAGTAGATCAAGACGAAAATCATTTTCACCAATATTCTCAAGTATCTTAAAAGGTCCATACCTAATAGGCTTTAGCTTTTTTCCTTCACCTTGCCTCCTATCCTTGCTGATGTACAGCCAGACCTAGTCTCCAACTTGAAAACTATGCTCCATTCGATGCTTGTCATGCCTCGCCTTGTATTTGGCTTGGCTCTTTTCCAGTTGTTCCTATACTGCCTGGTGGATCTCCTGGATCTGTTCAATGAACATAGTTGCCTTGTCCACGTCACTGTGTCCATCAACCGTGGTATCTTTACCAGAGACAAAATCCAAAGGAGACCTTGGCATGAAACCAAAACATGTCTCAAAAGGAGATCTCTATGTAGAAGAGTGTCTTGCTCTGTTGTAAGCATGTTTCACATAACATAAGTGTTCATCCCAAAGCTTGGGATGTTTGCTACAATATCCTTTGAGTAACTGGATCACTGTCCTATTAACTACTTCTATCTGGCCATTGGTTTGTGGATGAAAAGTTGTGCTTTTCTTCAGTTGGGTGTCCATCAGCTCCCACAGACTTGACCAAAACTTCCCCACAAATCGGGTGTCTCGATCAGATACAATAGAAGTGGGTAATCCAAAATGAACCCATAGATGTTTAAAGAATAATTTTGCAGTCTGTCCAGCCGTAATCTGTTTATTACAAGGTATCAAAATACACATTTTGCTAAACCTATCCACAATCACATACAGATAGTCACAACCTTTCCTAGATTTAGGCAGTCCTCTAACAAAATCCATGGAAACACTTTCCCAAGAGTGAGAAGGAACTAGTAATGGAGTGTAAGCCTAGTTTTCTATTGTTGGGCTTGCTTTTAGCACACATAGTACACCCTTTTACATATCTAGAAATTGTCTCATTCATTTTCGGCCAATAACAAAATCTTTGTAGCTGTGCAACTGCTTTACTTACCCCAAAGTGACTTGATATCAGAGAAGTGTGTGCCTCTTTAATTATCTTTACTCTCTCAGTTTGTGGAATGCAGAGGTTCCCACAATGATACAAGAGTCGGTCTTTCACATGATAATCTAATTCTTTTACCTTTTTGCCTTGACTCAAAGTTGCATATACATCTTTAAAGTCTATATCTTCAGCATATTGTTAAATGTAACTTTCATGTAGTATGGAATTATGCTTAAGTATAGTAGATGCATTTATAATGGGTCTAGATAACATGTCTGCAACTTTGTTGTGTATGCCCTTTTTATATTTGATGACTAAATGAAGCTGTTGTAGAAAACCCATCCACCTGTAATGTCTTGATTGTTGCAACTTAGTTTGGGAGTGTAGATATTGAAGTGGTTGATGATCAGTATGTATTACTATCTCTTTTCCCATCAAATAATGTTTCCACTTTTTCACACTTTGAACTAATGCATACAATTCTTTATCATATGTAGGATTGTTAACTACTGCACGATTAAAAGTCTCAGAGTGATAACATATGGGTTTACCGTGTTGTGTGACGACTGCTCCCATGGCATAGTCACTGGCATCTGTTTGGATCTCAAATGGTCTTTGTAGATCAGGCGGTGCTAATACAGGTGTTGTACTAATATTTTCTTTCAAGGTGTCGAAGGCCTTCTGATGTTTGCCTCCCCACTGAAACACCTTGTTCAATCATGTCAAAAGCATGTAAGGGAGCTGCAATTGAGGAAAAGTTAGAAATGAACTTCCTCCAATATTGTGTTGGTCCTAAGAAGCTTCTCGCTTTTGTAGCAGACTTAGGTTTAGGCCAGTTTACAATGACTGCCACTTTAGAGGGATCTATTTTCAATTCACCACCCCCTACTATATGACCCAAATAATTTAGAGATGTTTTTCAAAATTCACATTTTGAGAGTTTAACATAAATTTTTTCTCTTTTCAAAACATCTAATGTCTGCTTAACATGCTTTAAGTGTTCTTCCCACATTTTACTAAAAATCAGAATGTCATCCACATATACAATAACGAAATCATTGAGAAAAGGTCTGAGTACATCATTCATTAATCTCATGAAAGTAGCAGGGGCATTGGTCAAGCCAAAAGGCATAACTAGCCACTCATACAATCCTTGCTTTGTTTTGAAAGAAGTCTTCCATGCATCTTGCTCCGCAACTCTGACTTGATGGTATCCACTCTGCAAATCCAGCTTGGTGAAATAAACAGCTTCCTTTAATTGATCTAAAATATCATCTATGCGAGGAAGGGGATAACAATTTTTTATTATTATCTTATTCAGTGCTCGATAGTCAATGCACATTCTCCACGAGCCATCTTTCTTTTTCACCAAAACGATTGGTGAACGACATGGTGATGTGCTATGCCTGATGAACCCCTTCTCGAGAAACTCCTGCACCTACTTCTTGATTTCAACATTCTCTAAAGCAGACAACCTCTACATTCCAATGTTAGGAAATGGAACATCTTGCTGCAAAATAATATCATGTACTATTTCCTTTTTGGGTGGCAGACTTCTAGGTTCCTAAAATAGGACATCATACTCTGAAATAATCTTTTCTATATCAGCTTGCTGCTTAGCATTACAGCCCTCAAATACATTGGTTTTATCAGGTTTCTTTTCCTTTACAACCATTAGTAAGAATTGTTTGCATGAATTTATCATTCTTTTCATATGCCCTGAATTTATGAGAGTATAATTATTCTTGAGCTTATGAGCTCTTACAAAGTATTCGATTCCATCTTTAACAAGTAGATACTTGTTCTCCACTCTATAGAAAATAGCTTTTCTATCATACAAGGACTTCCTAAAACAATTCCGCATATATCCAAAGGAATTATGTCTAACTCAACCTCATCTACAAATGTTGACCCAAAAGAAAACTTGAGTTTGCACTGTATAGTCACTTGTAGTTGTGCTTTATCATTCAACCATCCTAATGGGTATGGTTTCTTGTGAGGTGTAGTTGTTAATCCCAATTTCTTTCCAATTGCTTCAGAAATCAAATTTACTTGTGAGCCACTATCAAACAAAGTATCAATCTTTTGATGTTTGGAAATAACTCGAATATGGAAAAGCTCATGTCTTTTTCTCTCATGTTCTTCATCAATAACAGATTGAGAAGAATTACTAGTAGGTGCTTCAGAATTCTTACCTTTTATACTTGTGGTTGCAATGATTGTTTCATCTCTCGAGTCTGACCCCAAATCCTTCTAAATAGCTGCATCAGTCTTCTTCTTCTTGCCCTCGGACTTCTTAGGCCTCAGCTCTGGATGCAGAATCCAACAGTGCTCATCATCATGCCCATCCTTTTTACAGTGAGTGCATGAAGCTTTGCATTTTTGTGCAGTGTTAGCCTTCCTTGCTTTCCACTTCTACTTTATTTTCTCCTTTCTCTTGCTTACAGTGGGTTGGGATGGTCCCCCAACTTTTGGATTTCCATTCTTTCCTCTAGCCTCTAGATGAGTAGCTTGTACAGATACCTCATCTATACTAGTGGGATTAAACATGAGGATGGTATGCCTCATGTAGTTGTGTAGACCACCAATGTACTTTAAAAGAGTCTTTGGTGAGTCTAATGAGATCCCTAGAATCAATGCTCTCTTTCTAAATTCTTGAGTATACCCTTGCACACTTTTCCCTCTCAATTGCCGAAGAGTTTGCCAACTCATCATGGCTTGTTGCATGTAGGCCAATGGATAGAACTGCTTCTTAATTGTAGAAACAAAGTCACTCCAGAAAAAGATGGTCTTATCATGTCTTTTCATGTCAACTTGGGTTCTCCCTTCCCACCAAACCAAGGCAGTGCCTCCTAGGCATAGGCTTGCCAGCTAAATTTTGCTCTTGTCTGAGTTGATGTTTTGCACTCTGTAATACACATCAATTTGTCTAATCCAATTGTCCAACTTTTTAGCATTTAACTCTCCATCATATATAGGCAAATCAAATTTAACATCTATCTTAATCAAAGATGCTTTCTTATTATGCATAGGGCTATTAGGAGGCGTGAGAAAGTTTTCCACTTTCCCTTTTCCTTTTGAGTGGTCATGGGAATGAGACTCATCTTCTTCTTTATCTTGTTTAGAACCTTATGAATCTTCATCCTTATGCTTTCTAAAGTCCCTATACATTTCTTCTACCATAGACTTTATAGCTAGGAAACTTTCTATGAATTGAGGGTCTAGCCCCACAGAACCTCCTCTGACATTGTCTTTCGAGGATAGACTCTCCCAATTTCAGGATTAGTTTCGACCAACTCCCCTTCTCCTAATTTGAGCTTTGATATAGTGAGCATTCAACAGCTAAACCAACATAAGCTTGTCTAACCTTACAACCTAAAGCTCTGATACCACTTGATCTGATAATCACCCTATGAGTGACCTCAGTTAGAGATTTATTAGTTAAAGGTAATAGACTCATATGTTGGTGTGTCCAAGTTATTTGAGCAACAGATTGATCAGATTGCCAATACCCAGACAGTTAAAAATGGAAAACAGCAGAGAAATACAGTAAGCAAATACAAGAGCACAAGAAATTAATAAGGAGTTCACCCTATCCTCAAGGGCTACATCTCTGGTCCAGCTCTCAATGGTGGCCTTCTTTTATTGTGTCTTGAAGCAGAGAATTTATAATGAAGGAGCTCAATGTGAGTCTCCTAAAACGGAATTTGCTTGGCAGAGTGGTTCTTGGAAGCCCCAAGCCACTAGAGTACACATACTCTTTTCCTTACCAGCTCTGTGACCTTCTGGTCAACAATGGAGAGATCCCAATGTGGTGCTCACTCCGAAGAGATCCTCTCTGGGATGGCTTGAATCCTTCAAGCTCATTGGTGCTCGATGCTGCCTTTGGTCAACTCGGCCCTCTCTCTTCCGTTATGCTACTGCTTCACTATCTTTCTTCTCTCTGTTCTTCCCTTCCGTGTTCCGTCCTTCTCTCGGGATTATGGTCTCCTTTTTTTCTCTCCCTGACTGTGTATTCTGTCTTTGTTCATGGCTTTAAGCCATTCATTTCCATGTTTGTTCAGTTCCTCTTCTGCCTCCGTCGAATCACCTTCTGCAGCTGCGCTTGGAGTTCCCTGGCTCGGCGTCATCATCAGCTCACAGGGAGTGGCCACATGTCCTCCTGCAAACTGTGCCAACCTTTTGTCGGTTCAATTCTTCGGTTACGTCATGGAATGAGTCTTCCTCCACCGTGGCGGTCAAAACGGACTTCAAATCCCTCTAAATCACGGCTCATTCCTTCATCGATTCCGCTTACCCCTTCGGGTGCGATCTTAGCCGTCTGATCTGGGGCCTCCAAATCCGACATCATACCGAATGTTTTGTGTGGTTGACTTGCTCGACCTTTAGCGCGCAATCAGCGGCGGTTTTCTCTCTCCCCCGCTTGCCACACGTCGACCGCTGAGTGGGATAGCTCCATTTTTTCCAATTCCGCTTACCGTTTGAGGGTGCCCCAATCAATACCGCCGGTTTTTTGGTGCGCGGGTCTCGCCTTGTCGTTTGGTGCTTTTTCACCCACTATTTTCTGGAACCCCACGCGTCCGAGTGCTCGGAGCTTCCCCATTTCGGCCCTTTTCGCCCAGCGATGCATCAAAATCCACCTCTGTTTCCCGATCCGGGGCTCCCAGGGGATAACTCAGCCTCCCGCGCTGTCTCCATGAGCCTCGGTCAGCGCGCTTTGACCGGGGTCCTCGTTGTTCCACGTCGGCTGCCATTGCCGCTAGTTCAAGGTGTTTTTGATCGTTATTTCGGAATTTTTAGGAGTTTGTCCTGACCTGATATAGTCATGGTTCTCTTTGACAGTTCTTTCATGGATCCAATTCGGATCATTACCAGAGAAAGCTTCCTCTAGTGTCTTCATCCCAAGTATGCGACGCGGGCTTATATTCTACAAAGAGACCATTGTGTTGCATGCCTCAGCCCACAAATGAAGTGGTAGTCCTTGGTCATGCAGCATCACCCGAGCTGCCCCTACAATCGTTCTATTCTTCCTCTTAGCCACACCATTTTGTTGTGGGTTATGGGGTGCCATTAACTCCCGTTTAATTCCTTCCACTGCACAAAAGTCCTTAAACTCTTAAGAGACATATTTTCCACAGTTGTCGCTTCTCAAGGCCTTGATCTTCTTCCCAGATTCTTTCTCAACCAAAGCTTTGAACTCACAAAACTTTGAGAAGGTTTGGTCCTTCTTCTGCATGAAATAAATCCAGCATTTATGAGAAAAATCATCAATTAAAATCACATAATACCTTTGCTTCATTGTGGAAGTCATCGAGAATGGTCCACACAAATCAGTGTGAACTCACTCTAAGATAGCTTCGACTTGACTGGCTCGATCATGAAAGGAAGACTTTGTGTATTTACCCAAGGTACAACCTTTGCATGTGTCAACTTGCTCAAGTTTACCTTTGGGAAGTCCAATAGAAATCTACAACATTATCTTCAAGGCCCCATGATGTAAATGGCCCAACCGCCTATGCCATAACTCACCAATGTCTTGCCTTTGCACCAATTCTGCTTTCGAACTCAATGCTGCAAAATCATCCACCTCTAGTTTATAGAGATTCTTCACCTGAATCCCAATCCTCTTGGTCTGACCCGTGGCTATGTGTCTTAGGAACGCCTTTCCTTTACTAAAGACAACATCATAGTCTTTGTCCTCCAACATCGCGACTGATACCATGTTCTCCTTCAGTCCAGGCACATACTTAACATCTATGAAGGTGAGAGGAGATCCATGCTCCCTCTAAAAACCAACCATGCCCACTCCTGAAACACTGTACTTTCCTTCGTCACCCATCTCTATGCGCATCTTGAGGTCTTTCTCCTCCAAGGTACTGAATAAACTTTGATCTTCAGTCATGTGGAATGAGGCTCCATTGTCAAGATACCAAACACAACCCACCATCGATGAAACCATGCATGCGATGAGGGTAAAATCCAGTTCGAACTGAGAGGCTAATTCCTCACCTTCTAATCCTTTTGAGGATCCCTTCTTGGATTTCTTCAATGGAAAATTAGTTGCATAATGTCCCATCTCATGAAATTAAAGCATCTCACTTTAGACTTGTCAACCTTCTTCCCTCCATGAGAAGAATTCAATTTGGAATGGGAAGCCTTCCCTTTCCCTTTCCTTGCCTTACTTGCTAAGGCCAGATTTTCTTCATCATCATGCTTAGATGAAGAACCATCTCTTGTGCTCCTCCTGATCTCCTCCTGCATTAGATCCGACCATAGTCATTCCCAATCCTGCAGTTTCTCCCTTCCATTCACCGAGTCCTGGTAGTTATTCCATCTCTTTGGAAGGCCTAGGAGAGCGAGGCTCACCATATCATCATTGGCAGTAGTTTTTCCCACACTACTAAGCTCATCTCTGCAGGTGGTGAGCTTGTTCAGGTATGTGGAAATAGTGTCGCCCTTTTCCATCTTGATTCTTCGAAACTTATCCTTGAACGCGAATTTCCTCTAGTCGCTACTGTTCTGGTAGAGGTCCTTTAATGTCTTCCACATTGAATATGGAGTATCCTTCCCATGGAGACTTGAGACAATATGGTCTCGAATTCCCTCCATGATGATCCGTCTCACCTTTGCCACACACTTCTTCCATTCAGCCAACTCTTGTGCATTAGTTGAAGCGGGCTTTTGGATTTCTTGATCAATGAATTCCTTCAAGTCGTTGTCTTCTAATACAGCCTCCATGAAATCTTTCCATGCTATGTAATTCGAGCTACCATCCAGAGCATACTCGAGTCTCAAGCCATTGAACGCCATTGGTGAACTTTGAAGTATGATAAGAATTCGATTTTGCACCTGCAACCAAGAACTTCAAACTTCGAATTTCCCTTCTCAATATATTTTTCACAGCTTCGATCACCTTTGCTTTGATACCATGTAGAAAATTTGACTTTGTATTAACCTAATAATGCAATATAACTAAAGCAAAATACTTAATCTACTTCTACAATCAAACTTGCGGAAGCTTAATAGATTTGAGCAAGATCAAGCGGAACACATATAACAGAGAAGAAGAATCAATACACATGAAACACAAAAGAATACTCTAGGGAAAGCCTCAGCTAAAAACCTCGCTATCTGTATTATCATACAAGTGGAAATATATCAGGATTACACACAGCTTTAGCTCTCACAGCTATCCAGCTCTCAGTACAATCCGTCACTGTTGCTCACAGACAAAATAGATTGCTCATATACCTTCTCCTTTGCCCTACAAGCCTCCTATTTCCTTGCACAGTTTCTCCTGGGTGATCTAGCTGTCACCAAGTGTGACACTAATCACTCACACTGATCTTACACCCTGTAAAACTACACAAATCTCAAGGAATGAATTCCTTCTGCATGCAAGAGTTTTCCTTATAGGAAAAATCTTGCAACTGATAGTACATTGTCCCTGTCTTTATCTTTCTTTGAACAGACATGCATGAGTTATTTATGAGAGAATCTTCAGTTATCTGGAGCACACTAGTTTGATGCATGCATGCATTAACTGACTGAACTCACAATTAGTTCCTCAAATAGTTTGGAACTAATTTAACTAGACTTAACACAGTTAACTGAGCTAGCTAATTCCAACTCAAATACAACTCATCCTTATCTCCTTAATTAAGGGATAATCTCCTTAATTTAAGGGATAATTGTTGCATGACTTCACAAAGACTTCTAGCTTGGATTTCTTCAACTAATTAACTCAAGATGAATTAATTAATTATTTTCCAAGCAGCTGGTGAGACTAAATTCGAATTTTAATTCAAGGACAAATTAAAATTGGAATATTCTTGTTGCCACATTTCAACATTGATATATTTGCATAATGTAAATGTTGCATCAAAGGAAACCTAGTCTATGCTTAAGAATGACAATGCTTGAAATGGAAACCCTAGCTTAAGAAGCATCAAAGAAAGAAAACATAATATAACTCGTCGCAACAGCCCCTGGTTAAAATTCCATGTAAATAAAATAAGACCAAGGTCATGGGATATGTATTACAATTTGAATGGTGGGCAAACATGTGGCTTATTAATGGCTATGGAAATTGGCAAAGACAAAGATGCAATAAATGGCAATTAATAAAGGAAATAAAGGAAAATAGGAGAAAAGGAAGGTGAAGAGACACAAATATACAGGCAAGGGAAATTATAGAGAAAATGAAGGAAAAGGAAATAAAAAGGAAAAAGGAAAGGAAGAGACTAGACATCAATCATAAAAAGGCATTAGAGAAACAATTCACAACTTTTTTCAGTTTAGATTTTGGCTCTCATACACTCTTGCACACTTAGAGCATTCTTGGAGCACTCTAGCATTCACTTGGACTTGGAGCAAGCAAGCAAAGGATGAGCAAGGAATTGGTCGGAAACAAAAAAGAAGATTAGATTAACAACTACAGTTGGTGGATATTGCAGGTAATAGGTTGCATGTGTGATTTCCTTACTGGTTTTTGGATGCATGATACATGCATGTGGATTCTTGGTTATCGGTTGTCATTGGCATGCAGATTTGCCTGGGTTGACAGTGTTTCATCCTTGCCTTGCTATTTATTGGATAGCTACGGTGTAGTGGGTTCCCCATTTTGATTTTTGATTGATTCTCTAGGTTGCTATGGTTGTGGGTTCAGATAGAATCTCTGGAGCCCTAGAACAACTTGGGATCCTAGAGATTGTGGGTTGAGATGGTAGTTCTCTGGAGCCCTGTAACAGCTTGGGTCCCTAGAATCTGTGGGTTGAGACAGAATTTGTGGAGCCCTAGACAACTTGGGAAGAGATCGATTTAGTTGGTATTAGTGAATTCTGGACTGGTTAGTTGAAATCATTATGGTTGAGGTGGTTTGGCGTTTGGAAACCTTGGTTGGTTCTATTTTGGTTTAACCCATACGATCCCACGTTCATGCTTGGAATATGGCATGGGGGTGATTGGTTGAAAGAGATATTTGGTTCAGCCCAATCTATGGTTGGGTGGTACTTGGTTGGAATTTTCATATATTAAGATAAGCTATTTTCCTATTGCGATCTATGAGCACTAGTACTAGTTATTATGGTGACCTTATGGCTGATTTGACATGGTTCCTATTCTGGTTATGTAACTACCCCTCCCATATCTACCCACTTTCACCAGCTTTCCCGAGGTAAACATCAGTTGAGGGTTACTATGAAATGACTCAACCTCCTAGATCACCTTAAGGAAATGGAGTCGACAAACCAAGACTTTATTGACTTCCCTCAGGTGCTACAAGACCCCCAAGAGCTAAACCACCCTTCCAGGTGTCCAAACTCTGACTTAACTTGATCTTTCACTGATCTGGACTCCCAGACACTAGCATAACACTACCTAAATTTGATTGTAACCCTCCAATTGCATGCATAAGCCTGCAAGGGAGCAACTATAGCCTTTTTTACCCAATTATGTGCCAACGAATGCGAGATCTAAGCCACTTTTTCAGGGCTAGTCTCCAGACCATTGCCCAAAACTTGATGAAACTTTCCATAATAGTAAATGACACCAGGACAAAGCCACTAACACAAAACTTAGGCAAGAACTTGACCTAAAAGGGCCTAACCATAAAATTCGTTTCGTCAAACACATGACAAACATGAAATCTACAGGTCATGAATTCATATTTGAACATAGAGATCTGAAACTTATATGAGAATCATCAAGAAGGTCTAATGCACTCTCATAATAGCTACAACAACATCTATTAGGTCATGCATTCATTAACCATTCATTTACTAATCAAAAAATGATGAGATCCATAACTAAATTCTGCCACAAAACCATGCTTATAACCAACATATAACCAAAATAATAAAAATGATAGAACAACCATGAAAGCTACATAATAAAAAGCATAAATATTCATGAAACACAAGAGCAAAATATATTTTATTAACATATGCAAATATAACCAAGTCAAGGATTTCCATGTACCACCCGACCATAGATTGGGCTGAACCAAAAAAACAATCCAGCCAATCACCCTCATGCCATATTTCAAGCATGAATGTGGGACTCACAACGAAACCAACCAGGGCTTCCTCAAGCTTTACCGCATATCCCACCATTATCGATCAAGGAAATTCTAGGCCCTAAACCCTCATCTATGCAACCAAGCTTTACTGTATATCTCACCATTACCGGTAAAGGGATTTCTAGGCCCAAACAAGAAACATGCACTTCCAGGCTTTATCACAATCCTACCATTACTATACAAGGGATCACTAGGCCTAAACAAGTTTGGATGCCTCCATATTTCTTCACCAACACCTTGAGGAATTTTCTCGTCTCCACCCTTAGGCTTTACCATGTATCTCGCCATTACAGGTCAAGGGATTCTTATGCCCTTGTGAATTTTCCTGAGATACACCTTCTTACTAGGCCTTTAGGGCGACTTGACAATTGGAGTTAGGCAGACTTGTTCTAGCAGTTTCTCTATCGTTTATAGGCCGACTTGAAGATGTTTGGTGACAATTTCTTGGAGGATACTTTACATAGACAATATTGACCTTTTAGAAAGTGTAACATGACTTCACTTACATGACAATGACTCTTACATTTTATGACTAGATGACAAATAAATCATAAAGACTCTCAATGGGAGCCTTCACTCAAAAGCAAAATCCCTTGCTCATGAAACCCATGAAGCAAGTCAATATAATAATTTTATTTTTCTTATTTACATCTCATTACATAAAATCATAATTACATGTCATTATGAATACTGATCCTAGTCAACATGACCTTGGTCTTATTTTGCCTTTATTAAATTTATTACTTGGAATTTTAACACGGGGCTATTACAAACCCTTCCCCCTTAGGGGAGCAGGGTCCTAAGTGTTCTATGACACCTATGACCAATAAACCACTGAAAACAAAACATACTGCCTATGGAGCTTTATAACCTAGCTCGTTGTAGTATTTACAATGATATCCTGCTGAAAACATGACAAACATACTACTTACTGAAGATTTATAACACAAATCGTTACATTATTTACAATAGCAACCACATATATACTCATACACATTCAACCAACAAATAATCATATTGTATATGGAGCTTTATAACCACAACTCGATACAATATTTACAATAACATACACATATGCACATTTTCTCAACCAACAAATAAAAGGATACAATGTATGTATTAGCAACAAGGGAATCCAAGGCTCACACCTCCACCCTCAAATTAATACCAGGATTCACCTCCTTCTCAGGAAGTCTAGAATCCACTGCCAAATTCAAAGTCTGCATCCAATATCCAGTGCTACGATCCTCGCGCTACTTGTTCTCTCAGTGAATAATTACCGGCTCATTGTTACAGGGCACACTCCTAATGTGCATTTGATTCCATCTGGAAATGCTAATGACCAAAACAAATCCATCCCCCGATCTTCCCTTCTCTACTACACAGTCCCTTGGGAAATCTGGTAACCCTCTGTCGTGTTGTCACTTACCTTCCAAGTTCCTCGGCATCCCCTATCCCAGGCAATCCATCCCTTGGCAAGGTCTTGTCGCATTTGAAAGTCCAAAAACCAAGGCACATCCCTGCCTCAAAACCATCATACCAGTCATAACATGCTCATGGAAATCAATGGACACTATTGGGTACTAGTCTCCCACAATGACCCTACTCATGAATATTTTACTAGTAAACTGATGCTTGTTCCAATTCCTTTTTGTTGTTGCTACTGATTCTTTGGCAGTCAATCCAACCACCCAAATCGAACATTTCCATGCTTTCATGTACCAAGCACATAATTGTCATTAGACTCAAAACGAATTGAAATAAATTCAAATCATACCTCATTGGTAGCTCATCAATAAGGTACACCTGCAATTCTGTTTACTTCTTGTCACAAGTTAAACTAGCTCTTTGATCAAATCATCATGAATAAACATATCACATCCAGTTAGCTCAAAACGCAACCATCATAGATCAAATTCATGAATTAGATGTAGTCATCATAAACTAGAATCATAGACCATGTGCATAATTAGAACTAAAATAAAATATTGATACTTATCCTTTAATCAGTTCATTGCTTCTACCTTTATTCTTTTCGTACACACACTGGATCAGTTGCCACACCCGAGAAACACCCAACTCCTCCGCTTCTCTTTACCACACTCATACAACCACACATGGCATACAACACCATACAATACATGCTCCTACACCTGACATACAACAAATGCACCTACACTCGACGTACAACACAACACTTACACCTACACCCGACATGCAACACAACACTTACACCTACACCCGATATACGATAAAACACATACACCTATACCTGGTATACGATAAAACACATACACCTACACCCAGTGTACTACATAACACAATGCATACACTTACACCTGGTGTATAACACAACATATTGCATACACCTATAGCCGGTGTACAACACAACACATATATGTACATAAAGTACAACACAACAAATATACATGTCACAATACCATGACTACACAATGCACGTATATAGTACCACATGTGCACGACACAACATGTATGACATGCACATAATACCACATGTACACAACACAACATGTACGACATGCACACAATACCACATGTACAACAGTACCACATGTACACAATACTACTTTTCCACAACACCACATACACATGACACCACCTGTACAACATGTACACAACAACACCTGCACAACGTGTACACAACATCACATGTACACAACACCACTTGCATAACATGTACACAACACTACGTGCACAATGTGTACACAACACCACGTGCACACAACACCACATGTACAACATGTACACAACACCGCATGTACAACTTGTACACATCACCATATGTACAATGTGTACATCACACCTCATGTACACAGTACCGTATATACAACATGTTAGAGTTGGTCTGTTCAGCCCTTCGTCAGCGATCAAAATCTCTTTTGTTGCATTTCATTTTTAGGTGTCTTGTTCCGTTCATTCATTTGCATTCCGTTAGGGGCATGCCATTATCTGACGGAAGGGTCTCATTACTCATTTCCCTCATGTTTGTACCTACTGGGTTGGTCAAAATTTATCAAAGTTCATCAAAGTTGATTTACAGTCATAGAAGGTATTTTGGTCAAACAGAGTCATTTTAGTTTCTAGGTCTAGGGTTTGGTCTTTAGAATGTCAAATAACACCCACAGGTCATGAGGATGTCTTCAATAAGTTTTCATTCCAAAATTCTTATCATCAATAATGCTCAAGGATGTTTCTTCTTCAAAACTCTGTTTTGAAGAAGAAATCGTCAAATTAATTGTTTGTAATAAGTATGTATTTTTAAAGTCCTCCATCATGAAGTACTTCAAATGCAGCCCCTGGTCTTCCTTTGTCAAGACATGCCGCCATCCCTGCAAAACAAATCAACCAAAAAGCCATCGTTTTAGCCAAAAAATCAAAGGGAAGAAATGCCAATTCTGCAACATTACAAAAATGGGTCTTTACAAAGCAAAGGTCAAAGCTATGACTTTATATAAATATTTCTATGTTTATCAATGCCATTTTCACTCAAGAGGTCGATTGAAGTCAAAGTTTAGTAGTGAGAGGACAATTTTCAAACCTAAGACTGTGTTTATTGGCTATGCGGCACATTGGGTTAGAGCGCGGTGCACACAGGCCGCGCGGCGCATTGGGCGCAAATTCTCAGTGTAAAATTCCACTGTCGCGGCGCATCCAGGAGGCGTGGCGCACTGGGTTTGTGCGCGGCGCACAGAGCCTACAGGCCAGTTTTATGTCGCTTCTGTCATCAAAACTCACAAAAACGCCATTTTTTCTGCTCCAAGTAAGTTCAAGCGTGCTTCTATTGAATTTAACTTGTGTTGGGTGTTGTTTGGAGGGAGAATTCAAAGGTTTGAAAGTTTGAAAATATAAACCCTATGTGTATATCAAAAGTTGCTCCTTTGGGGTTTTAAATTTGGTGTTTTGAAATTATGATGGTGGTGCCAACTCTCCTTTCCCACCTGTGATCTTTTCCCATGCCCTAACCACCCAAACCACTCATATCCCAGCTTCCCATTTTCCCTATTCTACAATCATATCAGTACCTATCATCATTCTCCCACTCCTATATCATTTATCACGATATCATTCCCATATCATTCTCCAAATCCCTACATCCCTAAAAGTGACTGTCCCCACACTCCAATTTTCACTTGACAAAAGTCCATGGTATCCACTGTTCATAGTCCTTTTCTATTTGTCACACATTTGGAAATCAAAACAAGACACCAAACTCTTCATATTTACCTCAGACAACATGGATGAAGAAGGCACTGAGACGACGCAAAAAAGATGATAGGCTCTAAATATTGGCTGAAGCCTCTTTGGTGGAGCATGACACTCAATGATAAATCTTCAGTCCAAATTTCAAGAAATTTGGAGAAAATTTTGTCAATTTTGAAAATTTTGGTTCAAAACAGGTTTTCTTGCCCAACGCGTAGCGCCACTTGGTGCGCGCTTATAATTGGGAGATCTCCAGGAGGAAAACTTTACATTTTTGGATTTGTAATCAAAATTTATGTATGCTCATGGATTACCTAAGGATTTCATCAAGTTTTGGGTTGCCTAAAGGGTCAAAAACACCCTAAAAATGACCTTTCTGCCACCTTTTGCACCCACAGGAAGCAGTCTTGGGATATTGAAGTTTTGGAGGGGCAAATGACATCCAAATTCAGAACTTCCACTTGGGTTGGAAAGTGGACAGGTAGTGCTTTCCAACGTACTATCTTGGGCTCAATTTCAACTTTGGGAAGTGCCTCAAAATCAGCTCCAAAGTTGTGCTACGCATACAGGTTTCAGGCGCGACGCATAGAGGATTTTTGCCTATTTTTCACTCAGCAGCTCAGAAATTCGCCTAGTTTTGACTAGTTTTACTTTTTGATGTAATTATTGATCTATATTGATGTAACTTGATGACTATGATATAATTTTGGCACATATTTACTTGTTCTAGAAGATTCATTCACATAAGAGTGAAAATTTAATGAATGAATCAGTTTCCTATCATATAGAGGCAAGTTGTTTGATTGCCTAGATTTCAGTGATTTGTTTAGAATTGGTTGAAACAGCTGCTATAATGATGAGCTCGACCCCTAGAGGCAAGGGAATGGGTTGGGCTAGTCTATATCATGTATTTTCTGAGTCATTTTCAGGGTTGGATACTTGGGTTTGCTTGGCACTTCATTGTACATTTCATTTCTGCAATTTTGGCAAAGGAAAGACCAGGGTTTTGCAGCACTTGTGATCCATGTGGCTCTATGTATTGATGGTGTTTTTCTCTATGTATTTGTAAGTTCACTGATGTTTATGTGTATCATTTTCCCTTTTATTTTCTTCTGCAATTGAACAAATGAGTGATTGAGGTAGAATTCATTGGACTGTTATGCTCTGCCTTGAAATTTTGTTTAATTCTACAAGTTTTCATATGTTTGAGGAGGACTCTTGAGACCCTCTTTTCCTCCTTAACTCCTCACCAGTCTGATCCACCCATTCATTCAATCCATAGCATCAAAACTATTGCCTATCTTGCCCCTACTTGAACTCTGCAAAAATTTGGCCTCATCCCCGGACCCAAATTTTCTTGTCCCTTTTTTCCAACAAAACCCCCAAAAACTCAAATCAAAACTTTGCACTTCATGCCTAGCATAAGATCAGTTGTTAAATCAGTCATCTCAAACCCCATCGATTATCTTTCGCTGAGATTGACCCGGAGAGAGCCCTCTCCTGTCCTCGTAGGGCTAGCTACGAGGATGAGCGTGGTTTGATGTGGACCTAGAACCTTGTCTTTTCAGCCTGAGGCAAATCTAGGCCCTAACACGACATGTGCACAACACCATATGTACACATCACTATATATAACATGCGTACATAGCATAATTTATACACAACACCGCATATACCATATGTACATAGCGGAACACATATAATTGATCTGAAATTAGATTAGGTGATTTCTTCCTCTTTTCCAAAATCAAATAAAACAAAACTTAGGACTGTGTCAATGCTTTGCAAGGTTAAAATGGGTCTTGAAACAACAAGTTTTACAATGACTCTTCAAATCATGAATCAATATTCATATGTAACTTAACATAATGAACATAACAACACATAATCCATGCAGGCATAAAGAAGAGCAAGACAAAAGGTTTGTTGACGAAGTTCACCCCTCCTGGGCTACATCTTTGGGCCTGTCAACATGACTAGACCACTCATATATTCAGTATCAATGAAGTACATAAACATTTTCTACAGGTAAATATGTGGCTATTACCCCTACAAGGTAATGTTTTCCTACAAAGAACTCTCACAATAACATCAACTCAAAACATCTCCTACAAAGATGACATACTTCAACTGAAATGAGCTAAAAACATCACGTGAACCCTTCAATTCCACATTGAAGCACATAATCAAAAATTCATGTTAAGGGAAGTTAAACCTGAGCTGAACCCTACTGGTTACAACTGCTATAATAGCCTTCTGGAAGTGAGAATACCCCTACAAGGTCTTCTCCATGCCCAAATACCTCCCATAACTGCTTCCAAACCCTGACTGATCCATACACCTTTAGTCTCAAACCTACAAAAAGACCCTGTAGATGTGCTCAAATCAGAAATTAGAGGTTACCAATGGATTTAGAACATCCAAAAACCAATAAGCAACCTCTTTCTGAGCTCCATTTGGATAAAAACTCAAAAATTTATGAGCTTCCAAGCTCTCTCATGAACTTGACTGCTAACCATCCTACAAATTCACCCTTCTAGCTAACTGTCCTACAAATCTGCCCCAAAAATCGCTAACAGAGCAATAATTCAACCCTCCACCAATGCATTATGTTGGATGTTTAATTCATCCTCTAACCCCTTGAGACCGAAAAACTAGGTCATGCCGCCACATAGAGCCAAGGACTAGGCCTTAACACCCACCCCCACTAGTTAAGCCCTTAACCTCTAGGCATATGGTTATATGGTGCCACGATTCCAAGGGTTGGGTCTTAATGCTCGCCCTACCAACCGAAGCTCCCAAATCCTGTGCGTCAATCACGTTATGTTCCATCGGACCCGGGGCTGGCCCCCTTCCTTGGCACCTCTATCAAGCGCCTTTTGCATTCATGTCGGTCACGTTATGTTCCATTCGACCTCAGGTTGCCCTCCCCCCCATCGAAGTGCCTTTCGCCTAGTGCCCCAAGCTTTCGTCGAGGGTCATATCAAGGCCAACCGACCAAGGGTTGGGGCCTTAAACTCCCCTCCTCCACACTTTGGCTTTGGGTTATATGTTTGTGGTCCTATGGTACGTCGTTGTGGGTGTCAGGACCTTAGGCTAGGGATAAGACCTAGCCCTTGGCTCCCCTACCTGTGGTCTCATGGGGGTGGGGTGGCCCGGGGCTAGGGCTTAGCCCTGGCCCCTTCCCCCAATTAACATATGCGTAAAACTTAAATAAAAGTTTGTCACTATGGTTTGTAAGAACCACCGTGCACCCTAGTGGTAAGGCGCTAGACTATTGGCTTGGAGGTCTTGTGTTCGATCCTTGTGGGGCAGTTTGGCCCATACATAATTTTTAGACCACTGTTGGGAGGCCATGTGGCAACCACCCATTGACCCACGTGGCTCCCAGTTATTGAACCACATAAAAACACCAACAACCAACCATAACACAATAGATTCGAACCAATCTGGAGAGGACAAGTGGCAGCCTTTCATTGGTCCGAGAAACCCAGTTAACATGTCTAGTCAGTGTACGGATTTCACAATTAGCGTACCTGCAAAATTTTTGCATGTTTGGGAAAATAATCAGAATGCGATATCGGTAGCATACGATATCGGTTTTGAGCAATTCAAGTTGCGTTGGATTCAGACCAACGATCTCTTCGATTTGGTGTTAGTTTCAAGAAGTTTTGGGCACTTTTATTTTTTAGCTTGAAATTGATCACCTAATCAATAACATGCACAACATACCACGTGTACGTAGCACCACAGGTACAACATGTACAATATATACACAACAATAGTACTACACATCCTAAGACCACACTGTCCTTACCAAGCAACCTTGCTTCTAGTTTCTTATCCATGCTTTTCCTAGCATGTCGTAGGTCACACTACTTTCACTTCGGTAATGTATCCCTCAACATAGTCTATCCATAACATAAACATAGACATAGTATAGTCACACAATATCAATTCATATCCACATGATACTGACCTCATAGATCTATCAGGGCTACTCTTCCCACTTGATTCCTCATAAGACTAGGAATCTCTTTATGCCATTCACCTGCATAAACAATCATTCCTCCACAAGTATGATTCTTGATGGCCTATCAGACAATGACATACATACATATATACATAACAACATTAGCATAAAACAATCATGATCCCTCACGACCCTATCAAAGAATGGCTTATATACATACATGTATACATATAAACATCAGTATAAAACAATCATGATCCACACATAATTACCAAATATCATAAGGTTAATGTTAAGGGAATTCCCTTTATTTGTGCACAACATGTGGAACAAAAATTCCCAACATAGCTAAGGCATTTGACACCTCACATCCATTCACTTTACCTTTCCTATTACCTTTCTTATGATTGTCATGCCACCGCCCATTTACCCCAATGGACCCCACCAATCCAACTAATTGTCATACTCTTGCCTTCAGCTACCCTTATACATGCACCGAGCTTCATCTGGGTCTTACATTACATGTTTGGTACCACACAGCTCTTCCCAAGCTGCATCAAATTTCCTCTTTCCCCAGCCAAATACTAAGACTCTCAAAACATAAAAGGCATAAAAAGAAACAAACAAGAAGAAAACCATGAAAACCAATAACAATACGACACCACAAACAAGTGGCATGATCATGCACCAGACATGAACAAAATTGGAAATCAAGCACAAACAATTCACAAGGCACCAAAAGAACAAAACTAGCAATAAACACCATGACTCAATCCCCATGGGTTCCCAATGCTTCCAATGGAAATCTCAACCCAAGCCTTCTTCAAGATTTCATGGCAGCCTCTTTCACCATGAAATCCCCTCCATCATGCTACCATAAACACATAATTGTCATTGCATAAATAAACATAACTACATACTAGTTACTTTACCCTGTTGTACCCAACACGCTGACCTATAACTAAACACATGCATATATTAGCTCTCAAGGGACTCCAATTCCTTGACGAATCCAACCATGACTAAAAATCAACTGTTATACCTATAAAATACATGTTCATGATCCACATAATGTCAGAGAAAATCAAGGTTGAGAATATTTCTTGTATTCATGCAAAACACTCATTCGTTTGGTATTATGGTTTCCAAACATAACCAAAGGAATTCTCAACCAATTATTTTCTTTTGCCTCTTTACTTTGTTACAATTGAGTCTTATTATGTACCATCACATTACCCAACTATTAGTTATATCAATAAATCAACTCTTACCTTGTCACGCTAGTACCAAACATGTTTCCTTACAGTTGTTCACACATGTCAACCACATGTTCCAAAGATCAAGAAATTATATATATTAATTTGAAATCAACCTTAACAAGACTAACAACCATGTCATAATAAACTCGTAATCATTAGTCCTAATACTACAACTAGCATCTGATTGCACTCAAGTACATATCTATTGTCTCAACACATAACATGTTAGTACAACCGTCTTAAAACAAGATCATTCCTTCATGCAATCTTATAGACACACATACTCACATCATGCAATTAACCAAACATTTAGACAACCTATAAACATACCATGTTAAATAAACCAAATAGATGATATAACAAGACTCATACCCCAATGTATCTCAAGGGAGACTATCACATCTGCACAAGTTAGTCCAGATTAGTACGACACAATATCACCAGTATATCGACTCATAATTGAATATCATAACCATAACCATTTGCACAAGCCAATCCAAGTTAGCATGATACATATACATCAAGATCTTAAATTTAATGACCATAATCATAATGTGTATGAACACAATGCATATAACACTAAGTTACTACCATTCATGACTATTTGACGCATGTGTATATGACCACACTGGTTAACTAACCTCTAACATGCATATAGCCATAACAATAATAGAGTGACAAGCATGTACATAACTATAATGTATATAACAACCATTAGCTATTATACCTCCATGTCCAACACACAAACATGTATGACGATCTGTTGTTACTCTAAGGTCGAGTGCTGCAACCTCACTTTGATAATCTGCTTCACCTGCTCTATCTCAGCCAACATATCAACATCATGATGACACAAACTACAACAATGACTATCACAATGCATGCATAACAATCACATGGACAACTAACATGCATGCATGACAAACACATTCCACCCATCCATTCCAAGAGTTGAACAATGCTCAGATACCACCCTATAACCACCCCTCTCATATCTACCCACTTTCATTGGTTTTCCCGAGGTAAACATGAGCTGAGGGCTACGATGACATGGCTCAACCTCCTAGGTCAACTTATGGAAATGGAGTTGACAAACCAAGACTTTACAGACTTCCCTCACGTGCTACAGGACCCCTAAGAGCTAAACAACCCTTCCAAGTGCCCAAACACTGAGTTAACTTTCTCTTTCACCAATCTGGACCCCTAGATGCTAGCATAACACTACCTGTATTCAACTGTAACCCTCCAGTCACATGCATTAGCCTGTAAGGGAGCGACTGTAGTCATTTTTACCCAGTTTTGTGCCAGCAACCGCGAGATCTAAGCCACCTTTTTATGGATAGTCTCCAAACCATTGCCAAAAACTGGATGAAACTTTCCAGAATAGTAAATGACACCAGGACAAAGCCACTAGCACAAAACTTAGACAAGAACTTGACTTAACAAGGCCTAACCATGACATTATTTCTGTAAAATACATGGTGAACATGAAATCTATAGGTCATGAATGCATATATGAACACAGAGATCTAAAACTTATCTGGGAATCATCAAGAAGGTATAATTCCCTCTCCTAATAGTTGCAATAACATCTATTAGGGCATACATTAATTAACCATCCATTTACTAATTAAAACATGATGAGAGCCATAACTAAAGTCTGTCAGAAAACCATGCTTATAACCAACATATAACCATAATAATAATAATGATAGAACAACCATCAAAGTCACATAATAACAAGCATAAATACTCATGAAACGCAAGAAGGAAATAACTCATATTAACATATGCAAATCCAACCAAGCTAGGGACTTTCATGTACCACCCAACCATATATTGAACTTAACCAAATATTTCTTTCAGCCACTCAACCCCGTGCCATGTTCCAAATATGAATGTGGGACTCACAACAAACCAACAAGGACTTCCTCAAGATTTACCCCATATCCCGCCATTACCGGTCAAGGGATTTCTAGGCCCAACCCTCGTCTATACAACTAGGCTTTACTAGGTATCTCGCCATTACCGGTCAAGGGATTCCTAGGCCCAAATAAGAAACATATGCTACCATGCTTTATCGTAATTTTGCCATTACCGGTCGAGGGATCAATAGGCCTAAACAAGCTTGGATGCCTCCAAATTTCTTCACCAATACCTTGAGGAATTTTTTTGTCTCCGCCCTCATGGTTTACCATGTATCCCACCATTATCGGTTAATGGATTCCTAGGCCCTTGGGAATTTTCCTTAGACCACCTCACCCAGTTCCAAAACCATCCAACAATCCAACTCAACCAAATGAAAGAACCCCATCACAGCATGGCTATCTGGAAATGGCAAGACAAAGCTAAAATCACTATCACACCTGGCAAATCCCATGCCAATAAAAACAAGAGAACAAAATATACACATGCGTGTACCATGCATGCCAAAACTAGCAAGGAAATCATACATGCAACTCGATACCTGCAAGTAATCTCTTTGTAGCCACTCGATCCAACTCTTCCTTACTTGATCTTTGCTTCCCTTTTCCTTCTTTCTCCAAATCCAATGTATGCCAAAGTGCTCCAAAAATACTCTAAGTGTCCAAGAGTATGAGAGAGAGAATAGAGAGAGAGCTCCAAGTTAAAACTGGCAAAAAATCATGAACTGATCCTAAGAAGCCTTTTTATTAATGAGGCCTCTAATTTCTTCAATTTCCATTATTTTCCCTTCAATTTCCTCCTCACATGCAACCTATGACCTTTCACCTTTCTTTTCTCCTATTTTCCATTATTTTAATAATTAGAATGCCAATTAATGCCTCTTTTCCTTTTCAATGCCTTTGTTATTGCCTTTGTTGGTTTCCTTAACTATAATAAACCGAAATGAACATCCACTAGGATGTTTTACCCAACATTTAGCTTGGAATACGTGTCCCATGACCTTGGTTTTATTTTTCCTTTATGAACTTTATTACATGGAAATTTAACCCGGGGTTGTTACAGGTTATATGTTGGTTATATGCTTGGTTTTAATATGTGTTCTTACCATGGATCTTGTTCATGATTTGATGGATTATTAATGGTTGATGAATGCATGGTCCAACAAGTATTCTTGCAACTAACTAAAGAGAACATATATCTTTATTGATGATTCTCAGATGAAGTTCATAAGTTTATGGTCATATATGCATTCATGACCTATAACTTCTTTGTTTACTATATGTTTGATGAAATGCCTATCATGCATTAGGCATGTCTTGGTCAAGATTTTGCTCAAAATTTAATTGTTTGGTGTTGTTACCATTGTAATTATGATTCTAGAAAGTTATAGGGAGTTATGGGCGGAGTTCTGACTAGCCTGAAAGGTGGCTTAGATCTAGCAACCGCTAGCACAGAACTGAGGGATTTGCGTCATAACAACATGGAGACAGGCTTATGAGTGTAATTAGAGACTCCCAACCGCATGCATAATGTGTTAAGGGTGCGATTGTGGAGCTAATTCAATGAAAAAGATTTCCAGCTTAGGGATTGATCACCTGGGGTGGTTGTTAGGCCCCTGAGTAATCTGTAGTTTCTGAGAGATGTCAGCTTGTTTTCCCGTTAGTCGGCCCCACTTCCATGGAGGTCGAGTCATATCATAGTGATACAGGGTTCATGTTTACCCTTGAGAGGTTGTAAAAGTGCGTAAATATGGGGTGGGGCGTTACACTTGCGCAAAGTAAAGAGCATGAAATCAACCTTCAATTAATGCATTCAAGAGAGAATATATCCTAGTAACAAAGTTCATTAAGTGCTACATAAAATAATAATGTAAATCATCATTATGTTCTTCAATTCATGAACTTGTTTATTAACCCTAATTGCATAAATGAATTGCAGTGGTGGAAATAGAAGTCTTAAATGGTCTTCCTCAATCACGGTTTCAGAGCCTAAGGGACATTATTAAGGGCTAGGAGGCAAAAATCAAGCTTTAAGGATAATTCTAGTCAAGTTTGGAGAGTTTCTACACAGTGTTACAAGATTGAATCCATGAGTATTCTAAGAGCCAAAAAAGCGATCTGGAGGTGGGAAGGGGTAATGGAAGGTAGAAGAAGGTTATATGAGGCCCTTTCCAAGCTTGTACCCTTCAGGGACCCATCTTACATAAGGGACAATGCACATGATGACCTTCAACAAAACAGAAATGAACTCTTGGTGAACAACGTTTTGAAGGAGTTGTTGAGGTAGAAAGAAAAGAGTTGGTGGTATGACGAGGAGTGTAAATGAAAATGCTAACCCTGCAATCCAATAATAGAACTTGCACACCACAGAAGTCACTCAATCTTGACAAACATCTAAAGCATGTCAACAGTGCAAATTGAAAAAAATTGCAATAACAAAAAAGGATGAGTTGAATTTTATTCAAGAAATGAGTACTGAATTTAAAGGAAATCTACCTTGTAGTCTTTGCACATGACCTACAATCACAAGAGATTATGCTTCCCCTTCTTAAAGAAAACTGCTAAACCACTTAGCAATTTTTAGAAAACAAAGATGCAAAAAGAAGGCTAATCTGATATCTAACTAATGCAGAAAGAAATTAACTATATCTTTTTGGCTTGCCAACACAATATCTCCAACCACACTTCCCACAAGAGAGGTGATTGACATACCTACACAAGCAAATTTCTCATAAGCAAGTTATGTTAGAAAGGAAAGGAAATACTACTAGGAAAGAAAACGCATGAATAAAATACACAAAAGAGAGAGACTAAATCCTTTGGGTTGGGACCTAACCCAAGGGGACTCATCCCTCTAAAGCAAACATAGATTGAAGATAACATAAAGCTTTTCATTAATATAAAACAATGCTTAAGTACACGATAAAAGGATGAAAATAACAAGTATGAGCTCCTAGCTCTTAGTAGTCTCTATCTTATCCAAAATTTGATTCATCCTATTAAGCCCTTGGGCTTCCTTATTTATACAAAAATGACTAAGGGGCAGCCTCCTTGGAAAGAGGATTGCTTCCCTCCAAAATCCCTAAAAAGGTGGATCTAGCTCCCTGAGATCCTCACAATCCTTGAGTGCATCAACTATTAGTAGATCCTCGAACTATGGGTGAGTAAATACAAGGAGCAAGTCGAGTTGTAGGTGAGTAAATGTAGGGGACAAGCCTCCTACATATTCTCCAACTGCCTCCAACGTATCTATGCATAGTAAATGCACTCTTTTCCTACACATTAATCATGTTATGGCACAAAATATGATAAACATCCTTTAATCTTCCTACTAAACTCATTTTAGTCAAAAAGATGTTATCAACTGTAAGGAAAGAGGTAAATATATGTTGAAGGATGGGAAAATAGGCCTTGCTATGGTACCTATTAATGAGGCCCATCAAACACCATTTTAATTTCTTTGTAAATATGGTCTATCTCTTTTCATCTTGTCCAATGACATGGTATGTGTTGGGTTGTGTTATATTCTTTCCATGACTAGCTCCCCTAGTTAACTGGGGGGTTAGAGGGGGGCGTGTAGTCCCCCTCTACGGGGTCTGGGGCAGTGCCCCAAGGAATTTTTTTTGGACCCTATATTAGGTGGGGCAAACCTACCTATGGTTTTGTGCATCATTTTTCACACATGGTTCTGGGCACAATGGTTTTTGGTCCATGGTATTGGATGCTTTGGCATGTATAAAATATGTATTGTAACAAGGAACGGAACATAATGAAAAATCAAGTTGGTAGTCCTGGTTTTGGGATCCAGGGGAAATCTCTGTGTATATGTGTTTTATGTGTTATGCTCTCACATTGTTTATTTTATGTTCTTACAATTCATATGCATGTAATTTTTGTACGGGATTAAAACCTACATTTGGTATCAGAGCAGTTTTGGCTTCAAGGGGACGCCTTTGCTGCTGAGAGGTTTCGCTCGGGCCTGTGGTAGACCCTGTCCAGTGGGAGATCTGTGGGATTGATTCTGGTGCTGAAAGAAGATGGTGAGCAGCGGAAAGATAGAGATCGAGAAATTAACGGTCAGAGTTTTGAGTTGTGGAAACTCAAGATGGAGGATCTGTTGGTGGATAAAGATCAATGGATCACGGTAGATCCGGGTACTAAACCAACGACAGTGTCTAATGAAGAATGGAAAAAGTTGGATTGGAAGGCAAAGAGCACAATACAATTGTGTGTCCCAGATTCAGTATTGCTGAATGTATCAGGGGAAGCTACGACGAAGGCTTTGTGGGACAAGTAAGGGACTTTGTACCAATCTAAGTATATGGTCAATAAATTGTTCCTACAAAAAAAGTTTTATAACCTGAGGATGAAAGATGGAGACTCGATGACAAAGAATCTGAACGCATTTAATACTATGGTAAGTCAGTTATTATTTGTTGATATTAAAATTTCAGATGAAGATAAGTGCATCAGTTTGTTGTGTTCTCTACCATATTCGTGGGATAGTCTAGTTATTGCAATAGGTAGCAATGCAACTGCCTTGCAGTTTGATGAAATAGTCTCATCCTTGTTGACGGAGGAGATGAGATGGAAAAATATGGAGAGCCGGAATGGTGATGCCTTGTCTATACGAGGATAGTCCCAGAACATAAATAAAAATAAGTCATCGAGTGGGAGATCTAAATCTAGAGGGAGATCTAAATCTCCAGGAAAACCTGTAAATGTGGTGTGCTAGAAATGCAGAAAGCAAGGGCACTACAAAAGGGACTGTAAATCTAAAGCTCCTGAGAAAGGAAATGGATCTAATGATGCTCCTTCTGCAGAGGCGAAAACCACCTCAGATGAAGGTGGGGATGTGTACTTGGCTTCTTCAAGTACACATGTAGATCATGAGGCATGGTTGATTGACTCAGGTGCATCCTTTCACTTCACTCCCCATAGAGAGTGGTTCTATGAGTATGAGAAATACAATGGTGGTGATGTCTTCTTAGGGGATGATAGGAAGGATAGAATCGTTGGTCGCAGAAAAGTAAAGTTAAAGTTGCAAGGTGGAAGGCTTAGAACACTTCCGAGTGTTCTGCATATTCCTGCATTGGCCAAAAATCTGATTTATGTAAACAAGCTAGATGATGCAAGTGTAAAAACAGTGTTCGAGAAAGATACTTGCAAGATGGTTCGGGGAGCACTGGTATTGATGCGGGGAGTTCAGATTGGAACTCTATACAAGCTGCAAAGTAGCACTATTATTTATGGGTGCAACAGTTCTGTGGTTCCTGAATGTGGAGCAGAAAATATAGTGGTCTCTGGAGAAAAGACCATGCTATGATATCAAAGGCTTGGACATATTGAAGAGAATGGCCTTCGAATACTTCATGGTAAAGGTATGGTAGAAGGTATCACTAATAGCTCTCTGGATTTTGATTTCTATAAAAATTGTGTATATGGGAAGTACAATCGGGTGAGTTTCCCCTCTAGTGGTAAGAGGGCGAAACAGATATCAGAGTTTGTGCACAGTGATGTGTTTGGATATGTGAAGGTTCCATCACTGGGTAAGTCTGTGTACTATGTATCATTTATAGATGACTTCTCAAATGACTTCTCAAGGAATACATGGATATATTTCCTCAAGAAGAAATCTGAAGTCTTTGACATGTTTAAAGAATTTAAGGCTCTGGTGAAAAACCAGACAGAGAAGAAGATAAAGGTGTTGAGGACAGATAACGGTGGAGAGTTTTTTAGTAAGGAATTTGAAGAATTTTGTAGGAAGTGTGGTATAGCACTACATAAGATTACTCCATACACACTGAGAAAAATGGAGTTGCAGAAAGAATGAACAAGACATTGATGGAAAGGGCAAGAATCATGCTCAGTGGTGCCGGGTTAGGACAAGAATTCTAGGCAGAGGCAGTGGAGACAGCATGTTACCTAGTCAACAGATCACCTTCATCAACGTTGGAGGATAAGACTCCACAAGAGGTATGGACTGGTAAGAAACCCTCTCTTTCACATCTGAGAGTATTTGGATCTGATGCATATGTACATGTTCCAAAGGAGAAAAGGACAAAGTTGGATAGTAAATCTGAAAAGTGCATCTTTATTGGGTATAAGGATGGTTTAAAGAGTTATAAGATTTGGAACCCAGTAACAAAGAAGGTTGTGTACAGTCGAGATGTGGTGTTCAGAGAGGTGAAAGATGTTATTAAACATGAAGTCCCATCAAAGAAACTGAGAAGATAACGTTTGATCTAAAGGAGGAAGAATCAGACTCTACAACAGAAGAAGAATCAGAAGATGAAGAGCCACAAACTCCAGTTGTGAGAATATCAGTTCGAGAAAGAAGGCAACCATAAAGGTATAGTCCATCTACTTTCTGTTCAAATTTTTCTTTATCTATTATTGATGATGATCCCAGAACTGTGAAGGAATCAGTAGATCCAAAGGATGGAAAACTCTAGAAAGAGGCCATGGTTGATGAAATGGCATCTTTGCACAAAAATGAGGCTTGGGATCTAGTGGAGTTGCTGGCTGGAAGGAAACCCATTGGTAGCAAATGGGTGTTCAAGAAGAAGAAAAATGTAGAAGGAAAGGTGCAGAAATATAAAGCTCAGTTGGTAGCAAATGGTTATTCCCAGGTGCCGGGAATTGATTTTGGTGATATTTTTTCTCCTATTGCCAAGGTAGCTTCTATTAGATTACTTTTATCTATTGTTGCTGCTTTTGACTTTGAGGTAGAACAGATGGATGTGAAGACAACATTTCTTCATAGGGATCTGGAAGAAGAGATCTACATGAAGCAAGCTAAAGGCTTTGTGGTGAAGGGTAAGAAATAATTGGTATGCAAGTTAAAGAAGTCTCTGTATGGGTTAAAACAGTAACTAAGGATGTGGTATCATAAATTTGATACATTTATATGGGGACTTGGCTTCACCAGAAGCAAAGCAGATCACTGTGCGTATTTTAAATTAATTGGTGACCATGTTATTTATCTGGTCTTATATGTGGATGATATGTTGTTGGTTGGAAATGACAAAGAAATTATCCAGGATTTGAAGACCCAGTTGTCCTCCAAATTCGACATGAAAGATCTTGGTGCTGCAAACTATATCTTGGGCATGGAAATTAGAAGAGATCGGGCAAGGAGGAAGCTCTGGTTAAACTAGAGGAAGTATGTCAAAACAATATAGCAGAGGTTTAATGCGCAGGATAGTAAACCGATGAAGGTTATTATTCCTGTAGGTGTAAAGTTATCTGTTGAACAGTGTCCCAAGACACAAGAAGAGGAAGAGGACATGTCCCGTGTTCCATATGCAAGTGCAATCGGTAGCCTGATGTATGCGATGGTCTGCACTAGACTAGACATTGCACATGCAGTGGGAGTATTGAGCAAGTTTATGTCAAAACCAAGGAAGGAGCACTAGACAACACTGAAGTGGGTTTTTCAGGTATTTGCGTCGCACTAGTGATTATGGTTTGTGCTACCAAGGAAGACTAGTCTTGGGTAGCAGAAGCCCCGTGTAACAGTCATGGGGCACAAAGCCCAAAATTTTGGGTAGAGATAGGATAAAGACTCCGCGGAATGTGTGGAGCGCGAAATGTAAAAGGTCGAGTCAAAGGGTTGTCCGCCCAAGAAATAATATAGAATAATAGGAAGTAAGTCGGTCTGCAGACCATAGGAAGGTATAAATAGAGCGAGGCTCTATGGGTAGAAAGTAGCTTTTTGGTATGTAATCTTGGATCTGATATGTAATGGGGTTTTGAGAAGGAGAGTCTTGAAGCGTTTGCAAGTCCGAGCCAAGGGTATTCGGTGGTAGGTAAAGGCTCTGTAGCTGTGTGCGTAGAGGCCTGAAAGAGTCCACAACTATGTGCGCGGACCCCTGCACTTGATGATGAGCCCCAATTTTGGTACAATTTGGGCTCATTTTGGCCTATTTTGCTTGCTCAAACCATTCATTTTTATTGTTTATGCATACACTTCTTAGTTTATTCATGTTGTTTGTAGGAGAAAGGATAGGCACTTTATCTACGTAGCTAATGCATTGTGATTCCAGGTTTTGGCATTAAAAGGGAGCAAAAGACAACGAAAAGGTGGCAAGGAGACAACGAGTTGGCATTGTTGACGTAAGGAGAGGTTGTCCACGGTCTTGGGGGAAATTCCTCGGGATCCTCACCAAGAACTCCGAGCCCCACTCCATCCTCCCTCCGAGCTTAATACACGGCCAGCTGTTCTATAGGAACAGCAGTTCAAAACTGCTCTACAGGAAACAGCATTTATGATCATCCTATAGGATCAGCAGTTAAACTATAGATTGAACAGTCGAGCTCCTAGAATCATGGATACTTGTTGGAGCATCGTTTTGTATAAGTATAGAGGCCTTAGCCTTGGTTAGGTTGTTGAAACTCTCGTGTTACTATTGTAATTTTGGAGCACAGCTCAAGTTTCGTTCTCTTTTGTAAGCCAATTTGGCATGATATCAGATTATGAATAAAGAAGACAGTTTGTGATCTAGTTCTGAGTTTCTTAAGGAGACTATAGCTCTCAGGTTAGGGCCCAACCTGAGAGCCATAGATCCCTTCTGTTGTAGTGTTGTTCCCATTTCATTTCCAGCACTTTGAGCTTTTCATTTATACATGCAATTCGAATTACAGGTTGTTGAGTTGGTCTTTTTCATGAGTAGATAGGATTTGCTTATGGTGAGTTTGTTTACAGTCGTTTAGTGTAGCAGAGGATAGATAGAGTCCATTGGAGCTCCAACAAAAAGGCTGTTAGGACTCACTGCCATCTTTCTTGAAGATTGGGGTGCAGCCCATAGCTAGCCACCAAAAACACGCATTTCTTCACTTGATGATTGCTGCAATACAGTCACTGTTACGTTAGATGCTTCCTTGTCATCCACTCATGCACTGCACTCCTTTACCACAGCTTCATGCATATTCTCCTTCGCGTTTTTGATTGTTGATCATTGAATTATGAGCACAGGTAGTTAGGTTGATGCACTTTCGGTTTGATAACAGTCATAAGCATTTGTTACATTTACACTTCTCCCTCTCGGCCCATTACCTTCTCCTCCACCTTGATCACACATGCACACACATCTTCTCGACCTTCACCCCGCTCTGCTATCTCTCCAAAGACTTTCACTCCTCGCATAGCTCCATTCTCTAGCCCTCGTTGTTGACCTAGTCCTCCATCTTCCAACCTACTCCCTTCATTCACTCCCTATCCCATTCCTTCACTTCTACATCCATCACCAGCCTCATCCCCACCTTTCACATCTCCCCCTACCATTCCATTACTCCTCCATCACTCCAACCACTCACGGTAGGTCATCCTGTAGCCATTTGCAGACATCCTGTAGAAAACAGAGTATCCTGTAGGATCCTCCACAGCCATCCTGTAGGAGGCCACTCTCTCGGTTGCTGAGCATATGAATGCGAGGAACCTTTGTGGATGGATGCTAAGGATCCTTAGGGACCTCCCCTAGCCTTCCCAACCTGTTCCACGCTTTCCTTCCTTCTCCATCCCATCTGCACAACCAAACCCTAATTAGCACACAATCACAATCATTCAACACATTTAAAGGGAAAATACAAAAACATGTCTTTCATGATGCAAACAGCTTAGATCCATGCATTTCCACTTATTAGAGGTAACAGCAGCATTGGTAGAAGTTTCCTTCACATTCCTTGCAGTATAGAGGTTAGACTAGTTAAATTAGGCTTTCCTAGGTTTACATGCTTTGATTTGCTTTCAGATCATTTTCGCCAAGTAGAGTAGTTTTCTCTGAGTTAGCTTTCGTCCATCATTGATAAAGCTTCTTCTGTGAGCCTATAGAAGTTGGCTTGAGCCCTAGCGGACTTGTGCCAGCTGACCAAGTGACCGCTGCGACAAGAGCTAGTACTTGTGCATACAGCACCGTCGCTTCCAAGTTTGTATGAACTACCGGGTTGATAAAATGAGAGACAGGAAGCCCCAGGAGTATAGGATTATTGCTACAATACTGGAGCTCACCATCTTTTTGGCGCCGTTGCCGGGGAAGCGTCAGAGTATTAGTAATTGTTGCTTTTCTTCTACTTTCGTACTCTTACTTCTGCTTAGTAGTTTATTTCATTTCCCTTCTGCAAAAGTAGCTTAGCATTTCCTGCTTTCATAGCTTAGCATTTCCTGCTTTCATAGATTAGCATTTCCTGCTTTCATAGATTAGTATTTCCTCCTTTCATAGCTTAGCATTTCCTGCTTTCATAGATTAGACTTTCGATTCCGCAAGTGTAGATTAGAATTTCAATTTTGAAATCAATCTGTTTCATTTTTGCAGGTGCACAGAGAAAAACAAAAGCAATCAAAAAAGAGAATTCTTTTCCATTTCATGCCTCGTAGGAACCGAGATAGATCAGGCAAATTCCTACCAAACACCCCCACCACATCACTTAGTCACCCTTCACTCTTCGGTGGTGACAGTGATTCAGAGGAAACTATAGGTGAACATCCCAAGACATACCTAAATCCTATAGAAGAAGAAGAGTTAGAGACCACTCCACCTAAAGCTATGGCTGACAATAGAGAGGATGAGAGGATAGAAGGAGCTTTCCCCATCCGAGAGACCAATAGTGAGATGAAAATGAAAAACATTAGCCGCTCTGCTTTGCCTCACTTCCATGGAATGACCACTGAGGATCCTGATACCTTCCTATTTGAGTTTGTTGTCCTCTGTAGAACCTATGACTATACTGAGGATGAACAAAAGCTAAAACTTTTCCCTTCTGCTCTCAAGGATGCAGCACTACGTTGGTTCATGGGTTTTCCTGGGAATAGTATCACCACATGGGCTCAGATGCAGCAAGCCTTCAACACCAAGTACCGGGATTATTGTAGGTCCAAGGAAACAAAGGGGGAAATCTTTCGGATGACCATGGGAAACGATGAATCTTTAGAGGACTATGAGGAAAGGTTCCAACTTAGTTACAAGCGGGCCAGGTGCACACTTGACCCTGAATCCCTTAAGTTGGTTCTGCTCCGAGGAGTACCTGAAGATCTCTTAGATACCCTTCACATGTTAGCTGGGGGGGACATTTACCAACTGCCTTATGAGGACATCAAGACTGTGTTTCGAAATCATTCCAGGGCAGCTAGAAAACGAGGTAGAGGAAACCTCCTCTCCACCGGTGTCCCTTTCTCCAAACATGAGCTTACAAACCAATTAGAAGATCTTAAGAGTGAGGTGAGACATACCATTGCCATGCAGCTGGACACATTCAGGATCCAGCAAAAGAAAGAGGAAGCTGAGAGAGCCTTGGTTGTCTTCTGTCCTAGGTGCACCAGAAGACACCCTAAGAACGAATGTCCATTGCATTCGGTTGAAGTGTGTTTCGTTTGTGAGGAGGACCACCCAACAAATCAGTGTCCAACCTTGCCTGGGTTTAAAGCCGTGTACCAAGGAACTGAAGCCCCCATTGAACCTCTCTACTTCATCAACCAAAGGAGGCCTCAAGGATCTAGACCTTATCAGCAGGGGATGCAAGGGGCATCTCAAGCTTATTACATCCCCAACCACTTGACTCCCATGCCTTCCTGGGGTCCCCCTGCTCATCCTTCCTGATCCATGCCTCCTCCATGGTCTTATCCACCTCAGTACCCTACTCAACCTACTTCTTATCCATATCACTCACATACCCAGTCGCAGCCTCAATGGAGTGCACCTCAGTCGGGGTGGAGGCCTCAATACAAAAATCCTCCCGCCATTCTGCCTCCACCTCCAGTTCAGCCACAACCATTACCTCCTGCTCCTCCAAGGCAACCTCAAATGCCTGCTCAACCGAACCCGAACCCCAACAATAGACAGGCTCAGCAGGTATATACTGGGGAGACCTCATGCCCTACCTATGCTGTGGAGATCCAGGAGATCAATCTTAGATCTGGAAAGACTCTTCCAGATCGCCAACCTCCTCCCCCAGAGGAGGAGGAAGACCATCAGGAAAGTGAACCAAAGCCTATTCCACCCTTTCCTAAGCGACTTACAGCCACCACACAACCCAACCCGGAGGAAGATGAGCTTCTGGGAGAGCTCAAGCAGTTGTGTGTGAAGATACGCCTTCTCCAGGCCATCAAGGATGTGCCAATCTATAACAAGCTGGTTAAGGAGAAGTGTTTCAAACATCCAGGCAGACGGAAGAAAGATGCTTCAACTATCAATGTCATAGGACAACTGTCTGACCTTATGCTAGGACAAGTCATCTGCCCAAAGTACTCAGATCCTGGAAGTCCTGTAGTAGATTTCCACATCAATGGCACCATCATACCCCACACCCTGATTGATCTGGGGGCTGCCATTAATGTAATGACCAGGGATACCATGTGCAAGCTCAATCTTCAAGGTTCCTTGAGGAAGACCTCGACAGTACTGCAATTAGCAGATCGCTCCACTGTGACTCCCGAAGGAATTGTGGAGGATGTCTTGGTCTCTATTGACTCTTGGGAGTATCCTGCAGACTTCCTGGTTCTGCAACCAAAGGCAAAGCTTACTGGATATCCCCTCATTTTGGGAAGCCCTTGGTTAGCCACTGCAGATGCCTATATCAGTTGTCGTGCTGGAAATATGACCATCAAAAATGGTCCCATGTCCAAGCAACTTGTCCTATACCCTCCTACCCAACCCTCTTTAGAGCATGACTTACCACTCTGGTTGGAAGAAGGAGAAGAAGACGAGGTGTATTCAGCACCTCTATGTACCATAGAAACCAATAGAAGAAATCCCCCAACCGAGGATGATTTGATCGAGAACTTGATCCAAAACCCACCTACCAGTGCACTACCTTTAGAAAAATTGGTGGAGGATGCCCAAGCCAGCACCTTAGTGGATCTTTGTACAACCAACCCTGTCACTCCCAGAGTTAAGAATGTGGAGTTCGGCCCTGAGAGAGCATTGAAAATCAGCTCCTCCCTATCTCCTTCTCAGGAAAAGAAGCTGTGCAACCTGTTGGCCAGCCACTTAGATGCTTTTGCTTGGAGCTATAAGGAGATGAAAGGAGTCCATCCCTCGGTCTGTACTCATCATATATACATCAAAGAGGACTGTAAACCGGTTAGGAAACCGCAGAGGACAATGAATCCAGCCCTTAAAGACATTGTCAAGGAAGAATTGCAAAAACTGTTAGATGCCGGATTCATCTACCCCATCTCAGATAGTGAATGGGTGTCCCCTCTAGTGTTGGTTCCCAAGAAGAATGGGAAGTGGAGGATCTGTGTAGATTACCGGGAGCTGAACAAAGCTACCAAGAAAGACCATTTCCCTCTACCTTTCATAGATCAAGTGTTGGATGGACTGGCAGGAAAGAAGTTCTTCTCTTTCCTGGATGGGTTCAGCGGGTACAATCAAATCCAAATCAGCCCGGAAGACCAAGATAAGACCACATTCACTTGTCCTTGGCGTACCTTTGCCTACCGAGTCCTTCCCTTTGGGCTATGCAATGCTCCTGCTAGTTTTAAGAGAGCTGTCTTGAGCATCTTCTCGGAGTTGGTCCATGATGCAGTGGAAATCTACATGGATGACTTTACCCCTTATGGGGCCAACTTCCAGGAAGCATTGTCCAACTTGGGAAAGGTCCTAACCAAGTGCATCGAGATGAACTTGTCCCTTAGCCCTGAGAAATGTGAATTCCTAATGACTGAAGGGACAGTGTTAGGCCATACCATTTCTTCCCAAGGATTGCAGGTGGATCCTAACAAAATTGCTCTCTTCAAGAGGGTTCCACCTCCTCAAAAAGTAAGGGATGTTAGGAGTTTTTGGGGATTAGCGGGATACTACAGGAGATTCATTAAGGACTTCAGCAAGCTCGCCTCGCCATTGTTTGGCTTGTTGGCAAAAGATGTGGAGTTTAAGTGGACTGATGCTTGTCAGAAGAGTTTGAATGAGTTAAAGGACAAGTTGGTGTCAGCACCAATCTTGAGAGGTCCAAACTGGGCCCTACCTTTCCACATCCACACTGATGCCTCAAACAAAGCCATAGGGGCAGCTTTAGGACAAATGTAGGAAAAACTTCCATATGCCATTTACTTCGTTAGTAAGAACTTGTCCAAAGCTGAGCTGAATTACACTGTAACCGAGAAAGAGTTCTTAGCTGTAGTCCATGCACTAAACAAGTTCCATCATTACATTACCGGATATCAAACATTTCTACATACTGACCATGCTGATATTAGATATTTGATGAATAAACCAGATGTGAATGCTCGTATTATTAGATGGTTACTTTTATTGCAGCAGTTTGATCTAACCATTGTTGATAAACCAAGAAGAGAAAATGTTGTTGCTGATTTTTTATCTAGATTGGATTTGTCTGCAGGTGAAGATGAGACGGTGGATGACCAGATGCCTGATGAGCATCTATTTTCTATTTCAGTACTCTCTCCATGGTTTGCTGATATAGCAAACTATCTTGTTTCAGCTCAGTTTCCTCTGCACCTCTCTTCAAAGGAGAAGAGCAAAATCATCAGAAAAAGTGCCTCATTCACTTGGATCGGGGGCAACCTGTTCAAGCTTGGCCCTGATCAGATCTTAAGGCGTTGTGTAAGGGAGGAGGAAGTCTTTGACATTCTCCTCACCTGTCATGATGGGCCTTGTGGAGGACATTTTGCAGCAAAGAGAACTGCCTTCAAGATCCTGCAGGCAGGCTACTATTGGCCCACACTTCATCAAGACGTCAGAAGATATGTCAGCCAGTGTGACCAATGCCAAAGAATGGGGAAACCTACCCAAAGGGATGAGATGCCTCTCCAACCTCAAGTGACTCTTGAGCCATTTGAGAAGTGGGGCATGGACTTTGTGGGTCCAATCAATCCCCCTTCGAGGCAGAGATCCTACATCATTGTGTGTACTGACTACTTGACCAAGTGGGCGGAGACTAAAGCAATCAAAGCAGCAACAGAAGAGAAGGTGGTCGAGTTCTTAAGAGAGAACATTTTCTACAAGTTTGGCTACCCAAGAGAGCTGGTGACCGATCAAGGGAGCCAGTTCACATCCAACTTGGTTGAAGATCTACTAGCTCATCACAAGATCAAGCATAGGACTTCCACCCCCTATCATCCTCAAGCAAATGGGCAGGTGGAAGTCACCAATAGAGCATTAGAAGGGATCTTGACCAAAGTGGTGAGCAGCAGCAGAAAAGACTGGGCAAATCGCCTAGTTGAGGCCACATGGGCTTACAACACCACTTGGAAGACCACCACCGGCTTCACACCTTATGAGCTGGTCTATGGGAAGAAAGCTTTGTTGTCCATTGAGTTTGAGTATAACACTTTGAGGATGGCAGCTCAGCTGGACCTAGATCTCAGCCATGCACAGCAAGAAAGGTTATTGTAGCTGAATGGACTGGATGAGCACCGCATGCAGGCCCTCCTTCACTCAGAAGTGGTTCAACTTCAGAGGAAGGTGTGGCATGACCAACATCTCCATGACAAGCAATTTCAGCCGGGAGATTGGGCCTTGTTGTATGACTCCAGATTCAAAGATTTCAAGGGGAAGTTGAGGACCAGATGGCTAGGACCATATGTGGTGGAACAATGCCATGACAATGGATCAGTCCTCATTCGAACCATTGATGAGGAAGCCATTCCCATGCTTGTCAATGGGCACCGATTGAAGATCTACAAAAGACCTCTCTCAAGACAAGAGTTTATCAGCACTATGGAGAAATCTGTTTTGGTCATAGAGAAGGGTTCTGCCTCCACTTTGGGCATACCCTGAAGGATCTAAAACACACAAAAAAAAGAGAGAAAAATAAAGATCCTTGGGTGAAAACCTCTCTGAGGCGCCCAAGGCAGGCAGTAGGGGTGAAAACCTCATTGAGGCGCTCCTATTGTCTTTCGAAAAAGAAAAGAGAGAAAAATAAAGATCCTTGGGTGAAAACCTCTCTGAGGCGCCCAAGGCAGGCAGTAGGGGTGAAAACCTCATTGAGGCGCTCCTATTGTCTTTCTAAAAAAAAAAAAAAAAAAAAGGAAAAAGCAATCAGCACCATAAAAGTTTTGCATGCAGATGTTCTATGGAGGAGAAGAAGCCTCTCCACTCCAAGCCAGGGGCCTTCATCATGCTAGCAAAGGATGTCATCAGCACCTCCTCCAAGAACAACAATGTTTTTTAAGGTATGTGCATTTATTATCATGCTTTGGATCTTCTACAGGAGGATACAGTTTTTCTACAGGAACAGACAGTCTTCCTACAGGAAGACGCGGATCTTCTACAGGAGAGTGCCAATTTTCTACAGGAAGCTCTGTGTTCTACAGGAAACTTCCTGTAGAAGGTTACGATGGCCGAAATGTGTTTCAAATGAAGATCTGGCGACTGAGGAGTGGATTGAATGCATGCATGCCAATGATGGCACCCCTGAACATTGCCATTATCGTCCTCCACCATCCTCGTCGCCATGCAACCAAGATCCCTGCAGCAGCAATCCAAAGTAATCAGTTCTCGTGAGAAAGCATCTGTCAAAGAAAAACTAGGCACCGAGAACCATACCACATCCACGTTGATACATCAGAAGCGCTGGGATCGTGATCGAGAAGCCAGAACCGCCAGCATGCAGCATACACCCGAGGAGAAAGAACGGTGACAAGACCCCTCGCGGGGATCCTGTAACAGTTCAACCTGCTCAAGTGAAGACCATTCACAGCACCGCCATCTGAGATCAAACACGGGCGCATGAACGCAGAACCATTCACTCCATCGCCAGCATCCTGTAACCACGAGCCTACAGGAATGTGCAGCCACATGCGGCAGGTAGATCCATCGCTCAAAAAACTGGAAATCATGTGCAGCCGCGCGCAGGTAAGTGTTCTAATCCTTCTCTCCATCAAACTGCATGATTATTACTTCGATTTGTTTTGCATGGCATAAAGGTGAATGGTTGAGCAGCCTAAAGGCCAGTGATTGGCCACGTCGGTTAGTAAAGGGATAATCAGAGGACGAGGTGGCAGCCATGACGAAAGAAACACGCAGCAAGCACGTGAAGATCAGTCCCGTCAACCGAGAAGTGAAGTTAACCGAAAAGGGCGGTGGCAGATCTGTCGGAATGAATGCGGAAACAAACGAATGTGCAGGCGGATGATGGGTGACGTCACCCAACGGTCCGGCGGGGACAGCTCACCCCCGCGCCACGAGCTACGCCGATTCAAAATCTAATCGGCTCGATTAAGCGTGTATCTCCATCAACCTCACTTCAAAACTCGAGTCGATCCTCTGCTTACCTCTGCATGTTGATACGCCGAGCTCTCGGCTACTTGAACGCTGGTAAAGCACCTCTTGACCGCCAGCCAACTAAAGCTCTTCCCGAAGCCTGCGCACTGCTCCTACAGGAACAGTTTCTACAGGAACGCCGTCCTACAGGAAGCAGTTTCTACAGGAACGCGGCTCTACAGGAAGGTGAAGTCTTCACGTAAAAAAAGGTGGCAGAAAAGAGGTAACCCTGCAACTCCTTCCGCAATTGTTTTCCAAAGGTGGCAAAGTCATTTTTTCACCAGCTGGTCATAAAAAAATTGGATTGTTGTGCCTATACTATCGCTCCTACAGGATAGTTGTATAATCAACTGTGATCTGAAAATTCATTGCATGTTCTGTCTTTAAGACCGAATTTCCTATGTATCCACCACCTCTGGTATAAACCACTGTGTTCATCATGCCTGGCGGGTTTATCAGGCGAGAGCCCACTAATTCAAATGCATTAAGGAGAAACCCGGCAATGGTTGAGCTCTTCACTAGAGCGCAATGGATGCCTTTCTGTGATAAACTACAGGGCTACAATGATGAAGTAGCCGAGGAATTTTTGCAGGCTCTGCAGCCTAAATCACAGACATTGGCCACGGTAACCTTCAGAGGTCTCAACCTCGAACTCACCCCAGAGCATATCAGTCGGATTACAGAGCTGCCCATGGGTCTGCCGTGGGACAAAGAAGAGCGGAAGATGAGCCAGCAAGCAAAGAAGGAGTTCTTCCCACCGGAAGAGTCATTCACCGAAGACAAAAATGGAGTCAAAAGGGAAAGCCTGTTGCCGCCATGGAACGAAGTCAGTTTACAAATTATGAAATATATCACCTGTGAGGGTCGATATAGCATTGTATATGCGTATCACTTCAGGCTGCTTAACGAACTAAGACACCAGATTGACCTCCCTGCAGCACAGAGGTTGAGCATTCCTTACTTTCTACTACAGTCCTTAATGGAGTGTTCCACCAAGCTCAAGGACGGAATTCCGGACCAGATAGCCCACCATGGGCTAGTCAAGCTCCTCGTGGAGGATGCTCTCCGCTCATATAAAGTCCCCCTTGCTTGGGAATCATTTAGGAACTTATCCAGAACGGGGAACATAAAAATGTTGCTTGAAGAAGCGGAATTCTCTAACGGAGAAGAAGAAGAGCCAGCAGCCGGGAGTAAGAAAGGAAAAAGCCAAAAAGTTCCGGCTCCAGCACAGAAAAAGGAACGAAAGAAGAAGGAAGAGGGAAAAGATGACAAAGTCAAAGAGGACACCCCCATCCTATCAGCAAGGGAACAGAGGTTGAAAAGCAGGGCAATCAAAGCTGAGGTGGCCCCTGCCAGCCCAAGCACCTTGACAGCTTCTGCAGTCAAAGCGAAACGCAAAAGCCACGAAACAAGGCAAGAGAAGGTGGTGAGAGTTGCATCTGCAGGAACGCAATCACAGGCTTCTACAGGAAGCCCGAAAACGCAAACTCAGGCCTCTACAGGAAACCCGAAAACAAAGATAAAGGTTTCTACAAGAAGCCCGAAGATCAGTAAGGAGCAGGCTTCTACAGGAAGCCCAAGAGCAACGACCAAGGCTTCTACAGGAAGCCCGAAAATTGTTGGAAAACAGGCTTCTACAGGAAGCCCGAAAATTGTTGGAAAACAGGCTTCTACAGGAAGCCCGACAGTACAACCACAGGCTTCTACAGGAAGCCCGAAGACAGAGACAGGGGCTCCTACAAGAATCACAAGGCTGGAAAGAGGGGTTTCTACAAGAGGCCCGAAGGTCATTGCGAAACAGCCTCCTGTAGAGATCCCGAAGACAAAGAAAGAATCTTCTACAGGAGGCCCGGAAGCGGGCAAAGCAGGGTCTTCCACAGGAAGCCTGAAATCAAAAAAGGAGGGACCCTCTACAAGGAGCTCCAAGGGAGCAAAACACAAGAAAGAGAAGGCTGACATCCTCGATAAGGAGGGAGCAGCGGCACTGGCTGCCCTCAGCACACCTCCAAAACCGAAAGAGAAAAGGGAGAGGGAGGCCCCTCTGCCACCTGAAGCCAGGAGAAGCAAGAGGATGTCCCCGAGCAAGCCACAGCCTTCACCCAGCGGCCATACCACTTCAGGGGACGTACCTACTTCACCCAGTGCAAGAACCCCCTCTAAACCATCAGCTACCCCCGAAAAGGGGAGCCCAAAAATAACTTCCTGGACACGAAAGATAGGCCAGTCGCCTTCTGAAGCCCGACTCAAAGAAATATAAAAAGGGAAGGAAGCATCACCCTCATCACCATCAGGGGCAGAAAAGGCAGGGCCATCAAAAGCAGAAAAGAAACAGCCTGTTCCGGTCCCGAGTCCTCGGCCAAGGACGAGGAGCAGGGGCAAGGTTGCTCAAGGATGAGCAAATGGTTCAGCTGGGGGGTGATGATGAGCCCCAATTTTGGTACAATTTGGGCTCATTTTGGCCTATTTTGCTTGCTCAAACCATTCATTTTTATTGTTTATGCATACACTTCTTAGTTTATTCATGTTGTTTGTAGGAGAAAGGATAGGCACTTTATCTACGTAGCTAATGCATTGTGATTCCAGGTTTTGGCATTAAAAGGGAGCAAAAGACAACGAAAAGGTGGCAAGGAGACAACGAGTTGGCATTGCTGACATAAGGAGAGGTTGTCCACGGTCTTGGGGGACATTCCTCGGGATCCTCACCAAGAACTCCGAGCCCCACTCCATCCTCCCTCCGAGCTTAATACACGGCCAGCTGTTCTACAGGAACAACAGTTCAAAACTGCTCTACAGGAAACAACATTTATGATCATCCTACAGGATCAGCAGTTAAACTATAGATTGAACAGCCGAGCTCCTAGAATCATGGATACTTATTGGAGCATCGTTTTGTATAAGTATAGAGGCCTTAGCCTTGGTTAGGTTGTTGAAACTCTCGTGTTACTATTGTAATTTTGGAGCACAACTCAAGTTTCGTTCTCTTTTGTAAGCCAATTTGGCATGATATCAGATTATGAATAAAGAAGACAGTTTGTGATCTAGTTCTGAGTTTCTTAAGGAGACTATAGCTCTCAGGTTAGGGCCCAACCTGAGAGCCATAGATCCCCTCTGTTGTAGTGTTGTTCCCATTTCATTTCCAGCACTTTGAGCTTTTCATTTATACATGCAATTCGAATTATAGGTTGTTGAGTTGGTCTTTTTCATGAGTAGATAGGATTTGCTTATGGTGAGTTTGTTTACAGTCGTTTAGTGTAGCAGAGGATAGATATAGTCCATTGGAGCTCCAACAAAAAGGCTGTTAGGACTCACTGCCATCTTTCTTGAAGATTGGGGTGCAGCCCATAGCTAGCCACCAAAAACACGCATTTCTTCACTTGATGATTGCTGCAATACAGTCACTGTTACGTTAGATGCTTCCTTGTCATCCACTCATGCACTGCACTCCTTTACCACAGCTTCATGCATATTCTCCTTCGTGTTTTTGATTGTTGATCATTGAATTATGAGCACAGGTAGTTAGGTTGATGCACTTTCGGTTTGATAACAGTCATAAGCATTTGTTACATTTACACTTCTCCCTCTCGGCCCATTACCTTCTCCTCCACCTTGATCACACATGCACACACATCTTCTCGACCTTCACCCCGCTCTGCTATCTCTCCAAAGACTTTCACTCCTCGCATAGCTCCATTCTCTAGCCCTCGTTGTTGACCTAGTCCTCCATCTTCCAACCTACTCCCTTCATTCACTCCCTATCCCATTCCTTCACTTCTACATCCATCACCAGCCTCATCCCCACCTTGCACATCTCCCCCTACCATTCCATTACTCCTCCATCACTCCAACCACTCACGGTAGGTCATCCTGTAGCCATTTGTAGACATCCTGTAGAAAACAGAGTATCCTGTAGGATCCTCCACAGCCATCCTGTAGGAGGCCACTCTCTCGATTGCTGAGCATATGAATGCGAGGAACCTCTGTGGATGGATGATAAGGATCCTTAGGGACCTCCCCTAGCCTTCCCAACCTGTCCCACGCTTTCCTTCCTTCTCCATCCCATCTGCACAACCAAACCCTAATTAGCACACAATCACAATCATTCCACACATTTAAAGCGAAAATACAAAAACATGTCTTTCATGATGCAAACAACTTAGATCCATGCATTTCCACTTATTAGAGGTAACAGCAGCATTGGTAGAAGTTTCCTTCACATTCCTTGCAGTATAGAGGTTAGACTAGTTAAATTAGGGTTTCCTAGGTTTACATGCTTTGATTTGCTTTCAGATCATTTTCGCCAAGTAGAGTAGTTTTCTTTGAGTTAGCTTTCGTCCATCATTGATAAAGCTCCTTCTGTGAGCCTATAGAAGTTGGCTTGAGCCCTAGCGGACTTGTGCCAGCTGACCAAGTGACAGCTGTGACAAGAGCTAGTACTTGTGCATACAGCACCGTCGCTTCCAAGTTTGTACGAACTACCGGGTTGATAAAATGAGAGACAGGAGGCCCCAGGAGTTGTAGCATTATTGCTACAATACTGGAGCTCACCACTTGAGTGCATAGGACGAATCTGGATGTATTGGTGAAGAAATTGAATAAAGATAAGTTGATTATGAAATTCTGTGTTAAATCTGAATTATTGCGGATATGGCTAATATATGGTTAATATAAAGTGTTTGATCTATGCACACACGCTTATGTTAAGAATATATGTCAATATGTGTCTATTCTAAGTGCGCGAACAGGTTAATTTTGATAAATGTTTGTTTAAAGACCATAAAAAGTAGATTGAATGCATAAGTAGTGCAATAATAAGTATTAAGGAGTATTCTGGGCCCAGATTTGCGTGAAGCAGAGTGGCGCGAAGCCACGGAATGGTGTGAAACCTCCAGACTACATCAAGACATCCCAAGGGTGAGGAAACCTGGTTCTAGCACCCTCCCCTGCTACCTCAGGTGAGACCTCATTCTGCACTCCACGGGTTGTTGCTGAAAGGGCCGGTAGTTGTGGGATTTGTTTGGCTAAATAACTCTTCCGAACCTGGGTCAAGCCCCTATAAGCCAACAAATGGTTCCGTTGCCGAGACCGGAATTTTCCTAAGGGGTGTCTGATGTTGGAACGTTGGAACCCTACAAAGAAAGAGCTTGAAGAGTGGTGGGATCTGAAGCTCCATGAGTTCGCGGTTCAAGAAAACAGAAACCCGTGGATATTGGAGGAAGATTGATTGGACCGCTATATATACAGAGATATTCACAAGGTCTTCTTCGCGACATTTCCGGTAGAGTTGTACGAGTGGATCACGAGGTTAGCTAACAGCGTGGGAAGGTGTAGATTAGACTAGCCTATTGTGTGGACTCCAAAACTGGTGCGTAGGCTAGAAGCCACCGAAGATAAAATCCATTGGCTGGATTGGGTAATAGGAGGATTTATCATTGAATTTGTGATAGATACAATTGTGAGTTATAGTGAAGCGGAAAGACGATTTCTCCAAGGACCGTGGGGTAAGTATATCAAATCATTGAATACTTGGAAGCGGAAAGACGATTTCTCCAAGGACCGCGAGGTAAGTATATCAAATCATTGAATACTTGGATTAAGATGCTATTGTTTGAAAAATAGATTATGCGCGTCTATTGATGTCTGGAGTAACGTGGAGTGGAAGAGGTTACCGAGGGACGGGAAGAGTAGAGAACAGTCCTCTGATTTCTATCTCACAAGAGAGCGAGGAGGAGCTTCCAAGGTTCTCACCGAGAAGTGCAGTCCAATTAATTACAAAGCGCTTCCCACTGATGCCACCTCCTTCCATGCTACCACCTGCTTCACCTACATCAAACCCATCCACACCGACACCACCCCCACCTCCTCCACCACCAAAAGTTGGGATGGCGAGCGCAGTCTAGCTGTCGATATTTAAGGGTGTAGGAAATGAGGAACCGGGCCGGTTCTGGTTTGTGATAAAGTCTGTATGGGATGCTCAAGGCATCATAGATGATAACATCAAGAAGGCTACCTTAGTTAGCACGCTACAGGACCGTGCGTTGACGTGGTACATGAAATACTCAAGCGAGCATCCAAATGAGGGAATAGCAGTAATCCAGGAGGCACTAAACAAGGAATTGGTCGACCAAAGTCAGAAGCACAGTCGGTTATTGGGTTCAAGGAAATCACAATGTTGCCTAGTGAAAACCCCTGGGATCTGGATCAGAGATTTAAAAGAACCATCCGCGAGGCAAACATGACACTTTCGGATGCGCAGCACTGCACTTAGTTTGTCGTGTCATTGACACCATATCTGAGGATGACACTATCACAACAAAAGATCTCAACCCAAGCTGAAGCATTGGAGATAGCAATGAGGTTGCACAAAACCCCAATAAAAGATCCAAGGTTGGGAGTACAACAAATCCAAGTGCAAATACAAAACCTATGTCTAGAAATGCGAAGTTTGAAACAAGGGCAGGCGCCTCGGACAGAAGTACAGGAGGAGGTGTGGTGTATCAAATGTAAGGGACAGGGCAACGATAAGGACCACTTTTCAATCTTCGTGAATTATGTGGCACGAGGAGGACCAATACCTTTGTGACCAGAGGTACAAGTTGGGCAAAGCACGGCGCTCGCACTCTGGTGCACAATCTATCAGGTGGGAGGAATGCATGCCACAGAAAATTGTCACCTATTGCCGAACCTAAGACAACCCCCCCCCCCACAACAATTATTTTGTAAATTCTGTAGGACGGTGGGCCACGATGAAATAAATTGCCATAGTTATGAGATGTTGATGGATCGAACACCTGCTTATAAGATGCAAACGAAGGTGCACGGGCAGGATCCCGCCAGATCACTCGCACAAGGACGATACCAGGGACACGGACAGGGCCACGTGGGAATGGGACCTAGACAGGGACGAGGACAATTAATTTGATATAATTGTGGAGGACTGGGGCATTACGCGAGTGATTGCACGAACCCGACCAAAGCATGTTGCCCTTACTGTTACCAATTTGATCATGAACCAGTCAATTGCCCCACGCTGATCGCTCAGATGCAAGAAAAGGGGGTGCTGCCAGCTAACCCTACTCAGAACGTCTAGATGATGAAGGTTGAACCCGCGCAGAAGATCCTAATGTAAATATGATGCTCAGAAGTGGCGTCGTTACAGGGGAAGATAAGGGGAAGCAGCCAGAGGCAGATACATGGGTCCGTAAGCCCCCCCTCCCCCCATCACCACCAAAAACAACTAGAATTTGGCTTGGAGCGTGCGAAGAAAACCTTTATGGAAGCCAAGAAAAACTTCACGGAAGCTTCTACTTCGAACAATAAGGAACAATTCGGACCAGAGTAGGATACTTCTATGCTAACCACCTTCTTGGAAACATGCATGAAGTTACTCAGGGATGCTAAAGCGGTGAAGGGACTGCAAGAATTGATAACTCGATGCGCGGGAGCGGACGAACCGCGAATGGTCCAAAAGTTAGGCAAACATGCTTTGCGCACTGGGCGGGAAATGCGACTAACTGTCTAGATTGAAGACTATGAGATGGACTAGGTCATTTTGGATTTGGGGTCAGACGTGAATGTCCTACCAAAACAAACTTGGGAGTGCATGGGCAGGCCCACACTATAATGGTCCTCGATCCAGTTATGGATGGCTAACCAAAAAAAGATTCTACCAATGGGAAGACTGCACGGGGTTACAGTAGACATCGATGGCGCTAGCACACAAATCGATTTTGAGGTTATAGAAATTACGGATGATAGTAACCCATATCTTGCATTGTTAGGGATAGATTGGGCAACGGATATGAATAGAGTCATCAACCTCAAGAAATGAAAAATGATATTCGAAAAGAAATCTCTCCGCGTAGTCGTTCCGTTGGACCCAACTGAAGGGGCGCGTTATATTGAGCCAGTGCACGACGAAGACAATGATGGTGAATTGGACTATATCTCCCAGATTACAGCGCAAGATCAGGACAGGGTAAATCCAACAGCGGACGATAGACTCTCATGGGACCGGGATCTTCCTAATGTGGGTTATACTCACATCCCCTAGGGGCTTGACCCAGGTTCGGAAAAGTTATTTTTTTGGGAAACACATCACGATCTCCCTAAGGGGTGTCTGACGTCGAAAAACTAGAACTGGTCTGGATGCCGCAACCTCACAAGCTTACGGTTAATGCTGGATACTTGTCGACGACACCAGATTGCGCTAAACCTAAAGAAGTGTACTTTCCTCGTCCCCTTTGGGAACCTACTTGGCCATGTGGTTTGTAAACAAGGCCTGATGGTGGATCCGATAAAGATCGATGTCATACTCAATCTGCAAGCACCGCAAAGTGTCAAACAACTACTTTGCTGATTCGGACGGGTTTGTCGATGCGAACAAGTTTTTCGATCCACAATATTCCATCATGGACCAAACAGAGTAACTGCCTGATGACCAATATGGTGATAGGGGGGCGGAGAAAGTGGGGGATGGACAAGAGATAGAGCAGCCCGGCCTTGTCCACCTTTTGCAACCACTCCTTTGGCTGTAGGGTTGTAACTGTCCCTTCTACACTCTGCTCCATCAGTGCATCAGTCGCTAAATGGGGAAATTTTGTTGTATCTGTTAGGTCCCAGCCTTCAAATTTCATTGTCGCAATCCAGCCGACCACCGAGCTTTTTAACTGGAACTCCTTTTGGAAGGGACAGGGTGACGAGTATATTAACTACTTCATCCAGATTGGTAGGTAACTTAGCTTTCCCTTTGCTTGGAGGCACACATACTTGGGTCGTCGTACTAGCTGGATAGCATCCTCATCAAGGTTTATTTCTTTGACATATGTTGGAGAGCCTGCTTCCTCCTCGTCACTTTCAATTGTGACCATTTTTCCCTTTTCTTCCATGGTGAGCTTACTAAAGTGCAGATGTCGCGGCGACCTTCTTACTGGTTCTGGAGTTTGGGAGTCCTTCTTGGTCTGCGGCGTCCGGGGTGATTTAGGGAGCTCGACTACCTGCGACGGGGGATTCTGTGGACTCACATCGGTAGGGTTTCTTGTCTTGAGGAATGACTCTCGGTACTCCTTTGGCAGTGCCTGAAACCACGGACTTTCCTCCATTTGTTTTATGTTCTGCTTTGCCGGAAACCAGTGTTGTCTAATATTTAGCTGAGAAACCTTAGTGTTGTGTCCCTTTTCTTACATTTTATATATGGTTTCAAATTTAAAATCAGTCGTTCGTGCTCCTCGTGGCTCTTTACTGCAATTTTGGCGGTTACCCTTATGCCTTAATTGCCCACCGCTCGCTCAAACGTGTCTTAATTGGGACATCTTATCATGAACCATACCTGCAACGGTCGCTTTCCATTCCCTCTTTGCGGCATCGCAGATCCTGGTGCGTGGGTGCGTCCTATGCAATTGATCATCCGTGCATAGCTTTTCTACAGCCTAATTTATAGTCCCACAACCTCTTCCAACTACGTGGAGTGCTAGGACTGAGCATTCTACAGATAGTTAGGTGGTCACTGTTATAGACATGTTTTGGCACTGCAACCCCAATCTTATATGTCGATAAACCAAGGGCTCTTTGACCCCTAATAGTGTTGTTTCATACCCTAAAGGATCATAGTCAACTAATTACATCATTCCCCAAAAGTTCCAGCTGAAAAAACCACTCAAAACTGGCCAAATGTGGACCATACTGACTACTCCATGGTCAGGGTGCAATGCATACTGACTCCTACACTAGCCAGGTGTGATGCATACTAAAGAGGCCTTTTGTGGGGTGCAATGAGCGAGAATGGACAAATGTCCGAGACAATTTGCTAAGTGGATGCTCATGGAATCTTCTCGAAACTTCCCCTATGACACTTGCATTTTTGAATCCACCCAGGGATGAGTAAGAGATCCAAGAAATCTGCAAGTGAAACCAAGAACTACAAGTGGAATGACACTAATCAAAAACCCAGAGATGACTCACACCCTTGCAAACATCTATAAATGGATCCCTCATTTGAGAGATCTAGAGGCTGGATTTTGTAATTGGTAAGGAAGTGTTGATAGTTTGTCTTTGAGAAGAAGCATTGTATTGTTGAGCGATCTTGCTTTTCATGAGGTGAAGAGGGCTTTGATGCTGGGAGGATGATGTTGACAACTGGGTTGTAATTCTCCCTTCTATTTTAGTAAAGTTCCTTGAGTTTCCTCCATACAATCGTGTACTTGTGAATCTTGTTATTTGTAAACGCCATTGTATGCTCAATGTATTTCTAATTCTGCATTGTTTATGATATAATAGGTCGAGATGCTTTGATGGTGTTCTGTTACTTTGTCTCTATAGGTATTCTCTAAGTAGGACAAATAGGAGAGGAGTTGCAAGCTCTATCAAGGGGGAGAGAAATCAAGCAAGGAGTCAAGCAAAAGATTCAGGTTGGTTCCTTTGCTTCTCTCTCTTACCTATCATACATAGAGGAAATCGCAAATTTCTTTGATTGTATCTTTCTAAGATAGCTACCAATCTTAGTGGGACTAGCAGATCGAAAAGACACTAGTTTTCCTGGCAACAGTCACACTGGTCGTGTGAGCCTGCCGCTTCCCTACTAACCTGGGCTGCGAGCACCATTCGCATTCTTATGGCATATCGTGATCTGTGTCTTTGTGTGCCCTAGGCTGCAGGCGTAACCATGCTAGCAGGGTCATGGGTTGTCCAACTAGTATAGGAGAGCCATCCATGTCCGGTTCCTTCACTAGCTATTTTGCGGAGCTCGGCGGGGCGACTTCTACTTGTAGTTTATCAATTTCTTTATCCAGCCTTGCACTTTTCTCTCGGAGTCTAGCCCTCGCTTCCACTAACTCACGAAGTCTCTTCTTACCGCGCCGAACGACTTCCCATAGCTGTTGAATCCCTTCGCACAGGTTCACGTAGGCAGGACGGACTATAGAGGTAATGGTTCGTCCAGTTGTGGAGAAAGTTCCCTTTTCGCCCCTGCGAGCCCTCGTTCCGCGCATATCTAGTTGGGTTGATGCTCACGTGATGTGCATCCGTGCCCTTCCTTGGTGATAGATGACTGCCCTGCACCACCGGGGCTGCCACGCACATCCTCCAGTCCGTACTTGGAACCGCCTCCTACATCTCAGCTTCTGCGCCCTCCATCTAGGTGCACGCGGTGCTTCTTCTAGCATACCAAGTTGCTCTTGCATTACGATTAAGGTGCCAAGGATGACAAACTTCCCTTCCTTCATTGCATCATTATCTGCTGGCCATTGTATTTCTTGTGTGGTCATGCGTCGCAACGATATAATCATCATAATACAATTAAGTGTTGTAACTTCATGCAATCGGTTTTACCATCTCTCAGTCTCCTCATCTGAATCTGATGTGCAGGAGCTATTGCGCTCCCATGAGATTCTTCCATCGTCTGTGGGATTCACCCGATCGTGGTCCTGCATTGTTATCTGATAGATGCAGTCTAGTTCATCATCACTCTCCTCGTCGCGCACCGGTTCGGTGTAGCACTCTCCTTCAGCTGGGTCCAACAGAACTATTACCTGCAGTGACTTCTTCTCAAACGTCATTTTCCGCCTTTTTAAATTGATGACCCCGTTCATGTTCGTGGCCCAATCGATTCCGAGCAACGCAGGGTAAGGATTACTATCGTCAACAATTTATATTACCTCGAAGTCGGTCTGCGTACTTACGCCTTCAATGTCCACTATCACCCCTTGCAATTGGCCCATCGGTAAGATCTTTTGTTGGTTGGCCATCCTTAGTTGAATCAGGGACCACTGTAGTGCGGGCTTACCCATGTGTTCCCATGTTTTCTTAGGTAGCACGTTCCCATCCGAACCCAAATCCAGAATGACCTGGTCCATCTCGTATTCGCCGATTTGCGCTATCATTCTCATCTCTTGTCCGGTGTGCAGGGCATGTTTTCCTAGTGTCCGGACTACGCGTGGTTCGCCCGACCCAGTGCACTTAGTGATTAGCTCCTGTAATCCTTTAACGGCTTTGTTATCGCGCAGCAGCTTCATGCAGGTTTCGAGAAAGGTAGTAATCATGGAGGGGTCCAATCCTGGCTCTATTTGGTCCCTCCTACCTGGAGTAGAGACTTTCGCGAAGCTCTTTTGAGCTTCCTTAGGCGTCCTCATCCCTTGTTCTGGCTCAGAGTCAGGTTCCTTTGTAGGTGCGTCATGCCTCTTCCCATCTTCTGCAAGCTCTTTCCGTGTATCACCTCCTGTGGTTGTGCCACTCCTCAATACCATGTTTATACTGGGGTCCTCTTCGCGTGGTTCCAATCGCATCATTTGGACATTTTGAGTTGGTGTGGGTTGTAACACTCCCTTCTCACACATCTGGGCAATTAACATTGGACAATCTACCATTTCATGATCAAACTACTCACAATAGGGACAAGAGATCCTGGTCGGGTTAGTGCAGTCGCGAGCGTAGTGTCCTAGCCCTCCACAGTTATAACAGATCAGTTGTCTGCGGCCCCGCCTGGGCCCCATTCCTCTTCCTCGACCACATCCTTGAAATCCTCCTTGCGCTTCAGTCTGCACTCGGTAGGCTGGGGTTCTTTCCATCATTAAGTCATAACTCTGACATGTTCGCTCATCGTGACCTACTGATTGACAAAAGTTGCAGTACAGTTGTTGCGGGGTCTTGGTATACTTTTGTAATAGGTGGCAGTTATCTGTTGCGTGTTTTCCCCCTACTTGACAAATCGCACACTAGAGCGCAAGTGTGGGACCTGGTCTTTCTTGTACCTCTAGTTTTAATGGCATCGGGCCCCCTCCCACCAGATAGTTCACGAAGACGGGGCAGTGGTCCTTATCATGCCCTTGACTTTTACATTTAATACAACCTACCTCTACACGTGCCTCCGGTCGAAGCACCCTGTCTTGCTTCAAGCTTTGCATTTCCAAACTCAGGTTTTGTAGTTGCGCATGTATTTGCTGAACTCCTAACCCTGGATCCTGTATCGGGGTCTCATGCAACCTCATTGCAGTCTCTAACGCTTCAACTTGGATTGAGATCTTTTGTTGTGATAGGGTTGCCCTCAGATGTGGTTGTAGGAATTTACAGGGTAAGTTCCTCAGACAAAACACCAAAGAACACCGCTCACAAATAGATCACAGATCAATACACCAGTACTTTTGACGTGGCTAAAACCCTCAAAGAGGGAAACAGTCCACGGCCTGAGCCAACGCGGCCACTTCAGGCAATTTATTAATAAAAGAATGAAAATTTACATAAGCTTCTCTCATGAACGGTTAACGTACAAATGACTCTCCATGCTCTTTAAATAGAGATCATGGACCAATCGGTGTTAAGCCACGGATCAAGTGTCAATAATACCGAGGAGAGAATGAACCGTCAGATCACTACATATCGTGACCATTGGATTATAAGTTACAAAATGTACATAGTAAAGAAACACACTTTACCTAACTCTATACTAGACCAAGTTATACTTAACTATTTCCTATGTGTCGGAATATCCTAACATCCCCCCTTAAGAACAACTTGGGATAGGATTGAAGGATTTACAAATATGACACAATAGGAGAAGGAAGGAGGCACTAGAGCCTATCCCCCCTTAGTGACAACTTCCTGAACTCCAAAAATAAATCAAAGTTTAGTGAACTTCGCCTTTGTGAGAGCATTTGTAAAGATGTCTGCAACTTGATCATCTGTTGAACAATATTGCACTTCAAGAACATGGTCATGGATGAGCTTTCTGATGAAGTGCATGTGCAGTTCAATGTTTTTGCTGCGCTGATATTGGACTGGATCTTTGCATAGTTGAATGGCACTTTGATTATCACACCAAAGTGTAGTCGGATGCTGCTGCTGAAAGCCAAACTCTGACAGGATCTGACGAAGCCACAAGGTTTCCTTACTAGCTTCTACGGCACCACGATACTCTGCTTCTGCTGAAGAAAGAGAAATGGCACCTTGTTTCTTGCAAGCCCATGTAATAGGTCCTGAACCAAGAGTGAACACATAACCTGCAGTAGACTTCCGATCATCAGGGTCAACAGCCCAATCGAAATCAGTGAAACCAACCAATAAAGGAGATGCTTCGGCACTGTAATGAATCCCAAACTGAACTGTACCTCGAACATAACGAAGTATTCTTTTAGCTGCTTTCCAATGACTTTCACGTGGGTTTTGCACAAACCAAGCAACAAGGCCAATAGCAAAGGAAAGGTCAGGACAAGCATGGGTTAGATACAAAAGTTTTCCTACAAGTTGACGGTATAAGGTAGTATCAACTTTAGGAGAAGTACAAGTGACTGAAAGTTTGACTCCAGACTGAAAGGGAAAAGGGGCTGGCTTACAGTCTTCCACGTGAAAATGGCGTAGAATATCACAGGCATACTTGGACTGGGAAAGGGAAATACCTTCCTTGGATTGCAAGACTTGAAGACCAAGAAAATAATGTAAGTGTCCTAAGTCTGTCATTTCAAACTTCCTTTTAAGGCTAGACTTAACATGGTTTATAAGCTTGGGATCACTACCAGTCAGGATAAGATCATCAACATAAAGAACAAGAATGATAAGAGACTTGCCCACTTTCTTGGTGTAGACAGTATTGTCAGAATGACACCTAGAAAAGCCATTTTCTAAAAGAAAGCTATCCATTTTGGCATACCAAGCTTGAGGAGCTTGCTTGAGACCATAAAGGGATTTCTGAAGCGACATACAAGGCTGGAGTCGGTTTGTATAAAGCCAATAGGTTGTTCCATATAGATTTCTTCATGCAAGTCCCCATGCAGGAAGGCGGATTTAACATCCATCTAATGGACTTCCCATTTGAAAGAGGCAGCAAGGGAAAGAACAAGGCGGATAGAGTTCATTTTGGCAACAGGGGAGAAGGTTTCAGTGTAGTTAATGCCTTCAACTTGTGAAAAACCCTTAGCAACAAGACGAGCTTTATGTTTATCAACTTTCCCATCTAGTCCATACTTGGTTCTGTAAACCCATTTGCATCTAACAAAGTTTCGTCCCTTTGGTAGAGGAACAAGATCCCATGTATCATTTGCCAATAATGAATGATATTCTTCATTCATTGCTGCTTCCCAATATGGATGGCTTGAAGCTTCTGCAAAGGTGCCAGGATCATGATTTACTGAAGCCTTAGCCAGTAAAGAAGAGGCTCTATCAAACTGAGAACGTGTACGTCGCTGATCTGTAGGATCACCAGAAAGATCACCTGCTGCATCCCGAGTAACACGGACCCATTTTGGAAGCTGAGGAGCTGAAGGAGGATCCTGAGAAGGTGGGGGAGGATTTTCATCCTCGCTTTCATCATCTAAAGAAGAAATATTTTCAAAAGTAGAAGAGATATGGAGAGGTGGCACATCAGCCGAACTAGGCTCGCAAGCCGATATATTTTCAGCAAACTTTACATCTCTTCTAATGGTAACATTTTTGGACTTAAGTGGAATAATTCTATATCCTTTTACATCTTCAAAATATCCAACAAAAATACATTTTTCACTCTTAGGTTCTAAAGCTTTATGTTTCTCGTCTGGAATATGGGCCCATGCTTCACTTCCAAAAACACGAAATTGACTTACATCTGGTTTGATTGAGCTCCATGCTTCTTCTAGAGTGATATTCTTTAAAACCTTAGTAGGAGTGCGATTTATTATGTAATTTGCACAGTTAATTTCTTCAGCCCAATAATTAAGACTAAGTCCTTTAGATTGAAGCATACAATTAGCCATTTCCTTTAAGGTGCGATTCTTCCTTTCAGCTACACCATTTTGTTGTGGAGTATATGGAACAGTATGTTGCATTTGAATTCCATTCTCAATGCAAAAGTTGATGAATTTGTTGTTAACATATTCTCTGCCATTATCAGATCTTAGCTTAAGAATTTGATGTCCAGATTGTTTTTCAGTAAAGGCCTTAAAGGCCAAGAACATGTTAAATACTTCACTCTTGAGTTTTAAGAAGTATACCCAAGTGCTTTTGGAGAAATCATCAATGAAAGTTAAGAAATACTTGTAGCCAGAGAATGAAACAACTGGAAGTGGACCACATAAATCACTATGCACGAGCTGTAAAGGGGCTGAGGCGTGCCAAGAGGCACGTTTTTCAAAACTGTCCCGATGATGTTTTCCGAGTACACATCCGGAACAAACACCATCTCTGCAAGATACCATTGGAAGACCTGTCACCATATTTTCTTTACATAGATTCTGAAGAGAGCAATAGTTTAAGTGACCAAATCGCTCATGCCAAAGTTTTCTCACTTCATCATTATGAGCAACAAATACTGACGGAAGATTTGATGACCCAAAGTTGTGAAACTTATACAACCTTGTAGAATCATCAGCAATGCCAGTAGCTAAAATCTGTCTAGGATCTCTTAGGTTATTAATTACAACATCGTGAGGTGAAAATTCAACGATTTTACCTTCACCTGAATGAGTTATCTGATATACAGATAGAAGGTTGCAGGATAAGGTTGGAACACATAATACATCATTAAACTGACCATTGTCTAGATGAATAGTTCCAGTCCCTACAACACTAAGAGATCTATCATCACCAACATATATATTTTTGGTGTTAAAATCATTTAAAGAAGAAAACATGGCTTTGTTTTTGGCCATGTGATAAGAAGCTCCAGAATCAATGAGCCACTCATGGGAATGAGAAGAAGAAGATACATTTAGTGCATAGCCAGATCGAGATGCTTGACAACCACATGCAGAAAGTGCCATTCCTCAAGATGAAGTTGAAGTTGAAGAGTGCTCCAAATGGATGTTATGCTTCTTCATTGCTGCTTCCAAGGCTTCCATCTTCTTAAAGCATTTAGATTCTAAGTGGCCATCTCGATTACAAAAGTTGCAATGTCTATCAATCTTCTTCCCTTTTTTTTTATTTGTCTTATCATTTTATTGAAATGATTTTTCATTTTGAAGCTGAAATTGCTTAGGACCCTTGTTTGGTTTAGGACCATTCTTTTTAGGATACAACTTCTTAGGATTCTTTGGATTTGGTTGCTGCTGGGCGGCTAACACTTTCTTAGAAGAGTTTCCAAGATTAAGAAGACCAAGGTGTAAGAGTTTTTCTTGTTCTCTTATTAAAGAATCACAAAAAGAATCAAAGGAAGGGTACTTGTAGTCTTGTCCTTGAGAAATGAAGGCTTCTCTTGTAGAATGGAAGGTAGAAACAAACACAGAGTAGGCTGGTCCCAACTTAGTAAGAATGGAATATATAAGGTTACTATCTTCTTTCTTAACCTTAACACCTTCCAAGAGAAGTCTAAGGGTCTTGAACTTGGACAAAAAATCTTTGTTGGGTAATTTATTGGGCTTAAATTGCTGCATTAAATTATCAACCAGGGAAACTCATAAGCTTGTGATGGTGCCAGCAATATATATGCAAGAGTAGGCAACTAACTCTATGTCTAGCTAAATTATTTACGATTCAATATAATATGCAAGGGAAGAGGCTCCTAACTAAGGAGGTCCTGGTTGTCCTTCCCTATAGTATCATAGAGAAATCATTGATTACATAAAACTAGAAACTTGAAATGAAGACAATAGAATGAACTTTAATTGTTGTTCAGATTCAAAGAGAGAGAAAGACTAACTTAGTCTCTTGATTGTCCTCTCATGTACTAATCCAAACTAAACTAAGATTCATTCATAAGCATAAGAAATGAAATGACTTGAAACATAAAAGCACAAAAGAATGAATTTCAATTACCATATAAATCAATGGAGAGAGAGCCTAACTTAGACTCTTGGTTATCTCCTCATATGATACTTGAAACATAAAAGCAAAAGAATGAATTCCAATTATCATGCAAATCAAATGGAGAGAGAGTCTAACTTAGACCCTTGGTTGTTCTCTAATATGCTGATAAGATTCTAATTTAAAACTCATTCATCAATCATAAACAAATCCTCAAACATCTAAGCAATTAAATGAAATAAGATCTATTATGAAATAACATATTCCTTTGATCCTTCTAGAGTGAGCTCAATTCTCCTAAGAATAAAGTGACAAGCTATTCCATATACTACATTAAGGCAACTTGTATCTAAACTACATAATGGAAATATATGTACAATTTATATCTATAACTACATAATGAAAATATATGTAAAATGAAGCTTTATTCTATTCCATCATAAGTTGGATACAATGCTCCAAGAGTCCTCTCCTTGGAATGAAGGAGGTACTCCTATTTATACGATGAGATGAGATAACAAACTCATAATGATGATCCACTAATCTCTCTTTTAGTTCCATACATTTCTCAACCATCTAGACACATAACCCTATCCTCCATGATTTCCTCCATGAGTTCCATGATCTTCTCCATGAGATCATGATCTTTTCCATGAGGCTTATTTTATCAAATTCGAATTTGATCATTTAAGGCCACATAAAGATGCCCTAGAAGCTTCCTTTGTACCTAACATGTCAACAAACTCATTCTAATTGTTAGGTATAAGTATAAGCATATTATTTTCTAAAGTTTAGCCATAAGTTCACTTAAAAATGTTAAGAATTAATAAAATTTGGAAAAGCATAATTATAACCCAATAATGAGGTAAATGTAATGATGTGGAGGTGGAATGGAGGTGACATGAAGGTAAAATGTGAAGATATTGGTGAATAATGGAGTGAAAATAGGGACCATTTTGAGGCCCAACATCTCCCCCAAACTGAAGGTATTGCATGTCCTCATGCAATCTATTACATTACTTTTTGGTACTTGAGCTTTGGCTTAAACTCTACATGATATCATTTACTTAACTTTTGCAAAGCATTATTTTGATGAACTACAACTTGGTTGGTTCTTGTGTTTCAACCATATTTTGTTTGTTGCATTCAATGTATGATCTTTGCATATTACTTTTTATTGCAGAGTATTTTTGTTGGAATGCATCATGGTTGGTTCTTGTGTAACAACCATGATTGTGTTGGCATCCAATTAACTTTTAAATACTTTTGTCAAAGCCATTTGTATGCTCATGTAATAATGGCAGAGTATTTTTGTTGGAATGCGTCATGGTTGGTTCTTGTGTAGCAACCATGATTGTGTTGGCATCCAATTAACTTCTAAATGCTTTCGACAAAGCCATTTGTATGCTCATGTAATAGTGAATATATTTTGAAGGTAAGTGGGGTTAAGTGGGGTTGTGATATATGAATGTGAATATGAATGTGACAAAGCATGTATGTAAATGTATCTTTCCCCTTAAACAGATGGTTTGGATAGTTATGTGAAATGGGGAAAGAAAGGGGAAAGGAAGTGAAGTTTTTCCAAAAATTATTATTCTAACTTTTCAAGGAATTTAATGGTTAAAAGTTAGAAAATATCATACCTTAACTTACCCTTCCAAAAATGGATGAGATTTGTGCACGTGTGGCAGCAAAGACTGTTGTTCATAGTCCTCTTTACTTGGTTGGGAAAATCATGGATGAATCATGCATGTTCAGCTGCCACAATTCTGCTCTGAAGCTGCTTCTTCAAGTTGTGGATGAAAGATGGATCTGTATTATCGTATCGACTGTTAGATCCTCTGCTACTAGATGATGAATCTGAGGAGTCTGCTGAACATGGCTGAAAGTCGTATCTGCTGCTGGATGATGAATCCGATGAGTCTGCTAAATATGGCTGAAAATCTATAAGGCTTGGAAGTTATACAAAATATAGATGTTACATTTCCCTCCCAGCCCTATTGATTGACTTGTCCTCAAGTGATGACAAACTGAAAAACAATGAAAAGAAATTGGCTTCATCTGCTACAAAATATGGGTCTTCAAATCTTCAACGCTCGATGGCACAAATTTTATTATGTGATTAAATGTGTCGATGTCGAACATAGCAAGAAGTTGTTGACTTAGTGGCCGTTAATGAATGCCCCTAGCCAACACAAGAGCTCCCACCATTGATTCCAATGGGAGTCAGGATGCCTAACACATCTTTGTAGGTACGAATAAATTTGTCGTGGTCGAGTCACCTACAAGGTCCAACGAACAAGGGATATTAATGTACTCCCATTGTTCATTGGCAAGAGTTCTTGCCATTAAGGCATGCAAGCCTCTAGGTGTTTTTCAATGATACTTAGACTCTAGGAATTTGACTCAAGCAGGGTTTTATTGGCGGAAATGAAGGGGTATGGTAATGACAAGGAAAATGGATGGATGTAAGGAAATGCATGGTGTATGAATAAGAACTCTTGCTGTGAAAAATGGATATGGAAATGTCCTGCTGACAATTGGTGGAATTCAAAATCTTTTTCAAAAAGGGAGGTAGAAGGTAGTGGTTATGGAGATGGATTTGTCTTCAGAATTTTTCATGAATTTAGTCTTTGGAAGACTAATTGTCGTCACAATGCAATCTCCTTAATGATCACTTTGTTATCCTGTAACCTGTAAAAAACTTGGCAGAAAGAAAACATAAGTTTGTTCAAGAAGAATTGCGCATTTCCTTCATGATTCTTACGCAAAAATTTCATACCAAATAAAACAGATTTAGGAGAAATCCAAGTGTTGAAAGTAACTCAATTCATGATATCAGTTTCAATCCATTCTTAAAAACAACCGTGAAAAATAATACTCCCTGTTTGTGTCAGATAACGCATGAAATGTGCTTGGCAAAAAGATGGACATTTGAATTACCTGTTGTGTTCAGCATATTAGTGCATCATAAGGCATACAACAGAAAGATGTGATGCCAACTTAAAGCTATCGTAAGAATCCTCCAATCGATTTTCTAAATGTGTTTCCAAGTATTCCATTTTTTATATTCAAATCTGTGTGAATTTTTTTTTTATTATTTTTTTTAAACAACAAATATTAAAATAAATAAAAACATTTTTTTTTAATTTATTTATTTATTTATTGAGATTTTCCTTTAAACAATAAATTAAAAACATAAATTTTTAATTTATTATTTAAGTTGAATTTTTTTTTAAAATCAACAAAATTTTATTTATTAAAACCTAATAAAAAAAGTCTAAAAATATACTATAACTAAAATGAAGTTTTTTTTTTTTTTTAATTAAAAAAAAATATAAAAAAATATTTTGTGTTGTTTTGATTCTTTTTCTTATTTTTTTATTTTATTTTAATCAACACACAAATATTTTTTTATTTTTTTTTTAAATAAAAAACAATTGTTTTGAATTTATTATTTATGTTGACTTTTGAGTTTTTTTTTTTTTTTTTTAAACAACAAATTAAAAAAACAATTTTTTTTTTTAATTTGTTATTTAAGTTGAAAGTTTTTAAGTTGAAAATCAACAATTTTTTTTTATGAAAACCTAATAAGGAAAATTTCTAAAAATAAATTATAAAAGAAAGGATATATAGATATATTATGCCAAAATTCATCTTTTATCGGCCATTATTCACTCAAAACCAGTGGAGGAGTGGATTGAGGCCGTGCTTCATGGTGAGTATCAGCGATATCGTCGGCACAACCAATTGATTTTTTTACCACTCGAACCTGAAATCTCCTCAGAATCCCGGCTGCCGCGGCCTTCATCTGCATGTACGCCATGTTTTTTTCCAAACACACCCTCGGCCCGCCATTGAAGGCCGCGAATTTGTACGCAGATTCGTGATTAATCATCGCCTGCCCATCATTGTTCTTATGGATCCATCTCTCCGGCTTGAATTCAAGGCAATCCGGCCCCCAGATTTTCTCCATGCGGCCCAAAGAATATATACTGTAAAAAAAACCTCATCCTAGGATTTATGCACGTTCCGTCTGGAAGCACATCGTCATTCACCACGCCCTTGTGGTCTATCGGGACGGAGGGGTACAACCTCATTGTTTCGGACAAGGCCGCATGTAAATACACGCAATCCTGCAGCTCCTTTTGATTTAATGGCTTCTATTTTGGGGCAATTATGTGTCCTTCTGCTTCAAATTCTCTTCTTAAACTTTCTTCTTTAGCAGCCGCATCAGTTGCATCTTGTGAGTGTTTTCTAAGTCTAAGATTTCCAAGTGTTGAAGTTGTTGCAGAGAAGCTGGTGAAAAATGTGGAATTGATTCACTTTCTCCTACATGAATGAAACCTTTGATATTCGTGAAGCTCAAGCTGATGCTACGCAGTGCAGGAATCAGACCCAAATATGCAAGGGCATTGTCATCCACCATGGTGTGAGATAATGAAATGAATTCAAGTTTGGGAACATTTCGATATAGAATAGCTAAAGCATCAGAAGTGACTCTTGTATTACTTAGGTTAAGATGTTTTAAATTTGCTCCAATTTCGGCCACTGAGTTCATGGATGAGTCTGTCACTCCAGTGCAGCTGAGATCTAGGCACTCAAGCCTCTTCATACCAGCAAGGAAAGATACATTGTTAATAGATGATCGAGACAGATCCAGAAAAGTCAAATTTCGAGCATGAAGGCCAGAAAGCACACGGTAGGCATCTATGAAACTTGCCCCAGAGAAATGTAGCGTCACTAATGATGTTTCAGGTTCTTCCAATCCATCAAGAATAGATTCAATGGTACAATTGCTCATGTTTAAAGATGTAAGAGAAACTAATGCTGGAAGTTGAGTGACATTTGTCCATGCCAAATTCAGGCAATTCAATTTAGGTAAAGTTTTAAGGAGAATAGCCCCTTCATTAGAAACCTTGCTACCCCACATAACTAATTGGTGTAACTGAGTCAGAACTTGCAATGAAGAAACCACCAAGTCTGTGACTGGTAAGCCACCCAGGTCTAAGGACATAAGAGATGTGAGAACAGAGAGCCGAGCCACTCCATCTGCCTTTATTCCAGTCTCTGAAATACTCAAGATTTTCAAGTTCGGAAGAGAGAGAAGATGCTCTAAACCTGCATTAGTCACCCTAGAACACCTTGACAAATCCAATTCTTCCAAGGTTGTAATTCCAGCGAGATTCCAGAGTGCAGAATTGTTCACCGCCTTGCAGTCTGCTAGGTTTGCAAGGCGCAAATGGTGATAAGCTCCCAAATATGCCAACCATTCTGCGTCAACAAAGATTTCTCCCTTCAAATTCACCTCTTCCACACTCTGCTGAAAGACCTCGAGTAGCGGCGGTGCAAGTAAGCGGCGTTTGAGCAGGCAATTGAAAATCAGGCCTACAAGATGATTTGGCATTCTTTCCAATGTCCGCTTCTGTCTCCGCCATACTTCCACAGTCTCCTTACTTTTACAAGCTGCATCTATGCACATCTGCACCAATCTGCCATAATCCTTATCTCCACTACTTTGTTTCCCTCCACTTGCCATTTTCCTTCTGCTCCACAGGGATATATCTCGTTTCCTTCTACTGCTGCGTCAAGGTTTGCTTCCGAATTGAATCTCACATAAATCATACATATAAAACACAAACTCGTATAAACTTATATAAATAAGAATGTATGGCATCATATGTCTTGATGGTTTTGAACGAATGCTCACTGGATTAATCACTGGCAACAGATTGCTTGAAATTTTTATAATTGTTCTTACTTTGCTTATTATTCGAAGAACTTCCTTGTACATCCTTTGAATTCCACTTGCTGTTGCAGATCCGCCATTGGAGATCTGCGGATTCGACACTATTTCATCAACAAAAGCTGGTGCATAATCGTTTCTGAAATCGTCGAAGGGGATCGAAATGTCGTCCTGGAATGCCTCGTCTAACAGGCTGCCGACCCATTGTTGTTCTTCCAAAGGGAAACTGAACAGGGTATCATCCAGAAACTCTTCCAGATCGACCGATTCTTGCTGCGATTGCAACTAGACTCGTAAGCAAAAATGTTTCACAACCGTAGAGCTCACAACCGCCGGCAGTAATGATGGAGATATATTCCTTGTCAGCCCAGATATGGAGGGCAATCTCCCACCGCTCGCAATGTCACTGGTGATAGCCACTAAGAACGAAGAACATATTTCTACAAGAGGAGATTTTTTTTTATTGACTCAAATGATCATCAAGCATATTTTTAATTAAATTTCCAGCAAGATTTTTTTATTTTTGTTATTTATTTTTATTATTGGTTTTAAACTAAAATTCAAAAGAAAAAAAAAACTAGATTTTATCTAAATTATTTTAGGATGATTTTTTTTATTTTTTTTCATTCACAAATTTTTTTATTGTCATGTTGCATATTAGTTCTCCAGCAAGAGTATTTTTATTCGAACGAAATCAATAGATTTTCTGATCTTCCTGATCGCACGAAGTGCAGGAAGAGAGCATACTAATCGATTGATTCGTTTTTACTCATGCAGGGGGGTTTCAAAAAGGATTGAATTTAAAACTAGCTAAACACTAAAACATCAGAAAACTCAAACTTGAACTTCCTTTGTGAAGATCCTGCTGTCACCAGGTCTCACAAGTTATTTTGTCTAAAGAAAAATACTAGTACTGAATTAAATTCCTAATGCCTAATCCCTTATCACCGTCCCCGGCAACGGCGCCAAAATGTTGGGCAATTTATTGGGCTTAAATTGCTGCATTAAATTATCAACCAGGGAAACTCGTAAGCTTGTGATGGTGCCAGCAATATATATGCAAGAGTAGGCAACTAACTCTATGTCTAGCTAAATTATTTACGATTCAATATAATATGCAAGGGAAGAGGCTCCTAACTAAGGAGGTCCTGGTTGTCCTTCCCTACAGTATCATAGAGAAATCATTGATTACATAAAACTAGAAACTTGAAATGAAGACAATAGAATGAACTTTAATCGTTGTTTAGATTCAAAGAGAGAGAAAGACTAACTTAGTCTCTTGATTGTCCTCTCATGTACTAATCCAAACTAAACTAAGATTCATTCATAAGCATAAGAAATGAAATGACTTGAAACATAAAAGCACAAAAGAATGAATTTCAATTACCATATAAATCAATGGAGAGAGAGCCTAACTTAGACTCTTGGTTATCTCCTCATATGATACTTGAAACATAAAAGCAAAAGAATGAATTTCAATTATCATGCAAATCAAATGGAGAGAGAGTCTAACTTAGACCCTTGGTTTTTCTCTCATATGCTGATAAGATTCTAATTTAAAACTCATTCATCAATCATAAACAAATCCTCAAACATCTAAGCAATTAAATGAAATAAGATCTATTATGAAATAACATGTTCCTTTGATCCTTCTAGAGTGAGCTCAATTCTCCTAAGAACAAAGTGACAAGCTATTCCATATACTACATTAAGGCAACTTGTATCTAAACTACATAATGGAAATATATGTACAACTTATATCTATAACTACATAATGAAAATATATGTAAAATGAAGCTTTATTCTATTCCATCATAAGTTGGATATAATGCTCCAAGAGTCCTCTCCTTGCAATGAAGGAGGTACTCCTATTTATACAATGAGATGAGATAACAAACTCATAATGATGATCCACTAATCTCTCTTTTAGTTCCATACATTTCTCAACCATCTAGACACATAACCCTATCCTCCATGATTTCCTCCATGAGTTCCATGATCTTCTCCATGAGGCTTATTTTATCAAATTCAAATTTGATCATTCAAGGCCACATAAAGATGCCCTGGAAGCTTCCTTTATACCTACACATGTCAACAAACTCATTCTAATTGTTAGGTATAAGTATAAGCATATTATTTAAGTTTAGCCATAAGTTCACTTAAAAATGTTAAGAATTAATAAACTTTGGAAAAGCATAATTATAACCCAATAATGAGGTAAATGTAATGATGTGGAGGTGGAATGGAGGTGACATGAAGGTAAAATGTGAAGATATTGGTGAATAATGGAGTGAAAATAGGGACCATTTTGAGGCCCAACAATCTTCAATGCAAGAAAATTATTGGGGTCCAATGTAAGCAACTCATTTTCAAGTTGATGGGCTCTAAGTTCATTTTTATTTCCAAAGACTTTAGTAATCTGTTTCATTGCTTCATCAGGAGCATCAAGTTCTGCAATATGGAATCTAAGATCTAGAGAAATAGACATCCCTATCAACCCACGTGCTTGGTCTTGCCTATTTTCCCATTTAGTTGCCTTATCTTCATCTTTCGGTTTGGTTTCTTGGCCTGTGGCTATTCTGTAGAGACCTTTACTTCTAAGTAAATCCACAATGTAGGACCACCATTGGAAGTAGTTGGTGCTGTCAAGAATAACTTGGAATGGACTTTCCATTTTAACAGAAACTGAAGCTATAGATGTTGAAACTAAGTGTTCCAATGGAAAGATCTCGAAAAATTACGTTGTTTAAAAAAAAATGATTCTGAAAACAGCGTCCGGATGAAGAAGTTATGGCTTTTTGAAGAAAATTTGATGAAGTCGTCGACGAAGTGCGGGAATGTGCGGAAATGAAAAATCTGCCCCCACAAAAAGGAGACTTGAACTCAAGACCTCTACTCCCATAAATTAGCTTTGGACCAAGTGGGCTATACAAAAAGTTTGAGAGAGAGAGGGGGGGGGTTGAAGCTTTGGGTTGCGTGCTTGCTTTGAGAAAGCTCTTTTTCCCTACAAAACAAAAAACACAAAACCCAACACGGACATATAAAAAAAAAACGAACCTTGCGGCTCGAAGTTAGCTTTAGCTGAAAACTAAATATTTTCCTCAATGTTTTTGATTTTCCGAGATCACACTAAGGCGCAGCGGAAAAGAGCATACGCATGAGAAAAATCCTTCCTTTCTGTTTCTGATTTGCCCAGATCGCACAGAGTCGCGGGGCAAAGAGCATATGTAGAAATGAAAGGTATAGATCCGGTAATAAAAAAGGCTAAATAAACTGAAACCGAAATAAACAGAGAGAAAATAACTGTAAACTGCAAATAAACACTGTATACCTCCAGAGCTTAAAAATGACGTAGCTAGGGCTGCCGAAAACCTTTTCGCGTGAAACGAAAGGGGTTCCTCACTGGAACTGATGCTCCCAACACAACAGAGCAGTCCTCTCGTCCCGAAAGCAGTCAGAAACAGTAGATCTAGGAAAACGGTAATCGGATGCAGTTCTACCGGCTTCAGATTTGGATCACCAACAGACGCGGCCCTCAAATAGCTCTGATACCATGTCGGAATTTACAAGGTAAGTTCCTCAGACATAACACCAAAGGACACCGCTCACAAATAGATCACAAATCAATACACAAGTACTTTTGACGTAGTTAAAACCCTCAAAGAGGGAAACAGTCCACGGTTTGAGCCAACGCGGCCAATTTAGGCAATTTATTAATAAAAGAATGAAAATTTACATAAGCTTCTCTCATGAACGGTTAACGTACAAATGACCCTCCATGCTCTTTAAATAGAGATCATGGACCAATCGGGCGTTAAGCCACGAATCAAGTGTTGATAATACCGAGGAGAGAATGAACCGTCGGATCACTACATATCATGACCGTCGGATTGTAAGTTACAAAATGTACATAGTAAAGAAACACACTTTACCTAACTCTATACTAGACCAAGTTATACTTAACTATTTCCTATGTGTCGGAATATCCTAACAGTGGTGTCAATGACACCACAAACCACGCGCAGTGTTGTGCATCCGTCAATATCATGTTAGTCTTACGAATGGTGCTTTTTAACCTCTGGTCTAGATCCCATGGGGTTTCCTCAGGAAACAGTGCGATCTCCTTGAACCTAATAACCGACTGTGCTTTTGATTTTGGTCGGCCGAATTCTTTGTTTAATGTGTCCTGGATTGCCGTTATTCCATCATTCGAGTGATCGCTTGAGTACTTTATGTACCATGTCAACGTGCGGTCCTACAGTGCGCTAACTAGGGTAGCCTTTTTGATGTTCTCATTCGTTATGCCTTGGGAATCCCATATCGACCTTTTCACAAACCAGAATCGCCCTAGTTCCTCATTTCCTACACCCTTAAGTATTGGCAGCTTGACTACATGCACCATCTCGAATTTTGGTGGTGGTGGGGTTGGAGATGGGGTTAGTGTCGGTGTAGACAGATTTGATGTAGGTGACGCAGGTGGTGGTGTGGTCGGAGGTGGTATCAGTGGGAAGCGCTCCTTGATCAACCGGACTGCACTTCTCGGTGAGAACCTCACGAGCTCCTCCTTGCTTTCCCATGAGATAGAAATTAGAGGACTGTTCTCTACCCCTTCCATTCCTCGGTAACCTCTTCTGCTCCATGTTACTCTAGACATCAATAGACACACATAATCTGTTTTTCACACAACAACATCTTAATCCAAGTGTTCAATGATTTGATATACTTACCCTGCGGTCCTTGGAGAAATCGCCTTTCCGCTTTGCTATAACTCACAGTTTTATCTATCGCAAACTCAATAATAAATCCTCCTATTACCTGATCCAGCCAATAATCTACTGCACATGCGCTTTTATCTTCGGTGGATTCTAGTCTGCGCACTAGTTCTGGAGTCCACACAATAGGCTAATCTAATCTGCACATTCCCACGTTGTCAGCTAACCTCACGATCCACTCGTACATCTCTACCGGAAATGTCGTGAAGAAGACCTCGAGAATATCTGTGTATATATAGTGGTCCAACCTATCTTCCTCTGATATTTGCGGGTTTCTGTTTTCCTGAACCATGAACTCATGAAACTTCAGATCCCACCTCTCTTCAAGCTCTTTCTTTGTAGGGTTCCAGTGTTCCGACATTAGACACCCCTTAGGAAGATCCTGTTCCCGATAATGGACCGTTCATTGGTCCTTTGCTCTGAAGGCTTGACCCAGCTGAAGGAGAGTGCTACATCAAACCGGTGCGCGACAAGGAGAGTGACAATGAATTGGACTGCATCTATCAGATAACAACGCAAGACCACGATCAGGTGAATCCCACAAATGATGGAAGAATCTCATGGGAGCGCAATAGCTCCTGCACATCGGATTCAAATGAGGAGACTGAGCGATGGCAAAACTGATTACATGAAGTTACGACACTTAATTGTAATATGATGATTAGATCATTGCGACATGTGACCATAGAAGAAAGACAACGGCCAGCGGATAACAACGCAATGTTGGAAGCGCAATTTGTCAACCTTGGCACCTTAATCGTAGCACAGGAGTAGCCTGGTGCGCCGGAAGAAGCATCACGCACACCCAGCTGGAGGGCGCAGAAGCTGAGATGTAAGAGGCAGTTCCAGGTACGGATTAGAGGAAGCGCGCGACAGCCCTGGTGGTGCAGGGCAGTCATCCATCACCAACGAAGGGCACAGATACACATCGCACAAGCATCAACCAAACAGGATTTGCACGGAACGACGGCTTGTGGGGGCGGGAAGGGAACTTTCTCCACGATCGGACTAACCATTACCATTACGGTGGAGGAAAAACGCATCCACGACGTAACTGAAGAAACGAACCGACGAGTAGGCTGGCGCTCTTCAGGTGGGGACACGTGGCCACTCCCTGAGCGTCCATGCTGACGCTGAACAGGGAACTCCAAGCGCAGTTGTAGAAGGTGAATCGAGAGAGGTGGAAGAGGAACCGAACGGGCATGAGTTTGAATGGCTAAAAGCCATGAACAACTAAACAGAGAAGGGAGAAACGGTTGAACACTCAGAGACAAAACCAGAGAAGAGGCAGTTAAGTGGAAGTAGAGATAGACAGAGGGTCGAGCTGACAAATGGCAACATTGAGCACCAAAGCTTGAGATATTCAAGCCATCCCATAGAGGAATCTGTCCAGATCAAGCATCATATATGGCTCCTTCCATTGTAGACCAGAAGGTCACAGAGCTGGTAGGAAGAAGAAGACTCTGTGTACTCCAGTGGCTTGGGGAATCCAAGAAACCACCCTGCCAAGCAAACCTGCTTCAGGAGAACTCACATTGAGTCCCTGCATTGTAATTCTTTGCTTAAATACACAATAAAGCAAGGCCACCACTGAAAGCTGGACCGGAGACTAGTCCTAGAGAATAAGGTGAACTCCTTATTAAAAATTCTCGTGCCTTTATGTTTGCTTACTGTATTCCTATGTTGTCTTTCCATTTAAATATTTGTGTATTAGCAATCTGATCAATCCGTTACTTAAATAACACAGAACACACACCAGCACATGAGTCTGTAATACATTTTGTTTGATAAATCTCTAACTTATGTCACTCGTCGAGTGATTATCCGATCAAGTGGTATCAGAGCTTTAGACTGTAAGGATAGACAAGCTTGTGTTGGCTTAGCTGTGAATGCTCACTAGATCAAAGCTCAAACTAGGAGAAGGAGAGTTGGTGGACATTAATCCTGAAATTGGGAGAGTCTATTCTCGGAAGACGATGTCAGAGGAAGGTTCTATGGGGCCAGACCCTCAATTCATAGAAAGTTTCCTAGCTATAAAGTCTATGGTAGAAGAAATGTATAGGGACTTTAGAAAGCATAAGGATGAAGATTCATCAAGTTCTAAACAAGATAAAGAAAAAGATGAGTCTCATTCCCATGACCACTCAAAAGGAAAGGGGAAAGAGGAAAGCTTTCTCACACCTCCTAATAGCCCTGTGCATAATAAGAAAGCATCTTTGATTAAGTTAGATGTTAAATTTGATTTGCCTATATATGATGGAGAGATAAATGCTGAAAAGTTGGACAATTGGATTAGACAAATTGATGTGTATTGCAGGGTACAGAACATAGACTCAGACAAGAATAAGATTCAGCTGCCAAGCCTACGCCTAGGAGACATTGCCTTGGTTTGGTGGGAAGGCAGAACCCAAGTTGATATAAAAATACATGGTAAGACCATCTCTGTCTGGAGTGAATTTGTTGCTGCAATCAAAAAGCAGTTCTATCCATTGGCCTACATGCAACAAGCCATGATGAGTTGCCAAACTCTTCGGCAATTGAAAGGGAAAAGTGTGCAAGGGTGTACTCAAGAGTTCAGAAAGAGAGCATTGATGTTGGGTGTCTCATTAGACTCACCAGAGACTCTTCTAAAGTACATTGGTGGTATACACAACTACATGAGGCATACCATCCTCATGTTTAATCCCACTAGTATAGATGAGGTATCTGTACAAGCTACTCATCTAGAAGCTAGAGGAAAGAATGGAAATCCAGAAGTTGGGGGACCATTCCAACCCACTGTAAGCAAGATCAAGGAGAAAAGAAAGTAGAAGTGGAAAGCAAGGAAGGCTAACACTGCACAAAAAGGTAAAGCTTCATGTACTCACTGTAAAAAGGAGGGGCATGATGACGAGCACTGTTGGATTCTGCATCCAAAGCTAAGACCTAAGAAGTCTGAGGGCAAGAAGAAGAAGACTGTTGCAGCTATTCAAAAGGATTTGGGGTCAAACTCGGGAGATGAAACAATCATTGCAGCACAGGTATAAAAGGTAAGAATTCTGAAGCATCTACTAGTAATTCTGCTCAATCTGTTATTGATGAAGAACATGAGAGAAAAAGGCATGAGCTTTTCCATATTCGAGTTGTTTCCAAAAATAAAAAGATTGATACTTTGTTTGATAGTGGCTCACAAGTAAATCTAATTTATGAAGCAATTGTAAAGAAATTGGGATTAGCAACTACACCTCATAAGAAACCATACCCATTAGGATGGTTGAATGATAAAGTACAACTACAAGTGACTAGACAGTGCAAAGTCAAGTTTTCTTTTGGGCCAGCATTAGTAGATGAGGTTGAGTTAGATGCAATTCCTTTGGATATATGTGGAATTGTTTTAGGAAGTCCCTACTTGTATGATAGAAAAGTTGTTTTCTATAGAGACGAGAACAAGTATCTACTTGTTAAAGATGGAATCGAATACTTTGTAAGAGCTCATAAGCTTAAGAATAATTATACTCTCATAAACTCAGGACAGATGAAAAGAATGATAAATTCATGCAAACAGTTCTTACTGATGGTTGTAAAGGAAAAGAAACCTGATAAAACCAATGTATTTGAGGGTTGTAATGCTGATCAACAAGCTGATATAGAAAAGATTGTTTCAGAGTATGATGTCTTATTTCAAGAACCTAAAGGTCTGCCACCCAAAAAGGGAATAGTACATGATATTATTTTGCAGCAAGATGTTCCTTTGCCTAACATTGGGATGTACAGGTTGTCTGCTTTAGAGAATGTTGAAATCAAGAAGTAGGTGCAGGAGTTGCTCGAGAAAGGGTTCATTAGGCCTAGCACATCACCATGTGGGTCACCAATCGTTTTGGTGAGAAAGAAAGATGGCTCGTGGAGAATGTGCATTTATTATTGAGCACTGAATAAGATAACAATAAAAAATCGTTATCCCCTTCCTCGCATAGATGATCTTTTAGATCAATTGAAGGAAGTTGTTTATTTCACCAAGCTGGATTTGCACATTGGATACCATCAGGTCAGAGTTGCAGAGAAATATGCATGGAAGACTGCTTTCAAAACAAAACAGGGATTGTATGAATGGCTGGTTATGCCTTTTGGCCTAACTAATGCTCCTGCTACTTTCATGAGATTAATGAATGATGTACTCAGAAGTTTTCTTGATGATTTTGTTATTGTGTATCTGGATGACATTCTGATTTTTAGTAAAATGTGGGAAGAACATTTAAAGCATGTTAAGCAGACATTAGATGTTTTCAAAAGAGAAAAAATTTATGTTAAACTCTCCAAATGTGAATTTGGCAAAAACTCTCTAAATTATTTGGGTCACATAGTAGGGGGAGGTGAATTGAAAATATATCCCTCCAAAGTGGCAGTCATTGTAAACTGGCCTAAACCTAAGTCTGCTACAGAAGTGAGAAGCTTCTTAGGAGCAGCACAATATTGGAGGAAGTTCATTTCAAATTATTCCTCAATTGCAGCTCCCTTACATGCTTTGACAGGATTGAACAAGGTGTTCTAGTGGGGAGGCAAACAGCAGAAAGCCTTCGACACCTTGAAAGAAAAGATTAGTACAACACCTGTACTAGCACTGCCAGATCTACAAAGACCATTTAAGATCCAAACTGATGCCAATGACTATGCCATGGGAGCAGTGTTGACACAACACGATAAACCCATATGTTATCATTCTGAGACTTTTAATCCTGCAGTAGTTAACTATCCTACATATGATAAAGAATTGTATGCATTAGTTCAAAGTGTAAAAAAGTGGAAACATTACTTAATCGGCAAAGAAACAGTAATACATACTGATCATCAGCCACTTCAATATCTACACTCCCAAACTAAGTTGCAGCAATCAAGACATTATAGATGGATGGGTTTTCTGCAACAGTTTCATTTAGTCATCAGATATAAAAGGGCATACATAACAAGGTTGCAGACATGTTATCCAGACCCATTATAAATGCATCTACCATACTTAAGCATAATTTTGTGTTGCATGAAAGCTACATAGAACAGTATGCTCAGGACATGGAATTTAAAGATGTATATGCAACTTTGAGTCAAGGCAAAAGAGTAGAAGAATTGGACTATCATGTGAAGGACCGACTCTTATATCATTGTGGGAAACTTTTCATTCCACAAACTGAGAGGGTAAAGATAATTAGGGAAGCACACACTTCTCTGATATCAGGTCACTTTGGAGTAAGTAAAACAGTTTCACAGCTGCAAAGGTTCTGCTATTGGCCGAGAATGAGTTTCTAGATATGTAAAAGGATGTGCTATGTGTGCTAAAAGCAAGCCCGACAACAGAAAACTAGGCTTATACACTCCATTGCCAGTTCCTTCTCATCCTTTGGAAAGTATTTCCATGGATTTTGTTGGGGGACTGCCTAAATCTGGGAAAGGTCATGATTATCTATATGTTGTTGTGGATAGGTTCAACAAAACGTGTATTTTGATACCCTGTAGTAAACAGATTACAGCTGAACAAACTACAAAATTGTTCTTTGAACATGTATGGGTTCATTTTGGATTACCCACTTCTATTGTATCTGATCGAGACACCCGATTTGTGGGGAAGTTTTGGTCAAGTCTGTGGGAACTAATGGACACCAAGTTAAAGAAAAGCACAACTTTTCATCCACAAACAAATAGCCAGACAGAAGTAGTTAACAGGATGGTGATCCAGTTACTGATGGGATATTGCAGCAAACACCCTAAGCTTTGGGATGAACACTTGTGTTATGTGCAGCATTCTTACAATAGAGCCAAACACTCTTCTACACAGAGATCTCCTTTTGAGACCTGTTTTGGTTTCATACCAAGATATCCTTTGGATTTTGTCTTTGGTAAAGACGCCATGGTTGATAGACACAGTGATGTGGATAAGGCAACTAGGTTCATTAAACAGATCCAGGAGATCCACCATGCAGTACAGGAACAGCTGGAAAGGAGCCAGGCCAAGTACAATGCTAGGCATGATAAGCATCGGATGTAGCATAGTTTCCAAGTTGGAGACCAAGTCTGGCTGTATATCAGCAAGGACAGGATGCAAGGTGAAGGTAAAAAGCTAAAACCTATCAGGTATGGACCCTTCATGATACTTGAGAAGATTGGTGAAAATGCTTTTTGCCTTGATCTACCAGCTTACATGCACATCTACTCAGTAGTAAATGTAGACTGTTTGAGGTTGTTTGAGCCTTCAATGATTGAGGACCCTGAAGATCAAAGTCAATTACCTTCTGTTGACGACCTGCTACCTGAATATCTTAATGAGTTGTAGGAAGACACAGTGTTGGATAGGAAGGTAAGGACGACACGCAGCGGAGAAGTGGAATACCTCTGGATTGGGCTCAAAGGTTCGAAGCCAAGCAGTGCAAAGTGGATTGAGATTGGGCAAGTGAGACAACAGTTTCCTCACTTAGTCGATGCTTGAAAACCAACTTTTGGTGGTCCAAAAGCTTTTTCAGTGGGAAGGCCGTGATCCGAATCGGATCCATAAAAGACTGTCAAAGAACCTTGACTATATCGGGACGAAACAAATCTCTAAAGAATCCAAAACAACAATCAAAAAACACCCTGAACCAGTGGCAATGGCAGCCAACGTGGAACGACGAGGACCTTGGTCAAAGCGCGTTGACCAAGGCCCATGGAGACTGTGCGGGAGGTCAAAGTAGCCCTGGATTGGGAAAAGGAGGTGATTTTTGATACGTGATCGCGCATCGCTGGGCAAACAGGGCTGAAGTGGAGGAAGCCCTAGCACTTGGATGCATGGCGAACTGGAGAACTGCGGGCGGAAAAAGGCAAAAAGTGCTAATCGTACAAGGCAGGACCCGCGCTATAGAAACCAGTGGTATGGGCGCCCTCAAATGGTAAACAGTTTTGGAGAAGGCAAAGCGATCCCACTCAACGATTGACGCATGGCGGCAGAGGTGAGAGAAAACCGCCATTGATCGCGCGTTATCGGTCGAGCAGGTCAACCGCGCGGGATGTGCGAATGACGTTGGATATGGGGGGCCCAGATCGGACAGCTGAGATTGCGCCCGATGGAAAGAAGCGGAATCGACAGGGAATTAAGCCGCGTTCTAAAGGGATTTGGAATCCGTTTGACTGCCACGGTGGAGGAAAAATGCATCCACGACGTAACTGAAGAAACGAACCGACGAGCAGGCTGGCGCTGTTCAGATGGGGACACGTGGCCACTCCCTGAGCGTCCATGCTGACGCCGAACAGGGAACTCCAAGCACAGCTGCAGAAGGTGAATCGACAGAGGCGGAAGAGGAACCGAATGGGCATGAGTTTGAATGGCTAAAAGCCATGAACAACGAAACAGAGAAGGGAGAAACAGTTGAACACTGAGAGACAGAAACCAGAGAAGAGGTAGTTAAGCGGAAGCAGAGATAGACAGAGGGCCGAGCTGACCAGTGGCAACATCGAGCACCAAAGCTTGAGAGATTCAAGCCATCCCATAGAGGAATCTGTCTGGATCGAGCATCATATTTGGCTCCTTCCATTGTAGACCAGAAGGTCACAGAGCTGGTAGGAAGAAGAAGAGTCTGTGTACTCCAGTGGCTTGGGGAATCCAAGAAACCACCCTGCCAAGCAAACCTACTTCAGGAGAACTCACATTGAGTCCCTGCATTGTAATTCTCTGCTTAAAGACACAATAAAACAAGGCCACCACTGAAAGCTGGACCGGAGACATAGCCTTGGAGAATAGGGTGAACTCCTTATTAAAAAATTTCGTGTCTTTATGTTTGCTTACTGTATTCCTCTATTGTCTTTCCATTTAAATGTCTGTGTATTAGCAATCTGATCGATCTGTTGCTTAAATAACATAGAACGCACACCAGCACATGAGTCTGTAATACCTTTTGTTTAATAAATCTCTAACTGATGTCACTCGTCGGGTGATTATCAGATCATCACCCCTTCGGGCTCCGCAAAAGAGTTAGTGAAGGAACTAGACATGGCTGGCTCTCCTATACTAGTCGGACAACCCATGACCCTGCTAGCATGGTTGTTCCTGCATCCTAGGGCACACAAAGACACAGATCACGATACGCCATCAAAATGCGAATGGTGCTCGCAACCTGGGTTAGTAGGGAAGCGGCAGGCTCGCACGACCGGTGTGACCACCTGACTATCTGTAGAAGGCTCAGTCCTAGCACTCCACGCAGTTGGAAGAGGGCGTGGGACTATAAAATAGGCTATAGAAACACTGCACATGGATGATCAACTACACAGGACGCACACGCGCACCAGGAGCTGCAATGCCGTGGAGAGGGAATGGAAAGCGACTGTTGTAGGTACGGTTCATGATAAGACGTCCCAATTAAGACACGTTGGAGCAAGCGACGGGCAATTAAGGCATAAGGGTAACCGACAAAATCGTGTTAATGAGCCACGAGGAGGGCGAATGGCTGATTTTAAATTTGAAACCGTATATAACACGCAAGAAAAGGGACACAACACTAAGGTTGCTTAGCTGAAGATTAGAATGCCCTGGTTTTCGGCAAAGCAGAAAGTAAAACAAATGGAGGAAAGTCTGTGGTTTCACGCACTGCCAAAGGAGTACCGAGAGTCATCCCACATGACAAGAAACCAACACAATGGAGAGCAACAACCACGCATAATGAAAGGTTTTTCCCTCCTCTTGGACCTCTTGACAGTTGGTCAAGAACTCTTCACAATGGAATTGCAACCAATTGAACAGCTCGCCAGCTACACATTCCTCAGCAAGCACAATGACTAAGGTTGGAACCTCGGTGCCGTGACATTTCTGCATCACTTTTCCAGCCAAAAACTAGGTAGCAACGTGAACAACCTTATTTGAAATATTATCAATCACGTACCCGCGCTACCCCTTCTTGAGCTTATATTTCTTTTTCAGGGTTTCTATCATTGCTACATCGCCATTCTTATCGACAATTTCCGTAGGGTCTCTCCCTTCACAGGGAAGTTGCGAGATCCTATGAACGAGTTCAGTGGTGATGCGGACGGGTTTGCCAATCCACAATATTCCCTCATGGACCAAATAGAGCAACTGCCTCATGACCAATATGGTGATAGGGGGCGAAGAAAGTGGGGGATGGACAAGAGACAGAGCAGCTCGACCTTGTCCACATTTCACAACCACTCCTTTGGCTGTAGGGTTGTAACTGTCCCTTCTTCCCTTTTTTCCATCAGTGCATCAAACGATAAATGGGGAAATTTCATTGTATCTGCCAGGTCCTAGTCTTCAAATTTCATTGTCGCAATCTGGCCGACCACCGAGCTTTCAACTGGAACTCCTTTTGGAAGGGACGAGGTGACGAGTATATTATCGACTTCATCCAGATTAGTAGGTACCTTAGCTTTCCCTTTGCTTGGAGGCACATACTTGGGCCGTCGTACTGGCTGGATAGTATCCTCATCGGGGTTTATTTCTTCGACATATGTTGGAGAACCCGCTTCCTCCTCGTCACTTTCAATTGTGACCGTTTTGCCCTTTTCTTCCATGGTGAGCTTACTAAAGTGCAGATGTTGTAGCGACCTTCTTACTGGTTCTAGAGTCTGGGAGTCCTTCTTGGTTCGCGACATCTAGGGTGATTTAGGGAGCTCAGCTACCTGCGGCGGGGGATTCTATGGACTCACTTCAGTAGGGTTTCTTGTCCTGAGGAATGACTCTCGGTATTCCTTTGGCAGTGCCTGAAACCACAGGATTTCCTCTATTTTTTTTACGTTCTGCTTTGCCAGAAACCAGGACTTTCTAATCTTCAGCTAAGCAACCTTAGTGTTGTGTCCCTTTTCTTGCATGTTATATACGGTTTCAAATTTAAAATCAGTCGTCGCCCTCCTCGTGGCTCATTAATGCGATTTTGGTGGTTACCCTTATGCCTTAATTGCCCGCCGCCCACTCCAACATGTCTTAATTGGGACATCTTATCATGAACCATACCTGCAACGGTCGCTTTCCATTCCCTCTCCACGGCATCGCAGCTCCTGGTGCGCGGGTGCGTCCTGTGCAGTTGATCATCCATGCGCAGCTTTTCTACAGCTTGTTTTATAATCCCACGCCCTTTTCCAACTATGTGCAGTGCTAGGATTGAGCCTTCTATAGATAGTCAGGTGGTCGCACTGGTCTTATGAGCCTATCGCTTCCCTATTATCCTGCGCTCCGAGCACCATTCGCATTTTGATGGCGCATCGTGATCTGTGTCTTTATGTGCCCTAGGGTGCAGGCGCAACCATGCTCGCAGGGTCGCGGGTTGTCTGACTAGTATAGAAGAGCTAGCCATGTCTGGTTCCTTCACTAACTCTTTTGCAGAGCTGGGAGGGGTGACTTCTACTTGTAGTTTATCAATTTCCTCATCCAACCTCGCACTTTTCTCTCGGAGTCTGGCCCCCGCTTCCTCTAACTCACGAAGTCCCTTCTTACCGTGTCAGACGGCTTCCCATAGCTATTGAATTCCTTCGCGTAGGTTCCCGTAGGCAAGACGGACTGTAGAGGTAATGGTTCGTCTGGTGGTGGAGAAAGTTCCCTTCCCGCCCCCGCGAGCCCTTGTTCCGTGCGGATCCGGTTGGGTTGATGCTCATGCGATGTGCATTCGTGCCCTTCGTAGGTGATGGATGACTGCTCTGCACCACCAGGGTTGTCGCGCGCATCCTCCAATCCATACCTGGAACCACCTCCTACATCTCAGCTTCTGCGCCCTCCATCTGGGTGCGCGCGGTGCTTCTTCCGGCGCACCAGGTTGCTCCTATGTTACAATTAAGGTGCCAAGGCTAACAAACTGCCCTTCCTTCGTTGCGCCATTATCCGCTGGCCATTGTCTTTCTTCTGTGGTCACGCGTCGCAACGATCTAATCATCATATTACAATTAAGTGTTGTAACTTCATGCAATCATTTTTGCCATCACTCAGTCTCCTCATCTGAATCCGATGTGCACGAGCTATCACACTACCATGAGATTCTTCCATCGTCTGTGGGATTCACCAGATCGTGGTACTGCGCTGTTATCTGATAGATGCAGTCCAATTCATCGTCGCACACCGGTTCGGTGTAGCGCTCTCCTTCAGCTAGGTCCAACGGAACTATTACCCACAGTGACTTCTTCTCAAATGTCATTTTCTGCCTTTTTAAATTGATGACCCCATTCATGTCCGTGGCCCAATCGATTCCGAGCAACGCAGGGTAAGGATTACTGTCATCAACAATTTCTATTACCTCGAAGTCGGTCTGCGTACTTACGCCTTCAATGTCCACTGTCACCCCTTGCAATCAGCCCATCAGTAAGATCTTTTGTTGGTTGGCCATCCTTAGTTGAATCGGGGACCACTATAGTGCAGGCTTACCCATGCGTTCCCATGTTTGCTTAGGTAGCACGTTCGCATCCGAACCCAAATCCAGAATGACCTGGTCCATCTCGTATTCGCCGATTTGCACTGTCATTCTCATCTCTCGTCCAATGCACAGGGCATGTTTTCCTAGTGTCTGGACTACGCGCGGTTCGCCCGACCCGACACACTTAATGATCAACTCCTGTAATCCTTTAATGTCTTTGTTATCACATAACAACTTCATGCAGGTTTCAAGGAAGGTAGTAATCATGGAGCGGTCCAATATTGGCTCTATTTAGTCCCTCCTACCTGGAGTAGAGACTTCCGCAAAGTTGTTTTGAGCTTCCTTAGACGTCCTCATCCCTTGTTCCAGCTCAGAGTCAGGTTCCTTTGTAGGTGCATTGTGCCTCTTCCCGTCTTCTGCAAGCTCTTTCCGCGTATCGCCTCCTGTGGTTGCGCCACTCCTCAATACCATGTTTATACTGGGGTCCTCTTCGCGTGGTTCCGATCGCATCATCTGGACATTTTGAGTTGGTGTGGGTTGTAACACTCCCTTCTCATGCATATGGGTAATTAACGTTGGACAATCTACCATTTCATGATCAAACTGCTCACAATAGGGACAAGAGATCCTAGTTGGGTTGGTGCAGTCACGAGCGTAGTGCCCTAGCCCTCTGCATTTATAATAGATCAGTTGTCTGCGGCCACCTGACTATTTGTAGAAGGCTCAGTCCTAGCACTCCACGCAGTTGGAAGAGGGCGTGGGACTATAAAACAGGCTGCAGAAAAGCTGCGCACGGATGATCAACTGCACAGGACGCACCCGCACACCAGGAGCTGCGATGCTACGGAGAGAGAATGGAAAGTGATTGTTGTTGGTACGGTTCATGATAAGATGTCCCAATTAAGACATGTTGGAGCGGGCGGTGGGAAATTAAGGCATAAGGGTAACCGCCAAAATCACATTAATGAGCCACGAGGAGGGCGAACGACCAATTTTAAATTTGAAACTGTATATAACACGCAAGAAAAGGGACACAACAATAAGGTTGCTCAACTGAAGATTAGAACGCCCTAGTTTCCGGCAAAGCAAAATGTAAAGCAAATGGAGAAAATTCCATGGTTTCAGTCACTGCCAAAGGAGTACCGAGAGTCATTCCTCAGGATAAGAAACCCTACCGATGTGAGTCCATAGAATCCCCCAGCGCAAGCAACCGAGTTCCCTAAATCACCCCTGACGCCGCGGACCAAGAAGGACTCCTAGACTCCAGAACCAGTAAGGTCGCCGCGGCATCTACACTTTAGTAAGCTCACCATGGAAGAAAAGGGAAAAATGGTCACAATTGAAAGCAACGAGGAGGAAGTAGGCTCTCCAACATATGTCGAAGAAATAAACCCTGATGAGGATACTATCCAGCTGGTACGACGGCCCAAGTATGTGCCTCCAAACAAAGGGAAAGCTAAGGTACCTACTAATCTGGATGAAGTCGATAATATACTCGTCACCCCGTCCCTTCCAAAAGGAGTTCTAGTTGAAAGCTCGGTGGTTGGCCGGATTGTGAAAATGAAATTTGAAGACTGGGACCTGGCAAATACAACAAAATTTCCCCATTTAGCGACTGATGCACTGATGGAAAAAAGGGAAGAAGGGACAGTTACAACCCTACAACCAAAGGAGTGGGTGTGAAATGTGGACAAGGTCGAGCTGCTCTGTCTCTTGTCCATCCCCCACTTTCTCCGCCCCCCTTTTCACCATATTGGTCATCAAGCAGTTGCTCTATTTGGTCCATGAGGGAATATTGTGGATCGACAAACCCGTCTGCATCACCATCGAACTCGTTCATAAGATCTCGCAGCTTCCCTACGAAGGGAGAGACCCTAGGGAAATTGTCGATAAGAGTGGCGATGTAGCAATGATAGAAACCCTGAAAAAGAAATATAAGCTTGAGAAGGGGTAGCGCAGGTACATGATTGATAATATTGCAAATAAGGTTGTTTGTGTTGCTACCCTGTTGCTAGCCGAAAAAGTGATGCAGAAATGCCGCAACACCGAGGTTCCAGCCATAGTCATTGCGCCCACTGAGGAATGCACAGCTGGCGAGCGGTTCAATCAGTCACAATTCCTTTGTGAAGAGTTCCTGACCAATTGTTGAGAGGTCCCAGAGGAGGGAAAAACCTTTCATTATGCATGGCTGTTGCTGTCCATTGTGTTGGTTACCATTGAGTTACCCAAAGACAACCAGTTCCCCACCTTGGACTAGGATTGGCCAGAAGCTGCCAAATACGCTTCCCTTTGGGTGATAAGAGATGTTGTACGAATCCAGGGCATCAATATCTTTTGGGTATTAATGGATGCGAGTGTGCGACAGTGGATTAACGAGCTACCCCACCTGTCCACCGAAATCTATGAAAGTGTGAAACATATTGCCGAGTTTAAAGCAGACATGCACTTTGTCTACATACGGTTGCACAAGGACCTCGACCAAACATGGACCACACTCCCTCTCATTTCCATTGATGAAGCTATTGACGCCGTATTAGATACTTGGCCACCAGCATGGCGCGGACCCAATGTAGAGGGGTGCAATGAGGCTGTTATCCGAAGGTAGAAGATGCAGCTAAGCGCGCAACACAACAAAAGTGGAACGAACAGCACGTTGTAGAGACTCGGGTGGCCCGAGAGGCGGTGTAGACTTCAACAGAAAAAGCACCAATAGGAGGGGTTGCGTCGACAAAGGACAAAAGCAGTCAGAAGGTACCCTCGGAGACGGCCATGGAGACAGGGACGAAATGAACACCGTAAACCACCACAGGTGTGCCCTTAAAGCGGTCGGTGCCGACAGAATGGGCGAAGCCACAAAAGAAGGCCAACGCGTCCAAATGGGATGGCGAACTAACCACCTTGACTGAGGGTTACCCAAGGGACACTGTTCGCGAAGCCACTTGAGATGCAATCAACGACACCATGTCGGAGCACCAGATTGTGTTGGGGGAGCTCCATGACTAGCTACAAGGACTGAGTGCACGGGCATCACACATGGGAACCACCGCTACTCATGACGTTACAGGAATGTCAGCCACTAAGCAATTACTGAAATCCCAACTAGCTCATACTCGATTTCAATAGGAGCATTGATAACGGAAAATGAGGAGGACCGAGCTGTGGTAGGACGACTTCAAGGTATGGGACTCAATTTGGCTGCCCTCTCGTGCAATAGTTTGTACCAACTCCAGGACAACACCACGATGGAGCTTCGCGCCAAAGAGAGGCACGTGACACAGGTCCTCAACAAACAATGAATTAATATAGAACAGTTGAGCCTACAACAGGACCAAGCCATCACACAAATTCAACAAGTGGAGCTACTGGTCAGGGAAGCATGTTCACGAGCCCCTGAGCTAGAGATTGCGCTTGACTTGCTTATTGGCGTACGAATCAACAAGCTAGCTAGTGGGTTCTAAATCGCAAAGGAGGAGGCCACAGAGATTCAAGTGGAGCTCAGTTTGTAGATTACCGAGCTGAAACTGCAGGCACATCCTTCAACGCCCCCTGAGGTCACTGAGCAGTGCAAGAGCATCATTAGCTCCAGCTGGGAAAATATCACATGATCCATGAAGGCATGCACTGACTTGTTGACGCAATCGCTTATCACACTCACTTCACTCTAAGAAGGTCCTACCCTACATCGACTAGAAACCGAGGCAAGAGAGCTCCAGCAAGCCTACGATAATATCAGGGGGACCGCGCAGACGGTTGTGGTTACGCCATGCTTGGCCAAGATGAAGGAGGCCCATGCTCTGAAAGTCCAAGATGATGCTGCCCGCCAGAAAGAAGCAGTGATCAAAGAACGTATCCAACCATGGATTGATGAGGCATTTGTGGTTTCCACCGCCATTGAGTGCAAGGTGGCACACATACAGGTAGAGTATGCACCCGGTGCAGAAGCTTCGGTGGAGACTGATGTGTTGGCGGCTCACATTGCACGAATATAATAGATTGTGGATGAGTTTGCTGCATGTACCAGTGAAGCAAGAAGCTGTTGTTTGACCTCTGCGCGAAGATTGTCACACTAGCCGAGTGACTCGGGACGAGTCATGATGATTGTGTTAGGGGATTGTTGGGTAGCAGAGGGTTCACGTAATAGTTTTGGGGTTCAAAATTCAAAATTTTGGGAAAGATATGGTAAAGACTCCATGAAGTGCACGAAGAACAAATTGTAAATAAGTCGAGTCAAAGGGTTGTCGCCCAAGAAATAATATAGAATAATAGGAAGTAAGTTGGTCCATGGACCATAGGAAGGTATAAATAGAGCGAGGCTCTATGGGTAGAAGGAAGATTTTTGGTATGTAATCTTAGATCTGATATGTAATGGGTTTTTGAGAAGAAAATTCTTGAAGCGTCTGTAAGTCCGGGACGAGGGTATTGGGTAGTGGATAGAGGCTCTACAGTTGTGTGCACATAGGCTTGGAAGAGTCCACATTTGTGTGCGCGGACCCCTGTAGCTGAGTGCGTAGGACGGATCTGGATGTATTGGTGAAGAAAGTGAATAAAGATAAGTTGATTCTGAAATTTTGTGTTAAATTTGAATTATCGTGGATCTAGCTAATGTATGGTTAATATAAACTGTTTGATCTATGCACATATGCTTATGTTATGAATATATGTGAATCTGTGTCTATTCTAAGTGCATGAACTGGTTAATTCTGATAATTGTTTAAAGACCATAAAAAGTAGATTGAATATATAAACAACGCATTAATAAGTATTAAGGAGTATTCTAGGTCTGGATCTGCACGAAGCAGAGTGGCACGAAGCCACAGAATGGTGCGCGAAACCTCTAGACCACATCAAGACATCCCAAGGGTGTGGAAACTTGGTTCCAGCACCCTCCCCTGCTACCTCGAGTGAGACCTCAGTTCGCGCTCCGCGGGCTGTTGTCGAAAGGGCCGGTAGTTGCGGGATTTGTTTGGCTAAATAACTCTTTCGAACCTGGGTCAAACCCCTATATAGGTTTCCACTGCCATTGAGTGACATCCGGACCAGTTCCAGTGTTCCGACATCAGACACCCCCTAGACAGATCGTGATGTGTTTCCCAGAAAAATAACTCTTCCGAACCTGGGTCAAGCCCCTATAAGCCAACAACCAGGATTGGACAGAGTGTTGGATATTCATGGCTTTGTTGATGCAGATTGGGTTGGAGATCTCGATCAGAGAATATCTACAAGTGGGTATGTGTTTAACCTATTTGGAGGTGCAGTTAGTTGGATGAGTAAGAAACAATCTGTAGTGGCACTATCAACTACAGAGGCAGAATACATGGCAACCACTCATGTAAGCAAGGAAGCAATTTGGTTGCAGAGATTGTGTTCAAGTATGGGGTTAGTATAGGGAGCTATAAGGATAGACTATGACAACCAAAGTACAAATTTCTTGGCAAAGAACCCTGCTTACCATTCAAAGACAAAGCACATTGATGTGTAGTATCACTTTGTGAGGGATATGATAGAAGACAAAAAGGTGTTGCTGGTAAAGGTGGACACTTTGAAGAACACTATATATGCATTGACAAAATCTGTGAGCTTTGAGAAGTTCTCTTGGTGTAGAGAAACAATGGGCGTTGCAGGGCTAGATAAATGACTAAGCTCTTTTGTGGCCCCCATGGAAAGAAAACAACAAGTGGGAGAAAGTTGGGTTGTGTTATATTCTTTCCACGACTAGCTCCCCTAGTTAATCGGGGGGTTAGAGGGGAAGTGGAAAACCCCCTTGTCCAGGGGGTTTAAGGGGGGCAGGTAGCCCCCCTCTACGGGGTTCAGGGCAGCGCCACGGGAAATTTTTTTTTGGACCCTATATTAGGTGGGGCGAACCTACCTATGGTTTTGTGCATGGTTTTTCGCACATGGTTTTGGGTGCGTTGGTTTTCGGTCCATGGTATTGGATGCTTCGGCATGTATATATATGTATTGTAACATTGAAAGGAACATAATGAAAAATCAATCTGGTAGTCCCTGTTTTGGGATCCAAGGGAAATCTCTGTGTATATGTGTTTTATGTGTTATGCTCTCGCATTGTTTATTTTCTGTTCTTAGAATTTGTATGCAGGTAATTTCTGTACGGGGTTAAAACTTACATTTTATTTATTGCTCTGTCAGAATCTAATCTTCTTACAAATTTTACTTCACTCTTTAAAAATCTTATTATGTAAACATCATTGATAATACCATTTCCATGAGAAGAGTCTTTTTAGTTTTCACATATAAATCATGTAAATAAAATATTTTGTTGTCATATTTAATCCCTTTTCTTTTAATGAAATAGATGGTGTGCTTTGTTACCCACCATTTTGTGGGTAATATCCCTAGGATATTTTTTTCTCCGAGATGGTCCTCAGCGAACAACCAACAACCCCTTGCAGCCACTAGCTAGCTCGTTGTGCCATTTTCTCCATCCCCTGAGCCAACCATGTGGTCCCTCGCCCATCTGCCATGATCGTATGTTTGAAGGTGGGCCTCTTGAATCTAAAGGTATGCCTTGTCATTTGGAAGTTGAGTATTGTAGTTTTCTTATCATGGACACTCATGGCATGGATTAATGGGGGGATTTGACGAAAAGAATGGGCTAGGTCTGTGCTTTTGTCCCCTAAACCCCTTTTAGGAATTAACCTTGGATTCTAGTCTCGTGGGATCTCTTTTACTGAGCATTTGGTTCCAGGGATGGTATTTCATGGGAAACCCAGATTTTGTGGTTCTGCTCCCTTATCCGCTTATATTACCCTTTTTCCATTCATTATTACCTCATTCATCATTTCTTCCGCTTGGGTCCACATAGGGTTAGCTTTCCCCTTCCCCTTGCCCACACCTTGGGTCATGGCCTAGAATGAAGCCCTGAGGTTGATACAGCTGGAAAGAAAGTTGCATATTGGCCACAATCAATAGGATTATGTACCACAAGATGCAAAATATGGTCGGGACAAATACATTTAGTGTGTGGACAAAAGCCAATACATGAGCTCTGCCCCATCATCTTGGCCATCACTCTGGTTCCTACATGTTCTATGAGCCTTCTTCATTGTATAGGAACCCATGATTGTTCCAACCCCTGGTGGGCTATGAATTGCTCCACCTTAAAAGGGAGAATTCACTGCTATATCTTATACATCATGCTCTAACCCCTTGAGCCCCGAGTAGTTAATCAAAGAAAATCATAAAAATGCAAAAGGCATAAAAATAATGGTGGAAAAATCAAGGTCAGGGCACCCCATGTACCGCGAATTCTCCCTCCTACACATTATAAACCCAAGTGTGGGCTTCCCTCTTATTAGCTACCCTTGTACCCCAGCATGTGACCCAAGGTTGCCCCTTCTCATTCCCTACTTCATTCACCTATCTGTCACATGCCACCACCTTTTGAAGGATGTACCTGACTATATTATCCCATTTAGAAGTAGAAACCACCTAATAAGATTATTGGTTAACCCCATTTTGAGTTTAGGAGACATTGGCATATCCCGAAGCCCATTATGGAAGGGCAGACCATTATGAAGTCCCCACATGTGGTCCATGATTAGGTAAGCTCATTTACTTGATTTCTTTAATGACTTGTTGTACTGGAAGGATAGGGGATGCATTGAATCTTATGCAGGATTGTAGATGGTTTCCATCTTGGGTTTGGTCCCACTATATGGGGTCCTAATCCTCCAAAGGGCTACATTGGCACATGTACGGTGAGCGTTGAGAGCCATGGGCCTCCAAAACAATAGAGTTCACTCCATGGATCCCCACAACTATTCAAATATTGCTCGTGGTTCACGTATTAGACGAGGAGGATGCACCTGATCCATCATGCCCAACTGGCCCCAGATCTACACCATACACTTGGCAGATGATCCAAGACTTGCACGATGATGTGGCATTACCTGCACCATCATCCTAGCCCTTGCAAGCAATCTACATGCATCTTCGATTTGTTTGGAGACCCATGAGGACACTTGTGTGCCCCCACATGTCATTTGGAGCACCATAGGTTATTACAAGGGGACAACCCCTTCTCCACTGCTTTTTAGGGTCCTATTCTTCATTGTGGCACCCATGGACCTCATTAGGCCTCTTAGAGGGCCCTATGACATCATAGATTACTATTTTACCTCTTGAGAGGCTTACCTTTTCATTTATGAACTAGTTTGGTGGGCTTGTCACCAAAAGATAGTTATTTGCACATTATTTTAGTTAATGGGATAATGTAGGCTCAAATTAGGTATTTCAAACTCCTAATGAGTGTATAAATAGGAGAGACATGAAATCATTTATATTATCACTTGGATTGGATCATATCTTCTTGTGAGATTTTCGCTATCTTTTGAGGATGAGACTATTTGGATCAATGTATCAATTTCGATGTTTGATTATTCTTCCTTGTCTTGGAGGTTCTATGATTGGAATATCTTGGTGATTGGATATATTATTCTTACATGTAAGTACTATGTTAATGCTATTTTGATTCTCTATTTTGTTGCATTCATGATATTGGGATTTTCACCATTCTAGGGTTAATTTGCTACTTTTCTTGGAACAAAATTGTGGAAATTAAATCTCTAAATAGTGTTGTATCATGATTGGGCCATGTTTGAATGAATGAATGTTCCTAGAGACATCCTTGTCTTGACAAGTAACCAGATATTGTTGGATGAAGTATAAATGACCTTGAAGCTACTTCCATTAAGCCCTAATACCCAAAAAAGTTGTCTTTTAGGCCTCCTTGACTAGTGAAAATCAATCCAAACTCTAAATCTTTCATGACTCCATCTCTCACAAAGGACAAAGCACTGATCCTCCTTTGGTGATCACTTTAAAGCTTATTTCTTTCACCTTCCCCTCTTTTTCTAGGCCTAACCTACATAGGTCACCTAGGGCATCAACTGTCCCTTTAGGTTTCCCTCCTAGGATCCCTACTAGTTTGAGCGGTAACATACTTTTACAAGTCAATTTGCTATATGAGAGATTTATTAGAATATTTGTTGAGGTTTGTTCTTTAGCACTCACCCATTGCATTCATTTGAAGATAGAAAAAGAATGTTCCATCAATCAAGAGAGGAGTACCACCTCTATAAAAATCAGGAGAGTCTTTCTTGTTTCCCTAAAAATTTTCTCTCGATGTTGGTAATTTTCCTTTGATAAGAAAATTGATCAACACTCTCAAATTGATAGGTTTCCTATTAGATCTCAATCAAATTTATACAACTCCTTCAACTCATTTGTTCACTATCAAGGAGTCGATTCATCTTCATCTTCTTTAATATTTATAATTTTATTATTTACATGGACACAAATCTTGAAGGATTATGTCCATTAAATTCTAATATAAAGTACAAGGTTGGATGTGAATTTGGGACCAATACTCAATTATTAAAGATCAATGTCCAATTTCCTTGCTCACTATTTGAATAAATTTTGTTTATATTATTTTAATAGTTTAATTTTGCAAATTCTAAGTTTTTGACATGTTTCCTTTTTGACAATACATTGAATTTTTTTTATAAAGGAGATGTTAGACTAAGTCTTGCATAACTTAAGCTTTGATGATTCCAACAAAAGGTATCAAAGAATATAATTGATAGAGCACGACCATTGCAATCCAACCGCTGCAACCCATGCACTGTCATTAAGATTAGAATAATTATAATGGATTAATCTAATTAATTATAACTTCTACCATGTATCTAATAACATTGTCATGGGTTAATGATAAACTATTATAAAGGTAATTCAAAATACATGCATTTGGACATAAATGGAAAATGTGACATATGAATTCCTTTTGATAATAATGAGGGAAATGATTTGGTTGTGATGTTCTTGTCTAAGCCCTTGTGGTTTGATATAAATATGTGTAGGATGTTATACATTTTCTTTATGTTAGTCTCTTTTACTACCCTTTAATACACGTTGCAATTCACTTTGTTGCATTGAGTGATGGTGCAACTTTTATCGGTGACAAGTTGATCGGCTAGGGATAAATTAAACTACACAATGTAGGTAGTAAAGGTGAGATTATAATCAAAAGTTACATAATTGAATTCTTAGCACATATTGTACCATAATATTTTCATTCTAAATTTTTCATATATTATTTATATTGTTCATATATTGTTTGTTAAACTATATTGTACAATCTACCCAAAAAATTGTTTCGCAAACTCATATCTTTAAATATGTACAACTTTTACATGATCGTAGTTATATAAATCTAGTGATTTTCTTTTGATATAATCCAAATTATATTCTTCAAAATTTAGTGTACCCAACTATCTAAGTATTAATATCTTTACACTTAAGATGCCACAATAATACATATAAACTTTTTAATATGTAAACATTAATTCATTGATTTGTTCACCAAATAATTACATTATATAATATTTGAATAGTAAAAGAGCATTGATATGCATTTATGTAACTATTTGTGTTTAATGTACATAAATTGTTTCTTTGTTTTTTTAATGTGTTTTCCATTTCCATATAGATATGTGTATAATATATATATTAATATATATATATATATATATATATATATATATATAATTTTAAATTATTTTTAAAAACACATAAATTTGATATTATTTTTTGTTTTTGTTTTAATGTTGAATAAAAAAGTGATCTATCCACTTATAAGATGCTATCATTATGGATTGTGTGGGATCTATAACAATAATTGTGTAAGATAAAATTTTCATATATGTAAATATACATGCTTACATACCTGCAATTTTAAATTGTTTTGAAAAATACAATAATATGAGTATTTTGGACTTTAATATTAAATAAAAAATGATTTGAATAAAAATGATTTATGATATTTATAGGGATACATATTGTGACCAGAATTGTGCATCGAGATTATATGGGGACACATATTGTCACAAGAATTGTGCAAAGGTGGCTTAACTAAAACATCCCATAAATAATTCACACCCTTTACTTATCCCCATATATCTTGAATTAAAATCTTAATAAAAATTAAACCTATGCTCGAACAAAATAAATAAAATGTCCATATGACAAAGTATGCATCGAGGCCTCGTCACTTAGCTCAGACAAAGAGGGCTCGTCACTTAGCTTAAACCCTGTGAGTAGGGTTTTGGCTGCAGCCGCGAGCGGGTCTATAGTGCTCCTTATATCGTTTTGTATTTGTTGGGCTGCTTGCGGTCGCATTCGTTGAATGCGCATTCAGTAGACGATCAGAACGAGTTACACTTTTAGGTTTTATCTACTAAAACCCCATTTCGCCCCAAAGAGCCTTTTTTTCGTTGTTGCTTCATGTTATCTTCGAGCAGCGCTGTTACGTATGTGAAACAAGAACGCCGGTGAAAAAGCCGGGGAATTATACAGAACCCTGCAAAAAGACGGCGATTTTTTACGAATTGATCGTCCATTTTATTATTCTTTTAGGCTGGACCTTCTCACTGATGTTGTAATTCTCACTTTGCAATGGTAAGTCCTGAAATTTTAATTAATTCATTCCTCTATTCAAGAATCGGAAGCCTTCGATCAAGAATCGGAAGCCTTCGATCAGTCTTAGTTGATTTTTTTGGTGTTTTTGACCGTTTTGAAACAAGAGCGTGTGGGATTTTACAGGCGCTTTACTTGCTGTTCGAATTCGCTTCTGGATATGGGTTGTTTGAGGCACATGGAATAGATGAAATTGGGCAGAGCACAGAGGCTGTTCAGAGCTCCATTATCGATTTAAATCGATTTGGGAAGGTCGTGAAGCTGACTGCAATTCAGCCATTTAGTTCGGCAGCTGATGCATTGAACCAGTGCAATGCAGTCTCTGAAGGTTGGCTATTGTTTTCATTTTTTCTAATAAGCAAGTATTACTTAACCAAATACAATATCTACATGTATTTGGAGGGATTGGGTTCAAGACATTTGGCACGAGAGAATTAGCGATATAGGTTTATCATTTTAGTGTATTAGTAGGATGAGTTTGATTTTGAGTTGGCAAAGTTTAGGGTTCACAACTTAAATGTAACCAAGTGGTTACTTGGCCGCCTATGTTGTCACCATTGTGGTTTGTGGTTTCACATGGGGCACTCAATAAATTTTGATCACTAGTCTATGAGCTTGCATATAGTGATATTCTTGAAATGTACAGCCTTCAAATCACCCTCTCGAAAGGTGATTCAACAGGTAGACAGACTTACTTGAATGATTAGTTTCTAATAATCAGGAGTCAGATAGCCATAGTCTTCTTGTTTTTAGCAAGCTTGCAGTCAAGGAGCCAACACAAAGACAACATTCACAATAAATAGAATCTCTAATTGGTGTTATTGCCAGAGTGAGGGAGGATTCATATATCAATTCAGGGACTTGCACATGAAAGCCAATTTCAGGACTGTGGAAGCTTTTTGTTTGTATAGTACTCCATAAACCAACCTAAAGTCAGGGTCAGGGTTGTCAAAGCTTTTGGTTTGTGTTGTACTTCATACACCAATTTTTGTCTCACAATTGTTGATATTGTGGGACAATGTACTCACGCACGCAAACTCACAGCTCTAGATTCTTTATAGTACTCCATAAACCAACCTAAAGTCAGCTTCAGGGTTGTCAAAGCTTTTGGTTTGTGTTGTACTTCATACACCAATTTTTGTCTCACAATAGTTGTTATTGTGGGACAATGTACTCACGCACGCAAACTCACAGCTCTAGATTCTTTATGTATGACAGTCAAGGACACCAACATGAGACCAAGAATGAGATGGTTTGATAACCTATGCCGAGTGATGGTGACGATAGAAGGGATGTCAATATGCGAGCATTTTGCCCTGTTGAGTATGAGATTTCTTTTTGATAATGCTCATTAGTAAGCCAGACTAATGACGCGTTTTTTCCAAATTTGGAGAGATTGAAACGTTCCCGATCGTTGAGACAGTCATGAGCAAGATAAACATTAATAATTCTCTTTCAATGGTGTGGAGCTTGTAGTTCACATATCCACTGCTCAAACACAACGATAACAAAATACAACACCTATCAGTGTTCTTAAGATTTCATTTGATATGCTTCAAAATAAAATGTCACAGGTAGATGCATTCCTGCGAGAGTTCTTTTAGGAACTAATGATGTTTGGACCTATCAGAGCTTAGCGTAGATCATGTTCTTTTCATTGAGACTTAGATTATATGAATTATTACTCTTACCAGAGCAAGCATTCACGATGCAATTCAAAAATTTAATAACGGTAGATGACTTGATTCCACTATAGCTTAGAAATCATGGTAAATATTCTCTATATATGTAAATGAAAGGGCGGAACACATTCTTTGTGTCGATACTAAGGCTGAGCTGGAATGGTTGACCTTATGCAGAGCATTCATGATGCAAGTCAAGATGTCAATATGTTTAAGTGAGTAGATGATCAAATTCCATAATAGCTTAGAACCTGTAGGTATTACTCCTCAGCATAAAAGCAAGCCAAATTTCAGATTGATTTCTTGTAAGGTACGGAATCTGAAAGATTTCTTTTATATACACAACTATATACAATTAGAACACAGAAAAATTGAATGCAGCATCTTTGTGTATTCTGTTGGTCTAGTCAGAGCATATATATGAATCAAATATAAATAAGAGTACGTATAGGTTATTTTTGGATGGGGCTACACCAAATATGAGAATTATTCATTCAGTAATGCTAGGATGGATGACCTCTTCAAAAAGGAGTTGGAAGTCTTTTTTATTAAAGTTTCACTGTAATGTTGCACATTTCCTTAATGAATATACTTCTTGTTTGTACTGCAGGACTCATGACAGATGAGCTGAGGAATTTTCTAGAGCTAAACTTGCCAAAAGTTAAGGAGGGGAAGAAACCTAAATTCAGCTTGGGAGTGGCAGAACCAAAGCTAGGTTCTCAAATTTTTGAAGTTTTGAGTATTCCTTGCCAGAGCAATGATTTTGTGCTGGAGCTTCTTCGAGGAGTCCGTTTCCATTTGCACACATTCATCAAGGATCTTAAGGTTTATGGTTGAATTCCTGTTGATTTATGGCACTTTATATTGTTTATTGTGCAGTCAGTTACTGACACATATCTTTGTGCTGTCTCTTTCAGGAAGTAGACTTGGAGAAGGCTCAACTGGGCCTTGGGCACAGCTACAGCAGAGCGAAAGTGAAGTTCAATGTCAACAGAGTAGATAACATGGTTATACAGGCTATTAGTCTTCTCGATACTTTGGACAAAGACATTAACACCTTTTGCATGAGAGTAAGGTACTGCAAGTTAAAACTTACTATTTTTTTGTTGCTTTTTTGGGTTATTAAAGGGGTCTGTATGAAACAGCATCTAGGGTCAATTTTAACAGGCTGTCAAGTTGAGGTTTATTTCTCATAATTGTTTTTTAATTCTTTAGTTAGGATTCAGGAATCATCTTTACACTAAAAGTTAAAACTATTTGTTCATTAACTTGGATTTGTAAGTGCCTATTATCGCATCGGATTGTTTAAACTTTACAGGGTCTGGTGCATAGCTATATGTATTACCCTTCCCTGTAACATTAGAAATAACTATATTCAGTTGAAAGGGAAAACTGCAACTATTTTGGTAAATGAAAAAGTAAATTAAAGTGCATGCTAAAATAGTAAAATACAAAAAGCAAACAGGGAACAAGTGCGATGCCAGCTATATATTGAATTAGTGCTATATGACAAAACGGATTACTGATCATGGACTAGTTTAAATTACCTTTTGCAACTAATGCCTAATGGGTTAGTTTGTTGGATATCTTCCATCAAATAATAAATATTTGATTATCAACTTGCATTTTTTTTGCCTATTACCATGCAGTCACATGGATAGACATTTCAAGTAAGGCAGCATGTGTATCTCTGCAATGCTTGCCTCACCATATTTTATACCTTCATGTAATGTCAGATTCCAGAATGGATAGCATAGGTGTCAAAATGAATGTCAATAATTCTAGGATTCAAAAGTTGTAAGAATACAGAAATAAGATAATGTTGCTAATGTCCAAATAATCACAAAAGTAGGTCAGTGGGACTAGAAGAGAATTAATTAGCAAGCATTGCTTATCACTTAACATTAATTTAAACTGTTTTTAGGTGAACAAATCATGACACCGAATTTCCAATCAAACTGTGTTATAAGATTTCATTTTATATAATATTAAGTTAACAAAATAATTACATAAAACTATCAAATGTGACCCTTGGTCGGTTGGCTTTTAGAAAGTTTAGTCGTTCTTCTTCAAGTTTAGTCTTTTTAAATGATACCACTTTAATGATAGAAGACTATTGGTTAGAAGTTGACATTTTTGGCTGCTTGCAAACATGATCTCCCTTTTTGTAAATGCATATCTGTTAAATTTGGCAACTAGGGCCAAACATCACTTTGGACAGCTCTTATGAGGCAGCTGATATTTTTCTTGGATTCCTCTTTCCGAGAGGTGTAGGATTGATCTAAAGATCATCCCATTCTGACATGTACAAATGAAGTTATGAATTTATTTTGATTATGGCCAAATTGTCAAGGTCAGCCAGCCATCAAATTAGCCTCCTCCAGCCTTCAACATTGCATAAGAATACAAGGTGCCTCCTCCTCATTTTGGCATCTCATCTCATTCATCTTTCTCTCTCACATCTTGATTGGGTACGGATTTCTGGGCCTCTCTCTCTCCACACATGTGAAAGGAAGACTGTCTTTTCTAGCTGCTGCATTGACCAGATTTGACCGAAATTTCAGGAGGCTGACTTTGACTAGCATTGACCCTGTTTGACTTCGGTTTTGTGAGGGAGACTTCTATTTGGGCAGGCCGCTGTTCTGGGCACAAAAACTGAGGCAGTTTGACCCCTATGTTGACCAGCGTTGACTGCCTAATTCAGGTTGCTGTGTTGATTTTTGTTGACCAGATTTGATTGGTTATTTTCGGACTGTTTTGGGCTACATTATCTTGCTGTTGGAGGCCAAGTTGACCAAGGTTGACCGAGCTGTTTTGGAGGTCAATTTCAGCCTTGTTGACCAGCGTTGACTTTCTGGTTAGGGCTTTCTGTTTTTGCTATTTTGACTGATCAGTTTGGGCAAGTGAATATTGTAAATTGTACTCTCTCTTTCTCTGCTGAACTTTTGAAGAATTATAAGAAGAATTGATCAAGGGTTTCCCCACATTGGGGTTTGTCCCTGGCTGGTGCCATATCTTGTGTCCTCTTGTGTTGGCTTGTCTTCTACTGTTATTGTTTATGTTTTATCTGCATTTTACTATTATGTTGATGTGATTGCTATATTGGATATGATAATGGGCTAATAAAGAAAAATGAAGTAAAATTGCTGTAAGCATAAAACATACCATTGTTATCCTAAAATTAACATGGTATCTGAGTTGAGGTGAAGACAAAGCCCAAGCAAGAGTGAAGAGCAATCACTGATCAAGAACAAGTCTCAATGGCCTCTACATCCTACTTTAAGTCTGATGACAAGCTTAATGATAAGTCTGATTATCATGCATAGACGATGTCTCTTGATTTGACTTTAGAAGAGCAAGATGTCATGGATTATGAGCAGGGAAAAATTCTTGAACCTCCTTCAAATGCACCGGCTGCTGCTAAGACAAAGTACAAGAAGGGTGAACTCAAAGCCAAGAAGATCATTAGGGATTTTATTCATAAGCACTTAGTTGCTTACATCTCCAATTTGAATACATCAAAGGAGATATATGACAGGTTGGTTGGCATGTTCAAATCTAGCAATGCAAATCAAATTCTTTTCCTCAAGAACAAGCTGAAGGATATAAAGAAGGGAAAAGGTGAGGATATTCAATCCTACTTCATGAGGATTACTGAGATAAAAAATGATCTTCTTTCGATTGGTGAAGCTATTGCTGACAGGATGCTCACTCTCATTGCCCTTAGAGGTCTTGCTCCCGAATGGAATATGTTCAACACTACTATTCTCAATAATGACAAAATTCTAGGTTTTGAAGAATTGCTGACTAGATGTTCTCAAGAAGAAACAAGGATGATGGAATTGGAGATGCCTTCGAATATGAATAATCCCACCGCATTCTCTGCTCATGCCAAGAGGAAGAACAATGCAGGTTCAAAGAAGTAAAGTCATGGAAGGCCGGGATTCAAAAATGGAAGGAAGGGAAGATGCTTCGTTTGCAACAAGTTTGGTCACTATGCCAGGGAGTGTTCAAATGGAAGGGACACATCTCATGATGATGATCACAATCATTCCAGGGGCAACAACAACAATCAAAGGATGGCACGTTCAACAATAAAGGGAAAAGGAATCCTTCCACTACTCAACTTGGAAATGATCGAGCTTCTAAAAGAACAAGAAACTCCAGGTATGATGAGTGTAATGTTGTAAATTGTAATCAAAAGGAATTTTATCTTATATTTGCCCTCTCTACTGCTTCTCCTTTGGATACTTTGGGAAATTGGTTGATTGATAGTGGTGCCTCATGGCACTTCATTGGGTACAAGGAAGCTCTTTCAAATTTGATAGAGAAGGATACAAATCTGGAAATTATCCTTGGAGACAATGCCACCTATCTTGTGAAGGGAGTTGGGAATGTTACCCTTTAATTGAATCAAGGTAACACCGTTCATCTTCAAGAAGTACTATATGTACCTGATCTAAAGAAGAATCTAGTGTCTATCTTGACAATAAAAGACAAAGGATTCAAGGTGGCATTCATTGGTGGAAAGGTATGTGTGTGGAAAATAAATTTCAAAGAAGCATTTACTCTTGGATTCAGAGTTGACGGTTTATATCAAGTTGGAGGAAGTCCACTGGGAGCCATGTCTTGCGACAATCTCTTCAATCCGAACTATGGCACCGAAGGTTTGCTAATCTTCACTATGAGGCTCTACCCGATGCAAGGAAGATGGTTACAGATATGCTCGAATTCAAAATAGAGCATGAAGGTGTATGTCAGGGATGTGTTGAGGGAAAACATACAAGGGGACCATTCCCCTCAAGTGATAGCAAGACCACAAAGATTTTGCAATTGGTTCATTCTGATCTATATGGTATGTTGCCTGTGACATCTTTAGGAGGATATTTATATTATGTTGTCTTTGTGGATGACTTCTCTCGCAAAACTTGGATATATTTCTTAAAGAAGAAGGGTGAAATACTGTCATGGTTTCGTGCCTTCAAAGCCTTGGTGGAAAATCAAACAGGGAAGAAGATCAAGATATTGATGACCGATGATGGAACCAAGTATGAGTCAAATGAATTTAATGACTATTGCAGGGAAGCTGGCATTAAGAGGGAGACTACTATTGCATATACTCCTGAGCAAAATGGTGTTGCTGAAAGGAAGAATTGTTCCATTATAGAAGCCCCACTCGTGCCATGCTTCATGATCAAGGACTTCGAAAGTTCCTATGGGGAGAAGTTGCCAACACTGTTGTGTACATTTAAAATTGATGCCCTCATCAAGCATTGGACTCCAAAACTCCAGAAGAAGTTTTCACCAGTAAGAAACTTGATGTTTCTCATTTTATAATTTTTGGTAGTACTATATACTTTCATGTGCCGAAAGAAAAGAGAAGTAAATTGGAGGCATCTGGGAAGAAAGGAACTTTTGTGGGCTACAGTGAAGCTTCTAAGGCATATAGAATCTACGTGTCTAGTCAAAGAGAAATAGAGTTGAGTCATGATGTCACCTTCTATGAGGATGCTGCCTTAAGGAAGATTAACAACCTTCCTATTTCAAGGAGGGACAAAGAAGATGCAGGAAATCAGGGAGATTCGCAGGATGAGCCGATGCCCGATGTTGAGGAACCGATGGATCCCATTGATCCTCCTCCTCATGAGCCCTCCTCCAAAACGAGACCCTCATGGCTGAGAGAAACTCTCGAAGATGCCAAGAGATATGTTGCACCGAGGGGGACATTTCGTGAAAGCAAGAAGCCTAATAGGTACCAAGGGTACTTAACTGATATGAGCACCATCATTCAGTCTGAACCTTGCTCATTCGAAGAAGTTGTGAAGCAAAAAGTATGGAAGGATGCTATAAACAAAGAGTACGAATTGATTATGAAGAATGTGGTCCTTAGACCCCAGGACAAATTTGTTGTCACCTCTAAATGACTCTACAAGATCAAGCATGGTGCTGATGGAAGTGCTGAGAAGTTCAAGGTCAGATTTGTTGCTCGAGGCTTCTTTTAAAAGAAGGTGTAGATTATGATGAAATATTTGCACCCATTGCTTGCTACACCACCATCCGTTCGATTATAGCCCTTGCTACCTCGCAAGGATGGAATCTACACTAAATGGATGTCAAGATTGCCTTCTTGCATGGTTCACTTAAGGAGGAAGTCTATGTGGAACAACATGAGGGGTTTAAAGTTCAAGATCGTCAGACACATGTATGCAGGTTGAAGAAAGCCCTGTATGGGTTGAAGCAAGCACCCCGGGCTTGGTATGGGAGGATCGATAACTATCTGATGAAGCTGAGATTTACAAGAAGTGAAGCTTGGTACTCTATGTGGATGATCTCTTTCTGACATGTGCAGACCCTCTTATTCATCAATGTAAGAGATGGTTGGCTTCCAAATTTGATATGAAGGACCTAGGACTATTGCATTACTTCCTAGGGTTGGAGGTCTGGCAAAAGCCAGGGGAGATTTTCCTTTCTTAAGGAAAATATGTTGTGAAACTACTTGAAAGATTTGGGATTGTGCACTGCAAGTCCGTGACTACTCCGATGGAACTTAACTTTGAGAAGTTATGCAGAAATGCTACTGGGCGCGATTTGGTAAATCCTTCTGAGTATCGTCAACTCACAGAGGCCCTGATGTACTTGGTGAACTCCTGCCCGGACATATGTTTTGCAGTGAACACATTGAGTTAGTTTATGGTGGAGCCTCATCATATACATTGCATTGTTGCCAAGAATCTCTTGAGATATCTCCGGGGCACAATCACTTATGGATTGGGATACACTGCCGAGAATGTGATGCTCCATGGTTACTCTGATGCTGTTAATTTTTAACATGTTCTTTGCTTAGGACGGTTACTTCAATGTTCCATGTTAGCCCATTTAATTTGCAATCACATAAATCATTATTGACAATAACTGAAGAAAGAAAATAAACGAAAAATGCTGAAGACAAGCTAAGACAAGAGAACATGAGAATATGGTACAAGCCAGAACACGAGAATATGGCACAGGTCAGGGAAAAACCCAAAGATGGGAAAACCTTTGATCAATTCTTCTTATTATTAGAATCAAATGTGCAGAGAGAGTACAATAAAAGTAAAAAATGACTTGCCAATTTGAACATACAGATGCACAACCCTTAGATCAATAGATGGCCCAATCGCAAATGAAATTCTGAAACAGTCGAGTCGTTCCTGATGTCATACAGTTGAAGAGGCTTGGACTGCAAATCATATCATTTATGTACTGCCTCTGTTGCTTCTGGTTAGGGCTTGTGACATACTACAACAGCCCCTACAATCACATCCAAAACATCCTTCTCCTATCACCTCTCATCAAGAAAATTCCATCCTTCCTCCAGTACAAGACTGTACTCATTTCAACCCACAAACAACCTTCATGACAACTTGCCTTCATCAAGATAGGTCTGTGGTTAACCAGGGTATATGATGATCTTCTAGTCCCTTTTTTCAACAAGATAATGCAGGATAATGCCAGCGACTAGCATGTGGTAGGCTCTTTGAGGATGCGGCTCACTAAGGAGAGGGTTTTCACACCACAGACTCACACCAAAACCCTCCTTATGCCTGTAGTCAATCTTCATGATAACTCGGATTTGTGATAGGAGATAAGAGAGCCCAAAACAATCCTCATATAAATCCAAACTTGCCTTTTACAGACTCGGCCTCTAGCCTAAGGAACTTGGCCCATTAGGTAGCCCAAATAAGACGTCAAACTATCTCTTCCTTCTTCGCTGGAGGTATCCTTACTTCTGCGGCCATTTTAGAGAGAGAAATGACTGATAACTATATAACATAGTGTGATGGAGCACTTCTATATCTAGTATTCGATGGGGACAAGAGACGAGTCCATTGGGCTTGATGACCCGACATATAGGAGAGGTCGACCATAATAATTTGTATGACATAATTCAAAAATTCAATAACACACTTTCGCTTGACCAAATCAGACAATCGTTATATCAATTTTGGTACTCTCTAAGAGAGGAATTCAATGTTGCAATTACATTTCCCATAGGAGTTGTCCAAAGTGGAATTTGGCCCTAGTTGCCAATTTTAACACTCCCTCTCAACTAGGAAGAATTCCACCTGCCAATCCGTTCATCATTATAGATCATCATGCAATTCTGTCATCATGAACCATCTTTATATGTTATCTCTGCTCTGTGTTGTTGAACACTAATATGAATAATAAAGAAGAATCAATCTAGAGTGAGTCACAAGACCTTACCACTCTCCACTGACAAAAGTCAGTCCAGAGGTAAAACCTCAATCAAACTTGATCCCAGATCAAGTTGAAGAACATCATGCATCCTAGTCATAGGGAGTACGTCAATAACCTATGCTTCCATCGATAGTGCTATGGTCCCTAACCACTTTTCCCAACTCATTGGCCAAATGAGAGGTACTTCCCATGTGTCCTTGACTACATGGGTAGGATGATACTGAATCAATAGCAGGGAAATTATGCATCACATCCTGCTCACAACCACACGTAGGGAAAGGATGAACCACATCCTACAACCACACATCATAATCATACGTAGGTGTAAAAATTTCTAATTTCCCACCCCGGTTTTCAGTTTCACCTTATTTCTCCCATATAGTTAAATGCCCTTTCACATATCCATACATTCAACAACTGAAAAAATATATATATATTTTTTTAAATTTCTGAAAACACAAATTCTGGAAATTTTACAGAGTGCTGGAAAATGCAGAAATAAAAAATCAGCAGGTACAAACAGTCATTTAACACATTTGAACACAGTGATTTTTGGTCAATGTGACCCTGGAAAAACCCCCTACAACTCTTGGGGAAAACCAGTTCGAGAGCTCTTCTTTATTTCTAAAAATTGCCTTTTTACAGTGAGAAATATTCAGCGAAAAAATCAACAATCAAATTTACAACTTATCTCTTTTCCCGTGCCTCACAACAATCTGGAAATTACAGCAAACAGGACAGCAATAAATGCTGTACGGCCTCCTCGACTTTCGTACCCACTTTTAGCATTAAATGCTGCTGTACGGCCGTCATTAAATGCGTTGTACGGACTGCAATAAATGAGTTGTACGACTTGCAATAAATGCACTGGAACGACCCTCGTTTTGCATGCAGAAAAACCAACAAACTGCTCCTCGATTTTGTGCAAACCACTCCTCGAAAATCGTGCAAAAATCTGCCTTTCACTGAGTGCTGAATTAGTTGTACAAATCTGCTCAATTGCTGCCTTGGAATGTGTGCCAAGCTGCTGTCTCCTACTCCTCCTTGCTCAGAAATCTCTCTTGCTCTCTTGCTCTCCTTCTCCCAATCTGCTCATGAAAGAATGAATGACCTTTTCCTCCTTCAATCTAACCCTAAGTGACTTTTGGGTGATCCCTAATTCCAGTGGCTGAAATAGATTGAGATCTATGGCTGAGATTAAATGCTCATTTAAATCTCACTTTCTATTTTTTAATTTACCCCACTTTAATAAAGACCCACTTAGTCATTTATTTCCAAAGTCACTTATCTTTTCTAATTTTACATTGACTTTAATAAAGTCACTTTAAAATTAGACTTTAGTAACTTTATCACTTAAAGTCACTTTTAAATTAGATTTAACTTTACAAAAATTATAAAGTCACTTTAGGAGAAAAATTAAATTCTTTTTGGACACTTTTCCCTAGGCCAAAGATCAAAGCCTTAGGGAACCACCTGTCCTCCGGTACCAAATTTCAACACTCCCTCTTACTGAGGAAGGTGTTCCTCACCACACCCATCTTGTCTCTGAAGTAGTCATGCTTGCCTCGTGGTAAGGCTTTGGTAAGAATATCTGCAACTTGCTCATCAGTGGGAATATACTCAAGCTTCACAACGCCCTTCTGAACACAGTCTCTGATGAAATGATATTTGATCCCGATATGCTTTGACCTGTCATGAAATACTGGATTCTCCGTGAGTTTAATGCAACTCTGATTATCACAGTAAATCACTGAAGGTCTCAACGGCTGACCAAATAAGCCAAACAACATCTTGCGAAGCCAGATGACCTCACAACTAGCTAGACTGGCTGCCATATACTCTGCTTCCGCTGAACTCAATGCTACTGACTGCTGCTTCCGGCTGAACCATGACACTACTGTCGAACCCAACCCAAAACAGCGCCCTGAAGTGCTCTTCCTATCAGAAGCACAACTTGCCCAATCAGAATCAGTGTAACCTGCCAATCTCACTCCATCCCCCTGCTTGTAATCCAGACCATAATCCACTGTCCCCTGCAAGTATCGCAAAATGTGTTTTGCAACTACCCAGTGAACCTTCCTAGGCTCACACATAAACTAACTCATCGTGTTGACTGCAAAACAGATATCTGGTCTAGTGTTGACCAAACACATCAAGGAACCAATCAGCTGCCTGTACAAAGTGGGATCCACCAACTCAGAATCTGAAGCATGAAGCTTCTTCCAGTTGGTGATCATCGGTGTCGACATGGGTCTACAATCCTCCATGTGGAATTTGCTAAGGATGTCCACGATATACTTCCCCCGCCCCAGGAAGAAATGCCCCTCCTCCTGCCACACCTCCAAACCCAAAAAGTAACGCATCAAGCCAATCTCCTTCATCTCAAACTCCGCCGCAAGATCTCTCTTGTAGTGCTCTATGAGTCCCTCTGCACCTGTAATGACCAAGTCATCCACATACAACACCAGAATGAGAGGCTCTTCACCTATCACAATAAAGTAAAGGTTCGGATCTGTCTCACTCTTTGTGAAACCCAACCCCTGCAAGTATGTATCTATCCTGCAGTACCAAGCTCTCGGAGCTTGCTTCAGGCCATAAAGGGCCTTCTTTAGTCTGCACACATGGGACTCCTTCCCATGCACCTCAAAGCCCTGTGGCTGCTCAATGTACACCTCCTCCTGTATGAAGCCATTGAGAAATGCAGTCTTCACATCCATCTGGTGGATCTTCCAACCCATCTCTGCTGCTATCGATATAATGGAGCAGATCGCAGTATATCGAGCCACGGGAGCGAAGGTCTCCTCATAATCAACTCCCTTTACCTGAGAGAACCCTCTAGCCACAAACCTCGCTTTGAATTTCTCAATGCTGCCATTTGTAGCATGCTTTACCTTGTAAAGCCATGTGGAAGTAACCACGGATTTGCCCTCAGGCCTCGGCACTACCTCCCAAACATCATTCTTCATGATAGAAGTATACTCCTCCTGCATGGCCTCTCTCCAGACTTGCTGGCTAGCTCCCTCCTCATAGCTAGAAGGCTCAGAGTCAAGGTTGCTGGTAACCATTGCCATATAGCTACAAAACCTCTCAGGTGGTTTACTCTCTCTGACCGGCCTCTTAGGCTCAGCAACAGATGTGGCATGTCTCAAGGTGTCCTGAAGCCACTTGGGCTTCCTCTTCCCTGAGTGCACTTCTCCCACTGGAGAATGAAACTCCTCGTCCTCATCATCATCAGGAGCCTGAACTCCTGACTGTCTGTTTGCTGTCCTCCTGCCTGCACCTGAACCTGTAGAAGCTAAGGTACCGTGTGAACTGTCCATCAGTGGACTCCCTAGTGAACTGCTCTGCATGCTGCCCGGAGCACCACCCCTCTCGCTTGGCAAGCCACTGCTCACTGACGGACCTGACATCCTCATAGATGTACCTCCGGATCCTCCTGATCCCTGCCCACTGGATCCCTGTGTCTGACTCAACTGCTGTTGAGGGTCTGGCTGATCCAGATACTCTAACTCCCGTGACCTCCTGAAGGCCCTGTCCTCCTCGAACTTCACATCTCGCCTAACAACAACTCTCCTCTGTGCAGGAATGTAAATCCGAAAGGCCTTTGAGGTCTCACTGTAGCCCACAAAGATACCCTTCTCTGCAGTGGGCTCTAGTTTGGTCCTCTTCTCCTTGGGTATGTAGGAGTATGAAATGCATCCAAAGATACGAAGATGACCAATATCAGGCTTCTTCCCAGAAAAAGCCTCCTCCGGAGTCATGTGCCCCAAGGCACGATGCAGACTCTTGTTCTGCAAATAAACAACTGTGTTGCAGGCCTCTGCCCACAAGAATGTAGAAATTTCTGTTTTCCCACCCCGGTTTTCAGTTTCTCCTTATTTCTCCCATGTAGTTAAATGCCCATTCCCATAACCATACATTTAACAGACTGAAAAAAATAAATATTGCTGAAAACACAAATTCTGGAAATTTTTCAGAATGCTGGAAATTGCAGAATTAAAAATCAGCGATCAAAAACAGCCATTAAAACACATTAAAACACTGATATTTTTGGTCAACTTGACCCTGGAAAAACCCCCTACAACTCTTTGGGAAAACCAGTTTGAGAGTTCTTCTTTATTTTTGAAAATTGCCTTTTTACAGTGAGAATTATTCAACAAAAAATCAGCAAGCAAATTTACAACTTATCTCCTTTCCCGTGCCTCACAACAATCTGGAAATTACAGCAAACAGGACAACAATAAATGCTGTACGGCCTCCGTTTTGTGTGCAGAAAAATCAACGAACTGCTCCTCAATTTTTGTGCAAAAATATGCCTTTCACTATGTGCTGAATCAGCTGTACAAATCTGCTCAACTGCTGCCTTGGAATGTGTGCCAAGCTGCTGTCTCCTTCTCCTCCCTGCTCAGAAATCTCTCTTGCTCTCTTGCTCTCCTTCTCCCAATCTGCTCATGAAAGAATGAATGACCTTTTCCTCCTTTTCCTCCTTTAATATAACTCCAAGTGACTTTTGGGTGATCCAAGTGACTTTTGGGTGATCTCTAAATCCAATGGCTGAAATAGATTTAGATCAATGGCTGAGATTAAACGCTCCTTTAAATCTCACTTTCTATTTTTTAATTCACCCCACTTTAATAAAGACCCACTTAGTCATTTATTTCCAAAGTCACTTTTCCTTTCTAATTTTTCATTTACTTTATAAAAGTTACTTTAAAATTAGACTTAGTAACTTTATCACTTAAAGTCACTTTTAAATTAGATTTAACTTATAAAATTATAAAGGCAGTTTAGGAGAAAAATTAAATTCTTTTGGACACTTTTCCCTAGGCCAAAGATCAAAGCCTTAGGGAACCACCTATCCTCCGGTACCAAATTTCAACAAAGAACAATGGCAACCCTTGATCATGTAACATGGCTTTGGCAACCCCTAAGATGGATTTGTTCTTCCTCTCCGCAACTCGTTCTGCTGGGGGTTGTAAGGAACAGTGAACTCCCTCCTAATGCCTGCCTCCGAACAATAGTCAACAAACTCTCCAAGGGTGTACTCTCCCCCATTGTCCGACCTCAGGGACTTGATCTTCCGACCTGTCTGTGTCTCCACAAGAGCTCTAAACTCCTGAAACCGCTTGAAGACCTCACTCTTGGTCTTTAAGAAATAAATCCAGGTCCTCCTAGAGTGATCATCAATGAATAAAACATAGTACTCATATCCACTCAAGGAAACATGAGACATCCGACCGCTCACATCGGAATGAATCAAATCAAGTATCTCAGTTGCTCTGCTGTCACTGCTGGGAAAAGGGGATTTGGCAAACTTGCCCATCGCACATCCTCTGCAAGTATCAAAGTGATCAGTACCGAAATCTGGCACACCTATAGTGATCTCCCGCAATGTCCTCAAGGCTCCATGATACATATGTCCCATCTTGCGGTGCCAAATCTCACACAACTCAGAACTGCTAGCTCTGCTGTCGGTACTACTGCTCAATGCCACAAGGGACTAGAATGCAAACTTGTACACCTTTGCATGGCGTACACCTATCACTCTAGCTGAATCAGTTGGAGTGCCCCTGGGATACATCAACACCTGTCCTCCCCTGAACAGTACCTCATATCCTCTGTCCTCCAAAGCTGGGACAGATATGAGGTTCTTCCTCATCCCTGGCACATAAAGAACATCTGACACCTTCAAGGGAGGTTTGGACTCCCTCTGAAATGTCGGAGTCCCCACGCCGACTGCTCTAACAACTTTATCATCACCAAGTACTACCTCTATATCAGTACCACTCTTTGAAAGCTCTGAGAAGTACTCTCGGACTCCTGTCATGTGACGTGAAGCCCCACTGTCCACATACCAGATACCTGAAGATGCTCCGCTAATCAAGGGAAAAGCATGCTCCCTCTGAACCTGTGTGGCAGGTGATCCTGCACTAGAGGACTCATACGCAGTGAACCCAAACTTCCAGTCACAACGAACTGCAACGTCCTCAACCTCTGCTGAAGCTGCCACGTTCTGGTTCTTCCCCTTCTTCTTCTTCTTCTCAGGACACACAACTGCATAGCGTCCCATCTTTTGACAATTCCAACACTTCACCTTGGAATAGTCCTTCTGTGTGTCACCCTGTTTACCTTTACCTTTACCTTTGCCCCCACCATTGCTTGTGGAAACCTGCTTCTTCCCTTTGCCTCTTTTGCCTCTTGCCGACAGTGCTACATCCTCATCTTGCTCAGCTGGCTTGGCTGCCCCAAGCTGACTTTCCTGATCTCTTTCTGAATGCAATCATCCCAAAACCTCTCCCATGTGGGAAGGGTCTCACGTGCACAAACCTCATCAGCAAAGTTCATCCATGAACGAGGGAGGCCATTCACTGCAATCCGCACTAACTTAGTGGGTGGAATGTCCTCTCCAACTGCTACCAACTCATCTCTCACATTAGTAATCTTTGTGAGATATCCAGCTGCACTATCATTACCCATCTTAATGTTCTTCAGCTTCTCCTTCAGGACCATTTTCCGGTTCTCATTGGTACTCTGGTAGAGATTAGACAATGCTGTCCACATATCATGGGCATTTCTCTTTCCTCACACATGAGGAATGCAATGGTCTTTGACTCCATCTAGAATCAACCTCTTACCCTTGTTGTTCTTTTTATTATACTCAGCCAACTGAGTAGCATCAGTAGGCACAACAACAGGTTTCTGTGTGGTATGCACCATGATCTCCCAGATTTCTGCCTCCTCAAAGATACTCTGCATTCTCTCCTTCCAAACGCTGTAATTTGTATGCTCACCTAACCTATCCTCCACCCTCAATCCCAATGACATGCTGCTGTCCTAAAACTGAAAAATAACACTGCTGTAGTAAAGATAAAACTACTGTTTGTGAAAAATCAGCTTGCTGGAATTTTCTGAGTGAAAAAATTAGCAGCTGTAATTTTCTTCCTTGCTGTCCCAAACTGCACTTCAGCACTCAAGCTCTGATACCATGTAAAAATTTCTCATTTCCCACCCCGGTTTTCAGTTTCACCTTATTTCTCCCATATAGTTAAATGCCCTTTCCCATATCCATACATTCAACAACTGAAAAAATAAATTTTCCCTGAAAACACAAATTTTGGAAATTTTACAGAATGTTGGAAAATGCAGAAATAAAAAATCAGTAGGTACAAACAGTGATTTAACACATTTGAAGACAGTGATTTTTGGTCAATGTGACTCTGGAAAAACCCCGTACAACTCTTGGGGAAAACCAGTTCGAGAGCTCTTCTTTATTTCTGAAAATTGCCTTTTTACAGTGAGAAATATTCAGCAAAAAAATCAGCAATCAAATTTACAACTCTCTTTTCCCGTGCCTCACAGCAATCTGGAAATTACAGCAAATAGGACAGCAATAAATGCTGTACGACCTCCTCGACTTTCGTGCCCACTTTCAGCATTAAATGCTACTGTACGACCAGCATTAAATGCACTGTATGGACCAAGGTTTTTAAAACCGGAACCGGTGACCGGACCGGTCCACCTAATGAACCGGTTTACCGATCGGAACCGGTCTAACCGGGACTGGTTTGGTCTAAACGAACCGGTTTTAAAAAAATACATTAAATAATTAATATTTAATGAAACAAAACTATTTTTAATATGTAAAACCATGATTCCAAGCCAATAGAGACAAAATATGCAAAGTTTGCTCATTTATATACCATGTAAAGGTGAATATATCAAAATGGCACCGAGTGCAATACATATCATCAACAAAATAGCAAAATACATAAGAAATGAGGCTCTAAATGGCCTATAAAGTCCAAAAACAATGCTGCAAGCTATGAGGCCATTGGCCTACTACAAGTCTACAGTGTATACATGATCAATCATCAAGTTCATCACCACTACTAGACACAAGATCATCATCAGGAGCTACATAGATATCATCTGGTTCAGAGTCTGTGGATGCCTCAGCCTGATCTGCAACCTCAGTATCAATGCCACCAATGACAATAGAAGTGGACCTAATGGAAGCACGAGTTTGTCGACCTGCATGACTAGTGCCTTCCATTGGTTCTTTGCCTTTCATTGATGCCGCTATTGATCCTGGTTCTGATGCCACCACATAATCTGCTTCATCCCTTGCCAAAGCCATGTCGATATCAAAATAAGCCTCAAACACAGGTTCTTCAGTCTCCTCCACCCATTTTGATGTTGGATCAATATCGTCCAACACAATGGGATCTAGATCAGGAGTTTTTCTCATCATTTGGAGCTCTAATTGCATTTATTGTTTACCCCCAAACCATGAAATCCTGAAAACCATTAAGTCTGCTGAATTTTGAGTGAAACCTAAAATTCTAGTTTCTCTATATGAAATCCAATGAGGTCAAAACCACTCTCAAACATTTCGAGTCATTTCATGGTAATGTTAAAAATTTAAGTAAAAGGATGAAAATGAAAATGAAAGGAAATGTCACTTTTACTTTAAGAATTTAACATTACCATTAATTTCCAACATTGTTAGGGTTGAAACACCCTTAGTTCACCCCCAAAACCCTTCAAACACAGTAAAAAATATGGTTTTTTAACTTTATGGTGGGTGTGCCTAAAACCGGCCGGTTTAGGACGGAACCGGCCGGTTTGTTACAAACCGGCCGGTTCCGTCCTAAACCGGCCGGTTTTCACCGGTTAGGGCAAAAAAATGGAGAAATCAGCATTTAAACCGGGTTTTTTGGCCGGTTTAGACCGGCGGGCTTGCTAACCGGCCGGTTAGACCGGTAACCGGTTTTCAAAAACGATTTTTAAAACACTGGTATGGACTGCAATAAATGAGTTGTACAGCCTGCAATAAATGCGCTGTACGACCCTCGTTTTGCGTGCAAAAAAAATCAGCAAACTGCTTGATTTTTGTGCAAACCACTCCTCGAAAATCGTGCCAAAATCTGCCTTTCACTGTGCGCTGAATCAGCTGTACAAATCTGCTCAACTGCTGCCTTGGAATGTGTGCCAAGCTGCTGTCTCCTTCTCCTCCATGTTTAGAAATCTCTGTTGCTCTGTTGCTCTCTTTCTCCCAATTTGCTCATGAAAGAATGAATGACCTTTTCCTCTTTTTCCTCCTTTAATCTAACCCTAAGTGACTTTTGGGTGATCCCTAAATCCAATGGCTGAAATAGATTGAGATCTATCGCTGAGATTAAATGCTCATTTAAATCTCACTTTCTATTTTTTAATTCACCCCACTTTAATAAAGATCCACTTAGTCATTTATCTCCAAAGTCACTTATCTTTTCTAATTTTACATTGACTTTAATAAAGTCACTTTAAAATTAGACTTTAGTAACTTTATCACTTAAAGTCACTTTTAAATTAGATTTAACTTTATTAAAATTATAAAGTCACTTTAGGAGAAAAATTAAATTCTTTTTGGACACTTTTCCCTAGGCTAAAGATCAAAGCCTTAGGGAACCACCTGTCCTCCGGTACCAAATTTCAACAGTAGGGAAAGGATGAACCACATCCTACAGTCACACATCATAATCAACCACACGTAGGGAAAGGATGAACCAAATCCTACGTGTGCAAATCATCGAGAGTAGGGAAAGGATGAACTGCATCCTACAAACACAAGTTACAACAATCAATTGCATGAAGGATCCTACACGTGAGGAAAGGATGAACCACGTCCCACCGACATGTCAACCAACAATTGTAGGGAATGGGCATCCTACATGTGGGGAAAGGATGAACCACGTCCCACTGACATGTCAACAGATGCCTATATGCATCTCTCATTGGGGTATCTGTAGGAGAAGGTGAACCTCTCATCCTGCTCATATGCTATAGGAGAAGGTGAACCACTTATCCTATGCATATGTCATCAATAGTTTGGGAAGGTGAACCACTCACCTTATTGTCGCTCGTAGCTCAATAAGTACCCCAAGCCCCTAGGAGCTCCCAGAGATCAATATACAATCGGGACCCTCTTAATAGGGCCTTTCCATGACTCTAGCCTCTTTCTGAGAAAACTTGATCAAGAGGCTTTGAGAAGATGTAGGTAACTTGTACATCCATCCTGCAATGTTGGAGCTTGATTGCTCCCTGCTGTAACATATCCCAAATAAAGTGGTGCCTGGTGCCAATATGATTGGAGCGATCGTGGAACACGAGATTCTCTGAAAAGCGAATCCCACTCTGCAATATACAACGGTGGTTTCCAGCATGTGCTCAAATGGCTCACTAAAGAGCTTCAACAACCAACTGGCTTCATAATAAGCCATGCATTCAACTTCAATAGTGCTCCCAGAGCAACATAATCAAGAAATATAGCACTAGATGTACTCCTTTTACTTATCACACTGCCAACTGAGCCAGTATCAGAATATCCATGGAATCTTATATTCTGGCAGTGAATTTCTGACCATAAATAGTAGCATCACAGTGATATCTCAACAAGCAACTATCCAATATATGAGGCACATCCATAGCTTGACTTAGAGGCATGTGATAGGTGTTTATCAAGAAAACCAGGGATCAACAGCTTCTCCATCTCATGCAGGAAATAGTGTATCAAAGATTTCCATCTTGGCTTTGAAAGTCTTATATTGATATCAACAGACATCATTTTCAATCACTACTCCCTCTAAATATTGGGAAAGTGACCTTACCCAAATCATTAAGGTGTTAACTTCATTCATATCATCATCAAGAAGTTTACATCACAGAGTGACCTTACCCAAATCATTAAGGTGTTAACTTCATTCATATCATCATCAAGAAGTTTCATTCATATCATCATCAAGAAGTTTACATCACAGAGTTCATCATCAATGAGTTCACATCATCATCATCCATGAGTCCACATCATCCAGTGTTGCGGGGGAGCGCCCCCCCCCCTCGCTCCCGCTCCCGATCCGCGCTCCGGGCGGGAGCGGGTCGGGAGCGCGCTCCCTAAAAAAAATTTCGCTCCCTGCCTTTTCGGGAGCGTTTTCGGGAGCGTTTTGCCTTTTTTGCATTTTTTTTTTTGTAGTAATGTTCGAAATGCAATTTTTTTTGAAAGAAACAAATAGTTTTTGAGTGGGGCAACTTAATGATCAAGTCTAGGCCCTAGTATTGATATGCTATTCATGGTAATGTTAAATTCTTAAAGTAAAAGTGACATTTTCTTTAATTTTCATTTTCATCCGCGCTCCGGGCGGGAGCGGGTCGGGAGCGCGCTCCCTAAAAAAAATTTCGCTCCCTGCCTTTTCGGGAGCGTTTTGCATTTTTTGCATTTTTTTTTTTGTAGTAATGTTCGAAATGCAATTTTTTTTGAAAGAAACAAATAGTTTTTGAGTGGGGCAACTTAATGATCAAGTCTAGGCCCTAGTATTGATATGCTATTCATGGTAATGTTAAATTCTTAAAGTAAAAGTGACATTTTCTTTAATTTTCATTTTCATCCTTTTACTTAAATTTTTAACATTACCATGAAATGACTCAGGATGTTTGAGAGTGGTTTCGTCCTCATTGGATTTCATATGGAGAAAGTAGAATTTTAGATTTCATTCAAAATCCAGCAGACTTATCAGTTTTTCAGGATTTCAGCATTGGGGGATTGCAATGTTTCCATTGAATTTTGTCATGTATTAGGGTATGGAACTCATATTTAATCAAGAGTACCAATCCCTCTATGTACCTTGATGTTAGTGACATTGGTTGTCGAACTCCTCTATCATGACCCTTCTAAAAATGTACGCATCACTCAAACAAAATCTTGACTTGACATGCTATGCTTTTTCTATCTTATGTTAATGCTTAGAGGGTGATATTAATGACAAAGATCCCTATACAGATACAAAGGTAATGACAAAGATACCTCTGGATATTAATGCTTGGAGGGTGATATTAATGACAAAGATATTGCTTTTGCAACAAGACTAAAAAATTAGACATTTCTCGTGGTGGCAAGAGGCCCAAGCATAAGAAATAGATAATAGATTTACTTCTCTTCTCTAGTTTCTAGTAGATTTTATAACTATTGACTCTTTCATATTTATTATGATATTTTTTTAAACAATATATGACAATTTAAGTTTGAAGTTGGCAATTATAACTCATTAGTAATGAATTATGAATATGATGCTTCATGAAAGTTGAAAGTTGTTTCATTTCGTTTCATTTTATAACATATCATTTCATGTTAGATATTATTTGTTGTAATGGTTACACTTAGCTTACAAGTACAATTTTGGTGATCAATGATGATAAATGTTATATATTGAATTTTGAAAGCTTGAAACTTTAAGATTGATGAATCATGAGACTCAATATGTTGTATGTTACTATGTTACTAACTTGCGGACGTGGTTGATGAAGATTATAACTTCTAGATGATTGTTGTTATATGGTTCAATCTATGCTTTTTTATGTTTTTTATATCTAATTCATCATTCTACATGTTTTTGTTGACATATATGTATCAAAAATTAAAATATATATATATTTTTAAAAAATCGCTCCGGGATTCGCTCCCAAACCGGGAGCTTCTGAAAATGGTCGCTCCCGCTCCCGCTTCCGCTCCCACTCCCCGCTTCCGCTCCCGCTCCCAAGTAACATTGACATCATCATTTAAGGACTTTACATCATCATCAAGAAACATTAGTGATGATAAAGTACAACAAAAGAGATGTACAATACTTAACTTCTGAAATCTGGACAACTTCCTCTTAGTCCTAACCCTTCTATGACTAGCATATTCTTCCAACACAGGAGTCTCATGTCTGCCATGCCAAGCGAGTAATAAGTCTACATTATGAAAGATGAGATCTCTCATCATATGAACATTCTGTCTGCCATACAATTAATATAATGTCATATGAGGATGAACATTCTGTCTGCCATACGATTAATGTAATATGTCATATGAGGTTTCTGTCTGCCATTAATATAGTGTGCCATACCTATATGAGAATCCTGTCATATAATATAATATGCCATATTCATATGAGGATCTGTCTGCCATTTAATGTCATATCCATATGAGGATCCTGTCTGCCATATAACATGTCATATTCATATGGGGATCCTGTCTGCGATTAATATAATGTGCCATATTTATATTAGGATGCTGTCTCCCGTGTTACACATATCATAAAGATGACTGCCATATCATACATACATACTGTCTAGGGTGTCTGCCATGTCATATATATTGTCAGCCATGTCTTAGTCACTGTTAATGGGATATATACTATAAGGGTGTACACAAACTCTCATCATTACTTAGCAATAGTTATATAAATCAGCCATACAATAGCAACTTTGGATAATGCTTCACATCATACACTGTCGTACCTTAGGAGATGGCTTGGATTAAATGCATACCACTTGCATCACATACATATTATGCTGTACATGCTATATACTCTATGCAATTTGAGCACTTCATATAACAAAACTTTGACACTGGATCATATAAACTGTGTAACGCGTGGATCAAGCAATTGTAGCATTTGTCACCTTAGAACAACTTGGAGCAGCATACTCACTGTAACATCTGGCAACATGAAGTATACCTTTTAATAGTATTTTAATAGTATCTTAGAGCCTATGAACTTTGTTCATCGGATAAAGATAGGAGACTTGAGTCATTACATAGTGGTCCCCTCATATCATAGTTATTTTGCCTTGGACACATCACTCAGAAACTCATATTACTATCACGCCAAGTCAAGGCATCAAAAAATCTGTTTAAAGAAGGTATCCAAGTTCTATTATAAAATGGCTCCGTAGTTCTTTTCTGAGGACAGTCAACCAAGTTTTGTGAATATGACGCCGAGCTTGGATCGATTTCTACAATCTCTACGGCTGTCTTGACAGTGGTTTAATTCTTGATTGCTCTGGCTCAACAACCAATTCAATTTAATTTATCATCTATTGGAATGTACAGCAAACACAAAAACGCCATACCTTCAGAATCCAATCAATATTTAAATTACAGGATTTCCCAATGCATTTCAGCTTCTCTGTTTCCCAACATAGCATTTCATTGGACAATGCAACCTACAGGCCTTTGGGAAACCTAATTCATTAGTCCATTTCTTCATCATAAAATATTACAGAAGTCTCTGATCGTAAAAATTCACTAGCCCATCAAAACCAAGACATTCGATTTGCTCCACAAAAGCGTGCCAACCTCTGTAGATGCATTGGCCATCCTTATGCCATCTACATGCAACCACACTCCTGATTTGTACAGCAGCTACGAATTCCTAAGAAACAAAAAACACAACAGTCCAATCCAACAGCATGCTCAACATTCGATTCTAATTATATAAAAATTCCACCACGATTTTCATTGTCTGATGGATCACGGATCTGGGATCTGCCCTCTGGCCTTCCAGGACAACCCTTAATGCCCATCTACGAGAAAACCATCGCAAACTCTTCACCAGTCCTGATCGAACGGTCTCCAGCACGGAATCCCTTGTTGAATCGACTATTCACATTAATAACTAGCGCAATATTCCTTTAACTTACCAGAACTTTGCTCACAGTGGAGCAATTCCATTTCAACTGTTCCCCTTTAATGATTTCAACAGTCAGACCGTCGCACACTGCAGTCTACACTCTGTCTCTCCACACATTCTGAGGGTAGATTCAATTTGCAGTACAGCTTCCAATCCTCTGCGACTGATCCGACCCTATGACCTCTGCAAACAGTGTTTCAATCCTTCTTCAAACAATTGATGGCACTAGTCGACACCTCTGCAACTCGGATGGAAAAATCATGAGAAATTACACTCAGGTTTCTTGTAAGGCGCTTTTGCCAATCACCGATCCATCTTCTCTCCAGGCTTGATTCCCCTTTCATCGCATTCAGCAGTGAACCCTGTGCGTAAACCATCAATGCATTCATTGAATCCCCTTCAAAGCGTAAAAAGAATAAAACAGCAAATCCTCAGACGGCCTATTGTGATTCGAGATAGGCATACAAACTGGAATTCAACAGTTAAAAATCCACAGAGACAATGGAAAAAAACTTCCTTTCATTAATCAATCTGTATATACAATCTTGGCCTGATTTTCTACATTAAATTGGCCTCCTATCTATATCATCACACTCTCACACACTTACCTCTCCTCTCCTCTCTATATGCCTTCGAGACTTATAATTCATATACAAATAAACTCCTGAACCTCAATTTAGTTCAGATCCAAACATTACTCCTAAAATCTTATCCTAGATCCAAAATATCTTCAAGATCTCCTAAGATTTCTACAGATCCTAAAATGACTCAACAAGACTCCTAGAATCCCATTCTAAATCTACCACTATGGTCCAAATTCGATTACATCTAATCTTTACTCATTTCTTTCTAAACTACCTCTTAAAACATAGGAAAATAAATATTTACAATGACAAGTCTCATTTGGACAAATGTCAAGACCCAGGCTTGAGTTATATGCTGGTTTTGGCCTGAGAGAAAAATGCTCCTGCATCAGACTCTCAAAGTAGAAAACTTTCATGATCTCCTGATCATGTAATTTCAGACGCTGATGAAAACCTCCAGGGTCCCAAACTTTTGTCTGCAGCCTTTCATAAGCTCTGCTGTACCTTACTGCTGCCATTATCCTTAATGTTTCCTTCTTTGCTGTTGATGCTGTCTTTTTCATTCCTCCAGGTTTCCACACTTTATACTGCAGCTTTCCTTTTTCTTTTCCTACAACATTCTTCTCAGTCAATAAGTTTAACAAACTGACTGTTAGCTTTTGCTTGCTGTGCGTTCCTTTGAAATGCTTCACCATTAATTTCCATAGCCTGTCAATTTCTTTATACATTTGTAACTGAACTTCTTCTTTTATAAAAAGTTCAGAATTGTTATCTTCTTCAAGTTTACCTCTAACCTGCTGCTGGTTACCTTCACTTTGGAGTTGCTGGATTCTTACTACCACCCTTACATCCTTACCCTCTTGTTGCTTCTGAACTTTTATCTCATCTCCAAACAACCTCTGTTCAATATCTTTGATCACAACATCATACTCATTAATGCTATTCACTGTACCTGCAAACAAACTATTGGTTTGTAAATTAAAACATTCTTCTGTCTCCATGACTATTAGAGACTCTCTTCTACTGTCAGGTACTTCTGTAACCATTTCTTTTCTATTGCCACATTCTCCTAGCAACTTCTCCAGCAATTCAATCTCCTCTTCACATTTAGCAAGCATTTTATCACAATGCTCTTCATTTCCAGCTTCATCCTTTATATGGTCACTATTGTTCAGTGATTGTTCTTCAATCTGATTGTCTTCCATAGACAATTCTGTTTCATTTATCTCCATAGAAATAAGTTTCTGTTCTCTCCTTACGCTTTCAAAAAGCAATCCTTCATCAAATCCATGCTCTGTAACAGTATTTGAGAACTGTCATTCTTTAGCACTTATAATCCCTGTATTCATACACCAATTGTCAGTTGGAAAAATATAAGGCTCAACAGCCCTAACCGATGTTTCACATATCAGCTCTTCAGGCTGAACTTCATCTCCTTCTTCCACAAGAAATTGTCCCTGTTTTTAACAGCTCCAAACATCAATTCATCAATAAGTTCTTTCTGCTGCAACATGTCAATGTTTTCCTCATTCAAGATGTAAAAATTTCTGTTTTCCCACCCCGGTTTTCAGTTTCTCCTTATTTCTCCCATGTAGTTAAATGCCTATTCCCATAACCATGCATTTTTTTTTTATAACCGAAACGTATATTTTATTGATGGGTGGCCAAAGCCATATCAAGTATTACATTTTCTGTTTCTAACAGAATAATTTTCTGCTTTTACAAGATCGACTTGCCCTTTTAAGGGATGGCTGCCATACTCGGTTCTCCTGCATTTATACTTATCATGTTCTTTTCTAGATTGCATCCGATATTTGCCAGACTGTCTGCTTCTGAGTTTAATTCTCTGAGAATATGAAAGATTTGAACTGAAGAGAAGTCCTTCAAGAGTCTATTCACTCTTAATATCTGTTTTTTCAGAACTGGATCCTTAAGTCCTTTCTTTTTTAATAGAGCTTTTATCAGCAACTCTGAGTCTCCAAACACTAAGATTTCCCTTGGGTTTCCTTTTCTGGCCAGTTGGCCAGCTTTTAAAAGACTAAGGACTTCTGCCTGGTTGTTGGTTTTAATTCCGAGTCCCCAACTGAATTACTCTTTTCTTCCATTCGGGAGATAAATGACCCCCCCGGCTCCTGACCTGCCTGGATTGCCTTTCGAGGCTCCGTCAAAGAAGATAGAGCATTTTCCTTGAGATTTCCACCACTTCTGGAAGCTTTCCAAATTGTCTCGAATCTGCCAGTTTTCCTTTTGATTTGGGCGTGTGATTGTTGAAGGATTCGTTGTAGGAGTGTAATCACCCAACCATGCTCTTTCTTCATCTCTTAGGAAGTTATCTCTAACATTGGATTGTCTCAGAGTTTCTATTAGAAGTTTCTTGGCCTTATCTGCGACATTTCCTGCTGACATTTCTTTTTGATTAAAGACAGTTTCGTTCCGGGAGAGCCACAACTTCCAACACACATATTTTGGAGCTGCTATCCACACCTTGTACCAAAGGGATTTGTCTGCGATGCTGTAGGGATACCTAGCTTTCCAAGACAAAAACATGTCTGTTATCGAACAATGCACTGGGGGTCTTACATTCAGTCCAGCCAAGAAGCTAGTCCAGGCCTTCTGAGCATACTCACATTCAATAAAAATGTGAACTGAGGTCTCCAAGGCTTTTTTACAGAACACGCATCGATGTGGACTAGCTATGTTCCTTCTACATAGGTTGTCTCCAGTTAGGATTTTGTTGTGAAACAAAGTCCAGAAGAAGAAATTGATCTTCGGAATGCTGAAGCTTTCCCAGATCTGCTTCCACACTGCTTCCGGGTGCAAAGAGTCCTTTTTGCTTTGCATCTGTAAGTACCCTTGTTTGGCTGTGTATACCCCTGTTTGTCCCCAACCCCATGAATCTTCCTCGTCCTTATGCACTGGAGTAAAGTCTGTGATTTCATCTATGAAATAGTTTAATTGATTTTTTAAGTGCGCTGGTATGTTGGGTAAAGTCCAGCACTGCCAATTGCCTTTGTTATCCCACTCTGCAATGTCCTCGATTTTCCTGATTCCTTTTGATCTTAACCAAACTCTTAAATCTGCGATTTCATTTATGTCTGAGAGTGGAGGATGGGCCATGATTCAGTCTCTCCACAGCAATGTTTTTTTGCCATTCCCTGGAATTTTATACAAATGTGTTCTGAAGAAATCTATCCCTTTACAACAGAGCCTCCAAGCCTGTGTTCCTTTAGGAGAAGACGCTGGGTTGAAGGAGATGATCGACCGATTTCTGAGATATTTGAGATTTAAGAGCTGGCTGATTGGATGCTTGGGCTCAGATATTAGCTGCCACAGGAGTTTACATCCCAGGGCTAGATTTGCTTGTTGGGGGTCTCTAATTTGAAGTCCTCCCTCAGCAATTGGGCGCTTCACCATTTCCCAATTAACTAAGTGAAAACGGTTACTGTTCCCCTTCCCACCATTCCACAAAAAGTTCCGCATTAAACAAGAGATCTGATCTGCAATTTTCCTTGGAGCCATCAGCAAAGAGGCTCGGAAAGTAGGTAGAGCTGAAAGTACAGAACGAATGAGGGTGAGCTTGCCTCCTATGGTAAGCCAGACTCCGCCCCACGCTGCTATCTTCTTATTGAACTTGGAAATCACCTCCTCCCACAAATTATTACGATTGGATCCCATCGTCAACGGAAGACCAAGATACTTTATTTTATCCCACTCTGCATAGCCTTTGAACCCCAGTTCACTGGCTATCCTTTCAATTGTTTGTTGATCAGTATTCCATCCGTAAACTGCGCTTTTCCTCTCACTGATTAGTGCTCCAGTAACACTGCAATACTTTTGGAGAATTGTCTTGAAGGATTTAGCGATTCTCATGGATGCGCCCCCGAGCAGGAGTGAATCATCGGCAAAGAGCGCATGATTCACTGGGGCTACGCCTTGCACGATTCTTATCCCAGGAATGGTGCCACTTTGTTGCTCCTGTGTCAACTTTCTGCTTAATGAATCCGCCATCAGAATATAGAGAAAGGGAGACAGAGGGCAGCCTTGCCTCAGTCCCTTGGTGGCTGAAAAGAACTCTGTTGGTCTCCCATTCACCATTGGAGCGATCCAGATGTTTTCGATGCAGGCTTTGATAAGGTTTATGAATTCCTGTCTGAACCCAAAGGCTGCAAGTACCCTGAGCAAGAAAGAACGGTTAACACGATCAAAAGCATTACTCATATCTAATTTGATAATCATACCTTGTTCTTTCCGTGTGTGGCTGGAATGGAGAGCCTCTTGGATTTGAATGACATTATCTAAGATTTGTCTGCCTTTCACAAATCCTCCTTGGGCTGGAGAGATGAGTTTTTGAAGAAGTGGCTTGATTCTGTTTGCCAGCAGTTTGGCCACGATCTTGTATGATGAATTACAAAGGGAGATCGGCCTGTATCTGTCAAAGGATCTTGGGTTTGTTTCCTTGGGGATTAAAGCGAGAAATGTGGATTTTATTCCACCACCCACTTTTGCCTTCCTCAAGACTCCTCTTATCATTTTGAAGAGATCAATTTTGATAATCTCCCAACAAATTCTGTAAAAGTGTATTGTGAAACCGTCGGGACCTGGGGCTTTATCTGGTTCCATGGACCATACAATACTAGTTATTTCTTCTTCTGTTACTGGGCTCATCAGAGAATCATTATCTTCCTCATTGACTAGATTTGGGATGGTTGTGAGGAACTCTGTTTCATCCTCCTCATTCCGATTTCTTCCTGCACTAAGAAGGTTCTGAAAATGATTTACCGTTGCTTCTTGGATTTGAGAGAATCCTTTATAAACCTGACCACTAGTGCTGGTAATTTCTGTTATGTGATTGCGCGAGAGACGGGCCTGGCACTGTCTATGAAAGTATGAGGTATTTCTGTCCCCAGATTTGAGCCATAGACTTCGAGACTTTAAGCGCCAATATTCCTCTTCATTTCTGAAAGAACAGTATACATTCCTTTGAGCAGATTTTTCATTGGCTAAATCTGTGGAAGAGGGATCTTTCTCCTCCATTTCCATTTGTATTCCTTCCAATTGAATTACTTGCCTCCTTCCTCTGCCTTTTGGGAGATTGCATGGATTTCTTTATCCAATCTTTAAGTGCTTTTTTTGTATTTTTCATTTTTTGTTCCCACACATAGCTTGGGGAACCGAGTACATCTATCCTCCATGCTGCTTGAACTGTTTCTAAAAACCCATCTTTGCCTGCCCAAAGAGGGTTGAAACGAAATGGAAGGGGGCCTAAATCCTCTTCCTCTTTTAGGCATAAGAGGATAGGCTTATGATCCGATGTGAGCTTTGGAAGAATCTTGGTGAAAACTATTCTGTTGTCCATCATTAAAGAGCTGCTGATAAGAAACCTATCCAATCTGGCTGAGATATGATTTTCTCCGGTTCTATTGTTTGTCCAGGTGTATTTGCCTTTCACTGGTTTGAAGTCTACCAAGTCCCACTGCAGAATCAAATTGCCCACTGTATTGATGAAAGGATCTCTAGACTGGATCCCTCCTTTCTTTTCTTTGGGATCTAGAGTTATATTCAGATCTCCACCTATGACTAAATTTGTGGGACTGATTTGCGCTATATAATCTATAAGTGACCTCCAGCACTCTCTCTTTTCTTCATAATGAACAGGGACATACAAGTTAAACAGAGCGAGGGTAAGATTGCTTACTGTGTGACGTAGCTCTGTGAAAATCCAATGTTGAGTCGCTAAGAATCGTTCTAGTGAGAAGTCTTTTGTCCAAAAAGTACCTAATCCTCCAGCTGTGCCCCTTGCACTAACAGCCTTTCCTGAATCAAATTTCCATTTCTTAGCGCTGGTGTTTAGAAGGGTTTCCCCTTCTACTTTGGTCTCTTGGAGCATAAGGATGTCCGCGGTCTCCATCTTCAATAAGTCTCTGATAGCCTCTGCCTTGTTGGGATTACCCAGACCCCTACAGTTCCAAGAGATCAACTGCATCATTTACCACTTGAAGGGGTAGGCCCTCCTCCTTTGGAGGCCCTAGGCCTGATATTCCTCCCTAGTGTCATTTCGATGGTAGCTTGACTGCCGAGGGTTTTTTGTCTTTCTGACTCCTCTTCTCTAGTTTCCTTGTTTGATCTTCGTCCAGCCCTTTTTGTTGACCTTTCTAGTGTTTCATCATCTGATGATCCCATATTCTCTATTGTTTTCTTCTTTTTTTTGATTATATCTGCGTATGATGGAGAAGAAATATTGCTTGGGATGGAGATTGGGTTATTACCTGGTTCTAGAGTTTCAATATTCTCCTGCTGTGGTGGTTCTTCTTCCCCTGCTTCCAGAGGATCTGAAGGAGGCGTGAGGATTTCAAAGGGGTTTTTATCCCCCTCGTTGCCTTTTGTTTCACTGCTTCCGACGTTTTGGTTACTTGTGCTTCCATTATCTACTTTGTTCTCTGTCCCTTTAGCCTTGTTTTTGTTACTCTGTCTGTTGAATGTTGTCTTCTTTGCATGTTTCCATTGTTCTTCTTTTTCCTTCTCTGTTAACTCGTCGCTTCTTTTTTTGCAGTATCTAGCAAAATGCCCATACTCGTGACAGAAACGACACTTGAAGGGCAGCTGTTCGTAATCAAGCTCTTGTATGTGTGTCCAGTTTGCCACCGATAGCTGAATCGCTTCGGGTAATCCTGTTTCCAAATCGACCTCCACGCAGATCCGGGCACAGGAATACTGGTCCTTCCTTGGGGCTTGGTCTATGTATTTTCCAAGAGCATTTCCAATGGACTGGAGTGAGCTTTGATTCCAGCAATGCAGGGGAAGATGCGGGAGGCGCACCCAAACAGGAACCGCCTTGGGCACATCTTGCGCTGGGTCAAAATCTGTAGACCATTTGCTCAACTGCTGCCTTGGAATGTGTGCCAAGCTGCTGTCTCCTTCTCCTCCCTGCTCAGAAATCTCTCTTGCTCTCCTTCTCCCAATCTGCTCATGAAAGAATGAATGACCTTTTCCTCCTTTTCCTCCTTTAATATAACTCCAAGTGACTTTTGGGTGATCCAAGTGACTTTTGGGTGATCTCTAAATCCAATGGCTGAAATAGATTTAGATCAATGGCTGAGATTAAATGCTCATTTAAATCTCACTTTTTATTTTTTAATTCACCCCACTTTAATAAAGACCCACTTAGTCATTTATTTCCAAAGTCACTTTTCCTTTCTAATTTTTCATTGACTTTATAAAAGTCATTTTAAAATTAGACTTAATAACTTTATCACTTAAAGTCATTTTTAAATTAGATTTAACTTTATAAAATTATAAAGTCACTTTAGGAGAAAAATTAAATTCTTTTGGACACTCTTCCCTAGGCCAAAGATCAAAGCCTAAGGGAACCACCTGTCCTCCAGTACTAAATTTCAACACTCCCTCTTACCGAGGAAGGTGTTCCTCACCACACCCATCTTGTCTCTGAAGTAGACATGCTTGCCCCGTGGTAAGGCTTTGGTAAGGATATCTGCAACCTGCTCATCAGTGGAAATATACTCAAGCTTCACAGCTCCCTTATGAACATTGTCTCTGATGAAATGATATCTGATCCCGATATGCTTTGACCTGTCATGAAATACTGGATTCTTCGTGAGTTTAATGCAACTCTGATTATCACAGTAAATCACTGAAGGTCTCAACGGCTGACCAAATAAGCCAAACAACATCTTGCGAAGCCAGATAGCCTCACAACTAGCTATACTGGCTGCCATATACTCTGCTTCCGCTGAACTCAGTGCTACTGACTGCTGCTTCCGGCTGAACCATGACACTACTGCTGAACCCAACCCAAAACAACACCCTGAAGTGCTCTTCCTATCAGAAGCACAACCTGCCCAATCAGAATCAATGTACCCTGCCAATCTCACTCCATCTCCCTGCCTGTTGTCCAGACCATAATCCACTGTCCCCTGCAAGTACCGCAAAATGTGTTTTGCAGCCACCCAGTGAACCTTCCTAGGCTCACACATAAACTGACTCATCGTGTTGACTGCAAAACATATATTTGGTCTAGTGTTGACCAAATACATCAAGGAACCAATCAGCTGCCTGTACAATGTGGGATCCACCAACTCGGAATCCGAAGCATGAAGCTTCTTCCAGTTGGTGATCATCGGTGTCGACATGGGTCTACAATCCTCCATGTGGAATATGCTAAGGATGTCCACAATATACTTCCTCTGCCCCAGGAAGAAATGCCCCTCCTCCTGCCACACCTCCAAACCCAAAAAGTAATGCATCAAGTCGATGTCCTTCATCTCAAACTCCGTCGCAAGATCTCTCTTGTAGTGCTCTATGAGTCTCTCTGCACCTGTAATGATCAAGTCATCCACATACAACACCAGAATGAGAGGCTCCTCACCAATCACAATAAAGTAAAGGTTCGGATCTGCCTCACTCTTTGTGAAACCCATCCCCTGCAAGTATGCATCTATCCTGGAGTACCAAGCTCTGGGAGCTTGCTTCAGGCCATAAAGGGCCTTCTTCAATCTGCACACATGGGACTCCTTCCCATGCACCTCAAAGCCCTGTGGCTGCTCAATGTACACGTCCTCTTGTATGAAGCCATTGAGTAATGCGGTCTTCACATCCATCTGGTGGATCTTCCAACCCATCTCTGCTGCTATCGATATAATGGAGCGGATCGAAGTATATCGAGCCACGGGAGCGAAGGTCTCCTCATAATCAACTCCCTCTACCTGGGAGAACCCTCTAGCCACAAACCTCGCTTTGAATTTCTCAATGCTGCCATCTGCAGCATGCTTTACCTTGTAAAGCCATCTGGAAGTAACCACGGATTTGCCCTCAGGCCTCGACACCACCTCCCAAACATCATTCTTCATGATAGAAGAATACTCCTCCTGCATGGCCTCTCTCCAGACCTGCTGGCTAGCTGCCTCCTCATAGCTAGAAGGCTCAGAGTCAAGGATGCTGGTAACCATCGCCATATAGCTACAAAACCTCTCAGGTGGTCTACTCTCTCTGACCGGCCTCTTCGGCTCAGCAACAGATGTGGCATCTCTCAAGGTGTCCTGAAGCCACTTGGGCTTCCTCTTCCCTGAGCGCACTTCTCCCACCGGAGAATGAAACTCCTCCTCCTCATCATCATCAGTAGCCTGAACTCCTGACTGTCTGTCTACTATCCTCCTGCATGCACCTGAACCTGTAGAAGCTGAGGTACCGTGTGAACTGTCCATCAGTGGACTCCCTAGTGAACTGCTCTGCATGCTGCCCAGAGCACCACCCCTCTGGCTCGGCGAGCCACTGCTCACTGACGGACCTGACATCCTCATAGATGTACCTCCGGATCTTCCTGATCCCTGCCCACAGGATCCCTGCGACTGACTCAACTGCTGCTGAGGGTCTGGCTGATCCAGATACTCTAACTCCCGTGACCTCCTAAAGGCCCTGTCGTCTTCGAACTTCACATCCCGTCTGACAACAACTCTCCTCTGTGCAGGAATGTAAATCCGAAAGGCCTTTGAGGTCTCACTGTAGCCCACAAAGATACCCTTCTCTGCGGTGGGTTCTAGTTTGGTCCTCTTCTCCTTGGGTATATAGGAGTATGCAATGCATCCAAAGATATGAAGATGACCAAGATCAGGCTTCTTCCCAGAGAAAGCCTCCTCCGGAGTCATGTGCCCCAAGGCACGATGCGAACTCCTGTTTTGCAAGTAAACAGCTGTGTTGCAGGCCTCTGCCCACAAGAACAATGGCAACCCCTGATCATGTATCATGGCTTTGGCAGCCCCTATGATGGATCTGTTCTTCCTCTCCGCAACCCCGTTCTGCTGGGGGTTGTAAGGAACAGTGAACTCCCTCCTAATGCCTGCCTCTGCACAATAATCAACAAACTCTCCAAGGGTGTACTCTCCTCCATTGTCTGAGCTCAGGGACTTGATCTTTCGACCTGTCTGAGTCTCCACAAGAGCTCTGAACTCCTGAAACCGCTTGAAGACCTCACTCTTGGTCTTCAAGAAATAAATCCAGGTCCTCTTGGAGTGATCATCAATGAATAAGACATAGTACTCATATCCACTCAAGGAAACATGAGACATCCGACCGCTCACATCGGAATGAATCAAATCAAGTATCCCCGTCGCTCTGCTGTCACAGCTGGGAAAAGGGGATTTGGCAAACTTGCCCATTGCACAACCTTTGCAAGTATCAAAGTGATCAATACTGAAATCTGGCACACCTGTAGTGATCTCCCGCAATGTCCTCAAGGCTCCATGATACATATGTCCCATCCTGCGGTGCCAAATCTCACACAGCTCAAAACTGCTAGCTCTGCTGTCGGTACTACTGCTCAATGCCAAAAGGGGTTGGAATGCAAACTTGTACACCTTTGCATGGCGTACACCTATCACTCTAGCTGAATCAGCTAGAGTGCCCCTAGGATACATCAACACCTGTCCTCTCCTGAACAGTACCTCATATCCTCTGTCCTCCAAAGCTGAGACGGATATGAGGTTCTTCCTCATCCCTGGCACATAAAGAACCTCTGACACCTTCAAGGGAGGTTTGGACTCCCTCTGAAATGTCACTGTCCCCACCCCGACTGCTCTAACAACTCTGTCATCACCGAGTACTACCTCGATATCAGTGCCACTCTCTGAAAGCTTTGAGAAGTACTCACGGACTCCTGTCATGTGACGTGAAGCCCCGCTGTCCACATACCAGATACCTGAAGATGCTCCGCTAATCGAGGGAAAAGCATGCTCCCTCTGAACTTGTGTGGCAGGTGATCCTGCACTAGAGGACTCACACGTAGTGAACGCAAACTCCCGGTCAAAACGACCTGCAAAGTCCTCAATCTCTGCTGAAGCTGCCACGTCCTGGTTCTTCCCCTTCTTCTTCTTCTTCTCCGGACACACAACTGCATAGTGTCCCATCTTTTGACAATTCCAACACTTCACCTTGGAATAGTCCTTCTGTGTGTTCCCCTGTTTACCTTTACCTTTGCCTTTGCCCCCACCACTGCTTGTGGAAGCCTGCTTCTTCCCTTTGCCTTTCTTGCCTCCTGCCACCAGTGCTACGTCCTCATCCTGCTCAACTGGCTTGGCTGCCCCAAGCTGTCCTTTCCTGATCTCTGTCTGAATACAATCATCCCAAAACCTCTCCCATGTGGGAAGGGTCTCACGTGCACAAACCCCATCAGCAAAGTTCAACCATGAACGGGGGAGACCATTCACTGCAATACACACCAACTCAGTGGATGGAATGGCCTCTCCAATCGCTGCCAACTCATCTCTCACATTGGTAATCTTTGTGAGATATCCAGCTGCACTATCATTCCCCATCTTAATGTTCTTCAGCTTCTCCTTCAGGACCATCTTCCGGTTTTCATTGGTACTCTGGTAGAGATTGGACAATTCTGTCCACATCTCATGGGCATTGCTCTTTCCTCTCACATGAGGAATGCAATGGTCTTTGATTCCATCTAGAATCAGCCTTTTACCCTTATTGTTCTTCTTTTTATACTCAACCAACTCAGTAACATCAGTGGGCACAACAACATGGTTCTGTGCGGTATGCACCATGATATCCCAGACTTCTGCCTCCTCAAAGATACTCTGCATTCTCTCATTCCAAACGCTGTAATTTATATGCCCATCCAGCCTATCCTCCACCCTCAATCCCAATGACATCCTGCTGTCCTAAAATTGGAAAATAGCACTGCTGTAGTATAGATAAAATTGTTGTTTATGAAAAAATCAGCTTGCTGGAATTTACTGAGTGAAAAATCAGCAACTGTAATTTTTCCTTTTGCTGTCCCAAACTGCCCTTCAGCACTTAAGCTCTGATACCATGTAAAAATTTCTGTTTTCCCACCCCGGTTTTCAGTTTCTCCTTATTTCTCCCATGTAGTTAAATGCCCATTCCCATAACCATACATTTAACAGACTGAAAAAAATAAATATTGCTGAAAACACAAATTCTGGAAATTTTTCAGAATGCTGGAAATTGCAGAATTAAAAATCAGCAATCAAAAACAACCATTAAAACACATTAAAACACTGATATTTTGGTCAACTTGACCCTGGAAAAACCTCCTACAACTCTTGAGGAAAACCAGTTTGAGAGCTCTTCTTTATTTCTGAAAATTGCCTTTTTTTACAGTGAGAATTATTCAGCAAAAAATCAGCAAGCAAATTTACAACTTATCTCCTTTCCCGTGCCTCATAGCAATCTGGAAATTACAACAAACAGGACAGCAATAAATGCTGTACGACCTCCGTTTTGTGTGCAGAAAAATCAGCAAACTGCTCCTCAATTTTTGTGCAAAAATCTGCCTTTCACTATGTGCTGAATCAGCTGTACAAATCTGCTCAACTGCTGCCTTGGAATGTGTGCCAAGCTGCTGTCTCCTTCTCCTCCCTGCTCAGAAATCTCTCTTGCTCTCTTTCTCTCAATCTGCTCATGAAAGAATGAATGACATTTTCCTCCTTTTCCTCCTTTAATATAACTCCAAGTGACTTTTGGGTGATCTCTAAATCCAATGGCTGAAATAGATTTAGATCAATGGCTGAGATTAAATGCTCATTTAAATCTCACTTTCTATTTTTTAATTCACCAAACTTTAATAAAGACCCACTTAGTCATTTATTTCCAAAGTCACTTTTCCTTTCTAATTTTTCATTGACTTTATAAAAGTCATTTTAAAATTAGACTTAATAACTTTATCACTTAAGTCACTTTTAAATTAGATTTAAGTTTATAAAATTATAAAGTCATTTTAGGAGAAAAATTAAATTCTTTTGGACACTTTTCCCTAGGCCAAAGATCAAAGCCTAAGGGAACCACCTGTCCTCCAGTACTAAATTTCAACACAAGAGGCATCTTCCATCATACTTTGCTTCAGAATTTTTATCTTCTGAGAGGTACTCTTCATCCTTCTTTTCTTCCAAACTTTCATCAATTTTTATGACAGTTTCAAAAGACTGCTCATCCTCTGCAAAGCCTGCAAACACATCAAAATTATTAGCCTTAAAATATATAAGGCTCTATAGCCTTTTCTGCTACCTTTGTCCACATTTCCTCATGCTGCCTTGAACTATCCCATTAGTTCATGAGATCTTTAACTGATCAACATTCTCCATCTTCACCCAGAACTTCACCTTGTTCTGCTTCACAAATGGAAAGTTCCATTTCCAACTCAGCTTCTTTGAGTTTTTCCACCAGCCACTTCACTTGCCTTTGTTGTAGCCATCTCTGTAACTTAGGCCACTTCACTGTCTTTTTCCTCAAGACCCAACCTTGTCTTTTATTTTCCTCTAGCAGCATCATTAACACATCGAGTTGTTCTTTGAACTTAGCAATCTCCTTGTCAAGCTCCTGTTGACTCCATTTCTTTGTCATGTCATTTGCCTTGACATCCTTTCCGCTGTTTCTGCTATGGCTTTTCTCTGAACCTCTGTAATGACTTTCCATGGTCCCTATCTTCACCTCTTCTCTTGTGAACTTCCCTTGTCCACTTAATTGCACTCAAGCCTCTCCTTTGTAAGTCTTCAAACCTACCTTTATACCAATGCAAGCTTCCTTCTGAGCCTGGTCTCTTGGTATCTTATGGTTCTCTACCTTTGGAACCACTCTCTGAGCAACACCTTGCTCCTTCTGGCTTCTGTAGTATTTCACTCTCTTTTGAGAACATTCACTTGTCCTCCTTATCCAACCTCTGTTGGAATTCTTCAAGGTTCTGCTACACTCAAAGAATGTCCAAAGGTTTTTCCCACAGTCTTATTGCTGTATTCTTGTGCTAAACTTTTCACTCATTCAATTGCTGCTAATCATCAAACAAACTTTCATACCTCTTTAATCAATCTGCTTCTTGGCTGGCTTGTCTTCTGCAAACTTCTCTTGTGTCATAGCTTACTGCCATGATCCACTGTCACATCAACAAATCTCTCAGGTTCTGACCTACCATGCTTCCACTGCGTACTCTTTCAATATACAGCTGCTGTTTCTCAATATTAACCACGACAAAGAGAGAAATAAACTGAGCTCAGAGATATAGATCAACTGCTTACGCTGTTCCACGCACATGTATAATAGATCTAGACTCTTTAAAAAGAATCGTAGACTTCCACTCTGCTTTCACTGCTCCCCGCTACATGATCTAGGCCAAGATCTCCATGGTCAAAATCCATAGGCACGCACTATTGCAAGTTTCGCACTAGCAACACACAATGTTTCAGAGTCTTTGCTTCTCCTCGAGCCTCCACCAATCTTCCCACGAGGTGAATTAGTGATGTGTGATATTTTCTCTGTTGCAACCAATATAGGCGACAATCTCCAATGGAATAGCAACTCCAACACAGGCTCTGGTACGGGTTCACACGAATTCACTTTTCTGTCACCGGTCTACACTCACTTCCATCGATCTCAGAGGTTCTCAATGCTCCACAACAACCACAAACAAGAATTCCACTAACAGTTTCTAGCACATGCTTCAACGCCCCAACACTTGGCTCTGCGCTTCCTCTATCTCGCAGTCTCACAGTACCAATCTCACCCTCACAATCTCAGCTCCACAGGCTCCCCTGCATAACACTTCAGGTGACACAGAGCTTGATTTAAATGACTTCGATAAGACTTGAGTCTGGTTGGCACTTTAAAATGGGTGGGAAGGTGTTTGCAGGACCTTCAAGTGTGGCCTATTATCAAATTCTCATGCGCTCCTCAAAATTTCTTGAAGTGCGCACTCAACTTTCGACTGCAACAACTGGATCCAAATTCTTCCACAAGTCTGCACTATAGGCAACTCTTCCCTTCTACGCAAGCCTTTACGCATGCATCTTCGCATACATCACTGCTCAACAATTACTCCACGCAATGTTCTCACAAGTTTCACAAATGTCAGGGTCTGATACCAAATGATGCAGAGCTTGGATCGAATTCTACAATCTCTATGGCTCTCTTGACAGTGGTTTAAATCTCGATTGCTCTGGCTCAATAACCAATTCAATTTAATTTATCATCTATTGGAATGTACAACAAACACGAAAACGTCATACCTTCAGAATCCGATCAATATTTAAATTACAGGATTTCCCAACACATTTCAGCTTCTCTGTTTCCCAACACAGCATTTCATTGGACAATGCAACCTACAGGCCTTGGGAAACCTAATTCATTAGTCGATTTCTTCATCATAAAATATTACAGAAATCTCTTATCGTCAAAATTCACTAGCCCATCAAAACCAAGACATTCGATTTGCTCCACAAAAGCGTGCCAACCTATGTAGATGCATTGGCCATCCATATGCCATCTACATGCAACCACACTCCCGATTTGTACAGCAGCCATGAATTCCTAAGAAAAAAAACACAATAGTCCAATTCAACAACATGCTCAACATTTGATTCTAACTATTTAAGAATTCCACCATGATTTTCATTTTCTGATGGGTCAGGGATCTGAGATCTGCCCTCTGGCCTTCCAGGACAACCCTTAATGCCCATCAACGATATCACCATCGCAAACTCTTCACCAGTCCTGATCGAACGGTTTCCAACACGGAATCCCTTGTTGAATCGACTATTCACATTAATAACTAGCGCAATATTCCTTTAATTTACCAGAACTTTGCTCACAGTGGAGCGATTCCATTTCAACTGTTCCCCTTTAATGATTTCAACAGTCAGACTGTGGCGCATTGCAGTCTATACTCTGTCTCTCCACACATTCTGAGGGTAGATTCAAATCGCAGTACAACTTCCAATCCTTTGAGACTGATCCGACCCTATGACCTCTGCAAACAGTGTTCCAATCGTTCTTCAAACAATCGATGGCACTAGTCGGCGCCTCTGCAACTCAGATGGAAAAATCGTGAGAAATTACACTCAGGTTTCTTGTAAGGCGCTTTTGCCAATTACCGATCCATCTTCTCTCCAGGCTTGATTCCCCTTTCATCGCATTCAGCAGTGAACCCTGTGCTTAAACCATCAATGCATTCGTTGAATCCCCTTCAAAGCGTAAAAAGAATAAAACAACAAATCCTCAGACAGCCTATTGTGATTTGAGATAGGCATACAAACTGGAATTCAATAGTTAAATATCCACAGAGACAATGGAAAAAAAACTTCCTTTCATTAATCAATCTGTATATACAATCTTGGCCTGATTTTCTACATTAAATTGGCCTCCTATCTATATCATCACACTCACACACACTTACCTCTCCTCTCCTCTCTATATGCCTACGAGACTTATAATTCATATACAAATAAACTCCTGAACCTCAATTTAGTTCAGATCCAAGCATTAATCCTTAAATCTTATCCTAGATCCAAATATCTCCAAGATCTCCTAAGATTTCGACAGATCCTAAAATTGGCTCAACAAGACTCCTAGAATCCCATTCTAAATCTACCACTATGGTCCAAATTCAATTACATCTGATCTTTACTCATTTCTTTCTAAACTACCTCTTAAAACATAGGAAAATAAATATTTACAATGACAAGTCGCATTTGACAAGACCCAGGCTTGAGTTATATGTTGGTTTTGGCCTGAGAGAAAAATGCTCCTGCATCAGAATATCATTCTACAAGAGATCTGAAATTCTGATTTAAGGCATCCGAAGGTTTGACATTTAAAGCTCTGTCCTGAGAAAGTCATCCAAAGATTTGTTGACTAGTCGAAGTTCCCCTGCAAAGGTCTGTTAACAATTAAAATTCCCATGCAGGGTTATGATGATGATGATTGTAAAAATTTCTGTTTTCCCACCCCGGTTTTCAGTTTCACCTTATTTCTCCCATGTAGTTAAATGCCCATTCCCATAACCATACATTTAACAGACTGAAAAAAAAAATATGGCTGAAAACACAAATTCTGGAAATTTTTCAGAATGCTGGAAATTGCAGAAATAAAAATCAGCAATTAAAAACAGCCATTAAAACACATTAAAACACTGATATTTTTGGTCAACTTGACCCTGGAAAAACCCCCTACAACTCTTGGGGAAAACCAGTTTGAGAGCTCTTCTTTATTTCTGAAAATTGTTTTTTTACAGTGAGAATTATTCAGCAAAAAATCAGCAAGCAAATTTACAACTTATCTCCTTTCCCGTGCCTCACAGCAATCTGGAAATTACAGCAAACAGGACAGCAATAAATGCTGTACGACCTCCGTTTTGTGTGCAGAAAAATCAGCAAACTGCTCCTCGATTTTTGTGCAAAAATCTGCCTTTCACTATGTGCTGAATCAGCTGTACAAATCTGCTCAACTGCTGCCTTGGAATGTGTGCCAAGCTGCTGTCTCCTTCTCCTTCCTGCTCAGAAATCTCTCTTGCTCTCTTGCTCTCCTTCTCCCAATCTGCTCATGAAAGAATGAATGACCTTTTCCTCCTTTAATATAACTCCAAGTGACTTTTGGGTGATCCAAGTGACTTTTGGGTGATCTTTAAATCCAATGGCTGAAATAGATTTAGATCAATGGTTGAGATTAAATGCTCATTTAAATCTCACTTTTCTATTTTTTAATTCACCCCACTTTAATAAAGACCCACTTAGTCATTTATTTCCAAAGTCACTTTTCCTTTCTAATTTTTCATTGACTTTATAAAAGTCACTTTAAAATTAGACTTAATAACTTTATCACTTAAAGTCACTTTTAAATTAGATTTAACTTTATAAAATTATAAAGTCACTTTAGGAGAAAAATTAAATTCTTTTGGACACTTTTCCCTAGGCCAAAGATCAAAGCCTTAGGGAACCACCTGTCCTCCGGTATCAAATTTCAACACTCCCTCTTACCGAGGAAGGTGTTCCTCACCACACCCATCTTATCTCTGAAGTAGACATGCTTGCCCCGTGGTAAGGCTTTGGTAAGAATATCTGCAACCTGCTCATCAGTGGAAATATACTCAAGCTTCACAGCTCCCTTCTGAACATAGTCTCTGATGAAATGATATCTGATCCCGATATGCTTTGATCTGTCATGAAATACTGGATTCTCTGTGAGTTTAATGCAACTCTGATTATCACAGTAAATCACTGAAGGTCTCAACGGCTGACCAAATAAGCCAAACAACATCTTGCGAAGCCAGATGGCCTCACAACTAGCTAGACTGGCTGCCATATACTCTGCTTCCGCTGAACTCAGTGCTATTGACTGCTGCTTCCGGCTGAACCATGACACTACTGCTGAACCCAACCCAAAACAACACCCTGAAGTGCTCTTCCTATCAGAAGCACAACCTGCCCAATCAGAATCAGTGTATCCTGCCAATCTCACTCCATCTCCCTGCCTATAGTCCAGACCATAATCCACTGTCCCCTGCAAGTACCGCAAAATGTGTTTTGCAGCCACCCAGTGAACCTTCCTAGGCTCACACATAAACTGACTCATCGTGTTGACTGCAAAACAGATATCTGGTCTAGTGTTGACCAAATACATCAAGGAACCAATCAACTGCCTGTACAATGTGGGATCCACCAACTCGGAATCCGAAGCATGAAGCTTCTTCCAGTTGGTGATCATCGGTGTCGACATGGGTCTACAATCCTCCATGTGGAATCTGCTAAGGATGTCCACAATATACTTCCCCTGCCCCAGGAAGAAATGCCCCTCCTCCTGCCACACCTCCAAACCCAAAAAGTAATGCATCAAGCCGATGTCCTTCATCTCAAACTCCGCCGCAAGATCTCTCTTGCAGTGCTCTATGAGTCTCTCTGCACCTGTAATGATCAAGTCATCCACATACAGCACCAGAATGAGAGGCTCCTCACCAATCACAATAAAGTAAAGGTTCGGATCTGCCTCACTCTTTGTGAAACCCATCCCCTGCAAGTATGCATCTATCCTGGAGTACCAAGCTCTGGGAGCTTGCTTCAGGCCATAAAGGGCCTTCTTCAATCTGCACACATGGGACTCCTTCCCATGCACCTCAAAGCCCTGTGGCTGCTCAATGTACACCTCCTCCTGTATGAAGCCATTGAGAAATGCGGTCTTCACATCCATCTGGTGGATCTTCCAACCCATCTCTGCTGTTATCGATATAATGGAGCGGATCGAAGTATATCGAGCCACGGGAGCGAAGGTCTCCTCATAATCAACTCCCTCTACCTGGGAGAACCCTCTAGCCACAAACCTCGCTTTGAATTTCTCAATGCTGCCATCTGCAGCATGCTTTACCTTGTAAAGCCATCTGGAAGTCACCACGGATTTGCCCTCAGGCCTCGGCACCACCTCCCAAACATCATTCTTCATGATAGAAGAATACTCCTCCTGCATGGCCTCTCTCCAGACCTGCTGGCTAGCTGCCTCCTCATAGCTAGAAGGCTCAGAGTCAAGGATGCTGGTAACCATCGCCATATAACTACAAAACCTCTCAGGTGGTCTACTCTCTCTGACCGGCCTCTTCGGCTCAGCAACAGATGTGGCATCTCTCAAGGTGTCCTGAAGCCACTTGGGCTTCCTCTTCCCTTAGCATGCTTCTCCCATAGGAGAATGAAACTCCTCCTCCTCATCACCATCAGTAGCCTGAACTCCTGACTGTCTGTCTGCTGTCCTCCTGCCTGCACCTGAACCTGTAGAAGCTGAGGTACCGTGTGAACTGTCCATCAGTGGACTCCCTAGTGAACTGCTCTGCATGCTGCCCGGAGCACCACCCCTCTGGCTCGATGAGCCACTGCCCACTGACGGACCTGACATCCTCATAGATGTACCTCCGGATCCTCCTGATCCCTGCCCACTGGATCCCTGCGACTGACTCAACTGCTGCTGAGGGTCTGGCTGATCCAGATACTCTAACTCCCGTGACCTCCTAAAGGCCCTGTCCTCCTCGAACTTCACATCCCGTCTGACAACAACTCTCCTCTGTGCAGGAATGTAAATCCGAAAGGCCTTTGAGGTCTCACTGTAGCCCACAAAGATACCCTTCTCTGCGGTGGGCTCTAGTTTGGTCCTCTTCTCCTTGGGTATATAGGAGTATGTAATGCATCCAAAGATATGAAGATGACCAAGATCAGGCTTCTTCCTAGAGAAAGCCTCCTCCGGAGTCATGTGCCCCAAGGCACGATGCGGACTCCTGTTCTGCAAGTAAACAGCTGTGTTGCAGGCCTCTGCCCACAAGAACAATGGCAACCCCTGATCATGTAACATAGCTTTGGCAGCCTCTATGATGGATCTGTTCTTCCTCTCCGCAACCCCGTTCTGCTGGGGGTTGTAAGGAACAGTGAACTCCCTCCTAATGCCTGCCTCCGCACAATAGTCAACAAACTCTCCAAGGGTGTACTCTCCTCCATTGTCCGACCTCAAGGACTTGATCTTTCGACCTGTCTGAGTCTCCACAAGAGCTCTGAACTCCTGAAACCGCTTGAAGACCTCACTCTTGGTCTTCAAAAAATAAATCCAGGTCCTCCTGGAGTGATCATCAATGAATAACACATAGTACTCATATCCACTCAAGGAAACATGAGACATCCGACCGCTCACATCGGAATGAATCAAATCAAGTATCCCCGTCGCTCTGCTGTCACTGCTGGGAAAAGGGGATTTGGCAAATTTGCCCATCGCACAACCTCTGCAAGTATCAAAGTGATCAGTACTGAAATCTGGCACACCTGTAGTGATCTCCCGCAATGTCCTCAAGGCTCCATGATACATGTGTCCCATCCTGCGGTGCCAAATCTCACACAGCTCAGAACTGCTAGCTCTGCTGTCGGTACTACTACTCAATGCCAAAAGGGGCTGGAATGCAAACTTGTACACCTTTGCATGGCGTACACCTATCACTCTAGCTGAATCAGCTGGAGTGCCCCTGGGATACATCAACACCTGTCCTCCCCTGAACAGTACGTCATATCCTCTGTCCTCCAAAGCTGAGACGGATATGAGGTTCTTCCTCGTCCCTGGCACATAAAGAACCTCTGACACCTTCAAGGGAGGTTTGGACTCCCTCTGAAATGTCACTGTCCCCACCCCGACTGCTCTAACAACTCTGTCATCACCGAGTACTACCTCAATATCAGTGCCACTCTCTGAAAGCTCTGAGAAGTACTCCCGGACTCCTGTCATGTGACGTGAAGCCCCACTGTCCACATACCAGATACCTGTAGATGCTCCGCTAATCGAGGGAAAAGCATGCTCCCTCTGAACCTGTGTGGCAGGTGATCCTGTACTAGAGGACTCACACGTAGTGAACGCAAACTCTCGGTCAAAACGACCAGCAAAGTCCTCAATCTCTGCTGAAGCTGCTACGTCCTGGTTCTTCCCCTTCTTCTTCTTCTTCTCCGGACACACAACTGCATAGTGTCCCATCTTTTGACAATTCCAACACTTCACCTTGGAATAGTCCTTCTGTGTGTTCCCCTGTTTACCTTTACCTTTGCCTTTGCCCCCACCACTGCTTGTGGAAGCCTGCTTCTTCCCTTTACCTTTCTTGCCTCCTGCCACCAGTGCTACATCCTCATCCTGCTCAACTGGCTTGGCTGCCCCAAGCTGTCCTTTCCTGATCTCTGTCTGAATGCAATCATCCCAAAACCTCTCCCATGTGGGAAGGGTCTCACGTGCACAAACCCCATCAGCAAAGTTCAACCATGAACGGGGGAGGCCATTCACTGCAATCCGCACCAACTCAGTGGGTGGAATGGCCTCTCCAATCGCTGCCAACTCATCTCTCACATTGGTAATCTTTGTGAGATATCCAGCTGCACTATCATTCCCCATCTTAATGTTCTTCAGCTTCTCCTTCAGGACCATCTTCCGGTTCTCATTGGTACTCTGGTAGAGATTGGACAATGCTGTCCACATCTCATGGGCATTGCTCTTTCCTCTCACATGAGGAATGCAATGGTCTTTGATTCCGTCTAGAATCAGCCTCTTACCCTTATTGTTCTTCTTTTTATACTCAGCCAACTGAGTAACATCAGTGGGCACAACAACAGGGTTCTGTGTGGTATGCACCATGATATCCCAGACTTCTGCCTCCTCAAAGATACTCTGCATTCTCTCCTTCCAAACGCTGTAATTTATATGCCCATCCAGCCTATCCTCCACCCTCAATCCCAATGACATCCTGCTGTCCTAAAACTGAAAAAATAGCACTGCTGTAGTAAAGATAAAACTGCTGTTTATGAAAAAAATCAGCTTGCTGGAATTTTCTGAGTGAAAAATCAGCAACTGTAATTTTTCTTTTTGTTGTCCCAAACTGCCCTTCAGCACTCAAGCTCCGATACCATGTAAAAATTTCTGTTTTCCCACCCCGGTTTTCAGTTTCACCTTATTTCTCCCATGTAGTTAAATGCCCATTCCCATAACCATACATTTAACAGACTGAAAAAAAAAATATGGCTGAAAACACAAATTCTGGAAATTTTTCAGAATGCTGGAAATTGCAGAAATAAAAATCAGCAATTAAAAACAGCCATTAAAACACATTAAAACACTGATATTTTTGGTCAACTTGACCCTGGAAAAACCCCCTACAACTCTTGGGGAAAACCAGTTTGAGAGCTCTTCTTTATTTCTGAAAATTGTTTTTTTACAGTGAGAATTATTCAGCAAAAAATCAGCAAGCAAATTTACAACTTATCTCCTTTCCCGTGCCTCACAGCAATCTGGAAATTACAGCAAACAGGACAGCAATAAATGCTGTACGACCTCCGTTTTGTGTGCAGAAAAATCAGCAAACTGCTCCTCGATTTTTGTGCAAAAATCTGCCTTTCACTATGTGCTGAATCAGCTGTACAAATCTGCTCAACTGCTGCCTTGGAATGTGTGCCAAGCTGCTGTCTCCTTCTCCTTCCTGCTCAGAAATCTCTCTTGCTCTCTTGCTCTCCTTCTCCCAATCTGCTCATGAAAGAATGAATGACCTTTTCCTCCTTTTCCTCCTTTAATATAACTCCAAGTGACTTTTGGGTGATCTCTAAATCCAATGGCTGAAATAGATTTAGATCAATGGTTGAGATTAAATGCTCATTTAAATCTCACTTTTCTATTTTTTAATTCACCCCACTTTAATAAAGACCCACTTAGTCATTTATTTCCAAAGTCACTTTTCCTTTCTAATTTTTCATTGACTTTATAAAAGTCACTTTAAAATTAGACTTAATAACTTTATCACTTAAAGTCACTTTTAAATTAGATTTAACTTTATAAAATTATAAAGTCACTTTAGGAGAAAAATTAAATTCTTTTGGACACTTTTCCCTAGGCCAAAGATCAAAGCCTTAGGGAACCACCTGTCCTCCGGTATCAAATTTCAACAATGATGTTCCTCTGTAAAGTTCCATTGGCTCATGAAGTTTGTATGCAAAGTCCTGATGTTGTTAAAGGATTGTTCTAAAAGAGGGACACAAAGTTCTATATTGTTCTCGGAGAAACTTGATACTCAAATTCTGAAGGTATTGTGATCATCCGAATTTATATGTAGCAGGGAAAATGAATCTTGAATGGAGGGATTATCTCTGACACAGATCCCTTCTGAGGTATACGAGTCATAGACCTGAAACAGATGCGAGCTATAGTCCATTAGCAGGTCAGGATTGGTCACTTGAATGGATTTGGATCACTTCTCATATCAGAACGCTTCCTTTGATAAGATGCTCAACTTTAAATGGCAATTTGACTATCTTCTTCGACTTCTAGCACAGGGATCATGGGTACTTGATCTTTACTCATTAGACTGTAATTTAGTCACTGATCAGGGCTTCCCAAAAGGTTTCTCCCTCTGCTTCCATTTGAAGATTTCGAGACCCTTTTCTTCTAGCAAGATAGACACAACAAATGTGCACTCATAGTCCATTTCATGTTGTCTTATTTTGCAGAGGGAGGAGATTTGTCAATAAACTTCTCCTTGTGATTGCTTTTTCTTTTACTCTTGCTTGGGCATGTCCTCTCCTGAGCTCCGATACCATGTTAATTTTTAACATGTTCTTTGCTTAGGACAGTTACTTCAAAGTTCCATATTAACCCATTTAATTTGCAATCACATAAATCATTATGGACAGTGACTGAAGAAAGAACATAAACGAAAAATGCTGAAGATGAGCCAAGACAAGAGAACATGAGAATATGGCGCAAGCTAGGGAAAAATTCAAAAACCCCAAGATGGGAAAACCCTTGATTAATTCTTCTTATTATTAGAATCAAATGTGCAGAGAGAGAGAGAGAGTACAATAAAAGTCAAAAATGACTTGCCAATTTGAACATACAGATGCACAACCCTTAGATCAATAGATGGCCCAATCACAAATGAAATTATGAAACAGTCGAGTTGTTCCTGATGTCATACAGTTGAAGAGGCTTGGACTGCAGATCATATCATTTCTGTACTGCCTCTGTTGCCCCTGGTTAGGGCTTGTGACATATTGCAACAGCCCTTAAAATCACATCCAAAACACCCTTCTCCTACAATCTCTCTTCATGAAAATTTTGTCCTTCCTCCAGTACAAGACTCTACTTATTTCAACCCACAAACAACCTTCATGACAACCTGCCTTCATCAAGATAGGTCTGCGGTTAACTAGGGTATATGATGATCGTCCAATCCCTTTGTTAAATAGGATAATGCAGGTTAATGCCAGCGGCTAGCATGTGGTAGGCTCCTTGAAGATGCGGCTCACCAAGGAGAGGGTTTTTACACCACAAACTCACACCTAAACCCTCCTTATGCCTGCAGTTGGTCTTCACGAGAACTCAGATCTGTGATAGGAGATAATGGAGCCCAAAACAATCCTCGTATAAATCCAAACTTGCCTTTTACAGACACGGCCTCCAGCGTAAGGAATTCGGCCCATTAGGCAGCCCAAATAAGACATCAAACTATCCCTTCCTTCTTCGCTGGAGGTATCCTTACTTCTGCGGTCATTTCAAAGAGAGTAATGAGTGATAAGTATATGACATAGTGTGATGGAGCACTTCTATATATAGTATTCGATGGGGACAAGAGACGAGTCCATTGGGCTTGATGAGCCAACATGTAGGAGAGGCCAACCATAATAATTCTATGAGATAATTCAAAAATTAAATAATACACTTTTGCTTGACCAATTCAGACAATCTTTATATCGATTTTGGTATTCTCGAAGAGAGGAATTCAATGCTGCAATTACCTTTCCCATAGGAGTTGTCCAAAGTGGAATTTGGCCCTAGTTGCCAATTTTAACAGATGTAGATTGGGCTGGCAGTGTGGTTGATCGCAAAAGCACATCAGGATGTTGCTTCTCTCTAGGTTCTGTTTCAATATCATGGATGAGCAGGAAGCAAAAGTCGGTTGCTTTAAGGACCGCTGAGGTTGAATACATTGCTATTGGTTTGGACTCTTGTGAAGCTATCTGGTTGAGGAAGATCTTTAGTGAACTGTTTGGACGTGTGCTGGATACCACCGTGATTTTCTGTGACAACCAGAGTGGGATTCGTCTTTATGAGAATCCCGTGTTTCATGATCGCTCCAAGCATATTGATATCAGGTACCACTTTATCCGGTGTTGTCGCGCGAATTGACACGACAACGCTCAGACCGGGGGCTGTCACTCTGATCCACGATCACTCCGTTTAAGCCTTTCTCTGCGGCTAAGGGGGGTAGTCCCTGTGAGATGATGAGACCAACTGTCGACCAGTTGGTTGGGAGACACGAGATACGATTAAGATAAGCACTAAAAGATTTATTTAATTTAGCAGACCAGTGCCTTAAGAGATTGTGGTTAAAACGATTACTTGTTAGATGATATAGAAACATGAACTGTGAACATCAATCATTTGTCATCAGCTAAATCACAATGCTCTTAAAATGACCAAAATGATATCCAACAACTGAAATTTTTGAAAGATGAATGCTTTAAACCACCACGAGAATCGTAAATCATTAACTAGATATCAATTTCGTATCTCGACTTGAAAATTCAGATCTCAGCATGAAAGATATAACATGAAAACACTGAATCTGGCAAAATAATTTTCCACGAATTTTTTTATGTTTTTTCAAAAAAAATATTTTAAAATCTAAAAATAAAACTTAAAGCTTAAAATCTATTCAAACTAAAATTTAAAACACTAACTATACAGAAATATAAACTCAAGCCTAAATTTTTAAATAAAAGCTTTTTACTATTTTTTATATCTTTTTTTTTTTTTAATTTTTAATGAAAAGATTTTAAAATCTAAAAATCTAAACAAATCTAATTAAAACAAATGAAAGTCCAAACAAAAGGAAATTGAAACTCTAACTAAAAATTGAAATGAAACCCCTTTTTTTTATTTTTTATATATTTTATGAAAATGAAAATTTAAAAAAAAAAATCTAACATTTGAAAAACCTAATGAAAAATCTAATCTACGTTAACTATCTCTAAACCTAAATCTTAAATACGAATCCAAGTCAAAACATAAACTACGTAAATCATATATTACAAGAAATCTAAATATGTTAAATCCTAAGAGAATTAACATGAAATGAAACTATACAAAAACCTAAATAAAGTCTGAGCAAAACAACACTAAAATAATAAAACAAGGCTACGACAGCGGAAAACACAGTGGAACCGTAACCCCTGCTGCCGGCGTATAACAAAGAAAAACTTCGATGCCCACGCAGATACGCACGACGGGATTGAGGAGAAAAAAAAATCGATTTGGAACTTACCTGGACGCAGACGTAGTGATTTGGGAAAACTTGAATCGATTTTACCTGTTCGGCTTTCTGAAATTTGATTCTCTGAGCGTGATTTACCTGGCCTAGCGTTTGCTGGCATCAGAAGAATAAAACTCGCGTGAATATTAATCTGAGCGTTTGTGCTTGGAATGGTTTCGACTGAGAAAAATTCTGCAGGGAATGATTTTGTTTTGAATCGGATTTGCTGAATCGATTTGAGACCTCCTTGCTGCCTGACGTGTGAACTGTCTGCAGGTGATGGAATAGGAGCAGCGAAAATGTTTCCTTTTTGATCTGCTTTATGGCTTCGCTGCACAAAAGATTTGCTGGCAATCGATACTAAATCCGCAGGCTGAGCACGTTGGAGGCTGACGGACAGATTTGCAGTCATCGATTTGAAACTGTTTTTTGCTGAAGGATGTATTCGTGAGAAGGTTAACCTTTTGATACAGCTGACGCACAACACATACGATGAGCTGGAGCCACAGCAATTACACCAATCTGACAAAGTTGTTATCACAAGGACCTGTTGCGGCGGCGTGATTTCATGTTTTCACTTCTGCTATCTGCGTGTGGATATATGGATTTGTTGACAACCGACCTTTTGAGATTTTCCGAGTATTCCTTCCGCAGGTATTGCAATTTATGAACTTTAAAAAACGCTGCTGAGGAAAAGGGCAAACCCCTATATCATGAAACCCTGAGATATTTTTCAGAACCTGTACTTGTAACCTGCCAAAAGAAAAGAGAACCTAAAATGAAGTATGCCAGAAACTAAACTAAAAACCCTAAACCCTAATGAAAAAAATTGTGAAAAGCAGATTTTTGAAAACCCTAGATCAGCTAAATTTGAAACCCTAAGACAGTTGATTAATTTACAAATTTGGCCCCTTAACAGCCAGATTTAGCAGTAAGCACAAAAAATATTTTAAGAATAAAAAATTGAGGTTTTCATTGTGAAGAATTTCAGAAAAAAAATATCTCATGCAAATCAGATAAATAAACCGAATGATAGACCCAGGATCAAATCCAACTAGGCTCAACAAAAAATGCTTGCGGGAGTTGGCTGGTTCAGCCGAGAACTTCCCCGAACGCCCACAAAATTCCTTCAGAAAATGTTTTCTGCACAGCTCAAAACAACCGTCAACAAAGAGGGCAAAAATGTTGCTAGATCTCAAACAGTGATGGAGATACCTGCCATTACTTCAGAAACCCTAACAACACTCAAACCCCAGCAAGTGAACAAGATACCTGTGCTTACAATACTCTACAAAAAGCTATTATTAATGGCTGAAAATAACATATGCAGAAAATGAAATGATCTCACAGCATTCCAAGAGAGTAACACCAGCAAGATATGGACCCCAAAGTCTTCCTTTATTAACCAGAAACAGATTTACAAGAGAGCTTCTTCAGTCTTAGACTCACAGATCGAATGATCTGAAATGACCACCTAAGACCCTATATAAAGGAAATGATCCCAACGGCTAGTTCGAATGATCCATGTAGAAATGATCTCGACCGTTGATGAGGATCAAGACATCTCTTGATCTCATCCGTCGATTTATTCACTTAAAATATTATTATTTTATTTAATTTTTTAAATTTTTTATTATTTTTTATTTATTTAATATTTTATTATTTATTTAATTTTTTATTTTATTTTATTTTTTAAATTTTTAATTTTTTTATTATTTAATTTTTTAATTTTTAATTTTTTTATTATTTTTTATTTTATTTCATTTTCTAAATTTCTAAATTTCTTAATTTTTATTTATTTATTTTATTTTATTATTTTATTTCGTTTTTTTAAATGGATCATCGAACTAAGCCTTCGGAAACATCACCTAGGACCTAGGACTTAGGACTCACGAGGGGATTTAAAACATTTTCAACCCTCAAGATACATTTCATGATGACTTTTTACAATTTACATCTCAAGGGGACAAACCCACTTAATACAGACCCTCACAAAACACCCAGTTCTGCGACACAACTATAATCTAGCAGATCAACACACTAGGATTCTCCTAAAGTTCTAATGACAAAATCCATCCCGGCTTTGGGGTCAGGTTTGAAGGAAAACTCTGCCGATCCATGGATCGGTGAGACAAAAAACCTTCCGGGACGTAGATTACCACTAGAAAGTTAGGTCCACCTAGGCAATACACATACACGACTCATGTCTGCTAAGATTATTTACAATTCATACATGCAGACTGGGTTTACAATCACAAATGATCAAGTTGCTGATGATTGCTAGATGGCACGGACACGCTGATCAGGTGCTGCCCCTTTTTGCAAAGAAAAAGGGGGGTGTACTGCATGGGTAGTTGACCAGTAGTGGTCAACATCTGGCTCTACTTGGGGACACGTTGCTGCTTGCAGGAATGTGAGAATCCAGAATCTGCATCCATACATCACAAAAATAAGTAGCGTCCATCCAAAAATCATCATATACATTAAGCACAAGAAAGATAAAAGCTCTTCATTTATTAACTAATCTAGAAAAGCAAATCTAATCCTAAAACAGAAATAAAAATGCGGAAAAAACAAGGAGTAGGGTTAGAAATACGATACAAAGGATGCCCTACGACATCAGATGTGTTCAATATAGTGCATACTGAGCATTTGCCTGCTTTCAGGCAAATCTGTTGGCTGCTTGTCGGATGTGCCATGTCAATTTTGCATATGGTAGGATTCTTTCCTATCCGAAAATCAAGCTGCTCACGGCCGTCTCATGCGTCAAATCTTCTTCTTTTTTTCTTTCTCTTACGCTTTTTCTTTCTGGCAGGTTCAATTACTGATGACCTGGAACTTTCTGTTTCAAAACTATCAGATGAAGTATGCGTGATATGTCTTTCTTTAGCCCGCATCTGATCTTTATCATTCTTAAGTCTATCCGGATCACCTTCAATCAACCATCTTTCAATCGAATCAATAACCTCGTCATAATAAGATGAATCTTGTTGCAGCAAATGAGAAGACTCCTGATCTGTTGATGTTTGCTGGTTTCTCTTATCCTCTGCCAGTTGCTGAAACCTTTGAACTTGTATTTTAATGGCATCCAATTGACTACAGTGTTTAACCTTTGTAGCACTGATTTGTCTGGCATGGTGTTCTTGCATTACTTTAACATTCTTTTCCTTTATGTCCATCAAGCAATGCTGCATAAAATTTATTTCTTCTTTATGGTTCGCTTGCATGTCAGCCACTTGATTATTATGATTGAACGTCATGATGGTCATTTCCTCATCCATGGTTAATAGCTTGTTTTGCATAGAGTCAATTTCCCTATCATGATCAACTTTCATGGTCACCATATTTTCCTTTAAGACTGACATCTTGCTTTGCATGCTTCTAATTTCTGTTTCATATTTAGTTTTCATGGCCTCAATTTCCTTAGCATGCTGATTTTGCGTGACTTCAATCTCCCTATTACGTTTTTCCAGGTGGGTGCATAAAGTTTTCACATCATTGACATAATTAGTTTGATTGATTTCCATATTTCTTACCAGCATCATTAGATCTCGTAAAATTTGTTTTTGCTCTTCCCTTTCATTGTCATTTGTCCCTGATTTTTCACTATCATGAACTTGATCTGCAATATTTCCGGTGGATGACACATTCTGACATGATGAATCGTCTTGGGATCTTTCAGCTGGACCTCTTATCAAATTACTTTCATTCTGTTGCACAATTTTAGAGGTAGAAGGCAAGCTGTTTGGACTATCATATCTATCTTTAAAAGCATTGAGAATGTCTTGTAAAGAAGTGAAAAAATCATTAGGAAAATTATTAAACCAATTCAAGGCATCACCCTCTAAAGAATGGACAAATAGACGCATCTTGAAATCTTCATGATTATATTGAGGAAATCTACAATATAAGATCATTACACAAGTAAACATGTTTAAATGCTTTCCAACAGTGACCGAATCACCACCCGAGAACTTAAATAATTTAGAAATGGCCTCTTTCGGAAGATCATGGAGATTATCAGTAAAATGACATGGTTTACATGAATAATCCATGATGAACAGTAAGGGATCAGATGGATGATAGAAAGAGATTTCTGCTCAAGAAAATTAAGAGATGAAAGAAGTGGAGTCGCCACTTGAACAATGAATCTGATTCTAGGATCCAAAAAGTAATCACAAGCAGATATGAGGGAAGCTTCTTGTCTGGGAAAAATGAGAAAGTGGAGTCGCCACCCAAACAAGAAACACACCGAAGAGACACTGATAAGGCAATGAAAGATCCAAATGATAACCCCAAAGGTTGAATCTGCCAGCTCAAATGAGAGATGAGAAAGATGAGAAGATGAATGTCGATGAAATTCCAGGAACAGAAAAACTCTGTCCTCGGCAACGGCGCCAAAAAGTGTTGGCGTTGCCGGGCCAGATGAAGAGATAAGAAATGAGAAAAATGATTTGTCGTTTGAAACACCGAGAAAAAGTATCCTCGGCAACGGTGCCAAAAAATGTTGGCGTTGCCAGGCCAGATGAAAAGATAAGAAAATGATGATTGTCGTTGAAACGCCGAGAATAAAATGTCCCTGGCAACGACGCCAAAAAATGTTGGCGTTGCCGGGCTAGATGAAGAGATAAGAAATGAGAAAAATGATTTGTCGTTGAAACGCAGAGAAAAAGTATCCCCGGCAACGACGCCAAAAAATGTTGGCGTTGCCGGCTCAAACGAATGATAGACAGATGAACGATGAATGATGAAAATATGATGAAATGCCGAGAAAACAATTTCCCCGGCAACAGCGCCAAAAAATGTTGTCGCGCGAATTGACACGACAACGCTCAGACCGGGGGCTGTCACTCTGATCCCCGATCCCTCCGTTTAAGCCTGTCTCCCGCGGCTAAGGGGGGTAGTCCCTGTGAGATGATGAGACCAACTGTCGACCAGTTGGTTGGGAGACACGAGATATGATTAAGATAAGCACTAAAAGATTTATTTAATTTAGCAGACCAGTGCCTTAAGAGATTGTGGTTAAAACGATTACTTGTTAGATGATATAGAAACATGAACTGTGAACATCAATCATTTGTCATCAGCTAAATCAAAATGCTCTTAAAATGACCAAAACGATATCCAACAACTGAAATTTTTGAAAGATGAATGCTTTAAACCACCACGAGAATCGTAAATCATTAACTAGATATCAATTTCGTATCTCGACTTGAAAATTCAGATCTCAGCATGAAAGATATAACATGAAAACCACTGAATCTGGCAAAATAATTTTCCACGAAATTTTTTATGTTTTTTCAAAAAAAATATTTTAAAATCTAAAAATAAAAATAAAAATAAAACTTAAAGCTTAAAATCTATTCAAACTAAAATTTAAAACACTAACTATACAGAAATATAAACTCAAGCCTAAATTTTTTAATAAAAGCTTTTTACTATTTTTTATATCTTTATTTTTAATTTTTAATGAAAAGATTTTAAAATCTAAAAATCTAAACAAATCTAATTAAAACAAATGAAAGTCCAAACAAAAGGAAATTGAAACTCTAACTAAAAATTGAAATGAAACCCCTTTTTTTATTTTTTATATATTTTATGAAAATGAAATTTAAAAAAAAAAATCTAACATTTGAAAAACCTAATGAAAAATCTAATCTACGTTAACTATCTCTAAACCTAAATCTTAAATACGAATCCAAGTCAAAACATAAACTACGTAAATCATATATTACAAGAAATCTAAATATGTTAAATCCTAAGAGAATTAACATGAAATGAAACTATACAGAAACCTAAATAAAGTCTGAGCAAAACACCACTAAAATAATAAAACAAGGCTACGACAGCAGAAAACACAGTGGAACCGTAACCCCTGCCGCTGGCGTATAACAAAGAAAAACTTCGATGCCCACGCAGATACGCACGGCGGGATTGAGGAGAAAAAAAAATCGATTTGGAACTTACCTGGACGCAGACGCAGTGATTTGGGAAAACTTGAATCGATTTTACCTGTTCGGCTTTCTGAAATTTGATTCTCTGAGCGTGATTTACCTGGCCTAGCGTTTGCTGGCATCAGAAGAATAAAACTTGCGTGAATATTAATCTGAGCGTTTGTGCTTGGAATGGTTTCGACTGAGAAAAATTCTGCAGGGAATGATTTTGTTTTGAATCGGATTTGCTGAATCAATTTGAGACCTCCTTGCTGCCTGACGTGTGAACTGTCTGCAGGTGATGGAATAGAAGGAGCAGCGAAAATGTTTCCTTTTTGATCTGCTTTATGGCTTCGCTGCACAAAAGATTTGCTAGCAATCGATACTAAATCCGCAGGCTGAGCACGTTGGAGGTTGACGGACAGATTTGCAGTGATCGATTTGAAACTGTTTTTCGCTGAAGGATGTATTCGTGAGAAGGTTAACCTTTTGATACAGTTGACGCACAACACATACGATGAGCTGGAGCCACAACAATTACACCAATCTGACAAAGTTGTTATCACAAGGACCTGTTGCGGCGGCGTGATTGCATGTTTTCACTTCTGCTATCTGCGTGTGGATATATGGATTTGTTGACAACCGACCTCTTGAGATTTTCCGAGTATTCCTTCCGCAGGTATTGCAATTTATGAACTTTAAAAAACTCTGCTGAGGAAAAGGGCAAACCCCTATATCATGAAACCCTGAGATATTTTTCAGAACCTGCACCTGTAACTTGCCAAAAGAAAAGAGAACCTAAAATGAAGTATGCCAGAAACTAAACTAAAAACCCTAAACCCTAATGAAAAAAATTGTGAAAAGCAGATTTTTGAAAACCCTAGATCAGCTAAATTTGAAACCCTAAGACAACTGATTAATTTACGAATTTGGCCCCTTAACAACCAGATTTAGCAGTAAGCACAAAAAATATTTTAAGAATAAAAATTTGAGGTTTTCACTGTGAAGAATTTCAGAAAAAAAATATCTCATGCAAATCAGATAAATAAACCGAATGATAGTCCCAGGATCAAATCCAACTGGGCTCAACAAAAAATGCTTGCGGGAGTTGGCTGGTTCAGCCGAGAACTTCCCCGAACGCCCACAAAATTCCTTCAGAAAATGTTTTCTGCACAGCTCAAAACAACCGTCAACAAAGAGGGCAAAAATGCTGCTAGATCTCAAACAGTGATGGAGATACCTGCCATTACTTCAGAAACTCTAACAACACTCAAACCCCAACAAGTGAACAAGATACCTGTGCTCACAATACTCTACAAAAAGCTATTATTAATGGCTGAAAATAACATATGCAGAAAATGAAATGATCTCACAGCATTCCAAGAGAGTAACACCAGCAAGATATGGACCCCAAAGTCTTCCTTTATTAACCAGAAACAGATTTACAAGAGAGCTTCTTCAGTCTTAGACTCACAGATCGAATGATCTGAAATGACCACCTAAGACCCTATATAAAGGAAATGATCCCAACGGCTAGTTCGAATGATCCATGTAGAAATGATCTCGACCGTTGATGAGGATCAAGACATCTCTTGATCTCATCCGTCGATTTATTCACTTAAAATATTATTATTTTATTTAATTTTTTAAAATTTTAAAATTTTTATTATTTTTTATTTATTTAATTTTTTAAATTTTTTATTATTTATTTAATTTTTTAATTTTTTATTTTATTTCATTTTTTAAATTTTTAAACTTTTTATTATTTTTTATTTATTTAATTTTTTAAATTTTTAAATTTTTTATTATTTTTTTATTTTATTTCATTTTTAAAATTTCTTAATTTTTTTTTTTTTTTTTTATTTATTTTTTATTTTATTATTTTATTTTGTTTTTTTAAATGGATCATCAAACTAATCCTTCGGAAACATCACCTAGGACCTAGGACTTAGGACTCACGAGGGGATTTAAAACATTTTCAACCCTCAAGACACATTTCATGATGACTTTTTACAATTTACATCTCAAGGGGACAAACCCACTTAATACAGACCCTCACAAAACACCCAGTTCTGCGACACAACTATAATCTAGCAGATCAACACACTAGGATTCTCCTAAAGTTCTAATGACAAAATCCATCCCGGCTTTGGGGTTAGGTTTGAAGGAAAACTCTGCCGATCCATGGATCGGTGAGACAAAAAACCTTTCGGGACGTAGATTACCACTAGAAAGTTAGGTCCACCTAGGCAATACACATACACGACTCATGTCTGCTAAGATTATTTACAATTTATACATGCAGACTGGGTTTACAATCACAAATGATCAAGTTGCTGATGATTGCTGGATGGCATGGACACGCTGATCAGGTGCTGCCCCTTTTTGCAAAGAAAAAGGGGGGTGTACTGCATGGGTAGTTGACCAGTAGTGGTCAACATCCGGGATATGGTATAGCGGAAAGCAATAAGGCTCCATCATATTGGCACTGATGAGCGATGAGCAGGTCGCCAATATTATTACGAAGCCCCTTGGGAAGGTCAAATTCTTAACCTTCCCTGAATGACTTGGAGTCGTGGAGAGACCCTCTTATGAGGGTCCTGTATGAGATGGATAGTGAGCTCTGGGAGCTTTGGGGGGCTTGGGGTACTTCTTGGAGCGATGAGCGACCATAGGGTGACTCACCCTCCCCTAGTGGTGTGCTATGTTCAAGGTGAATGGTTCATCTTCCCCTGTGATACCCCATGGTGGCATATGCATAGGCTGAGTGGTTCACCCTCCCCTATGGCATATGAGCAGGATGAATGGTTCACTTTCTGTTGCCGGCACATCCTACCTATGCAATCCGGAACTCATGGGAAGTAACTCTCATCTGGCCAATGAGTAGGGAAATGAGGATAGAGACCATAGTATTACCGATGGACGCATCGTGTACTACCGTACTCTCTATGATAGGATGTTGATATTGATCTAGGATCAATGGAAACTGACTACGAGTCAATTAAGAGTGGTATGACACACTCTGTTGTTGGACACTGACTTTGGGTCAGTGGAAAATGGTATGATACATTCTCGATCATTTCTTCTTTCTTCATGGTTCAACAAAGTAGAGAAAAGCAGTGCAGTGACAAGGATGGTACAGATTGTCAAACAGTGTGGCAAGAGATGTTCTCCCTAGTTGAAAGGGAGTGTTAAATTTGGCAACTAGGGCCTAACATCACTTTGGACAGCGTTTATGAGGCAGCTGATATTTTTCTTGGATTCCTCTTTCTGAGAGGTGTAGGACTGATCTAAAGATCATCCCATTTTGACATGTACAAATGAAGTTATGAATTTATTTTGATTGTGGACAAATTGTCAAGGTCGGCCAGCGATCAAATTAGCCTCCTCCAGCCTTCAACCTTGCACATAAATACAAGGTGCGTCCTCCTCATTTTGGCATCTCATCTCATTCATCTCTCTCTCTCATCTTGATTGGGTACGGATTTCTGGGCCTCTCTCTCTCCACATGTGCGGAAGGAAGACTGTCTTTTCTCGCTGTTGCATTGACCAGATTTGACCGAAATTTGATGAGGCTGGCTTTGACCAGCGTTGACCCTCTTTGACCTAGGTTTTGTGAAGGAGACTTGTTTGGGCAGGCCGCTGTTTTGGGCACAAAAACCGAGGCAGTTTGACCCCTATGTTGACCAGCGTTGACTGCCCTAATTCAGGTTGATGTGTTGACTTTTGTTGACAAGATTTGACTGGTTATTTTTGGACTGTTTTGGGCTGCATTATCTTGATGTTGGAGGCTGAGTTGACCAAGGTTGACCAAACTGTTTTGAAGGTCAATTTCAGACCTGTTGACCAGCGTTGACTTTCTGGGTAGGGTTTTTTGTTTCTGCTGTTTTGACTGATCATTGGGCAAGTGAATATTGTAAATTGTACTCTCTGCTAAACTTTTGAATCTTTCTCTCTCATCTTGATTGAGTATGGATTTCTGGGCCTCTCTCTCCACATGGGCGAAAGGAAGACTGTCTTTTCTAGCTGCTGCGTTGACCAGATTTGACCAAAATTTCAGGAGGCTGACTTTGACCAGCGTTGGCCCTGTTTGACTTAGATTTTGTGAGGGAGACTTCTGTTTGGGCAGGCTGTTCTGGCGCAAAAACCAAAGCAGTTTGACCCCTATGTTGACCAGCGTTGACTGCCTTAATTCAGGTTGTTGTGTTGACTTTTGTTGACCAGATTTGACTGGTTATTTTCAGACTGTTTTGGGCTGCATTATCTTGCTGTTGGAGGCCGAGTTGACAAAGGTTGACTGAGCTGTTTTGAAGGTCAATTTCAGCCCTGTTGACCAATGTTGACTTTCTGGGTAGGGTTTTCTGTTTCTGCTGTTTTGACTGATCATTGGGCAAGTGAATGTTGTAAATTGTACTCTTTCTCTCTGCTAAACTTTTGAAGAATTATAAGAAGAATTGATCAAGGGTTTCCCCACATTGGGATTTGTCCCTGGCTGGTGCCATATCTTGTTTCCTCTTGTGTTGGCTTGTCTTCTACTGTTATTGTTTATGTTCTATTTGCATTTTACTATCATGTTGATGTGATTGCTATCCTGGATATGATATTGGGCTAATAAAGAAAATAGAAGTAAAATTACTCTAAGCATAGAACATACGTTGTTATCCTAAAATTAACAATATCACTTGTGCAAAAAAATATCACTGATTCTGGTGTCTTGACTGCTTGATAGGAGCATGAGAATACATTCTGTCTAGACTCTAGACTTAATACTTCAGTGAATATGGGAGTTGAGCTTGTAGTATGTCCATAGTAAGAGATTGGAACTAGAGAGGTCTACCTCATGGAGATGCACATGACTACCATTACACTCTGCCCCAGTGTTTTTGGATAATTATTAGAATCTTGGTTATCAAGATTTTGACCCTACATTGTTTCAGCCTAAAATCTATATAGTGGTTATTACAAGAAGATGGGTAATTGAGGCTTTAACCACGTCCTCAGTCTATTGTAAAGTTAGTAAGTGCCATGTCTTGAGAGGAAATTGAACAAGGTTCAAATCCATTATTATCATCTATCTTGTGAACTGCTAAAAATGGACATCAACTTGTGAGCTTAGCCAACAATTTCCCATCCTGAATGTTTAAGATGCAGATTATGTTAAGGAGTTACATTCTTAAATCAAATTTCTCTTGTTATCTTTATGTATTAAAAGGTCTCTGTTATTTTGGAGTCTTATGTCAGCTTTGCTCTTATTGTAATCCATTTATTGTACATGTTCATAAAATGAGTTTGTATAATTCTCTCTAGTGTATGGTGCTTTGTTATCTAGGTCTTTCATAATAGAGACCCAGGAAAATTGTATTTGTTACTTGCAGGCCAGGGTGATAAGTCTTTCATTGGTCAATATAGATTCTATGGATAGATGGAATATATTTATAGTTAATCATCCCATTCGTTCTTATTACATGACCTATTTGATGACTTCCATACTCCAGCAATTAAATCATTAGTAGTTGATCTGCAGAGAATGGTATTCGTGGCATTTTCCTGAGCTGGTTAAGATTATTAATGACAACTATATATATGCACGAGTTGCAAAGTTTGTGAAGGATAAGTCCACGTTATCAGATGATGCATTACCTGAATTAGTAGAAATAACTGGAGATGAAGACAAAGCCAAGGATATCATAGAAGCTGCAAAGTCTTCCATGGGTACAGACTCTCTAATCAGATACTTGTTTACTGAGATCAAGTAATGTTTGTTTCAGTTGTAGTTTAATTGCCTCTCTTATAACAAGATATCATTATGTTTGTGATTTCAGGTCAAGACATATCTCCAGTTGATTTAATAAATATTGAGCTGTTTGCACAGAGGGTTATAGAACTTTCTGAGTATCGGAAGCAGCTCCATTCTTATCTTGTGTCAAAGATGCATGATATTGCTCCAAATCTTGCAACTTTGATTGGTGAAATGGTAGGTGCTCGATTGATCTCACATGCTGGGAGCCTTACAAACCTTGCAAAATGTCCAGCATCAACTCTTCAGATTCTGGGCGCTGAGAAGGCTCTTTTCAGGTTACAATGCAATTTTCTCTCTTATGTTATTTTTACTTACTGTCTAAATTCTTTGTCTTCGAGAAAGTGTATTGAGACACTTGAATGTGTGTCAGGGCTCTTAAAACACGTGGAAATACACCAAAGTATGGTCTTATTTTTCATTCATCTTTTATTGGGAGAGCTTCTTCTCGAAATAAGGGGCGTATATCTCGTTACCTGGCTAACAAATGTTCTATAGCTAGTCGTATTGACTGTTTCTCTGGTAGGTATATGCTTGGCATTTCAAAATTTTCTTACCAGAATATTTGGATTTTGATGGCCTAAGTTTGTTATATGGATTTTGCAATTTAATATTAATGAGCTAATATTGCCTACATCAGAGACAAATACAAATATTTTTGGTGAAAAACTTCGAGAACAGGTTGAGGAAAGATTGGAATTTTATGATAAAGGGATTGCTCCTCGGAAGAATCTTGATGTTATGCAAGAAGCTATTCAGAAAGCTGATGAGGAAAATGGTGACTTGCCTGAAGTAGAAGGTAAGTGGTACTAGTATGTTTTTTTATTTTTATTTTTATTTTTGTATTTTATTTTTTTAAATTTTCTGTCATGCACTTGCAACTGTGCGGTTTGTATTTTTTTATGAATGTCAATAGAGAGCAGTGGTTTTATTTTGTTGTAGTTGTTCTTTGTTTCAGAAAAGAAGTGTTCAATTCCTTTTTGTTCTCTTCATTTCATAGGATAGCCTCATCGACACCATGTAAACATTCTGAGTTAATATTGTTAATGTTATTAACTAGCCTAAATTTACTATGGAACTAAGCTTGCAAAGACTCTGTTTTTGAATAATATAAACCATAGACAACAATTTGTTCTTTTTGGCCAGAAAGGTAGCACATTTGCATTTTTTTGATCCAATCATTATATTGTTTTGAATTTAATTCCCAAACATTGTTGAATACTCAGTCAATTAGCATTGACTCAATTTTTTTTGTGAGTGGTGGATTTATGCTGTAAGCTTGTTTTTATGCTTAAAATATGCTATAAATGTTATACACTTGAATCAACCACTTAACTATTTAAATGATTAAATGATAGAACATGATGAACCATGGAAAAATTTGTGCGTAAATCCAAGAGCTGCTTCCCCACTTGCATGGATGACATTCCTGGTAAACCTGTTGGTGTAGACTAATGAGCCCGGGCCCTAATGCAGGGGCATTTGAATCAGGCACCACCTGCTGGCATGGAACTAGCCAAATGCCCAACAACATTGGCACATCCATGATGATTGATTGAGTTGATCCCTTGGGCTAGGACATTATGATTAGTTGTCACAAGTCTCATACTGACCCCAGTTACTTAAGTGTAAGTACACACAAACACCTAACAAAGATCATTCTTAGCAAATAGTAAAGTGGCAGATATTCTTCTCAACCTGGGATCCATTAAGTCTGAGACAGATAAAAGAAGCTGTTGTGCAAACTATAATCGTTTTTTTTAATGGTTAAGATATTTCATATATATACTGAAAAATATTTGCATCAGTGGAAGGATTAAAATATGGAAATGTATATAAAATGAAATTACAATCCTCTTTCTTAAAACAACTAAAATAGCCTAAGTTACCAGGATACGGATACGGATCCGGATCCGTTGGATTTTTGAAAACCCAGGATCCGGATACGGCGAGGATACGGCAAGTACAAAAATATATAATAATATTTTTTAAAATTTTAAAAAATACATTTGATGTTTAAAATCAAAACCATTCATGAATGACAACATTAGAACTAAAATAATTAGACAATTTATGGATTTGAACACTAAAATGATGCGTCTTCCTCATACAAAGATGGTAGTAGTAAAAACAAAATGAATGTTTCATCAATGATCACTTTATTAATATGATAATATAGAGTAGGTGTGTCTACATATCATGAAATGGGTCTACATCATCATCATCGACATATTGCAACTCTACATCATGAATAGACGATCGTGCGCCAGGAATGTTAGAAGTTGTTGCAGAAGTAGGAAGTGGTTGTGTAGCATCCTCAAGTAGATTAAGGTGAGTCATGGCATTCAATGTCATGTTCAAGTCAAATATTTCAGGTTCCACATCCCACATCCTATTTGGACCTTCTTTATACTCTGAAGTAGAATGTGATAGAAGGCGAAGGTTGGAATGGACATATACAAGATCCTCAGCATTCGCTGCTCCCAATCTGTTTCTCTTTACCGAATGGATGAAGCCATATGTACTCCAGTTCCTCTCAGCTGATGAGGAACTGGCAACCTGTGATAACAACCTTGTGGCTAGAGCTGAGAGATAAGTGCTATCTCCACCATGAAAGCCCCACCAAGTAATAGGATCCATATGCCCTTGATCATCCATGGCTATTGGATCTGAAAAGATCCCAGTGGATTGTACAAATGCTCCAAATTCCTCACGTACATCCTTTGCAATTCCAACTTCCCTATAGATTTTCCTCAAACCTGTCTTATATCCCTGTACCACTTCAGAATCTCTGTTTGGTGCTGCTCTACCAGGTAAAGACAATATTTTGGAATGGTAATATTTGGGGTGTAGAGCATACGCCAAAAGGTGTAATGGTGTGGTCATTTTGTTCCACCTTTTTGTAATATGTCTTTCACTTCATTGTTAATTACTTCAAACGGGTCATGCTCACTTGCCTTGATAATTTCCCGTATTTTCTCCGACATACTATCTTTATTTTCATAGACTTCCCCCAAGCAGGGCATATCTGTGTCAAATGCCCTAATCATGGTTAGAATTGGTTCTGTGAACTGCAAAAGGTATTGGACCTTGTCCCACCATGCATCATTAAGAATGATATACTTTATTCTTTGTCTTCTATCAGAAGTTGAATTCCTCCATGATTCCCAAAGAGGGTCAATGACCATTCCCTGTAATGCTTGTTTGACCTCCAAAAGCCTTTTTATGACTAAAGTGTGGGAAGCAAAACGAGTTTCGGCAACCTACATAAACATCTTGAAAAGTAAAATCTTAAATCAGACATAAAATAAATTGAACATTAAAATTGAGAACTCATAATGCATGACATTGATTAAAATTGGAGTACCTTTACTAGCTCCAACTTTGCAAAACTCTGATATATGGCTTGGGACATTGAGTGATTGGTGATAAACATTTTGATCTCCTTTGATGCTACATATATTTCATTGATCCACTTAATTTCACCAATCTTGGCTAGCATTAGGTTCAATGAATGCACTGCACATGGAGTCCAAAATATGTGATTGTATTGACCCTCCACAATCAGGCCCGCTACTCTACAAACCTTTGCATTGTCTGTGATAACTTGGACAACATTTTGTGACCCCACACTTTCTATTGCATCAATAAGAATTGTCGAGATGAACGTTGCATCTTTTTCCACTCCACTGCAATCAATGGCCTTCAAAAACATTGCTCCTTGGGGACAAATTGCAATAACATAATATAAAGGGCGATTTCTTTGGTCTTTCCATCCATTAGAAACGATGGACACCCCTGTTTCTGCCCATGTATCACGGATTGATTGTAATTGTCTATCCACAAATTTTCTTTCTGATGTTAACAAAGTGGTGCGTACCTTTTCATACCCGGGGCTCTTGTATCCTTTTGGTGCTTCGTTAACTGCTTTAATCATTTGTTGCCAATAAGGAGAGCGCACCAAATTGAATGCTAGTCCATTTGCATAGATGCAACAAGCAACATGCTCATCTGCAACTTCTCTACCCTGGTTATTGAATGCTACTTCAAGAGGTCCTAGAGTAGGCCTTTTATAACTTGTGAGAGCTGGTGTAGATGGCAATCAAGACTTGGTTGTAGAGGCTTGCACAGGGAGTTTTCCCTTGGTGAATTTCCTATCAGCGACATCTTGCAAAGATACATAAAACTTAACTTTTGCAGGACTCAAACCTGTCCCAGGTTGGCCATTTGGACCATTTGGACCACTGCATACTAACACACCTGTGTTAGTTTGCCTAGTGAGATGGGCCTTCACCCTAGTGTATGAGCCATTTCGAATGCTATTGCATTCACTACATCTCCATTTGTACAAACCACCACCAGAGTTTTTGCCAAGAATTTCCACATACTGCCATAAAGGAGATCTTGGATCTTTATTGATATTTATTCCTTCACTAGATTCATGCTGTAGTGGTTTCATTTTTATCACACCCGTGTTGATAACCAAATATAAATTAAAAAAATTGTCATTTTCAAAAGAAAATTCTAAATTGTTATTCCTGATATATTATTATATATATGCATGTGTAGGTCGAAATAAGATTGCAAAAAAATATAAAATTCTAAATTATTATTTTATAATAAATAATTTAAAATTTAAAGAAATAACTAATTATATACATATTTTAAAACTTTCAAAACTAATAAACATATAAAATTTAAATATTATTAAAAAAACAATACACATATTGAATAATTGATATAAATTATAATTATTAAAATAAAATTATAAACATAAACATATATATATATATATATATATATATATATATATATTTTTAATTTTTATTTATAACTTACAGCTACAAGTTATGTCTTTTAATTTTTATTTATAACTTACACATTATATTAAATTATTAATATAGCTTACGGCCCACGGGCCTACTATTAATTTTTTTTTTCCCCTGGAAAAATCAGTAACTTTCATTAATATTAGAAAATTACATAAGCAGATGCCATGGCATTACTGTCTTGTTCATACAAAATCCACCTTTTCAGGTGATTATCAGTGTGTAACAAAAAAAGTACTAATTACATTTCATTGTTCTGGCTCTACAGCCTATTCGCATATACAAAAAGATTCTATTTTATAAATATAGTAGCAGTTTGTCAAATTAGTCTCCATTCTCGGTCAGCTATTGGGACTATTGTCCCTCTGTTGCCTCTGATCTATATATGGTCGGTGGTAAAACTGATGTTCATCTGACCCATTCTGCTCCACTATTTGCCCATCGCCTCGGGGAAGTGTCGAGGCCTCTTTGGATAGTTTGTCAGCCTCGCTATTGTGTTCTCTGTAAATATGCACACAAGTGAAATGATCAAAAGCTGCTTTGAGTGTGAGAGTATTATGTAATAAATTGCTGAGTGTGTGAGAATGGCAAGTAGTGACATTATTGATCCAGTTAACAACCACCAATGAGTCCCCAAATATATTGATCTGTGTGTGCTGATGTGATAAAGCAAAATGTAGAAGATTATGTAATGCAGAGAGCTCAGCAAAATTGTTTGATCCATTTCCGAAACCCAGTTTTGCTAGATATCTGTGCTGTTCATTTATGTGAAGGACAAATCCTCCACCACACCCGGCTTGATTCGCTGCCCCGTCGAAAAATGCCCAAGGGATGGATCTGTCAATCTCGGGCATAGGCTGAATGGATCTGGGCCTGGTAGGTGGCGGATCTGGTAACTCCTGATATGCAGCAATAACAGCGATTTCAATCCGGCAGCCCATAATCGGTCGGTCCTCGAAAATGGCCCTATTCCGGGCGAGCCAGATATACCAGGTGGCCACAGGGGGGAGGTTGATTAATTTTGAGTCCGGGTGGGTTTGTGACCAGCTACTCCATGCGCTTTGTAAATCAGGTCCACTCCATTGTCCCGATATGCCCAATTGCTGACAAATATTTCTCCATAAGATTTGGACAGTCGGGCAGAGTAGAAAGATGTGGTCTGTGAATTCAGACGCATTTTTGCAGAAGGTGCACCAAGAGGGGCCGTGTATGGCTCTGCGGGTCAGCTGTTCTCCCGTGGGGACGATACCATGGAGAGCACACCAGAAGAATAGTTTTGATCGGGGAGAGGCCTTGAGCTTCCATATGATATGCCACCACGGGTGGATCTGTTCCGGTGATCTGTGAGATATGAGAGCACTGTATCCGTGCTTTGGTGCATATATACCATGGTCCGCTGGGCACCAAATAAGTTCATCTGGCCCTTGTTTGATGCGGATGTGAGATTCAGTTAAAGCCATGGTATATTGATCCCATTCCTGATGCCATTGAATAGGGAGATCCAAATATTGGGCAGTTTTCCAAGCTTGAGCGAAGATGTCTGTTCGATGCGGATCAGCAATCTGTGCGAAGTGCCGAATCCCCCGGGATTGTAGATAATTGATAAGCTCCTGATTTAATATATGTCTGCCCCCGCTGTTATTCCAAGGGTCCATGCCTATCCTGCCCGTCATGCCATCATTTATGCGCCAAGCCAGGTTGTCCCGAATGAGGGGAAGGGAATCAATCAAGGCCTTCCAGACAGAAGAGCATCCTTTCGAAGACCAGGTTGGTAGTCGGGCCCAATCCATAATATTTTGAGGCCAAATGTATTTGTGATAAGTAACATGTGTCCACAGATTTTGGCTAGTGAGCAGTGTCCATCCCATCTTGGCAGCTAGTGCTTTGGCAAAATCTGGGAGGTCTTTGAGGCCCCAACCTCCCCATTTTTTGGGTAGAGAGATTTTCTTCCAGCTGATCCAAGCAAATATTCTTTTCTCCTGACTCCCATTCCATAGGTAGCGATTGCACAGCTGCTGCAGCCTCCCCAGGATGTTCCTTGGAATCCAGGCTAGTGCCATCCAGAAGACCGGGGTAGCCTCTAGCACAGATTTGATGAGCACCAGTCTGCCAGCCCTAGATAGATATCTGTGGCTCCAACCCAAAAGCCTCTTTTCCAATTTGGCCACCAACCAGACCCAATCAGCTATCCTTTGGCAGGTAGGCTTCAGATTGAAACCCAGGTATTTGAGACCTCTATCCAGAGAGTGCACCGAGTAAGGAAAAGCCTGTAGGGCAGTCCGAGTCTCCTGAACAGATGTGCGGGCGCAGGTGATGGTGGATTTCGTCTGATTTGGCTGCATACCTGTAGCTGCAGAAAATCTTTGCAGGATTTTCGAGAAGGTCCGGGAGTCTCTGACACTGCCATCAAGTAGAATAAGAACATCATCCACAAAAAGTAGGTGTGTAAGATAGCACAAATCGGATATGCCAAGACCTCCAATATCACCATCCCTCTTTGCAGCTTCCATGAGGCGACTGAGGCCTTCCATGACCAAGAGAAAGAGAAGGGGTGATAGAGGGCACCCCTGTCGCAGACCTCTTTCCGAGTGGAAAAATGTAGAGGCCGAGCCATTGATGAGGATACTGAAGGAGGGAGAGGTGATGCAGGCCATTATCCAAGAGATAAAAGCATGTGGGAACCCCAAATGAATGAGTATCATTTTAAGATAGAGCCAGCTGACACGATCGAAAGCTTTGGAGAGGTCGATTTTGAGGAGGATGGCTTTTAGATTTTTAGACCAGATGGAGTGAAGGGCCTCTTGTGCAAGTCCAATGGCCTCATGAATTTGTCTGGAATCTAGAAAAGCAAATTGCTGCGGGGCAATGGACCTGGAGAGGATAGGTCTAAGCCGGTTAGCAATGATCTTTGAGATGATTTTGTATAGGCAGTTACACAATGAAATGGGTCGATAGTCATCAAAGGATGCCGGGGAATCAGATTTGGGTATGAGGGCAATAAATGTGGAATTGATAGCATGATAAATGGATCCAGTAGTTCGGCTCTCCTCAACCACCCTCAGCAGATCCTGCCCCAGATCTTCATAAAAGGCTAGGTAGAATTCGATGGTCCATCCATCTGGACCGGGACTTTTATCTTTCTTGAACCACTTCAACACCCCTTCAAGTTCTTCAGCTGTAACAGGGTCGGTTAAATCCGCCACATCTTCATCCTCCACGAATCTTGGGAAGTGGTTTGCCACATTGATGATGTCCAGTAGATTGGCTTCCCGGGGACTCTTATACAAATTCCTGAAATGGGTGGTGCCCAGGTGTGCAAGCTTATGAAAATTGTCTGCAATATCACCATCCGGAGAGGGGAGCTTCCAGATTGTATTAGAAACTTTCCTGCTCTTTGCATAGCTGTGAAAGAACTTTGTGTTGTCGTCCCCAGCTTGTATCCATAATGCTCTACTTCTTAATCTGATGGATTCCTCCCTCTCTTTGAGGATCTTGGCTTTTTGACTTTCCAAGTCAATTAGCCTGCCTTTGTCAGCCGCAGAGATGAATCCCAAGCCCCGGTCGTCAGTAAGAGAGCAAATATCAGCCTCAATTTGGGTGAGCTGTGCTGATTCCCTCTCCAATTTCGCCTTAGCCCACTGGATAGAAATATGCTTTAATTCTGCAGAAACCTTTAGCATAAGATTCATTGTCATTGATAGGGTGAGCTATCCAGTAATCCTTAATCAGCTTGATATATGAGGGGTCCTTCAGCCAGGTGTGGTTGAATTTGAAGGGTGCCTTGGGTTTCTTGGTAGGGCCTTGAATCTCCAGATAAATAGGATTATGGTCCGATAGCCCCCCCGAGCCAACCCATTGTCGGAACAGATGCACGCGCTGGAGAAGAGTCCCTTTAAGGAGAAATCTGTCAAGTCTGCGAGCAAGGGCAGCGTCCCCAACCCGTCTATTCCTCCAGGTAGGAAGGGGGCGCTGCATGGGGATATCTATAAAATTTGATTGCTCTAGCAGATTGTGCATGAAATCGGTAATGGGGTCAATTTGAGCATCCGAGCCCCAAGACTCCCTGAAACCCAGCGAGAAATTTAGGTCACCTCCGATAATGACATGATCTTCATTCAGTAAAGGGAGATGAAGGATGTGCTGCCAGAATGCTTCTCGCTGGGAGCAGGGCGCATAAATATTGACAATTCTAAGGTCCATGCCGAGGTCAGCAGAGAAAATATCCATTCCAATGAATCCAGCCCCCCCCCCCCCCCAACTAGAATTTAGTTTAATGGTGCGGGGGTTGATCCCAATGGCAAGCCCCCCGGATCGACCAACAACATCGTTTGCAAAGATGTTCCAACCAGGGACCAAGGTAAGCAAGGCTTGAGTACACTGATCAGCTGTGCAGAGAGTTTCTTGTAGCATGATAATATCACTAGGCTCTGATTCAATGAGCCTCTTCAAGGCTAGTTTCTTGGAGGAACTAGCCAGTCCTCTACAATTAAATGAAAGACACTTCATGGGGGAACACCTCTCGGGGTGTGTCCCGCTCTAAGGACCCCGTCAATGGTCGATTGTCTGCCAGAGACCACCTCTGCCCCAGCAAGTTTAATGGCTTTAGAGAGATGGGATTTTCTCCCTCTGGTATTCGATACACCCCCTTCAGGAAAAACAATGCCCAGACCGGAATGTCCGATTGGGGGCTCTCTGGCTGGATTCCGAGATCGAAGAAAATATGGGTGTGGAGGGGAAGACGTCCGCGGGGAGGAGCAATTCTTAAGGGGAGAAGTGGATATGATTGGGTCCGAACAGATGGTAGGAGATGAAGTAAGAGGGCAATGAATCATAGGGGAAAGAGATGAGGGACCAATGACATCAATCGATGAAAGAACATGAGAGGTAAGAGAACCAGAGATCATACCCGCTTCAGCCGCCGAGCGTGCCCTAGTGATAGGAGGCGAAGGACGCCGGAGTCCAGAAACGTCCACTGGTGCTGAAGCCGAAGGGGGCGGACCGGCAGAGGGAGGCCGAGAAGAGTTTGGAGATGCCATCCTGGAGGAAGTCGGGGTATTCTTCGGAGTGTCTTCAGCTTTCTTGTTGAGAGGACAGTCCTTAGCAAGGTGTCCGACTTTATGGCACCGTCTGCAGCGGAAGGGGACTCCTTCATAATCCAATAGCTGTACCCTGATGCATCTGCCCCATTATATAAAAAAATATTTTAATTTTTAACCATATTTAATTTTTATCTATAAAAAAATATTTTAAATTTTAACCATATTTAATTTTTATTTAAAAAAAATTTAATTTTTAACCATATCATATTGTCAATTGATATAAGTTATAACGTATAACGGTATATGTTATAAAAAAGAAAATTAAAATAAAACACAAAAATTAAAATCAAACCTACTGCGCAGCGCTCGACTCACGACGCCCACGCCTGCAACCAATGCTTGGTCCTTTGCCCGACCCACGACGCCCACGGGGAACTGAGACACACGACTCACGATGCCCACCCCTGCAACCCACACCTGGTCCTCTGCCCGACCCACGACGCCCACGCCTGGTCCTCTGCCCGACCAACTACGCCCACGCCTGGTCCTATGCCCGACCCACGACGCCCACGCCTGGTCCTCTGCCCGAAATACGGAGAACTGGAGGATGGCTCGCCTGCTGTGGGCAAAGAACGTCACGTAGCTCGACGCCGCACGAAGAAGCCGCGCAGATGCCTGCTCTCCCACGACGTTGCCAACCAAACTCGCCCACTCTAAAATCGATTTCACTATCGCCCTTTTATAGAATTCATTGCAGCTCAACTAGGAGTTAAACTAGAAGTTAAACGAGAATAAAATTTCAATTAACTGAGTTGGATCAATTGTTAACTGAGGATCCAAACCCACCTGAAGTGCGACATCAACATTTTGTTAACTGATCGTGCGGATCCCACCGTATCTGTATCCATACCAGTTTCGGATTCGGGGATCCGAGGTTTCACCGCTTGACGCCCGCGGATTCGGTAACGTAGAAAATAGCTATAAAATCAGAATAATTGGTATAGTCTAATAGTTTGGCATCCTTACTCAGTGGTGATCTTTTTTCCAACAACTGCATATATATACCTCCTCTTTTTCATAATTGATAGAAAGCAACCAAAGACATTGATGTGATTAATCCGAAAGACATTACTATTTACAATATGGATCATAAAAGTCTTAGATATAACTGTTATAATTTTCAAACACATATTTGCATTGGAGTTTCCAGAGAACAAACAAACGCTGAAACTCTCACCTAGTTCCAAATGGCAGCTAGAGAATCATAGATCACGGATCTGGAATCTCCCAACAACGTTACCCTCCAATGCAAATGCCCATGAATAATGCTTGCCAACTACAACTGAACCTAATACCAACACGACCTTGCAAGAGGGTACTCCCATAGAATATGCTTCACAGTTTCTGTTTTTAGATGGGAGAGGTGGAGTACATTAATGATTAGATAGGCCACCCTCAGTTGCCTTCGACAAGAGAGACAAGGGGGCTAATTGGGCAATGGCCTTTGAAGAATGATAGGAAAGACATGGATACACGTCTCTTATTGGTGTTGAGTCAGGAAATCTCCAAAGATGATGCAACGACAGTTGTTTTAAAACTCAGGTCGGGTTTCGATTGTTGATTGGTGGTTGTCATTGATGTCAACCCAAGTAGCACTAGGAGCTACCTTGATCCTTGTCAGCAAATTTGGCATGAAAATTCGTGGTTTCTTGTCTTCTAACCAACCTTATTAGATTCTCCTAGAAGGGGTGTTTCTGTTGATATGTGGTACGCCTTGTGGTTCCTCCAGGTTTGAGAGAAAATTGAGGTTGAAGTTGAAGACCCAGTTTTGTGGGCTAAAACCCCATGGGGTAGTGACATGACACTTTGTTCACCTACAATTGTCAATATATGGCAGTGATTCTCGCCGCAATATCATTTTGTACAAGTTGAATAATTTCAAGAATCAAAGACAATAAATCAATCACTGGCTTCACAGCCTAGGTAGGACCATATGCACTAAGCCAATCATTGATTTCAAAATTTTAATGGTATTATTTTTTTTTCCTAGACAAATATTAATAAGGGTTAGTGATTAATTAAATTAAGGGTCACTTAGCATTTTTGCACATCATAAGGTATAATTCTTAGGCTGTAAAGCCAACAATTATCTCACATTCCCTCCATTAATTAATCTAAATATTCTTCTATGATCAAATGGTCATAATATAGTAAAAGGTATACGAACATCAAAATCATTCAAGGGACGTGGATATTTCTTCAATCATGAGGTAATTAACTCCTCCAACGTTTATGAAGCCCCTCTTACAACTTTCAGTTGAGAACCTTATGCTATATATTAAGAGACATTTGACATAGATGTAATGTATGAGGAACTGAACTGATATCTCTGAAATTTCAGCACTACTCTCAAAGAAATTCACGTAGATACATTTTGTTAGGGCTCGGCTTTGTTGCAAGTCTAATCACCAATGGTTAGCCAAGATTTGGGCTAGGTAGCAAGGTCTTAGTCTAGGCCTATATCACGAAGTTTCAAGCATCATTGCAAGTGTCGGTCCAGGAGTTTCAAGCATCATTATAGGTCTTGGTCTAGGAGTTTCAAGCATCATTATTGGTCTCAGACTACAAAACTATGAGCAAGGTGGAGTTTCTAACCTGAAACTATAAGTTTGCATACAATAACTAGGTGAAGCGAACAAAGTTCCTTCTTCAGATTAATTACTCCAGAAGACTTGGAATATAAAGATATCAATGAGGATACAAATATTATATATTAAATGTGTGAATAATAATGATGATACAATGAGAGTGAGAGGCTTGCTTATATACCAAGCAGGTGTCTCTTCATGGAGAGTCATGTCTCATTTAGACATGACTCTTCAACCTAATTAGTAATTAACAAATCATTATTTATGATTATTATCATTTACATTATTTTACATTATTTCCTATATATTTATTCATAGCATTGCCTTCCTCCTCAAAAAGCTTTGTCCTCAAAGCTTGTCGATGAAAAAGGCTTGATCTCTTTTTTGGTTTCGAATGTCCTTTCGTCTCTAAATAGTGATCTTTGTCGATACAACTTGATATGATCTTCTAAGTGACAAACAAAACTATCGCACTGAGAATGGATCAGACCATCCTAGATTAATCTTGTGTAATATTCTGATCACTGGAGTTTTGTAACGACTTGTCATCATAGGACTGGATTGAGGTTACATCACTATTCTCTGGAATGTCAGTTTGTTGTTTCTGTTCTGAATGGTCTCGATACGTAGATTGGTTGAGTTGTCTACTCTCATGATTCGAATGTCGACAGGGAACTTTTTGGGTTTGACTTTCCCTTATTAGGTGTGAGGAAATTTTTTGATTTTCTTCTTGTGAGGATGTTGTTGAATTCATTGCCAAACCTTCACTTGTGATGTTCATTGTTTGAACTACAATATCTAAGTGTGTATTTTCTTCAACTTGCTTGTCTTCTTCTTGAGTTGTGACATTCACTAGATTGGTATCTGCTCCCTTATGTTCAACTTGGACTGCTATCACTGGAGACTTTGATACTTCTTGAGCAAGTTGTTCTAACTTGTCTGTTAATGACTTTTTGTCCTTTCTAAGCTTTTTGATTTTTGTTAATAAATTTTTCACTATGGTTTTTTAGCCGAGAGACTTCACTTTTGTCAGCGGTGATTTTGTCAACTTCCTTTTACATATTTTGTATCATTTTTTTACTTTCTTGAAGAATTACTTTTGAGATTTCTTGTGTGCCTTTTCGCATCACTGAATCTGGCTTCAAAGTAACATTTTGTAGCGTTATTTTTTTTTTCTTTTTTGTGGGAAAAGGTAAAGGACTTCTTTTTCGTATTTAGAATAAAGGACTCTAGAGTTTCCATCCAAGGTGAGCCCAAAACAATGTCACTATCGTCAAAAAATAAGGTTTTCACGATGAATTGCGAGTAAAAGTATAATCCTCAATACCTAATTGTAGATTGTTTATGTTGTATTGTTTGTTACTTGTGCCAACAAATTTTTTTCCGATTATAGTCGATTTAGGAATTACTAGTTGGTTGGGACATTTAGTACTAACGTAATTACAATCTTCAGTAGCGCTGATAGAGATTATAATAACTCTTCTTGTCAGTGATCCTTTGATTTTAAATAGTGTACTAACACATTTAATAAAAGTTTTAGGAAATCTTTCCTTATTGATTTCCATTTTTCGCCTTGGAACGAGATTTAGGGTTTTTAATGTAACCCCTCTTTTATTCTTTGATTACCTCTTAATATTCCTTTTTTTAATTTAGTTAATTGAATTAATTAATTAATTAATATATATATATATATATATATATTTTTTTTTTTTTCTTCAATATTTTTTTATATAGTTATTTATTTAAATTAATATATTTAGATTTATATATAACTATATATTAAATCATATATATTAATCTTATGAAATGATACTAATTTTATGAAATGATACGACTGTTGACAAAGTCATAAGTCGACTTTGTAAATGGCGACGCACAGTCTTCACGATTCGAAGGGTAGTTGACGGTCTTCAGCAGTGAGGGTGGTTACCAGTAACGTCAACGAAATGGTAACGGTAGAGAAGAATTTGCAGTGCTGCAAACAGTGTTGTGGACAATGACAATGACTGGACTGCAACTGCAATGTTGACCTATGTTGTGGACAACGGATCCCACGATGCAGGTGGTCGAGGAATGACGAGGTCGAGGTGTGTGCGGGTGCGATGGATAGAGAACACAAAGAATTGCAGTGGTGACCTACACTGTGGACAACGGATCCCACGATGCAGGTGGTCGAGGAATGGCGAGGTTGAGGTGTGCAAGTGCGGTGGACAGAGAACATAGAGGGCTGGTTATGCAGATGCGGTGGAGGGGCTCGTTGGTTTGGCTACGACATAGTTGCGGCTTGCAGTTTTTTTTTTCCGTTTTTTATTTTGAACTTTTTTTTTTAATATCCTTTTTCTTTTTTAAACTTTCTTTCTCCTTTTTTTATATATAATCTATTTTTTTTTACTTTGATATTTTTGACTCTTTTTTTGTATTTATAATTTTTCTTTTTTCCTTTGCTCTTTTAAAATTGCTTTTGACTTTTTTCTTCAATGGCCAAAGGCTTGATGGTGAATCCAATGGAATGGAGAACCTCCAACTGTGCTTGAATTCTTTGACGACAACAAGGTTGACAAACGGTTGATGGCTAAAAGCTGGGATTAGACGTGGCTTCGATACCAAATGAAGCGAACAAAGTTCCTTCTTCAGATTAATTACTCCAGAAGACTTGGAATATAAAGATATCCATGAGGATACAAATATTATATATTAAATATGTGAATAATAATGATGATACAATGAGAGTCGTTTACACATGACTTTTCAACCTAATTACTAATTAACTAATCATTATTTATGATTATTATCATTTACATTATTTTATACGATTTCCTATATATTTATTCATAACACTAGGGTCTTGGTCCAAGTTTTAAATACGTACAAAGGATTGCGGTCTCCATTCAAAAGCAATGAAGGCATCAGATTGTTTGAGGTCTCAGAACCCCACTCCAAACTACTAGAGACAAGCAAGGAGATACCTTGATGATCTATAATCTTGTTTAAGGGTCTGAGGCCTTTTCTTTAGATCTAGCAACAAGCCTTTGGTCTCGGTTCCTCATTCAAAGACATCATAGGTCTAAACATCGTTGAATAATCCTTTGCTTGTTGTGGAAGGAACGAAAGGTAGATCTGTAATGAGGCTAAGCTAAAGGTCTGTATATATTCAAATTCTCTTCTTGTGTGTTGATAATGTACTTTAGTAATGGTTGATTGCACTGTACCATGTATTAGGCTAGTTTTTTGAGTTGTGTTTGACTTAGTGTGAGATTGCCTTGTCATAACTGTGTCTTGTAAGTTTGTAACTAGAGTTGTGTCCGATATTGATAGCGAGGGTAAGTTCTATCCTATGTATGTCTAAGTCAACATTGTGTCTAATACTCTTCTCCTGTGTATAGTCTTACATAAAATCTAGGTTTGTGTCAAGGTTGGGTATGTCTAAGCAGAGTCTAGGCTTGTTTTCAAATTGTGTCAGTTGCTGCTACAAGCCAACAACACAAGAGACAAACTTAAGCACATTTCAAGTACACGTTGTAATAATTTAATTTTGTACATTCACTATTATGTACTTACATGTGTACAATAGGCAAAGGTAAGTTGAAGGGTATTTTTTTTCTTTTGGGATTGGGTCTCGTTTAGGAAAATTTGTACGCAGGTAGAAGAAGACTCCAGGACATCCAAGAGCTTGAAGTTACAAATCATCATCTCTTGAAGGAAGCATTACATTAGGATAATTCTTGAAGACAAAACAACTATCTTGTCACATCATCAACAACTGTCCATGTATTAAGAAGCATTGTCAAAGTCAAGAGTCAAATCATTGTAATTGGGCCATTATCTTTGGTATGAGAGCCCATATTTGTAAAAGAGTCAAATTGCCTAAGAGTTGTAAAAGGCATTGTTGGGGAGAGTCAGTTTTATTGTCAAATTCCGTCGGGATAAAGGGTATGGTCCTAGTGTTATTTATCATGTATTGAAAATCATTGTAACATGGATCATTGTCCCTAGTATGAGAGTCCACATCTTTTTCTATTTTGTCTTTATAGCGTGGTAGGGTGGTGCTAGGGAGGTGGATGAAGTCACCTGCAGGTAGGGGCCTATAATTTTATAAATACTTCAAGGTGGTAGGGTGGGTTGTGGCTTACTAGGGTGTTGGGGCATCCTTTCAACTAATTGCTGATAAAACCAGGATGTTGGGGCGTCCTTCCAGTGGGAGCTGGAGAAGAATGTTTTTTAGAATTCTAAGCTGTAACTTTCATTTCAGTTGGCGCTGAAGATTAAAGAATTTATTATAAAAGCATTTGGTGGTTTTTAACCTGTAAGGGGTTTTCCACCTAAAAATCTTGTGCCTACTGTCTCTATTTTGCATTGCTGTTTACTACTGTGACTAAATAATAATATTAATAATCGAAGATTAACTAATGCTTTGAAAAGGATTAATAAAGTGCTATTTGCTAAGAAAGATTGATTCATGCTCCCCCCTTCTTCTTAGTATTCCAACAATTTGTTTCAGAGCTTGGTTCCTTAAGTCGCGATTTAACAAATGGAAGGAGATCACATAATACACCAAGAATAGAGTTCCTCTATTTAATGGAGATAACTATGTATGCACTTTGGAGCAGAAGGATGCAGGTTCATTTACTTGCGCAAGGATATGAAGTTTGGGAAATAATCGAGCATGACTACAAAACAACAACAAATGAACAAGGTAAGAAAAATATTGAAAATGATGCCAAAGCAAAGGTACCTTTTATAAGTGGGCTTACTCAAATTGTCGCTGTTAAAGTATTGGGTTGTAAAATGGCTAAGGAATTATGGGACAAACTTCAAAATATATATGCAGGAGACTCGAAGGTCAAGGAAGAAAAGCTTCAAATTTACAGAGCTCAATTTGAACAACTGACGATGAAAGAAGATGAGAACATTGCAACATACTTTCAACGGATAGATGAAATAACAAATTCATTGGAAGGATGAACTGGTTGACAAAAAGGTCATTGTTCGAAAAGCCCTCGGAACTCTTCCGTCAAGATTTAATCCCAAGGTTTTCGTCTTAGAAGATAGATAAGATTTAGGTAGCTTAAGTATGGACAAACTACATGGGATACCTACAACATACGAAATGAGGATTGAAGAAGAAAATGGTTCATCTAAGTTAGAAACAACGTTTTCAACATCCAAGAAGATCTGGAAGGGCAAGTAGTTATCCGAACCAAGATCTGGTCTATGCAAAGATAAGAAGAATTTTCAGATGAAGAGCTTGCTTATCTTACAAGGAAGATGAAGAGAGGAATAGGTAAGTATAAAGACAAACTTCCTTTATCATGTTTTGATTGTGGTGAGATTGGGCATTTTGCAGCTAAGTGCCCTCATAAGAACGAAGGATTTGCGAAGGGAAAAAAGGGTCAAATAAATTTCAACAAGCAAGGCAAGAAGAAAGGATTCAAGAAAGTACATTTTGTTAAATTGTTTATTATTTGAAAGTTGGATATAATTTGTTGAGCTAACTCATTACACAACTATGTTTTTTGTAGCACAATGGTGGGAGGCATCTGGTAGCCATTGTCCTCAATTGCAGAAGTTTGCAATCCGTATTTTGAGTCAAACTTGCAGTGCTTTTGGGTGTGAGTGCAATTGGTCTGTCTTTGAGAGGATCACACAACGAAGAGAAATCGTATGGAACAAAAACGGTTAAATGATATAGTCTATGTCCAATACAACCTCGGGATAAGCGCAACCAATTGCTGAACAAAAGACCTAATACAGATCCGATTGTGTTGGAAGATATTGATCCAACATTAGATTGGGTAGTGGAGAGTCATCTAGAAGAGTTTTGATTTTGATGAGGATATTGGTCTTGATTTGGATTTAGAGATTGAGGCATCAGTTGAACATAATGTTCAGTTAAATGGAGATCCACTAGTATTAGACCTAGCCCCAAGTCCTCTAGTGGCAGACACTTCTTCTACTCCACGACGACGCAAGTGCATAACTCATCTATCTCAACGTGCAACTGCTTCGCATGCTAGTGCTACTATTTCTACAGTTGCAGTTGGAGATCACGATGAGGAGGAGGAGCCATGGATTTCTCCATTTGACTCTGCTTCATAGTCTGAGCCAAATGATGTTGGCTTCTCCAGCAGTAGCTATTAGCCATGATAGAGTGTTGACTTTGACCCCACTAGGATAGGTGGAGGTATTACCCACCATTTATTCTCCAAAACTTGGAGTCATGGGAGGAATGTGAGTCACGCTCGTCTAGATGTGTGAACACTGAAGATGACTGCCAAATGCTTACTGGGCAATCAGGTCGATGTAGTCAACGTTGATACCCTTGAGAACCTATGAATGCTTAGATTAGTGTAGCTAACTCCATTGCATACTCTAGTAGAGGACTCTGACCCCACTAGGATAGGTGGAGGTATTACCCACCGTTTATTCTCCAAAACGTGTAGTCATGGGAGGAATGTGCGAGTCACGCTCCCCTAGATGTGTGAAGATGACTGCCAGATGCTTATTGGGCAATCAGGTCGATGTAGTCGACGATGATACCTTTGAGAACCTATGAATTGTTATATTAGCGTAGCTAATGCCATTGCATACTCCAGTAGAGGACAAATAGGAAGGGAGTGTAAGAGATTAGGAAGGATAGGATGATTCTAGAATAGCTTGGGAACCTAGTTGGGGCAAGGAATGATTATTAAGTTTATAAAACTTTAAATGTTCAAACAAAATTCAATCTTGAAATGCAATCCTTACATGATCACACTAATTACTAAAACAATTACTGATATATTATATAAACTCTAACTTCGGGACGAAGTTTTCTGAAGGAAGGAAGTATGTGATGACCCATTTCAGTCTATAAGCAAAAGAGTATTAGCATGCATACGATGTATGCATATGATAGCTACATATGCACACATCGTATGTCTTGCACTAGTATACTTATTAAATAATTAGGAAAAAGTTAAATATTGATTAATATATATGTATATAAACATATATTTTATATTAATCAAAGTTTTTAATATCATAAACATTAATAAAAAACTTAATAGTTAATAAATGTTTATGATATTAAAAACTTTGATTAATATAAAATATATGTTTATATACATATATATTAATCAATATTTAACTTTTTGCTAATTATTTAACAAGTATACTATACATATGCACACATCGTATGCATGCTAATACTCTTTTGCTTATAGACTGAAATGGGTCATCACATAATAAGTCGAAAGTCCAAGCAACAGAAGAATACCTGGAAAACAACTTGAAGACAATTCCAATTTGCTCCCGCTCCCGTTCTGTTACCAAAAGACCAAAACCACCCAGCCAAGCTGAGCATAGTCTTGGTACTCAGCTCCAAAATACTTCCCAATTTGAGTATTTCGGTCCCTCGTGCCCAAAAAAGCTTCAAGAATAATGGAAACCCAACTCTGATTCAGATCTCTAACTCTCATCCCCGTCCTCTTCTAGTCCGAAAATCCCCCTTCTTCCTCTGCATGCTCGGAATAAGTAATCCCCTTTTGGCAGTCACCGCCTTCTTCCACCTCCCTTCTTCGATTTGATTTCGGCAGAACCATTTTATGTGTAGAGTGAGGTGAGGTGAGTATATAAATTTTAAGGTCTTTGTCATCTTTAACTTTGATGATTTTGTTTTGTTATTTTTCTTATAATTTTTTTATTACAATAACAAACTTAATGGTTAATAAATGTTTATGATATTAAACACTTTGATTAATATAATATATGTTTATATATATATTAATCAATATTTAACTGTTTCCTAATTATTTAATAAGTATACTAGTGCAAGACATATGATGTGTGCATATGTAGCTATCATATGCATACATCGTAAGCATGCTAATACTCTTTTGCTTATAGACTGAAATGGGTTATCTGTTCATTTTTGTTATGTTCTATGCTTAAGAGCAATTTACTTCAATTTTCTTATTAGCCCAATATCAATATCCAGTTTATCAATCACATCAGCATGATAGTAAAATGCAGATAGAACATAAACATAAACAGTAAAAGACAAGCCAAGACAAGAGGACACAAGATGTGGCACTAGCCAGGGACAAACCGCAATGTGGGGAAACCCTTGATCAAATCTTCTTATATTCTTCAATAGTTCAACATAGAGAGAGATAATACAAAAATACAAATCTGGTATTTTATGACAACAGCAGAAAACCCTAATAAGCAAAGTCAACGCTGGTAAAACAGGTTAGATTTGACCTCCAAATCAGCTCGGTCAAAGCCCAGTCAACTCGGCCTCCAACATCAAGATGAAACAACCCAAAATAGTCCAAAAATACTCAGTCAAAGTCTGGCCCACTGAAGTCAACCTTCAACCAACAACTAGGGTTGTCAACGCTGGTCAAACCAGAGGTTAGATCACCTCGGTTTCTATGCCAAAATCTGCGGCATGCCAAGGAGAAGCAACCACACCCAAAGCACAGTCAAAGAGAGGTCAACGGTGGTCAATGCAACCTAAAACAGAAAATCTACAGTTCGGTCAAACTGGTCAATGCTGCCTAAACAGAAAATGCCTTCCTTCGAAGTGTGAGAGATGCTGCCCAGATAAGCGTACCCATATGCCTTCCTTCCTTCACATGTGTGAGAGATGTTGCCCAGATAAGCGTACCCAATCAAGTGAGGAGAGAGAGATGTGAGTGAATGAGATGATGAAATAATGCCTTGAGGTCTCCTCCTTTTATATGCAACGTTGAGGATGAGCTGGGGGTGAAAATGCTTATTTTGCTTGTTGGCCGACCTTGACAATTTGTCAATAATACAAATAAATTCATATCTCCATTTATACATGTCGGAATCGGATGATCTCTAGATCAATCCTACACCTCTCAGAGAGAGGAATCTAAGAAAAATATCAGCTGTCATAAATAAGGTGACCCACATGGAGTTTGGCCCTAGTTGCCAATTTTAACATCATCAAAGAGCATCTCTTTATCTAGACTCCCTTAATCTTAGGGAGGTTTCTTCTGTTTTCGTCATGGGAGAATCTTTCGTTTCTTCCAACCATTACCATCAAAATTATCATCATCCTCATCATGCTTATCATATCAACAAACATCCTCACCATATTGAAGATTGTGTACCTGCACAACTTAGATAGCAAGTACAACCAAAATTATAGAAGCATGAAGTTAGCCATAATAGAATTACAGAAGCATTTCTGCCAAATATAATTACAAACAAGAGACATATACTCTTCAACATCTTGCTAGGGACTTTGTTATACACCTTAGACTACTTCATAGCAACTTTCATTCCATCTAGGGTTTCAATGTTTCTTTCAAAGGCGTGACATACCCTATTACAACATATAGCAAACCCTAGAAACAATTCAAACAAATATAGATCTGCAAGGCATCTAACAACTTTCAAAATCCATATGTTTGACTTTCCACTAGGGATTCATACAAATCCTAGATTTCATACAAAAAAATCAATCAACACCAATCACAACGTCATTAACATGACTAGCTTCCACTAGGGTTGGTTGCAAACCCTAGATTTTCAATCAAACATCAATCACAACTAAAACTCAGATTTCAACAATTTTACACAAATCTCGAATTATCACATTGTCATCATACATCAGAGGTTTTTACTCCTACTAAGGTTTAACTCCAAAACCCTAGAATTTCATTTTCACAATCTCAACAATTAAAATAGATCTCAGATTGTTGTATCACACATACTAGAGAATTTAACTACTACTAGGGTTTAGCTGCAAAACCCTAGATTTCCAAACATCATCATCCTATAATATCAGATAAGGACTTACATTAAATCCTAAGACTTATGACCATTAATAACTAGGTCAACACAGATATCTAGGAATTCATTATTGTTAAAATTGGCAACTAGGGCCAAACTCCATGTGGATCACCTTATTTATGGCTTCTGATATTTTCCTAGATTCCTCTCATCGAGAGGTGTAGGATTGATTTAAAGATCATCCGATTCTGATAAGTATTTATGGTGATATGAATTTATTTTGATTATGGACAAATTGTCAAGGTCGGCCAGCAAACTATGTAGGCTCAGAAGCCCAATAGTCATGTCTATTTAACCTCAACGTTTGCATATAAATACAAGGAGCATTCTCATTTGGACAATTCAATTCACTCATCTTCTCTCTCTCTCTCCTACACATAAAAGGAGCCTCTCTCTCCTGCGCATAAAAAGAGCCTCTCTCTCTCTCACACGTGTGGCTGAAAGGAAGATGTCCTGGGGCAAGGAAGACGCAGAAAGAAGGACGCTAGGGCAACATGTCATCTCTTTGACCAACGTTGACCAAGCGTTGACCTTCCAGAAGTACAGGTTGGGTGTGGTTGCCTCTCCTAGGCAGGTCACAATTTTTGGCATGAAAATCGAGGTGATATGACCCCTGGTTTGACCGGTGTTGACTGCCCTAGTTTAGGGTTGCAAGTTGATTTCAGAAATATGCAAATTGATTGAAATTTTGGTGTTGTTCAAGGGTTGTTTCTTCAAGCTGTTCAAGGACAAGTTGACCACAAATTGGCCAAGTATTTTAGAGGTCAATTTCAGCTAGTTTGACCAAGTTTGACTTTGCTGATCTAGGGTTCGCTGTTGCTGATATAAAATTACAGAATTAAGATTTTGTACTATTTTTTTCTGCTGAACTATTAAAGATAAAAGAAGATTTGATCAAAGGGTTTCCCCACATTGGAGTTTGTCCTTGGCTAGCCGCCACATCTTGTGTCTCTTGTTTTTTGTTGATCATTTAATGTTCTATGTGCACTTTACTTAATGTATATGTGGTTGTTAAACTGTTGCTAATAAGAAGAAAAATAAGTAAATTGCTCTAAGCATAGAACATACCATAATTTAACATGGTATCGAAGCTTAGGTGAAGACAAAGCCCAAGCAAGAGCAATCATCGAAGAGAAGGTTGGCAAGGCTATCTTAAAAAAGAAATCATGGGGTCCTCAACACACTTCCCTGCGGAAGACAAACTCCGTTAGAAGTCTGACTATAACGGATGGAAGATGTCTTTTGATCTAACATTAGAAGAGCAAGAAGTGTTGGACCATGTGAGAGGTGGGATTGTTGAGCCTCCATCAAATGCATCCGCTGCTGCTAGGAACAAATGGACCAAGGGAGAAGTCAAAGCAAGGAAGATCATCTGGGACTCTATCGACAAGCGCTTGGTGGCCTATGTTTTCGAGCTGAACACCTCCAAGGAAATCTACAATAGACTGGTGTGTTTATTTAAAGTCAATGATGCAATCAAGTCTTGTTTCTTAGAAATAAGCTGCAGGAGATTAAGAAGGGAAAATATGAGTGTATGCAAGCATATTTCTTAAGGATTACCGAGATCAAGAACAATCTCCTATCTATTGGGGAAGTAATTCTTGACAGGGAAATAACACTCACAACTCTTGGAGGATTGCCATTTGAATGGTATATATTCAGGACTACTCTTCTCAACAATAACGTAATTCTTGGATTTGAGGAATTAATGCCCAGATGCATTAAAGAAGAAACGAGGATGGAAGAGCAAGAAATGCCCATACTTAAAGGTCATCCCTCTGCCTTTTCTTCTCATACTAAAAGAAGAAACAATTCCGGGGCTAAATTCAAAGGAAAAGCTGGACCTAAAGGTGGAAGAAAAGGATGATGTTACAATTGCAATAAAACGGGTTACTATGCAAGGGAGTGCCCTGATAAAAGGGACTCACATCGAGATGATGATCAAAATGCCTCTCAAGGCAATCAAAGGAATGGCAGGTCAAATGGTAGAGGTAAAAGAAGTGCTGGAAATCAAGGAAGAGGACCACCATTTAAGAAGGCAAGAAATTCCAGGTATGAATCTAACACTGTTAACAATAAGCAAGATAAATATTATCTACCAGCAGCTCTATCTACTACTGCTCCCCCGGACTCGTTGGGAAATTGGCTGATTGATAGTGGTGCCTTAAGGCACTTCACTGGTTACAAAGAAGCTCTCTATAATCTGATAGAGAAGGAAACCAACTTGGAAATTGTTCTTGGAGATAAATATCCCGTGAAAGGCATAGGAAATGTCACTCTTCAATTGAATCAGACTAATACGACTCACTTACAAGATGTATTATATGTACCTGATCTCAAAAAGAACCTGGTGTCCATTTCGGCAATGAAAGACAAAGGCTACAAGGTGGCTTTCAGCAATGGCAAGGTACGTGTATGGAAAAAGAACTTTAAAGATGCTTTTACTCTTGGGTTTCAAGTTGATTCATTATATCAGGTCGGAGGAAGTCCACTGGGTGTCATGTCTTGTGACACATCCCTTCAATCTGAACTATGGCATCAGAGGTTTGCTCACCTTCATTATAAAGCTCTATCCGATGTAAGAAAAATGGTGATCGGGATGCCCGAGTTCAGATTAGAGCAAGAAGGTGTATGTCCAGGATGTGCCGAAGGAAAGCTCAAAAGGGGACCATTCCCCTCAAGCCAAAGCAAGACCTCTGATATATTGCAGTTGGTTCACTTAGACATATCCGATATGATGCCTATGAACTCCTTGGGAGGATATTTATATTACCTCACTTTTACATATGATTATTCTCGCAAGACTTGGATATACTTCTTGAAAAAGAAGGATGAAGTGTTCTCCTTGTTTCGACACTTCAAAGCCTTGATGGAGAATCAAACCGAAAAGAAGATCAAGATCTCAAGCACTGATAATGGGACTGAATATGAATTCAATGAGTTTCATGACTTTTGTAAAGAGGCTGGCATTAAGAGGGAGACTACTACACCATATACTCTTGAACAAAATGGTGTGGCAGAAAGGAAGAATCGTACAATTGTGGGGGCCATCCATGCTATATGCTCCATGATCAAAGACTTCCGAAGTTTCTATGGGCCGAAGCTGCAAATACCACCGTATATGTACAAAACTGATGCTCTCATCAAGCATTGGGTTCCAAGACTACTGAAGAAATGTTCACCGGTAAGAAACCTGACATATCTCATTTTAGAATTTTTGGAAGCCTTGTATATTTTCATGTGCCGAAAGAGAAAAGGAATAAATTGGGTGCATCTGGAAAGAAAGGGATCTTTGTGGGCTATAGCGAAAATACTAAGGGCTATAGAATCTATGTAGTTGGTCAAAGGGAAGTCGAGATTAGTCATGATGTCACCTTTGACGAAGATATGGCTCTTAGCAAAGTAGACAATCTTCCTACTTTAAGGGGATCTAAAGAAGCTGACACCGGGGAATCGAAGGAAAAGGAATATGAGATGATGCCCGATGTGGAAGAACCTATGGATCCTATTGATCCTCCTCTGCAAGGGCCTTCCTCTTCTAGGAAGAGGCCTTCATGGCTTAGGGGGACACTTGATGATGCTGAAGGACACATTGCACCTTGAGGAACCTTCCGTGAAAGTAAGAAGTCGAACAGGTATCAGGGATACCTGACCATCATGAGCACGATCATCCAAAATGTGCCTTCGTCATTCACAGATGCTGTCAAGCATAAAGTATGGAAGGATGCTATGACCAAGGAATATGAGTCCATTATGAAAAACGATGTTTGCGATGTGGTCCCCAGACCCAGGACAAAGCAGTTGTCACTTCAAAATGGCTTTACAAGATAAAGCATGTAGTTGATGGAAGTGCGGAAAAGTATAAGGCTCGTTTTGTCGCTCGTGGCTTCTCCCAAAAGGAAGGTATAGACTATGACGAGATATTTGCACCAGTTGCCCCATATACCACCATTTGCTCGATCATAGCCCTTGCTGCTTTGCAAGGATGGAACCTACATCAAATGGATGTCAAGGCTGCGTTCATACATGGTTCAACCAAAGAGGAGGTCTATGTGAAGCAACCCGAAGGATTTGAGATTTATGATCGAGAATCTCATGTGTGCAAGTTGAAGAAGGCCCTCTATGGGCTAAAGCAAGCACCCCGAGCATGGTATGAGAAGATCGATAGTTGGTACTCACTAGGAGTGAAGCCGACCCTAACCTTTACTTTAAGGTTATAGATGACAAGCCTCTCATACTGGTGCTATATGTTGACAACCTCTTTCTAACAGGTGCAGACCCTCTCATTCACGAATGTAAGAGGGAGCTAGCTTCTGAGTTCGAGATGAAAGACATAGGACTTGTGCACTATTTCCTAGGACTGGAAGTCTGGCAGAAACCAGGGGAGATTTTCCTATCTCAAGGAAAATATGTGGTGAAGATATTGGAGAGATTCAACATGGTGCACTGCACGCCCGTAGCTACCCCAATGGAGGTTGACTTCAAGAAGTTAAGCGGTAGTGTTGCCGGACCTGTTTTACGAAATGCTACCGAGTATTGTCAACTCGTCGGAGCATTAATGTTCTTGGTGAACTCCCGTCCGGATATATGCTTTGCAGTCAACACATTGAGTCAACATATGGTTGAGCCTCACCACTCACATTGGATTGGTGCTAAGAACCTGTTGAGATATCTTTGTGGCACAATCACTCATGGGTTGAGATACACTGCTGGAGATGTGAGACTACTTGGGTATACTGATGCTGATTGGGCAGGCAGTGTGGTGGATCGAAAGAGCACTTCCGGGTGCTGTTTCTCTTTGGGATCTGCCTCGATATCCTGGATGAGCAGGAAGCAGAAGTCGGTGGCTTTGAGCACTGTTGAGGAAGAGTACATTGTTGCTAGCATGGCCTCTTGTGAGGCAGTCTGGTTGTGAAAGCTCTTCAGTGAGCTGTTTGGATTTACATTGGATACCACCGTGATTCTGTGTGACAACCAGAGCAGGATCCGTTTGCCATAGAATCCTATATTTCATGATCGCTCCAAGCATATCGATATTAGGTACCACTATATTCGAGATATGGTGCAGCGGGGAGCAATAAGGCTCCAACATATTGGTACAGATGAACAAGTCGCCGACATTTTAACAAAGCCCCTAGGAAAGGTCAAATTCTTGACTTTCCGAGAACAACTTGGTGTCGTTCAGAGACCCTCTTATGAGGGTCGAGTATGATGTATTGAGCTCTGGGAGCTCCAGGGGGCGCGAGGTACTTCTTGGAGCGACATGTGACCACAGGGCGACTCACCATCCCCTGGTGGTGCATTATGTATAGGGTAAAGGTTCAACCTTCCCTTGTGACACCTCGTGGTGACTGTAGAAAAGGATGATTAGTTCTCCTGTGGGCCAGGATGATTAGTTCTCTTGTAGGCCAGGATGATTAGTTCTCCGTGGCATCCACTGGACAAGATGATTTGTTCTCCTATGGACAGGATGATTAGTTCTCCTGTCGAGGCACCCTACCCATGTAGTTTGGGACTCATGGGAAGTACGTCTCATTTGATCAATGAGCAGGGAAATGAGGATAGGGACCATAGTAGTACTATGTAGTCTGGGACTCATGGGAAGTACCTCTCATTTGATCAATGAGCAGGGAAATGAGGATAGGGACCATAGTAGTACTATTGATGGATGCATCGCTGTATCAACCGTACTCCCTATGCTAGGATGATCTCCATTGATCTGGGATTAGTGAGAGTGGTTCACACTCTGAGACTGACTTCGGGTTAGTGGAGGATGGTATGATACATCTTCGATCATTTCTTCTTCTTCATAGTTCGAGCAGAGCATAACAGAGCAAAGCGTGGGGTCAAGCTAGGACAGTGCATTTGATGGATGGATAGCAGTGACGGTCTCACGGGTTGCAAATGAAGTTCTCCCTAGTTGAGAGGGAGTGTTAAAATTGGCAACTAGGGCCAAACTCCATGTGGATCACCTTATTTATGGCTTCTGATATTTTTCCTAGATTCCTCTCATCGAGAGGTGTAGGATTGATCTAAAGATCATCCGATTCCGATAAGTATTTATGGAGATATGCATTTATTTTGGTTATGGACAAATTGTCAAGGTCGGCCAACAAACTTATGTAGGCTCAGAAGACCAACAATCATGTCTATTCAACCTCAACGTTTGCATATAAATACAAGAAGTATTCTCTTCATTTGGACAATTCAATTCACTCATCTTCTCTCTCTCTCTCCTATGCATAAAAGGAGCCTCTCTCTCTCACACGTGTGGTTGAAAGGAAGACATCCTAGGGCAAGGAAGATGCAGAAAGAAGGATGCTAGGGCAGCAGGTCATCTCTTTGACCAACGTTGAGCAAGCGTTGACCTTCCAGAAGTATGGATTGGGTGTGGTTGCCTCTCCTAGGCAGGCCGCAATTTTTGGCATAAAAATCGAGGTGATATGACCTCTGGTTTGACCGATGTTGACTGCCCTAGTTTAGGGCTGCAAGTTGACTTCAGAAATCTACAAATTGACTGAAATTTTGGGGCTGTTCAAGGGCTGTTTCTTTAGGCTGTTCAACGACAAGTTGATCGGAAATTGACCAAGTATTTTAGAGGTCAATTTCAGCTAGTTTGACCAAGTTTAACTTTGCTGATCTTGGGTTTGTTGCTGCTGATATAAAATTACAGAATTCAGATTTTGTACTATTTCTCTTTGTTGAACTATTGAAGATAAAAGAAGATTTGATCAAAGGGTTTCCCCGCATTGGGGTTTGTCCTTGGCTAGCCGCCACATCTTGTGTCTCTTGTCTTGGCTTGTTTTCAGTTGATCATTTAATGTTCTATGTGCACTTTACTTAATGTATATGTGATTGTTAATCTGTGGCTAATAAGAAGAAAAATAAGTAAACTGCGCTAAGCATAGAACATACCATAATTTAACAATTATCATGCATAAGCATATCATATGTCAGACAACATTAATATATTATACATATACTGACCCAGACCAGGCTAGGGTTTCGACCAAATGTACACATACTTAGGGCTTCATTCCTAGGACTCTAAATACATAACAAGGGTTTTGCTTATAAACCCAATCAAAACATAAAGATCTAGGGTTTCATAACATAGCAAAGCAAACCCTACTATTCCAAAATTTCAAAGGTTCAAGATCTCAGACAAACATCATTCAACCCTAACAAGTTAAGTTTTCATGATCATACCGAAATCTTAATCATGACATCATCAAAAAGAACTTTAAATAGCATTTCGCAATATCTCTAAGTAGTTTTAGGGTTTCAAACATTCACATTAGCATACCCTTAGGTTAGGGTTTTCCAGAGAACCTGTCTAAGGTTCTATATAATCAGTTAAGAATAGGAGTGGGGTAGATTTATTAAGAGATGAATCACCCAAAATAAGAATCAATATGATTCACTATAGCTAGGCACAACCATGTTAGTAATAGATTGTCAAATGAATAAGCATTTATTATAAAGAAACCAATGTTCTAAAGCATACCTTTGTTCCTTGACAAACCTTGTCTTGAGTGGTCCTCTTTCATACTACTTGAGAATATAGCAGATGTTTTTCCTAACCAAGACAATAGAGGGAGAATGGTAACTAGTATTAATATAATCAAAACTAAATGAGTACATGAAACCAATAATTGAAAGGAAATGAGATACTTATCTTTGAGAGTTGTTGGGGGTTCCCTCCAAAGCTTGAGGGATACCTATAAACTTATAAAACAAAAGAAAAGGTCTTTTCCAAAAATATGTTAAAACCTATAAATCCTAAACATTTATTCTACAAAAATAGAATATCTAAGACTAAAAGAAAAGGGCTTAATAGTGTAAGTATCTTATATCAGATTCTTCGGGTTTTACTTTCTTTGGGTCTCCTTCTTCAACAATGTTAGCATGATCTCTATCTCTCTTCTATTTCTTTGGATTGTCGGGATAGTCGCTCCTATAGTGACCCTTCTTATGACATTGATAGCATTCTACCTGGGACATGTCAAGTCTCTTTTAGCATGATCTCTATCTCTCTTCTATTTCCTTGGATTGTCGGGACAGTCACTCATGTGGTGACCCTTCTTATGACATTGATAGCATTCTACCTGGGACATGTCAAGTTTCTTCCTTGGTCCTTTTGATTTCTTTCCTTTATGGTGATCAATGTAGCCATTTGATACTCCTTTAAGATTGGCAGCTAAAGAGATCCTCAATTCTTCTTGACTGCGGGCAATCCATAGTTCTTAAAAAGTGGGAGCTTCCTTCCAACTGTTAAGACTTGCAACAAATGCACCCCAAGTAGGTGGCAATCCTAATAGAGCAATGATCACGAGTTCTTTGTCTGGAACAATTTCATCAACGACCAAAACATAATCCCTGATTCTTGCTATCTTCACATAGAAGGGGGCCACTGTGTCTTCTTTAGTCATCTTTGTGGTCCTTAGCTCATTTTTCAAACTTGCTACTTGACCAATGTTCTTAATAGTGAATAACTTTGACAAGGCTTCATACATTTCCTGAGCATGATTGATGTTGGCTATGAATGGGATAAGGTTGTCCTTTATTCCTTCTACCATTAGAGTCATGGTCACCAATACTAGTTCCCTGAATTTCACTTTGTCAGCATCACTAGAGTCATCTGTAGGCTTCTTTACTTTTCTTTTGACCAATTCTAGTACCTTGTTCTTTTCAGGGATGAGGTCAATCCTCTTCTTCCAGGTCCTGTAGTTTGAGGTTCCTTCAAGTTTGTTCTATCCCTTGATTGTGTTAGACATCTCCCTTGAATATAGTAAACTCCTTCCCTGAGGTAATCCTTTTGAATGGTTCCTTGATCAAGAGCTTGAGTCTGCCTTTTTCTTCTTTCTTCACCAAAGCTCTAAAACCATGTTAGAAAATCGGAAAGGCATAACAATTTTCTAATTCTTGACAATTAATTGTGATGTTCTTGATTTGTTATTACGATTCCTTATATCTTCTTTCTTTTAGTTCATCAAGCAATTACCAAAGCAATAACACATAAAACAATGGACACCAGATGTAGGCACTGTATTGAGGAAAAACCCCCCTCGAGGGGAAGACCCAATCAAAATTCTCTTCCTTTCAATAGTATTCTTTGAGACTCTTCACCCTAGACCAAAGACCAAACCTTCCCTCCACACTAATTTAGCCTACTAGATCTTCGACTTCTCTTCTAGTAGCTTTGACTATGTAGCAGCGTCCGGCATCAGATAACTTCTGGCATCAGACAGCTTCCGGCATCAACAAAACTTGGAAGACTTTGATCTCCCAATCTCGGGCATGAAACAGAGAGAGAGAGGCACCAAAATTTCATTTTTCTTCCTCCTTAGACCCAACCCAACTCGCACTTCTTTTGGCTTCTCGACTTTGTACTTCTCACTTCCCAGCTTCCTCAGAGATATCGAACTTGCTTGAGATGAGGTACTCCAAATGAATTCGACATGCTTCTATTTATAGGCTTCAAGGGAGGTCGAATTGATATCCTTATGCCAACTTGATCTCTTCTAGTCCGACTTGATGTGGAGGATACATAAATTACATTTGACTCAATACTTGGCCTTTTTACATGATTCAAAAACCCAAGAAAGGTCTCTTTAAAAGTACAATGACTCTATTGATTCACAATAAATCCTAGAACTCCTCAATGGGGACTTTGACCTAAAACATGATGACCCAAGCATGAAACCCATGCATTAATAAGTCATAATAATAATAATAAATATTTTCTTTATTCTTTTGACAAGTACAATACAAGATGACTCAAATACATTAAATGAAGAGCAAAGCTAGTTACGTTTTCCAACATTTTCAACATTCGTTGAGTTTTTTTTTTATCATTATGAGGGCATGGTTAGTTTCTTGGTTTGCTTGCTTAGAGAAATCTAGGTGATCTTTGACACCATTACTTGCATCTCTATCAGGACATTCTTAGCTTCAACATGCTCTTTGCTATCTTCTATGTAATTTTTGAAGATTAATCGTTAACAACGTTCTGAGATTTGTGCCTTACTCTGACCACATGTGCATATGTGCTTTCAAACTTGGATTTGCGTTTCCGTTTATTTGCTTCACTGGTTCCAAAGTGACTTAGATGAAGGTCTTCTTTTGGCTATAGTTTTGAAGTATGGCTCTCCATTTGCTTTGCTAGCGTTGAAGAGGTTCGTGTGGAGGCTACAATATTGCTAATTTTGTCTCTCCATTAAAGTGTATCTCTATTCTCTAGTTTGTCATGGTTGGGATGTTGTCAACATTGGTCACTGTTTTACTCTCTACCCAATTGAGCAATAAGGGGGAATTCTTTTAATGCTTATTTAGCCAAATTTATTTGTACTATGACTTACCCAAGTGATTATTAAGGGGGAATATTGGAATGTAATTTATGCTTTTGTCAAATACATCATTATTCCAAATTTGCATTTTGCCCTTTAACCTAGGAGGAATGTTGGTGACAACCGTAATGGTGATTAAGCACCACTTAGTGATCCCTTTGTGCTTGTTAATGTCATTTACAACTCACTTAGTGGTCCCCTCTAGTGCTCATAAATGTCATTTGTGACCCACACTTTTAGTGGCTCTGGGCTAGTGCTTAATGCCAAGTCAGTGGTCTTTCCATTTCCATTAGTATTATGGTTGTACACCATTAGTAGGTCATAAATAGCCCATCATTAATGTCATTTTTGACTCACCTATAGTGGGCAATTATATCGAACACCTGTGGTTAATCATTAGTTAGTGGTCATTCAATGGCCATTAGTATCATGATTGTAACCAATTAGTGGGTAATTAATTAGCCTGCAATGGTTGTTAGGGTTAATCAATATAGCCATAGCGCATATAGAATGTAGTTAAACCCAAGGGATGCTTCCCCTCAATCATGGATGGTGTCCCTATTAAACCCGTTGGCATAGGCAAGTGCCCCCTCACCTTGGGGGATTCCAACCAGGCACTACTAGTCAAATGCTTAATAACATTGGTGACAACCTATTGAACTAACCTGTAGGGGTATTGGATTTTCATATCATATCTTCAACTTTAGAAGGTGTATTTGGCCAAATTTATTTGTACTATGACTTAGCGAAGTGATTATTATGGGGGAACGTTGGAATGTAATTTAAGCTTTTGTCAAATACATCATTATTCCAAATTTGCCTTTTGCCCTTTAACCTAGGAGGAATGTTGGTGACAATTGTAATGGTGATTAAGCACCACTTAGTGATCCCTTTATGCTTGTTAATGTCATTTATGACTCACTTAGTGGTCCCCTCTAGTGCTCATAAATGTTATTTGTGACTCACCCTTTTAGTGGGACTGGGTAGTTATAACATACACTGGTGCTTAATCTTGAGTCAGTGATCGTTCCATTTCCATTAGTATTATGGTTGTACACCATTAGTAGGTCATTAATTAGCCCATCATTAATGTCATTTTTGATTCACCTATAGTGGGCAATTATATCGAACACCCATGGTTAATCATTAGTTAGTGGCTAAGTCACCTGACACGGGGATTCAGGATTCGTAGGATTCGGGATTCGTGGTGTCGGATTCGGACACGTTGACCCCCCGGAACAGGACACGTAGGATTTGTTATATATTATTTTATTAATATATATATATATATATATATATATATATATATATATATTAAAAATTAGATATTTCTTACACAAATTTTAATTAATGATACAAATTTATCGATTTCAAATATAGATCTTCATCTATAGCTATTAGCATGCATAGTACACACAATTTAAATACATGTCAATCTATTATCTATTTCTTATGCTTGGCCCTCTTGCCACCACGAGAAATGTCTAATTTTTTAGTCTTGGAAAATCAGGATCTTTGTCATTAATATCACCCTCTAAGCATTAATATCTACAGGTATCTTTGTCATTACCTCTGTATCTGTATAGGGATCTTTGTCATTAATATCACCCCTTAAGCATTAACATAAGATAGAACAAGCATAACATATCAAGTCAAGATTTTGTTTGAGTGATGCGTACACAGGAGTTCAACAACCAATGTCACTAACATCAAGGTACATAGAGGGATTGGTGCTCTTGATTAAATACGAGTTCCATATTCTAATACATGACAAAATTCAATGGAAACATTGCAATCCCCTAATCCTAAAATCCTGAAAAACTGATAACTCTGTTGGATTTTGAATGAAATCTAAAATTCTACTCTCTCGATATAAAATCCAATGAGGCCGGAACCACTCTCAAACATCCTGAGCCATTTCATGGTAATGTTAAAAATTTAAGTAAAAGGATGACATTACCATGAATAGCATATCAATACTAGGGCCTAGACTTGATCATTAAGCTGCCAAAACGCTTGCCAAATGAAAATATGCGTCGCTGTAATGACCAAATGCGGCCTTTTCATACCCGTGCAGGTCATTTTTGCCGCCTAACGAGTCCTGGAAAATAGGACACGCTGCCAAAATTGTGACACGCAGTCAGATTCGACGTGTCAAAATAGGACACGACGTGTCATGGTTTTTGGACACGAATCCTAAGAGAATCGTGTCGGACACGATGGATTCGGGATTCGTGGGGCCTATAGGACGAATCCAGTTATCTAGAGTGGTCATTCAATGGCCATTAGTATCATGATTGTACCCAATTAGTGGGTAATTAATTAGCCTACAATAGTTGTTAGGGTTAACCAATATAGCCATGGCCCATAACGCATGTAGAATGTGGTTAAACCTAAGGGATGCTTCCCCTCAATCATGGATGGTGTCCCTATTAAACCTGTTGGCATAGGCAAGTGCACCCTCTCCTTGGGGGATTCCAACCAGGCACTACTAGTCAAATGCTCAATAACATTGGTGACAACCTACTGAACTAACCTCTAGGGCTATTGGATTGTCATATCATATCTTCAACTTTAGAAGGTGTATTTGGCCAAATTTATTTGTACTACGTCTTACCCAAGTGATTATTAAGGGGGAATGTTGGAATGTAATTTATGCTTTTGTCAAATACATCACTATTCCAAATTTGCCTTTTGCACTTTAACCTAGGAGGGATGTTGTGACAGCTGTAATGGTGATACACCAAATTTATTTGTACTATGACTTACCCAAGTGATTATTAAGGGGGAATGTTGGAATGTAATTTATGCTTTTGTTCGGAATATGTTTGGAATATCCTGATGTAAATATATTGTACCATGATGTAAAATACCGCTTCTTCAAAGGGGATTTCCCCTCTGAAATTATTCAAAATTTGCATTTTGCCCTTTAACCTAGGAGTGATGTTGGTGACAGCTGTAATGGTGCTTAAGCACCACTTAGTGATCCCTTTGTTCTTGTTAATGTCATTTACGACTCACTTAGTGGTCCCTTCTAGTGCTCATAAATGTCATTTGTGACTCACCACTTTTAGTGGGACTGGGCAGTTATAACATACACTCGTGCTTAATCCCGAGTCAGTGGTTGTTCCGTTTCCATTAGTATTATGGTTGTACACCATTAATAGGTCATTAATTAGCTCATCATTAATGTCATTTTTGACTCACTTATAGTGGGCAATTATATCGAACACCCGTGGTTAATCATTAGTTAGTGGTCATTCAATGGCCATTAGTATCATGATTGTACCCAATTAGTGGGTAATTAATTAGCCTACAATGGTTGTTAGGGTTAAACCCAAGGGATGCTTCCCCCCAATCATGGATGGTGTCCCTATTAAACCTGTTGGCATAGGCAAGTGGCCACTCACCCTGGGGGATTCCAACCAGGCACTACTAGTCAAATGCTCAATAACATTGGTGACAACCTATTGAACTAACCTCTTGGGCTATTGGGTTGTCATATCATATCTTCAACTTTAGAAGGTGTATAGATCCATGCCAAATAACATAAATAAATAATGAAAGTAATGACATGTAACACGATGGGTATGATTCTATCCTCAACTGTGTTCTAATAATGAAACCATCTGAAATTTTAAGCTTGACTATTTCATGGATATGAAATGCCCTCGATTTGGAAATGGGGCAGGCATCTGTGAAATCTGTCAAATCCATAACTTAAATAAGAAATCTGCAGTACTTTGTAATTGAATGTGTTGTTGGAGGGTTTTTGGTGAAGCTGTTTATTTTCATGGTGTGTTTGCATGGAAATTTTTCCTCAATGAGCTTATATGCAGGAAGGAATGTGCTTTGGCCCTCGAATAAATTGTTTGTGGATTTTGGTCCTTGAAGAAATGGTTTGTGAGCTAGGTTTAGTTCAATTTGGAAGTTTGCTGAACTCTGTTCTTTACTTGAAAAGGTTTATTTATCCGTTAGTTGTACCATGTTACTGAAGTCATTTCGAGGATAATTTAAAGTATTTGAGATCATTGTGTGTCGATCTTAGATGTGACACCTCACAAGGGTTTGTGTTAGTTGTGTGTCTTTTGAACTACAGAAGACGATTCTGAAGGGTACTTTAAAACAATTATATTCTATCTTGGCATCCAGCAGGTCTTGACCCATGACTATTTAAATTCATCATGGATTACCACAGGTCATAGGAAAAGGCTACTCGTAATACAAAATGATGATAATTACATGGCAGGATCTGTAATGATAGTTCAACAATTACATATGGTCAATTTTCTTACGGTTTACCCTGTGAAATAAAAAATGTAGTGCTATATTTCTTTGATCAAAGGTGTTTCGTGAAGTACATGGTTGCTAATCTTTTTGTTAGAAATAGTCCTTGATCAACCTGTCAAAATATTGAGCTTGATGTAGATATTTTGTATTGGGTCTAATTCATAATTTGCTCGTATGTATCTGATATTGTGTATTGGCAGTTGAGAAGAAGAAGAAGAAAACAAAGAAGCATAAGGATCAAATGGACGTAGATGCGCCTGAAGTTGGAGAGGCTGGCGAGGCAGAAGAGAATGGTAGGGAAGAAAATGAATAACTTGTTGAAGACATTTCTATAAAATTGTTTGTATAGGGAACATAAGGAAAATAGTCTTTGTATAAGCAAGTCAGTGCTATTCCCTTGTTTATAGTCGACCCTTTTCTTGATTTATTCACGATGGACATTTTCTGACATGCATTGGCAGGCAAGAAGAAGAAAAAGAAGAAGACGAAGAAGGGAGATCAAATGGAAATTGATCTCTTGAACCAAACAGAAGTGGAAGCGGATGCTGAATTACAGAAAAAGAGTAAGAAAGAAAAGAAACGGCTCAGAGAGAACATTGGGCTTGATACCGAAAATGGTGGTACCAACGAAGAGCCAGTAGCATCTGAAGGAAAAAAGAAAAAGAAAAAGAAATCTGGAGCTGATTTAGATATCTTATCAGTGAAAGAAACTGCTTTGAATGGGTTACAAACCGTTGAAGGCGAGGGAAAAAAGAAAAAGAAGAAAAAGGAGAAAGTGGATCATGACACAGATTAGTCAAAATGTTATAATACTAATGTGTGTTGATTGTACAGCACTCGTTTTGTATGATTTTGATGCTACATTGTAGCATTACTGAAGTTAGATTCACAAGGTTCAGAACTGGCGGGGAATGCCAATTTTGGAACAGTTCCAAATTATGAGGAAAGCTTTTTATTTTTCATATTATTGAATTTCAGCCCGCTGCAAAATGCTTAGGCGAGAAGTAGCCAGATTTCAGTTTGTGACTAATTTTTTGAGTTTGTTCGAGTGATATGTTTTTATGGCGATTTGTACTATAGTATTGGACATGTGAGGCTATTATTCGCCGTTGATGTCTACTTGAACAATATAATTTTATGCTTTTTCTTTCATTTTTGTAAAGTAGGTCTGCTTTGGCTATAGTCTATTACGTTGGCATTATGGACAACAATTTCAAAATTTGAGTGGTGTTTAGGGGTTTTTGGGTTCGTTGAACACCCAAGTGATATTGGTATAACGTCGAATATCAACTGATTGAATGGCCCCTAAAATGTTAGAATATACTTTTTCCAAGTACATTCATGTCTTTACAAAAGAAATTGATATGCAAAAAGATTGTGTGCTGCTCACAGCACTCGGGGTTCTTTATTTCTTTCAGGCTCCGCAAGTTCTATGCAATGCAAGATGTATGTAGAAAATACGAGTCTTTGTTACATAAGCATTTAGCGGGCCTTACATTTACTTTTACAGGTAATACTGTGCACGAGTTTGTCCCTGGAATACTGATATATGGAGATTCTTAAAGATTGTTTTGCTGTTTGTTTTTCTGTTTTTAGTTTAATTAAATCTTTGTATTTGGTCTCTCATTTTAACATATATAGTGGAACGAAACAGAACCATATGCGACGCAAGAGTGTGAAGAAGTTGTCACTGTACGGTCGCAAGTTCAAATAATATTATCTCAGTTAAATTTTTCATCCGTTAATACATCATTTAATCGGATAGTTATCAAAGAAATGAAAATATATGATGTCCACCAGTAAGGTCCAAGCAAGCATGACCAATTGAATAAAACAAAATGAATGGGACTTGGAACACTTGGCTATGAGTAATCAATGTTTTGTTGGGCACACAATTTGACGTGTTAGAATCCTCATTATGGGAGAAGTCCAATTTTGGTATAGAAATTCATTAAGTAGGAAAAAGTTGAAGTGTCCAAGTTTGGTGAATTTGTTCATTTCCAATTATGAAATGATTGGTGAAGCGATTGCGATTTATTAGTATTATACAGGTTTTGGAATTTTTTTGAGATTTTGTAAAATAATTTTAACTTATATATTTTAAGGGTATACATTAAAAAATGAAAATTTGTGAATTTATAAAGAATATGGAAAATTAAGCAGATCATTGACTAAAAGAAAACTGAGATTTACTGATTTGGAGGTTATCTCCCATATTTTGTGCCAGGGACTGTGGGCAAAGATAATGATGTCTATGTATCAATGTTGTGAAGATTTAGATTTGGCAAAGCAAAAACTTGACCAACTTGTTGGAAATATTGGGAGGGGGGAGGAGGTCGGGGGGCAAGTGCAGGTTGAATTAGTATTTCTTTTTCAACTATTATTTTACTAGTTAAAAACTTTTATATTCAGAACACAAGATGAACAAGTAGTATCAAAGCTTTTATTAATATAATCTTTGCAATAAAATAGATACAATATATAAATGGTTGCAATCAGTGGCCAAGCACCAACTTGGACTTTTGTGAGGCTCCAACTTCTAGAGCTCCAACTCTGTTTCACCAAGGCAACAATCTTGGACTTAGGAGCACCAACTCCCAAGGACTTCAACCCTTCCAGTCCCTGGGACACCAGTGTCAAGGACACCAATTCTTCCTACTTCTGAGGCATCAACTCCAAGGACTCCAATCTTTCTTACTTTTGAGGCACCAACCCCAAGGGTTTCGACCCAATCTTGTCAAAGCATGTTTGATAGTAATGTTCTGTTCTCAGAACTCTTCTTTACTGAGTTCTGTTTGTTTACAACTTCACTGTAGTTTTCATGTTACAACATCAATGACAACCAATGTTCTTATGAAAGAGTCGTTACAACTCTTCATACTGTTCACACAGAGTCTCCAATAGCCTTCATGACCTATGATAATGTCTCCACACAGCTTTGGTGAGTTCACTATTCGCTGCACTAAGCTTTGCACAAGAACCAACTTTCTGTTCAAACATCTGTTCTCACTGTCACAGTAAATGCTTTAGCATGACTGCTTCTCTGCTGGCCACTTCTCCCTTCAAACAATGTTAGATAAAACTTTATTCATTACATCACATAATTATTCTTCAGACTGCATTGTATACCTGATTAATTCTTTCACAGGGTAACACGATTAGCTGAGAAGCTCACCCTTCGAATGCCAACTGTCCTGTTGGTCCTTCGACCCTTTTCTGTTCAGCTGGACCCTACAACTGCCTCTGTTTCCTCCAGCTTTTTCAACAACATACGCACTTTCCTTGTTCTCTGTTTTTGTATTTTCTTGATGCCTCTGACCGTTGGTTTTCTCTTTCCGCTGGCCCCTTCGGCTTCCTTAACGCTCACTTCAACGTCCTCTATGCTGGCTTGTCCTCTTCGGCGCTTTGGTTTCCTCTGTGCTGGCTTGTCCTTCGGCTTCCTGGCTTTTCGGCTTCCTCAGTCTCTTCATGCTCACCAACACTCCTGGGACACGTTGATTCAACGGCGAGGACCGAATACACAGAGAAAAACTGCTGCATAAAAAGCTGTAACAGAGCCCCCTTTTTTTTGGGTAAGAATATGCAAACATAGGGCTTTATTGTTTACGAAGAGAATTCATTGGAGAGACAATACCAACAAGGAGGCCCCACTTGCCATGTCACAATTGCAATCCCAATCGGCTTCGTTCAGGCCTACTGAACTATCGGAACCATTATTTATGCATTTTGGCCTTCAAAAACCCCGGGCAATACATTTTTTGAAATACACAAGAATATACGAGAAAACCTGACCAAAACTTTAAAGGGCGGACTTCAAAAACATTATACCCGCATCTATAACTGCATCGAGTCTGTTCCTCCATAACGTAATCACAATTGGCAATCGCGGCTTCTGGAGATCCTTTATATGTCGAGCCCATGACATCGATGATGGTTGATGATCGATTTTTCTGCGGATGCGATATGATAATAAGCCAAATTGTAATGTTGCATCGAGTCTGCAACATATATCACAATCAGTGCTTTCAGGGGTGACACTCCTTTGTATTATTGCGATGGGCAGATGTGATATAACATTAAACCATTGCATAATGTTGCAGCGGGTCCGCAACATATCGTAGTTGTATTTATATATATATATATCGCAATTCACATGTTTTAACGTGGCGAGGCTTAAGGCCTGCATATATGAAAATACACTTAAAACCATGCTTCGACACCCTTGGTGGACTTCCCCTGTTTATACACCCGAACATATATGTTTCGTCACGTCCGCACATATATCGCTGTCGGGGGTTTCGGGTAGTAGTGCCTTCGATAGTGTATATTGCATATATGTATATGTTTACGCCTCCGATAGTGTATATAACATATATGTATATGTTTGCTCCTTCGATAGTGTATATAGCATATATACATGTTTTCCGCTTCTTCCTTTGGGTTCCATTGCTCCCCATATGGCTCCTTGGCATATATTACTCCTCCGATATGCTCTCCGATAGCTTTGTTTTGCTCTCTGCTTCCTCCGATAACTCTGATAGCTCTGTTGATGACTTCTTCCTCTTGGTTCTTCTTGGACATGTATTACATGCGATGCTCCTCCAATGTGGCTCCTCTTGGTCCAATGTCTTCTTTTGGCTTTAAAATGTTTTTCAAGACCTTCTCTGATAACAGACTCTTACTCATGGCTTGACTTTCGTGATGGCCTTTCTTCTGTTTCTTCATGGATCTGCACTACTTCCCTTTGGCTTCATATCATCATCTAGTATCTAGAATATTGCCATATTGACGTCAATGAAAAACTAGGTCAACACCACTTGGAATTCAACAAAAAAAAATTAGAATGCACTAAACAAATTAATGTTGTCTATGTATCAATGTTGTGAAGATTTAGACTATGGACGGCAAAAGCTTGCCAACTTGACATTCAATTTGGCAATGCACCAGCATCGAAGTTCAACCCAAAATTTTATTTTCTTTATATATTTATGTATTTCATTTGGGAACGCTAAGTTTTATCTATCTTGATTTACTAATTTTCAAAACTTCTGAGATATTTCCACCTTACACGCCAGACCACAAGAGTGGTCGAGGATTCAATCACAGGATTCCTAGCTTCAATCAGTTGCGTAGTGGTCGAAGTCTAGTGTATCTCTGACATCCAGCTCCCTCAAACATACAACTACCACATATGAGAAGAGGGTTGTTGCGCAATTGTAGAATCCAAACATGGAGAGGAGCACCTTCAATTTGCAAAAGAAAAATAGATGTGTCAGATTGTTGGGAGTGAAAGGAGCACGATTTCGTTTTCTACAACTAAGATACTACTTCACAACTGCCTTTCAATGCCAAAATCACGCGCTAGGTCACTGGACAGGTAAAGCTTGGAACTTCGCCCAGAATGAAAAATTTGAATACGATTTGGCTGCAGCGGCGTTTAGAAGACATCGACTCTTCTTGACTATAAGGGGCTTCATTTACTAGCTGACCACTTTGTGAGAGGCTGCTACAGACTCTTCCAACCGATGGCTCTTAGATACGGGCTTCACTTTTCTTCGTGAAACCACTGGATTCTGTGAGCGGACGAAGGTTTCTTCATGCCCAGTGGCCTTTTATTTCTCTCCGCGGTTCCACATTTACAAGTTTTGTTCAAACCAGCATTCTATTATCAAACATAATTGAAACCTTCGACATATATGCTGGACGTTGCTGCTACAAACCCATCCGACATTCTTTGTCCTTACTGGTCATTGGACATCCCATGCCTATTGTGCAAGGAAATACCACGCACAGCAATGAATTACTGTCATTTTAAAGGGAATTACATGACCTTGCTTGCGTTGGTGTTGGACTTGTTTGAGGGACCCATCATTGTCAATTACGTTGGTTCACGCCTTCTTCAGCGTCGTTTCTGTTGGTCTACACGTTCTCACAATAAACCATCAAGAATCTCAGAGCAGGATACCATGGTTTAGCATCAAACGTAGCGTCATTTCATCATCTCAAAGTTTGAACCTCTCACAGATCACTACTAGGAGGCATCAAACCCTTAATGGCCCCGATATATATGTTTTTTCCGCAATTTAATTTTATTGATAGATAAAAAAATTACATCTAATATATGGTTGTAAAGCATTCTAAGTCGACGGAAATTAATTCCACTTGCATCTTTTTTTCTTTCGTGGTCTCATCAAAATTTTACTAGTTAAAAACTTTTATATTCAGAACACAAGATGAACGAGTAGTATCAGAGCTTTTATTAATATAATCTTTGCGATAAAATAGATACAATATATAAATGGTTGCAATCAGTGGCCAAGCATCAACTTGGACTTTTGTGAGGCTCCAACTTCCAGAGCTCCAACTCTGTTTCACCAAGGCAACAATCTTGGACTTAGGAGCACCAACTCCCAAGGACTTCAACCCTTCCAGTCCCTGGGACACCAGTGCCAAGGACACCAATTCTTCCTACTTCTGAGGCATCAACTCCAAGGACTCCAATCCTTCTTACTTCTGAGGCGTCAATTGTAAGGACTCCAATCCTTCTTACTTTTGAGGCACCAACCCCAAGGGTTTCGACCCAATCTTGTCAAAGCATGTTTGATAGTAATGTTCTGCTCTCAGAACTCTTCTTTACTGAGTTCTGTTTGTTTACAACTTCACTGTAGTTTTCATGTTACAACATCAATGACAACCAGTGTTCTTATGAAAGAGTCGTTACAACTCTTCATACTGTTCACACAGAGTCTCCAATAGCCTTCATGACCTATGATAATGTCTCCACACAGCTTTGGTGAGTTCACTATTCGCTGCACTAAGCTCTGCACAAGAACCAACTTTCTGTTCAAACATCTGTTCTCACTGTCACAGTAAATGCTTCTCCCTTCAAACAATGTTAGATAAAACTTTATTCATTACATCACATAATTATTCTTCAGACTGCATTGTATACCTGATTAATTCTTTCACAAGGTAACACGATTAGCTGAGAAGCTCACCCTTCGAATGCCAACTGTCCTGTTGGTCCTTTGACCCTTTTCTGTTCAGCTGGACCCTACAACTGCCTCTCTTTCCTCCAGCTTTTTCAACAACATACGCACTTTCCTTGTTCTCTGTTTTTGTATTTTCTTGATGCCTCTGACCGTTGGTTTTCTCTTTCCGCTGGCCCCTTTGGCTTCCTTAACGCTCACTTCAACGTCCTCTATGCTGGCTTGTCCTCTTCGGCGCTTTGGTTTCCTCTGTGCTGGCTTGTTCTTCGGCTTCCTGGCTTTTCGACTTCTTCAGTCTCTTCATGCTCACCAACACTCCTGGGACACGTTGATTCAACGGCGAGGACCGAATACACAGAGAAAAATTGCTGCATAAAAAACTGTAACAGAGGCCCCTTTTTTTGGTAAGAATATGCAAACATAGGTCTTTATTGTTTATAGAGAGAATTCATTGGAGAGACAGTACCAACAAGGAGGCCCCACCTGCCATGTCACGATTGCAATCCCAATCGGCTTCGTTCAGGCCTACTGAACTATAGGAACCATTATTTATGCATTTTGGCCTTCAAAAACCCCGGGCAATACATTTTTTGAAATACACAAGAATATACGAGAAAACCTGACCAAAACTTTATAGGGTGGACTTCAAAAACATTATACCCGCATCTATAACTGCATCGAGTCTGTTCCTCCATAACGTAATCATAATTGGCAATCGCGGCTTTCGGAGGTCCTTTATATGTCGAGCCCATGACATTGCTGATGGTTGACGATCGATTTTTCTGCGGATGCGATATGATAATAAGCCAAATTGTAATGTTGCATCGAGTCTGCAACATATATCACAATCAGTGCTTTCAGGGGTGACACTCCTTTGTATTATTGCGATGGGCGGATGTGATATAACATTAAACCATTGCATAATGTTGCAGTGGGTCCGCAACATATCGTAGTTGTATGATATATATATATATATATATCGCAATTCACATGTTTTAACATGGCAAGGCTTAAGGCCTGCATATATGAAAATACACTTAAAACCATGCTTCGACACCCTTGGCGGACTTCCCCTGTTTATACTCCCGAACATTTATGTTTCGTCAGGTCCGCACATATATCGCTGTCGGGGGTTTCGGGTAGTAGTGCCTTCGATAGTGTATATTGCATATATGTATATGTTTACGCCTCCGATAGTGTATATAACATATATGTATATGTTTGCGCCTTCGATAGTGTATATAGCATATATACATGTTTTCCGCTTTTTCCTTTGGGTTCCATTGCTCTCGATATGGCTCCTTGGCACATATTACTCCTCCGATATGCTCTCCGATAGCTTTGTTTTGCTCTCTGCTTCCTCCGATAACTCTGATAGCTCTGTTGATATATATTATAAACTACGTTTGTGATATATATATATATATATATATATATATATATATATATATGGACCCGAAATCAATGTAAACCGTCGGATCAAATAAAAGGAGATCAACGATGGATATCAAGCAGATTGGTTGGTGATCATGATAAGCAACAACTGTCGAATCGTGTGCCAGGTCAATGATCATAGTTTAAATGCTAATTGTGGAAGTGAACGATTGTGTTATCACAAAATCTAACCCTGATAGGCTGCTGATCAAGTAGACTCTGAGTAACTCTTTCAAACCAATCTTTCGGTTGAGGCTTAGCCTCCTCAACCTGAGAGGGCTCTCTCAATAGGTTTAGGATTTTTGATTAATGATTAGATGGCTAACTCTATAAATAAAAATGGAAAAAAATGTATAACTGGTTGAATCAAAGATTTAGCAAACATCTATTGGGCTATGGAGTCAAGATAGTCTTCAACAAAACATCATAATCAGCTAAACATGGAAGTCAAGGCACTTGGAGTTTAGGTTTATAAGTGAAACAGTAACATAGTGAATAAACACAATTTACAAGCATGTGAAGGAAATTAGAGCATTTTCCAATGAATTCTAAGTAACACCCACTGCAAATAAATGATTGAAAAAGGCCATAGAAATATCAAACACATAAACCCCTTGTGAATCTTGAGTAGTAAAACTGATCTCTATATTAAGTTTGAGAAACACATAGTCTGCTACAATAACACAACTTCTTTTGCTAATCAAATTGCCAACCCTGAGAAATTCGACCTCATGCTTCATATAGAGTTTTTAGAACCTTGGTCTATGATCCATCCTTAGGAGAATTCGAATATCTAAAATTAATACCTATCTACTCATAAAGCAAATTTCTTAATTACAAACTGACAACTAACTGTCTTTTAGGAGTCCTAATACAAATAGGAGTGAAACTCCTAAAACATGTTTCAACAACCTTATCTATGACTTAAATACATCCTTTGATAGCGGCTAATCCATATCTTCAACCTTTATGATGCCCCTAGCATTGTTACAATCCTTGCCGATTCATGACCTAATTGTCCTAAAAACAAGGAGACATAGTTCCTCCTTTTTAGTCTTTAATCCCTTAATCCTTTATGCTTATCATCGAGCAGTTTTGTTGGCATTGATGATTGTTTCATATATGGGACATGTGTTTTTCCACCTGTGCAAAAGGAGAACCTCGAATAAATGGAGAAGAAGATGAAACATGACTGCGCTACGAAAATAACCTATTTTCGTAGCGCAACTTTTATATCATTGTAAGATGCTTCTTTGAACCATTCTTTCTTCATCTCTGCAATCTGAACTTCATCTATGATCTTCATATGTCTACTAGCAACATCAAAACTTGAAACTTATCAGACCTTACCTCCAAAATACATATATAAAGTGCTAAAAGTTCACCTTCAGCAGTTTCGTAGCGCGCTACGAAACTGCTGTGTATGCTCTTTTTTCAACACAATTTTCATTGTTGTTGTAGCCTCTTTTCAGATTTTGTTAACTATATTTCTAGGTATTCAGCATGTCTCTTCAATCTCCTGTTAGCAGCTCTCAACTAAACATTCATCATCCTTACAAATCTGGCTTCTTTAATTGCAGGTACAGTCCAAGTAAAGTACTGAGCTTCACTGCTGACTACTTCTGGTTCGGAAACTTTTTCAACTTCCCAGAGAGCCTTTATCCAGTTGAAATTTGTCTTCTCAACAGCATGCCTTCTTGCTCTCTTCCTTAGTCTATCAATTTCATTATTAGCTGCTCTTAACCTTTCTTCCATTTCTTCATAATTGGTTTTCCTGTTTGAGTGGAAAAAAACTTTGTTTTTGTCACCTTTAGGTATTTGTGATGAAAGATCTATCAAATCTTCCTGAACAATTGAAGCTTCCTCTGTTTTCCCTGACTCAATATTGGACTCTTGCATCTTTTTATATTGCCTGGTTAAAGGCTTTCTGGGCTTTAACACAAATGATGTAATCTCATCCTCAAATTCCAGTTTCTTAGAAGATTTCATCTTCTTCGATTTTCCTTTATCAGATTTTATGAAATCTGCCTGCACCAAAGGGGATTCTTCAATATCAATGGCTTGTGAAATATCATCTAAATTAACTTTCAAGCCTAGAATTTCTCCTGAGATCACTGATTTACCCTTCTCTTTTGCAATTTGGCTTCTTGTCAATCTCCTTTGAACTGGTTTGTTAGCTGACTGTTATTTTGTCATTTCTTTAACTTCAGCTCTCTTTTCCTTTGTAGATTGAGGAGTCTCAAGACTAATCACTGATGCTTTACTCACTTGCTCTTTCACCTGCTTTCTATGTTTCAGCTTAACATACCTTTTTGACCTGGTCATTACATGCTTACTGATTTCTGTTGATGGAGTTTCTTTAGCCTTAGGGTTAATGCCTATATTTTGATTTTCCATTCCAAAACCACATAAAAACAAAAATGAAGACCATTCTCTGTTGATCCTTTTGAGTTCATGTAAAACTATCAGTTTAATTAGACCATGATGAAAAAGGGAGGTTTCATATCCTTGAGATTTCATTTGCAGTTTATCTGCCATCTTTGCTATACTTCCATACAGGAATATAGACAAATATAAAGAAATCATACCAGTAAAATGCAACAGGAGTTTAAAATGATATGAATATACTTTATGATATCTTCCCTCATAGGTAAAATACCATTGAATGTTGAAGAGAAAGTTGGGATAGATGTCGTTGATGTAGTTCCTTGGAATTGCCTTGGTTAAGTCTATTTCTGCAAACTTTGGCTTCAGAAACACTTTACATGGTTCCATGTTAAATCTAAAGTTTTTGAGCCATCTATCTTGCCCCCTAGGAATCTCTGTCATCAAAGCTATGAGCTTAGGAGTAATTTGCAAGTTTAGGATTCCAACCTTTGTGTTTGAGCTAGTGAAATGTGGGGCAAACTCCTTTGTCACCTAAGTGTGTTCTCCCTAAATTTTTTCACAGAATTTCCAACATCCTATTTTCTTGAATGCTTCCATTACTGATTTATCTATAGCTAAGACCTCGGTGCTTTCAAGCTCTGTACTTAAAAATTGACTAGACCTGTGATTTTTCCTTTCTTCTGTCATCTTTGCCTCTGAATTCTTGTAACAAATCAACCTTTCTTGAATTTCTGTTTATCAGCCTCACTTGCTTATGGTGGTCAGCCTCGCTTGACTCATAGATGAGAGAAGCATTGGTAAGAGATTGCCATAAGCTTATCATTCGAAAATGGTCTGTTTGAGTGTTTGCATGCAACTTGCAATAAGAAACTAGCCAACCCTTTCAAATTTGAAATTACTTGTCATGATGACCCCTACATTTGAAATGATGGATTTGGATGGTTGCATGCTTAAGAACTAACTCCTAACTGATACCTAATAATGAAAAATTAACAAAATTTGAACGAATTGATGTTTTGATAAGACTGCCTACGAATCTGCGCTTTCATAGCACGCTTAGTATTTTCGGGGAAAAGTGCTACAAAAAGAGCAACGTTTTCATAGTGCAAAACAAACCTTTTACATTGTCTGTGCTACGAAAACGTGGTTTCAGGGCTAATTCCAAAAAGAAAATTTCAAAATGGTTTAAGACATGAGTTATAAACAGAATGTGAGACTTCTAAGACATGGATTAAGGTTGTTAAAATTTATTTGGATATGAAAATGAGACTTTTGAGACTCTTAACCCATCACCTACCTGTTGAAACATAAAATGACTTGACACCTATCTAGGACCAATGACTAGGAACAATGTAAACTATTCAGGTTTAGAAAAAAAATCTTTTATGGTGATAACAAGTTGATTGGAGATTAGAGAAAGGAAGGAGTAGCGCTGCGGAGGGGTATTTGATGTGCATACCCAATGATATATATATGTCCAGGTGTGTAAATATTTGAATTTCGGCTAAGTGTTTTGAAGCGGGGTTTTTCACTGTATTCCATGTGTATCCCTGTATTCCGATATGTTGTGTGGTCCCGGGTTTAAAGGCTTAAGGCCTTGTCATATTAAAGCTCCGATTACGATTGTGGGATTATTAATATATATTGTATGAATATTATAAAAGGGGGCCTCTCTGATATTTTCTTTAATATGCAACATTAGTGTAATTCGGCCTCTCTTCCACATTAATGTGTCCTGTGTGTATTGATGGATTTGAAGAGATATAGGAAGCCGAAGAGTGAGCGCAGAGGAAGCTGAAAGATCAAGCAAGCATTGAGGAAGCCAAAGGTCAGGGGTATCAGGAATATAAAACAAAGAACAAGGAAAGTTTAGAGGTTGGAAAAACTAGAAGAAACAGAGGCAGCGGTAGGTCCAGCAAGACAGGAGGAAGCCGAAGGTCCAACAGGACAAGAGGAAGCCGAAGGTCTAGTAGGATAGGAGGAAGCCGACAGACGAGCAACTATATTGATTGGGCTAACCTGTGAAAGGCTCAGACCAGCGATGAATTAATCAGAGCTTAGTGCAGCTAATAGTAGACTCACTAAAGTTGTGTGGAGACATTATCAGAGGTCATGATGGCTATTGCAAACTCTGTGTGGACAATATGAAGAGTTGCATAGACTTCTTCACATGAACACTAATTTCCATTGATGCTGTAGCATGGAGACTACAGTGAAGCTGTAAACAGAGAAAACTCAGTAAAGAAGAGTTTTGAGAGCAGAACATTACTATCAAACATGCCTTGACAAAAGGGTTGGAGCCCTTGGGGTTGGTGCCTCAGAAGTTTGAAGGATTGGTGTCCTTGGAGTTGGTGCTCCTATATCCAAGGTTGGTGCCTTGAAAAAACAGATCCAGACAGTTTGTAGGAGAGGGTTGGAGCCCTTGAGGTTGGTGCCTCAGAACTGGAAGGATTGGTGTCCTGGGAGTTGGTGCTCCTAAGTCCAAGGATGGTGCCTTGGACTTAAAAGTCCAAGTTGGTGCTCTAGAGGTTGGAGCCTCACAAAAAAGTCCAAGTTGGTGCTTGGCAACATATTGGAATCATATATATATAGTATCTATTTTATTGCAAAGATTATATTAATAAAAGCATTTATTCTTGTTGTTCATCTTGTGTTCTGAATAAAAATGTTTTAACTAGTAAAAATAACAATTGAAAAGAAATACTGATTCACCCCCCACCAATATTTCCAACAATTGGTATCAGAGCCAGTACCTTCACTCAAAGCCTAACAACTTGAAGGTTGATCTTTAGAACACAGAGGTGAAGTCAACGAAGAAAGTCTCCAATCCTCCTAAAGATGTGTCTCCCTCTACCACTGAAATAGAAGACAATCAATTTGAGAAGGCTCCATGTTTCAATGGGAACTTTAATATATGGGAAGCAAGAATGAGGAATTTCTTAAAGACTCAAGGCATTGAAATCTGGAAATCAGTGATTGTTGATAGCATGATGGATGGAGAATCCAAGGACAATGCAAAAGAAATGGAGGCAATATTGAATGGGCTACCTGATTCTATAAAGAACAATTTAGGAAAATGTTCGTCAACAAAGGGTATATGGGAAAAAATTAATGAACTTCACTCAAAAGTATCATTGACCATGACCATCAGTCAAGAAGATGATGGAAATCAAGAAGAAAATCGAGAACCCATCATAGAAGTTGAAAATGAGAATGATGACATCAAGGCTAAAGAATACCTAGAAGATGAAGAGAATGAAAAAGATTTTGTAGAAGATCTCCTCACTCAACTTACAGCTGCCATGGAAGAGATTATCAATTTGAAAAAGGAAAACAAGGAACTTAAGAAGAAAGCACTAGCTGGTGAACAATACCAAACAAGGAAGAAAGTTGACCTTGTCCCGCTTCAAATACAGGAAAGGGATGAAGAGCTTGTCAAGCTTAAGAAGGAATTTCATCAAAGCAAAAGAAAGCATCATGAAGAAGTCATATCCATGACAAATCAATTGGATAAAGAAAAGAAATGGGAAGATACCTTGTCAAGTCAACTACAAGAAGCAAGACATTTAGCACAAGGAGACGAGAAGAAAATGGAAGCATTAGCAATCATAGAAGAACAGGTCGATGAAGCAGAAAAGGAGAGAAACACCATGATATGTCAACTAAAAGAAAAGGATGAAGAAATCTTCAGAGTAAAATCTAACATCAAACTTCTCAAGGCCGAAACATGTAAAGCTACAAGGATAAAGGAAGAAATGGAGAGCATTCTAGCAAAGGAAAATGAAGAAATCTTCAAAATGAAGTCAGATATCATCTCCCTTAAAATAAAAGAAAATGAAGCTGCTCATATCAAGGAATAAACTGAGAAACAACTTGCTGAGAAGAATAATGAGTGTGAAAGATTGGAAGAAGAGATTGTCTTAGGAAAAAGGTTGAAGGGATGAACAAAACCTTGAAGATCTGTCAAGCCTTGGATGACATGCTCAGCCACCAAAGATGTCCATCTGATAAATTAGCTCTCGGGTATGCAGGTGAATTCTCAAACAATAATGATAATGCTTCAAACAAAAGGGATGAGAAGAAGCCAAAAAAAAATGGTGATGCTCCCAGTTCCAGCAAAGGCAAGGAGAAAAATCAAGGCAACAATGGAAGAAATCCTGCTCCAAGAAGAAATGTAGATAATGTCAAGGATGCTAGAAGTAATGGTTATCATCAAAGGATCTCAAGCCAGAAAGACTTCGAAAGCACATCAGAGAAATCTCCATCCCCTAGGTACCAAAGTTTATTTCTTGGTTATTGTTATTCTTGTACAAACTTTGATCACATGGAAAAAGATTGTAAAGCGTATCATAAAGATGGATGTTATGGTCCCCAACCATATCATAAAGATAGATATTATGGTCCCCAACAATCTCCAAGGAACAATTTTTTAGGAAGAAATCATGAATTCTTATTCATGAACAATGTAGAATGCTTCAAGTGTCATAACAATGATGGCACGTGATTGTAACTTAACTTGGGCTCTTACACAAGCTAGTACCATGCAAAAGAAGAAAGTTACACAAGTATGGAGAAGAAAGAAAATACAATCCGAAAGTCCCTTGAACTCTCCAGCCAACAACACATGTTATTGGCCTAATTTTTGACAATCTAAGCATTTGATGGGAAGAATCTACCAAAAGAGATGATGCATACAGTTAGGGGGAGCCTGTGATTCTTGATCATTATTGCAGAAGATATTCATGAAAGGGTCCTTATGAAATCCTTATTGAGCTATATTAACAATCATTCTTTGATAAAGATCATCTCTCAGGAGCACCCCATTGAAGAATTGATCTCTTAACTATTCTTTGAACTGTTGTTGAAGATGTTTTCCACTTGATCACTAAGTAGTAATTGGAGCAATAGAGAAGGTCATATAATACTAGAGAAATAGGGAAAATAACTATGGTGCTGATATTACATATGTTAAATTTTTCGACTCAGGGATTTGATGTGAGAATAGGTAGATTATGGACACAAATAGAGGCAACCTTCAAACAAATGGATACATCTGGGAATGAAGCATCAAGCAAGAGCAGTTGGCAACATCTAACAAAACTGAAGCATTGCAAAAAGATGCCAATCAATAAAAAGAATTTAAAAGGACAGTCACAGATTGGATATCAAAATCTGCTTGTGGAGATAACCTGCAGGGATCGTTTTTTTAAGAACACAAGGAAAAGATGGCTCATCAAAAGACTATATAAAGGAGAATGTTATGCATTCGAATATAGCTCAGTAACTTAAGGAGAAGCACAAAAATAAAAAGGAACTATGATCTAAAGAGATATAGCAAGAATGACAATTTCAGTGGAATTTTCTCTTGATTCAGACTATGAAGGCCTCTTAATTCTGACTGTGGAGACAACAGAATGAAGCATAAAAACCTAGACTTGATCATTTGGTGTGTCTCTATTTGTAATATGTTTGAAAGCATTGAAGTGGATCATCCTTAAGAATTGTTGAAGCCATGATAAAGTAGTTCTGAGACATGAAGAGGGGATAATGTAATAATTGATGATAAAGCATAAATCCCTCTATCTTGAAAAAAAATGAAGAGCACTATTACAGGGGGAGTAACATACTCATGAAGATCTACTATTCATAAAGAACAGAAGCAGTTTGATAGGGGGAGTCCCTGAGCACTCCTTTGCCATTGATGTCAAAGGGGGAGAGAAGAAGAATATTGCCATCAATAACAAAGGGGGAGATTGTTGACCTGGATTGTCATTGATGTCAATATGGCAATATTCTAGGAGAAGTAGAGCAGATCCATGAAGAAATAGGAGTAAGAAGCCAAGGAGCAAAGCCATCAGGGAAACCATCGGAAGAGCTCATTGGAAGCTCAGAACAGGAGCAGTCAAAGAAAAGCCAGAGGAAGAAGTTCAACAGAAGAAGCAAAGAGGAACACATAACGAAAAAAGGTAAGAACTAAGAAACAAAGAGGAACACATAGTGGAGGAGCATAAACAACCATATCGGGAGTATCGCATGTATTATATGCCCAAGAAGTCCCGCAAAGAGGAAGAAGTCATCAAAAGAGAAGGAACAAAGAGGAACACGCATCAGGAGGAGAAGCCAGTGGAAGAGCAGTTAACAGAGGAGCCATATCATGTGATATCAGAGGAATATCAGAGAAGAGCTATTGGAACAGTGCATCAGAAGCCATTGCGGAGTCATATTAGACCATAAAAAAGTGGAGGAGTATATATCGGGTTAAAGTATATAACCACATATATTGGGTTAAAGTCAAGGTGAATGCACGTGGTTATATTCCAAAAGGCGGATTTGTAACAGTGGCAGTGGTTTTCGGGTGGACGCTAGGCGGTAAGTGGTATTTAGAGGAGAGCGCCCGATTCCATTAACCGAGCGACACGTAGCAGCGAGGAGGAGAGAGGAAACCATTTTTCGGGCGGGTAATCCTCGAGCTATTTGTCCACCTGAAATCCTTGTGAACCGTTGGATCTTGCGGGAGGTGATCGATGGTGGAGGATCAACGGACTGTTTGAAACTTCGGGTGTAATATCAACTGTCAGATCTGATGGAGGGAAATCTACGGTGGAGAATGAGCCTGATAAAGGTAAGCATCGATAAATGCACCAAGGCTATGGAAAAGTGGAAAATGTAAGTTTCCGCGTGTTTGTGTATATTCCCATTATACGGAGGGTTTTGTGGTTAAGTCCGATATATCAAAGCAAAGTGTGAAGTTTGATTATATGCGGCTTAAGCATATCGGGAGTTATGTATCGCAGTGTTTTAAGCCTTTTCACGTTAAAACTGTGATAGCGATATGTATGCGGACCCAATTACACCATTGCAATATGATTTAATATATTATCGCATTCGCCTATCAGAACTCTCATAGCGCAAGTTATAAAGGGCTGTCACCCTCGAAACCTCCGATTGCGATAATAGACGGACCCGACTGGACCATTGCAATATGATTTAATATATTATTGCATTTGTCGCATATTGCAAGCCTCTTGTAAAGCCTTGCCATATTGAAAGCATTGATTGCAATCTATATATATGGAACCGACGGAGGTATTAAAAACAGTTTATAATCATATTGCGTCCCTGTATAGGAGGTTATGCATCGCAAGTTATAAAGGGATGGCACACTATAAACTGTGTTTGCGATAAATAAATAAATAAATAAATATATATCTATCTATATATATATATATATATATATATATATATATATATATATATGGACTCGAAATCAATGTCAACCGTCGGATCAAATAAAAGGAGATAAACGGTGGAGATTGAGCGGATTGGTTGGTGATCAGGATAAGCGACAACCATCGGATCGAGCGCCAGATCGACAATTGCGATTTAAATGCTAATCGCGAAGGTGAAGGGTTGATCGAAGATTGGAGAAAGGAAGGAGTAGCGCTGCGGAGGTGTCTTTGATGTGCGGACCCAACGATATATATATGTCCGGGTGTATAAATATTTGAAGTCTGGCTAAGTGTTTCGAAGCGGGATTTTTCTGTGTATTCCATGTGTATCCCTGTATTCCGATATGTTGTGTGGTCCCGAGTTTAAAGGCTTAAGGTCTTGTCATATTAAAGCTCGATTGCGATTGCGGGATTATTAATATATATTGTATGAATATTATAAAAGGGGGCCTCTCTGATATTTTCTTTAATATGAAACATTAGTGTAATTCGGCCTCTCTTCCACATTAACGTGTACTGTGTGTATTGATGGATTTGAAGAGACTGTGTGTATGGAGTGAGCACAAAGGAAGCTGAAAGATCAAGCGAGTGTTGAGGAAGCCAAAGGTCAGGGGTATTAGACATATAAAACAAAGAACAAGGAAAGTTTAGAGGTTGGAAAAACTGGAATAAACAAAGGCAACAGTAGGTCCAACACGACAGGAGGAAGCTGAAGGTCCAGCAAGACAAGAGGAAGCTGAAGGTCCAGCAGGACAGGAGGAAGCCAACGGACGAGCAACTCTGTTGATCGGGCTATCCTGTGAAAGGCTCAAAGCAGTGATGAATTAATCAGAGCTTAGTGTAGCTAATAGTAGACTCACTAAAGCTAAGTGGAGACATTATCAGAGATCATGATGGCTACTGCAGAATCTGTGTGGACAGTATGAATATTTGCATAGACTTCTTCATATGAACACTAATTGCCATTGATGCTGTAATATGGAGACTACAGTGAAGCTGTAAACATACAAAACTCAGTAAAGAAGAGTTCTGAGAGTAGAAAATTACTATCAAACATGCCTTGACAAGAGGGTTGGAGCCCTTGGGGTTGGTGCCTTAGAAGTTTGAAGGATTTGTGTCCTTGGAGTTGGTGCTCCTATATCCAAGGTTGGTGCCTTTACAAAACAGATCCAGATAGTTTGCAGCAAAGGGTTGGAGCCCTTGAGGTTGGTGCCTCAGAACTGGAAGGATTGGTGTCCTGGGAGTTGGTGCTCCTAAGTCCAGGGATGGTGCCTTGATAAAACATAGTTGGTGCTCTGGAGTTTGGAGCCTCACAAAAAAGTCCAAGTTGGTGCTTGGAAATAGATTGGAATCATATATATATATCTATATATATATATATATATATATTGTATCTATTTTATTACAAAGATTATATTAATAAAAGCATTTATTCTTGTTGTTCATCTTGTGTTCTAAATATAAATGTTTTAACTGGTAAATTAACAATTGAAAAGAAATACTGATTCACCCCCCTCTCAGTGTTTTCCAACAGGTGTAATACAAGCCATCCCTCACTTGGGCCCATAAGGCCACCCCTGAGACTACATTTCAACGATATTCCATTATAATTAATATTAACCTCAACTCACTTTCCTCAAACTACTATGCATACACATGATGAAATGGCCTTGGGGTGAGACACACTTACCAATGCCAACTGATGGGTGTAATTCCTGTCTCTTGGCTTTGTCTCCCATACCCTCCTTTCTCATGTTCACAATTGTGGCACAGTTTCCCTGAGATTTGAGTTCCCAAGGTCCTCATACATAAAATAATTCGTGGCCAGGAAACTTCCCACCTGTCGACTCCGTTAGTACTCAAAATTCTCCTAACTATACACTACAAATCCTCTTGAGGTTCTAAGGTTCATTGTCCTGTAATAACGTCAGCCCAAGATAACATCATGCTCATGTCATACTACCTACAAGACCCTTTTAAAGGGTATCACGTGCCACCCATTGTGGTCCATTTGGCCCTGTTACCATTCAAACTAGGAGGGGTCCTAAGAGGGCATCCTATAGAGTAAGTTGCAACTACCAGGTTAAGTGGCAACAATGGATCAATAACCCACTGTCACCTCAGCTAAATCTCCCTACTCTTTATGGACTTTTGGTGATGGGAGGAGGCCCAATATAAGAGGATTCACAAAGGTGGATATACCAATGATGGGATGAGGAGTAATTCCTGAAACCCATTCACAAGAGAGGCTCAGATAATGGCCTTACTTGTTATGAAAGCAAGATGAATAACTCTCTTAGAAGGGCTACGAGGCCACTGAGACCTAGGATTGGTGATTAATACTTGACAAGGTGTATCGTAGTTATAATAATCCTAAATAAATGGTTTCTATGTAATCCTTGTAGAATTTGAGTCACAAAGTTGCAGGACCATAAAGAACCCAAGTGGACCCAAACTAGGTCAAGGGTGTGGAGTTGATCAACAATAGAGGGGCTTGACTAGGTTAGGGAGGAGAATAGGATCAAAGGAATAGTATTTTCTTGGAATTTAAGTGCAATGATCCAAATGAGTGCACTAACCAAATGGAACCTAGGGAAAATAACGATCTTCGAGTTAGGGCTTGTAGTATCTCAAAATTCCACTATCAGATTGAGCTCAAAATTAGAGGACCCATTGAGAAGACCATGCATAGTTCTAGAACAATTTTCAAGGTTTTTTGATGTCTCCAAATGATTCTCTATGATACCTTCTAGAATTAGTCCTGTAATTGGAAAAGAAGAAGAAAAGAAGGGTTATTTTGACCACGAAAGGGATACGAGGATGAATTCCTTGCTTATTGGGCCTAATGGATTTAAGATACACCTACATCAAGAATTTTCATAAGCTGAGGATACGTAAATGATCTTCAGTAGCCTTTCAAGGTGAAATACTAGGTCATTAGGGTTTTATACTTCAAATTGTGAAGGAAATGAAGTTTCAAGGCTTGTTAACCTATTATGGTGCCTCTAAGAACATTCACCCTCTCTCTCAATGACAATACATGCAATATATCAATCATTCAAGAATTTCACATTACTTATGGCCCATACAAGAACAATGATAAAGTTTCATGCATTTGACTAGTAAGAAAGACAAAAATAACATTAAATTTCACTTAAAAGAGAGACAAGAGTATATCCATTCATCATCTTCACATAGAAAGAATCTCCAAAGGTAATAGAAAAAATCCAAACATCGTAGTGCATCAAGAAACTCCAGAAATTTTTTCTAAGAGAGCAAGTGAATTTTTTTAAGAGATACTAATCTAATCCAAGTGATGATGAGATGAATGAATTAGCCTCTCATCTATTTATACAATCCATAAGGGGGTTTGAATAACATAACTATCATAGCATAATTTTATTAGCTAATAGATTTTGCATTATAATTACAAATCATAATAACAATTTATACCAACCGACTCCAAATCATTCCCCTCATAAATCATTTCTCTTATCTATCAATATATATATCCTTACATATTCCTTGCCCTAATCCATATCAATCTTCTCAAAGAATCTGGGAGTTCCCCTCATGATGGACTCACATAGTAGCCTGAAATGTTGGGTTTAAATAACTTTGAAGAGCTTATTCCATCAATATTTCAGCTATCCTAATAATGCCCAAAATAATAAAATAATGTACAATAATGACATGACTTGGTGACAATCCCACTAATATAGCTTAGTAATACCAAGATAATCCTCTCAAGCGAGAAAAATAGTAGATACATTGAGTCGTTGGGCCATCGAGGAGGTCTAGTGGAGTTTCAAGTGTGGCAATGTGAGGAATAGGCTCCAAACATAGTGATCACGGGAGTGGTCCCTTGATATTCAAGATAATCCAATGTGGTGCCCTCAAATGTGTGTGGGGGAACAATGGCAAGCTCATGGGTCTCTGAGTGGATCGATAATGTTGGTATACCATCTTTAAGGGCTCGAATAAGCCCTCTCATTGTCTCCCATGGTGAGGCACATCCTTATTTGGGCCATGGAACATCTTCCAAGTGTATGGTTCAAGTGTGAAGTTGGTTGGGCAAGGTGGTCTAGGTGCATCATCCATCCTCCTTCTCCAAAAAGGTTAAACATGAGCAATAAATGAATGGTGCTAATGGGTCCATGACTTAGCACTCTTTTTTTGTGTTATGGTGGAGGCCCATCGCTCTCAATGCTCACCATAAAAGTGCCAATGTGACCCTTTAGAGGGATTGGACCCCGTATAGGTAGACCAAACCCGAAATGGAGACCGACTTGTAATCTTGTAGAAGATCCAATGCGTCTCCTCACCTTATAGTAAAACAAATCATTAGATTAATGGAGTAAAAGAGTTTACAAAACATGGAAATCAAGTGGACTTCATAGTGGCATGTCCTTCCATAGTGGGCTTTGGAATGTAGAATTGTATCCAAGCTCAATAAAAGCGTTAACCAAGGAATCTATTAGGTGGTTTCAACCTTTAAAGCGGGTGACATGTCGTTGGTAAATCCATCAAGTGGTATGTGGCATGTGATATAGTGATGGAATGGAGTGGGAATTAGGGGCTTGAAGCCACATGCCACAACACAAGGGTAGCTATAATAGGGAAAGCCGACACTTGGGCATATGATTGTAGGTAGGAGTAATCATCATAATGACTTACCTAGGCCTTTATTTTTCCACCTTCCTTCAAATGCCTTTTTCCTTTGATTATTTTTTCTTCATAACTGCTCAGGCCTCCTGGGGATGAGAGGATGATGTGTAGGGTATAGTAATGGATACCCCCTTAAGGTGGGGTTGTTCATCTCCCACCATGGGTTGGGAGAATCATGGGTTCCTTAATGATGTAGGGGGCTCATATATGTCCCTTAGGAACCGCTGTGATGACCATAGATAAGGGGTAGGGCTCATCTTTGGATTTTTCCCACGTGCTAAATTTGTATGCCTCGACCATATTTTGCGGTTTATGGTACATTTCCTATTGAGGGTGGCCAAATTATCCTTTTTCCTTTGGTTTTAGTTGCATCAACCTTTGGGTATTGTTTGAGGCCCAACCCAAGGTGTGGAGAAGGGGAAGGGGATGCTAACTCGTGGACCCAATGGAAAAATGTAGACTGAGATGGGAATAATGATGAATAGTGTTGTAATGATCAAAAGAGGTGTGATGTATATGGTATTGGGAAGTGGAACCATGCAACAAAAATTGAGGTTTCCCATGTAGTGTCATCCCTAAATCTTAGCATCCAATAAAGGAGATCACACGAGAATATGATAGAAATTTAACAATCAAATTGGGCAGAGGATACAAGAGTATAGACCTAGCCCACTATTCCCACCAAATCCCCCCACTTATCCATGCCTAAAAGTTTCCATAATAAGTAAACAAAAATACCCAGCTACATAATGAAAAGTCATACATTTGGGGTCGGAAGGCCCACCTTCAAACATACGATCATAATAGATGGGTGAGGGACCACATGGCTGGCTGAGGTGGTGGAGAAAGTGGAAGATCAAGCTATCTATTGGCTACAAGGGGCTTCTAGCTAACAAATGAGGACCATCTAGGAGCAAATTTTCTCCTATGGATATCACCTACAAAGTGGTGGGTAACATATGGCTCCAACTCAAACATGATCTCTCAGAAGAGTGCATAAACATATTGAATGAGGAGGTCATGTGAACACCATCAATCTCTTGGGACCACAAACCTACACATATCACAAATCGGGCATATGCGGAAACATCATTTCATGGTCTCGTATGATTGCCCACTTATATTATGCCATAAAAACTAAAAAGAAATATATTTTTTTAACGTAAATGAAATTCTAATCTAAGTGTAGCTAATATAGAATGATAATATCATATGATAATATGTAATGCATCCTACCCTACACATGCATATCATTTGAGGCAAAAACTACTTGTACTCATAGACCTAGTTCAACCAACATATTATTAGGTCAATATAAATATGATTGTCCATATGATTACTCATGCAATATATCCCAAAGTCAACGTAGACACAATCAATTGGAGGATTATGTGAGTGGGAGGCATGGAATTGTGGTATGCATATGATGTAGAAAGGATTCTTGGATGAGGGGAATGACACCATTTTAGAGGTCTAGAGCCTTTATTTCAAACACAAAATGGATGAATGAATGACAAAGCTGAGAAACTCCTTATCATGATAAATTTTCATAATATTATACATTATGGATGCCACAAGGTCATGATGGGAGGGGAAAGGAGTGTGAGGGAAAGAAGGAGAAATAACTTGCTCAATGTGGTGGTCACATTGGAGAGGGTAGTTATGGAGTGATTATAATTTTGAATGTGTGCTCCATGGGGTAAGATATATCCAATGAGGGGCTCTTCCTTGACACTATACTCAGAAGGGGGAAAGGCTCATGATCACTTGAGATCATATGAAAAGGGGTGAGGGAACCACTTATGGATGACTGAAAATGATGAAAACCAAAAATATGCAATGGGGAAGGTGAAATATTGTATTCAACGCGATTATTTTCCTCAAAATCATATTCTAAGGCTCAAGTGATTTGAATATACTCTAGGAATCCCAATGAAGATATGTAGGAGTAAGGGCCCTACTGATTCCATCATCATTAGTATAAAAAACAAGGTCTTCCCTAAAAGGAGATCCATTACTTCCAAGTCCCCTCTTTCAGGCAGGGGAAAATAATGATCCTAGTTCCCCAGGGTATCCATGGATATGTCATCATAAATAAATTGTGGAATCCATGGTAAAAGTTAAATTTAATAATGATTAACAAATAAAATAATAAAAAATATATAATTCATAGTGTTTTTGGAAAACATTTAGCTTTTTAAAGTGTGTTAACCATATTATCGAATATATTATATGTTTTTGCATCCTACCCTACATGTTGCAATGTAATGATATATTTTATTGAGTAAAGATTTAGCTGATTACACCTATTTTTTCCCTCGAAATAAAAATAAAATTATGTTTATGTGAAAAAACTATATTTTTTTTATTGAAAAGTTTATTAAAGTGATTAAAAAATATAATTTTGAAAAAATAGATTAAAAAAATAAGATAACATTTATTCCTTACTTTTCAATCCAATTGTTTTTGTATTTAGAAGTGTTTTAGATATAATAATGGTAAAATCACAAATTAGATCCAAAAATAATAATAAATCTTGAAAATCGCCCATTAAGGTTTCCTTAATTTACTTTCTTTAAAATATAAAATATTATAAAGAGTTTGATAGATTTGAAGTTAAGATGTATCTAGTATAGTTTATGATATAGATATAATTTTTTTTATACAAAGAGTTAAATGAGATATATTAGAAAATGATTCCATTAGGAAAACTCTAAGTTGCGAAAACATGCAATAAATTGAGTCTATAGCCTCAATTTTACATTGAGCACTTATTAATTATACTTATTAGGTTCATTTTTATTTAGTTTTTTTTTAATTTACATAACCTAATATTACAACATCTTGTCATACTAGAGAGTGTCTCTTTGCATAATATTTAGATGTAATAATATTCTTATTAATATTATTATTATTAACAAAATTGAAGTAATAATATTGACATTTAATATTTAATATTAAGAGTATAAAAATAATGTTATTAATAACATAAGTAATCACATTGATACTAAAAACATAACAATAATAAAACCACAAAACATAATTTGTCACACTATGAGTCTTCACCTTTTAACTTAGCAAAACTATGGTGATACAGGAGCACTTCTCTCACTTCTTTTTTAGCATATAAATAAAATGCTAAAGAATTAATAATTCTAATTTATCTCTTACTTTCTTAAGGTCTCGTAAACCATATTTGTGTTAGTCGATGTTAATCACCATGATCAATAATATTAATACCACCCTAGATCCATATTAACTCTTGATCTGTTAACTGTCATGGATATTCCACTCGACAATTAGTGACAACAGATCTGATAATATTATATTAGAAATATGAAAATTCTACACTATTACATTTTATTTAAGCTTCAAGATCTATATATTTAACTATAATTAGTGCATGCATGTGAATGGAAATTATGCAAAAAAATAGATAATGACAAAATAAGCTCACACAAACTCATAAGACACAAAATATGTTATGGGAAACCCTTTTGGGAGAAAACCCAGCTCGAAGGTGAGGTCGCTTCACTCTCTTTCTTTGTCTAGAAAATAAGGCTGCACGTACAAAGAAGTAATGCACGTGGCCCATTATAGTGCACAAATATTATCTGTTTGTTCTACCTCCTGTCTCTCCGGACTATATTTCCTAAGCTATGGAACAAAATTCTCTTGAAAGAATGAAATGTCTCTTTCTCCTAGTGGCCCCATTATAACACGACCCTATGGCTTACTAGTGGTTAATTTAGACTACAACTCTTAAATAGAGTTAAAGTATAGACTATTTTAGAGTATTTTATATCATAAACACGTGGCTAGCCCCTTTACCATGAATAATGGGGGCTAACACGACATCCTCCCAAATTATAGGTGTCAAAACACGAAGGTCAACTTTCGAGTGGCATAACTTTCGCATACAAACTCTGATTCACGCACTTCTTGCACCATTGGAGAGATCTTTGTGTATAATACCATGAAATGGAATTGCGCTAAATCGAAAAAGTTTTACCTCCAAAGAACATAGTTTGATGCCTCAAAACACTCCTAGAAAGTTTGTCACCGTGTTTTTCCAAACAAGGTCCCACTGGTAAAAACGGTTTTGTGAGTTGGTTCCTCCACTTTTTCCACTCCGAATGATCCAATATGGATCAACTCCAAATGTATCAAGTACCAAGAGGGATCGAATCTCTCACGGTGAAAATTAGTTTTTTGAGTGCAAAACTTGAGGATAGGTTTTCACATTGAGAAATTTGATACCACTTATGGCTTGATAGATCTGGAGTTACCATTAGTAAAATAATTAGTTTTTAAAACTTCTTGTAGCACCCCCATACACTCGCGTAAGCCATTTTTAGGATAGAGAAGGTGTTACTTAGAATTAAATCAACCTCCATATTCATGTCATGGAAATGGGGTCACAAAATTTCTTAATTGTCAACTTTTTCGAAATTAAAATTTGATACACCATCACTTTCCACTTATCAAGAGATTTTTGGTGATATATTTTTTTTCTCAATACCACTTGTAGACCAAAAGTTATGGTGATTTGAAGTCAATATTTTCTATCCCTTTCCACATCAATAGCCACATGCCACCCAGTGGCCCCTGCGTGGTGCCTATTGGGTGATCCCACATCACTTGGCATGCCCCTTAGCACAAGCCAAGTCATCCTTCACTTGGGCCCACAAGGCCTATGGGGTGACCCAAAATCACTTATCATGACCATTAGCACAAGCCAAGTCATCCCTGACTTGGGTTCACAGGGTCATGCCCTGAGACTCCTTTTCGACCATTAAATTTAGTATATGTAACCAAATGAAATGATAATATATATATATATATATATATATATATATATGAATTTTTTGAAAGCATTTATCTTTTTAAAATGTTCTCAATATATTATTACTATATTTTATGTTTATGCATTCTATTGTGAGTGATGTAATATAATGATATATTTGTTTTGTAAAGATGGTTGGAGGCTCATGTTTTTTCTTAAAAATAACAAATCTTTTCTCATATGAAATGTTTAAATTTTTCAATAAATTTATTAAAGTTATTAAATAATATATTTTTGAGAAAGATCAAAATAAATAGGATAAAGTTTATTCTTTAATTTGTAATCAAATTGTTAAGCATATAAGAGTTCTCTATTTTAGAAGAGGGTTTTGAGAAGCTCTATTTTAGAAGAGGGATTTCAAAATTTCTATTCTTTAGGAAATAAAATATTATGGATAATATTGATTTAATAACCCTATAATATTCTTTGTAGTATCCCTAATTCAATAAATGAAATCAACCAATTTCAAAAAATCAATACTACACAGTGGGTTGTTTATGACATTATGTTGAGACAAAATAATAATTTTGTCTCACAATTTATCATTTCATCTCAATTCTTCCCTTATATAAATGAAAAAGTGTTTCAAGACATTAGTTTGAGACATTTTGTCCCAACATTCCCTTTTCATCTCACTGTGAATGAGAAGGGTGATAAAAAGATGTGCAAGATGATTGAAGGGCATAGACAATGTTCTGCTAAGAAAATTCAATATGCATCAATGACTCATTTGACTTCAATATTCCCAATGGCTAGTTTAAAGAGGTGAAACTATAGCCCCAACCTAAGGAAAGAAAAATATTGTCAAGGCACTGGAATTGCAACCCCAAATCAATGAAAGCCAATCTTCTCAAGATGTTGAAATCCTAGATCTTATCAAGTCTCCATAAAACCAATGAAGGGCTCAACTATGATCCCTAAGTCCAGAGGAATTACATAACAAGACACTCATAAAGATAAACGAAAACAACAAGTTTATAGTTCATGAGTTCTAGCTATGCCAATCTCATCACTAATCCTTATATTCTACATTCTATTTTTTGTAAGGATTCCCATAATTTGTAATGCATCTAAGCTACCATTGCATAGGTCTCCCATTAGGAAAATAAATTAATCCACTTTTTGGGTTAGTCAAATCAACCATGAGTGTCATAGTCAACTAGAGTCATTCTCCATTGGCATGTATAAATAGGACATTAGGATGAAGAAGATAAGGGCACAACTCATAGAAGGAAACACGAGTTGGAGAAGGAAACCCACAACAGAGGAAGGGACACATGTAGGGAGAAGCCTATCGTATACTACAAGTTATCCAAGCCCCATGTTATTTAAGGGATCCATCTTACTCATGATTCATCATCAATTTATAGTGGATTCTAGGTTCATATGGTTACAAGGTGTTTTTGGTCTATTTTGGATAATGGTACCACCTCATTGCATTATTAACTAGGCACTACATATCCTTATATGTTCTTCACTACGCTACACACATGGTCATAAGTGACCATGACACATGGGACTATAGGCCCACTTCAATGGCCATCATTTTTTATGTTTGTTGCATCCATATAACACCCAAAATATTAGCTGCAGTGCCACAATTTCAGAGGCAATGATATTGAGCTCCTCGTTCTCTGTTGGGTCCCTATAATACTAGTGATTACCCCATTACTATTGTAGTTATACCCCTTATTTATATTGTTGTGCCCCTATTACCCCCATATTGTTACTATTGTGCCACATAGAAGCCCACTATTGTTATTGTTGTGCCCTACAATATTATTGTTATGTAGGCTTTGATTGTATTGGGACCACTTAGACTTCTATATATAGAAAGGAGGTATTTTCATTTGTATCATCCAAGAATTGTTCATTTATGTAATGCAAAGGAGGTTGCCCCCTCGAAGAGGCTGAATTCTAAGGCGTGGATCTCTCTTTTCTATCTTTTTGTGAGCTGGTTTCATAACATTTGGTATCAGAGCTTTGGATTCTAGCGTTTCGCTGCTCCATACAGGTCATCGTGGAATTTTCGCTATAACTTTTTTTCTGTGATGTTTCAGAAGTCGCAAAAAAAAAACCCATTTGAGAAAAAATCGCGCTAAACCTTGGGTCCGAATTTCAGAGTGTTTCACGTGATATTTGCGGAGATATGATCTGAGGAAGTTGGTCTTTTTGCAGACTCCTGAATTACATTCAAAACAGGTGACCTGGGGAAAATCGTCATAACTTTCTCTCTGGGGATCGGATTGAAATTTCGTAAGAAGGTACAGAAAGAGGACGGACTGTAGTTTCTTGTATGTGGGTTTCAGATTCAAAGGTTGAAACAGGGACGCGTGGCATGTTTTACAAATTCGCTCTACTGAACCAGTCTAAAAGCAAGTCACTGTGGGAGATTTCACATAAATCTTCCTTGGAGAATCCAATTTGGCTAAGACTTGTGGCATTGGAAAGAGGACGCAGAAGGCTACTACAGGTAGCAATTTCAGAATTGGATGATCCGAAATTACAGAGATACATCAGATTCAATATCAGGCTTCTATAAAGTGAAAAAAGGTGTGTAGTTTTTATTTTTATTTTTTGTGTAAGCTTGGTTTAACGGAATTCAAAGGGCATAGTAAAGAATTATTATCGGTAACTGATGCCCCGAGGAAAGAAAATGCAAACACCTAGTAAGGAACCTGAAAGCTCTAGCATGACTCATGAAGAAGAGGAAGAAATGCTACATGATATATCAAAATTACAAGAACAAGTGCAACAAATGTCACGCTCACAAAAGCTAACAGAAGCTAAGATAAGTGGTGTGGAATCTAAGATAAATGGTGTGGAATCTAAGATAAAGGGCATGGAAGCTAAGATGGATGATTCGAAGACAGATTTGAACAGAGACATGGCAGATTTGAAGATAGATATGAAGACAAACATGGAAGAATTGAAGAAGTTGCTACAAGAAAGGGTCACTAATGGTGAAAAGGTAGTAAAGGAAACTCATGATGAGAACAAAAAAAATGTTAATCATGATTCCATAGACTCTAATGTTGGATCGAAGACTCACCATGTTCCAAAAATTGATATGAGGAAGTTTGATGGCAAGGATCCCGCCACATGGATATTACAGATGGAGCAATTCTTCGATCTCAATAATGTGCAAAACACACAAAAGGTACGTATGGCAACTTTATATTTGGAACCAAATCAGTTTGTATGGTATCAATGGCTTTGTTCTCGTAAACAATTTATCACTTGGGCAATTTTTACGGAAGAATTGATAGCACATTATGAGGATACAAAAAGCAACACTTTTTTTAGCCAATTGATAAGTCTCAAACAAAAGGGTTCAATAATGGAGCACATTGAGGAGTTCCAAAAATTGAACATAAGGGTAAAAGATATTCCAGAGGAGCATAGGATTGATGTGTTCATAGGGTCTTTAAAGGATAATATCCAACATGATGTGCGCCTTTGGGAACCTGATTCATTAGAGAAGGCATTCAGGTTAGCAAGAAAAATGGAAAGCAAAATTATGGCAACTAGGAAGCATACCATTCACAACTATAAAGACGGAAGTGTTGTTGCCCATAGTCTTCCACAACCTACAAGGTTGACACCACAACAATTGGAAGAAAAAAGAGCAAAAGGGCTTTGTTACAATTGTGATAGCAAATACACAAAGGTCATAAGTGTGCTGAGAAGAAATTATTCTACATAGATTGTGAAGAGGAAGAAGAAAAGGAGCAAGAAAGGTCAAAAGAAGAGGATATATTCCAGGAACAAAGCCTAGATGAAGAACAAATAAATCCGACCATATCTTGTAATGCATTGGCGGGAATTACCACTCCTCAAACCATCAAGATAGAAGGACAAATCAAGAAGAAAAAGGTAATAGTGTTGATTGATTCAGGAAGCACCCACAATTTTATTCATTGTAGGGTAGCAAAAGAATTGAATTGCTTCCTATATCCAGCACCAGAGTGTCAAGTGATGATTGCAAATGGAGGAACAATAAATTGCTCTGGAAAGTGCCATAATATCAAGCTATCCATGGGAGAATATGTATTGACTAGCCCAATGCTTTCCATTCCAATGGGAGGTGCTGATGTTGTACTAGGAGTCCAATGGCTACAATCCTTGGGTACAATAGCTTTTAATTTTCAAGAACTTTTCATCAAATTTTCTGCGGAAGGAAAGGAAGTTGAATTAAGGGGTATTGCAGGGAAACCAGGAAAGATAATCAGCTCTAATGGTATGACAAAGCTTCTAAAAAAGGAGCAAAGAGGTGTAATTGCACAATTATGTTCGCTAGATGTTTCCACATTGGAATCATCTATTTCTCCAGATCTCCAAAAAGTCTTGGACAATCATTCCAAGGTATTTGAGACTCCCAAAGGTCTCCCACCTATGCGTGATCATGATCATGCTATTCATCTGATTCCAGGAAGTGTTCCTCCAAACATCAGGCCGTACAGATATCCCTATGTCCAAAAAAGTGAAATTGAACGTATGGTTGCAGAAATGCTAGAGGCTGGTATAATTCAACCGAGTCAAAGTTCTTTCTCAGCTCCAGTAGTATTGGTGCACAAGAAGGATGGATCATGGCGCATGTGTCCAGATTATAGGGAGCTCAACAAGCTCACTATTAAAGATAAGTTCCCCATTCCTGTTATTGATGAATTACTGGATGAATTGCATGGATCAATTTACTTCACCAAGTTGGATCTTCGTTCGGGATATCATCAAATCAGAATGAAGATTGAAGACATTCCAAAAATGGCATTTAGAACTCATGAGGGTCATTATGAATTTTTGGTCATGCCTTTTGGCCTTACCAATGCACCTTCAACATTTCAAGGTTTGATGAATTCAATTTTCAAACCATTCCTTAGAAAATTTGTGTTAGTATTTTTTGATGATATACTAATCTACAGCAAGTCTTGGAAGGATCATGTTGAACATGTTGACAGGGTGCTACAACTATTGGAGGAGAAACAATTATATGCAAAAAGATCCAAATGTTTCTTTGGAGTCCAGGAGGTGGAATATTTGGGTCATATTGTATCTCATGAAGGAGTTAAGGTAGACCCTAGCAAAATTAAAGCCATTAAGGAATGGAAAATCCCCACATCCATAAAGCATCTGCGAGGATTTCTTGGGTTGACAGGGTATTATCGCAAGTTTGTTAAGAATTATGGGAGAATAGCAGCACCTCTAACAACATTATTGAAGAAAGATTCATTTTCATGGACTCCGGAAGCAACAAAGGCCTTTGAAAATCTTAAAGAGGCAATGTGCCAAGCACCGGTCTTAGCTACACCGGACTTCACAAAAACCTTTATTGTGGAATGTGATGCTTCAGGAAATGGAATTGGTGCTGTTCTAATGCAAGATGAAAGACCCATTGCTTTTGAAAGTCGTCCAATCAAGGGAAAGTTTTTAAGCAAAGCTATTTATGAGAAGGAAATGTTGGCAATACTCCATGCACTTAAGAAATGGCGACCCTACCTAATGGGAAGACACTTCAAGGTAAAAACGGATCATGATAGCCTTAAATACTTTTTAGAACAAAGATTATCCTCTGAAGAGCAACAAAAGTGGGTCACAAAGATGTTGGGTTATGACTTTGAAATCATCTACAAAAAAGGGAAGCAAAATGTGGTGGCAGATGCACTCTCAAGAAAGGATGAGGATGTGGAAGCATTGTTGTGTGCCATTTCTATTATCCAACCAGATTGGATAAACGAAGCAAGGGAGGAATGGAAGAATGACGAAGAAGTGTGGGCACTTATTCGAAAGCTACAACAAGATTCCAGTACTTCTGATACATTTAGCTGGAAAAATGATTCGTTATGGTACAAAGATCGCTTATACCTCTGTAAGAATTCCCAGCTAAAACAAAAGATTCTTATGGAATTGCACACTTCTCCCTTAGGAGGGCACTCAGGATTTTTAAAAACTTACCACAGGGTTAAGAAGGAATTTTTTTGGGATGGCCTTAAATCAGATATTCAAAAGTTTGTGGCGGAATGTTTGGTTTGCCAGCAAAATAAAGTTGAAACAATTAAGACACCGGGTCTATTACAACCTTTATCCATTCCAAGCCAACGTTGGGAGGAGGTTTCAATGGATTTTATCACAGGTTTACCCAAGTCTGAGGGAAAGAGTGTCATCATGGTGGTAGTTGACAGACTTACCAAGTATGCACACTTTTGTGCATTATCACATCCATTTAAAGCCAGTACAGTTTCTACTGCATTTATGGAAACAGTTCAAAAGCTACATGGAAACCCAAAGATTATTGTAAGTGACAGAGATCCCATTTTCACTGGAAATTTTTGGACAGAATTATTTTCTTGTCTTGGTACTCAGTTAGCTCATAGCTCATCTTATCATCCTCAATCTGATGGGCAAACTGAGATAGTAAACAAATGTTTGGAAGGATATCTTCGTTGCTTTGTATCTGATAAACAGACACAATGGGTCAAATGGTTGCCTCTGGCTGAATGGTGGTATAACACTTCCTTCCATACAACAACAAAAATGACCCCATTTATGGCACTTTATGGGTATCAACCACCATCCATCACATCATATTTAAGAGAAAATTCTAAGGTTCAGGCAGTGGAACATCACATCGAACATCAACAACAAGTCCTCCAACTCTTAAAGGATAACCTCGTGTTGGCACAAAATAGAATGAAACAACAGGCAGATCAACATCGCAGTGAAAGAAGTTTTGATGTAGGTGATTGGGTATTCTTACGGCTACAACCATATAAGCAAATGTCCCTAAAGCAAGCTAAGAAGGATAATAAATTATCACCAAAGTATTATGGTCTGTACAAGGTGTTGCAAAAGATTGGTACTATGGCATACAAATTGGAGCTTCCTGCAGCTTCTCGATTGCACCCAGTCTTCCATGTTTCATGTTTAAAGAAGGTTATAGGTGACAAGCTCCCAATTCAAACAATATTGCCAGAACTTGATGAGGAAGAAAAATTTATATTGGAACTCGACAGCTACAAAATCGATCAATTTTAGAATATCTTATCAAGTGGAAGAACTTATCCGCTGAAGATTCCACATGGGAGGATGAGAATTTTATGCAGAAGTATCCAGAACTACTCAAGCGTTGAGGACAACACTTTTTTGAAGGAGAGGGGCATGTTGGGTCCCTATAATACTAGTGATTACCCCATTACTATTGTAGTTATACCCCTTATTTATATTGTTGTGCCCCTATTACCCCCATATTGTTACTATTGTGCCACATAGAAGCCCACTATTGTTATTGTTGTGCCCTACAATATTATTGTTATGTAGGCTTTGATTGTATTGGGACCACTTAGACTCCTATATATAGAAAGGAGGTATTTTCATTTGTATCATCCAAGAATTGTTCATTTATGTAATTTAAAGGAGGTTGCCCCCTCGAAGAGGCTGAATTCTAAGGCGTGGATCTCTCTTTTCTATCTTTTTGTGAGCTGGTTTCATAACATTCTCAAAACCATACATTTCAGGGTTACATATATGATCTTAAGGTTCATGGAGATAGGCCATGTGTACCTACTATAAGTTTTACTTGGACAACAAAAACATGGTTAATCAGGACCACCTAGGATTCCCACCAATGAAGGCTCTTTGCATATGTATAATATCATTATATTATTTATACTCAATTGCTTCCTAGTTTAAAATTCCATCAACCATATGCAATAATTTAAGGTAAATATCACATTTTCTCTAGTAGAAATAACCATTCTCTCTCTTCTAAAATCAATGTTTTACATTTTGAGTGTATGTACATAAGTATTAGTATATGATCAAATTAGCACTTAGAGGTATTCAAACCCTCAAGGTACATAGTCCGTGGTAAGGAATTGACGTGGGATTGTGTGACCTGAAGGAGTTTAATTCCTCTCAAATCTACACTAATAAAGGCTTTGTTAAGGGTAGGCTTCTATCATTTTATTTAGCTACCTCTCAATATTAGTATGCCATTTGAAATTTCCCTTGCTAAAGCCAAGTCAGTGGGAAACAAGGTTTTTGATGATAGCTCAAAATTATGTATTATACACCATAGAAAATCCAAAATTTTGAAATAAATCATTTATGAGAGCACAGGGAGAAATAAATTACCTTGTGATAGAACCCATACTTTGGGTTTTCCTAATATACTTTTTTTTACTAGCACTACGGGAGTTCTCTTGTGTATATTTGTCTGGTTTACTGCTATATTGGATTCTCTTAGCTCTTTAAATTAAAAATTTAAACCCACAGACACAAATTGTGCTTTGTTTTTAATAAAGTTATGTCTTTATATTTAGTTTCATCAACTTTCATTTCTATGGCTTCCCTCATATGGTTACAGTGAGTCAAAATAACTGCTAATTTATGAAATAATTCATTTGGGGCACTATTTGGTAGTATCAATTTAACTAGATGTGGTAATCTATATTGTATAAGTTTTACTTGCATGTTATTCTTAGGTAAGTCCATATGCATGGTGTATCAATAATCTAGCATATGTTGGTGGAATTATTTGGGTATTGATGTGTGGTAAAGCTCTCTTATAAACACATTATCACCATGAGATCGAATCATCTCTTTTGAGATGGGCCAATTAAGTCTTATGTGTATTGATTAAAGGAAGCACCTAAAATTTGATTTTTATGTTGTACAAAATGAATAGGGGATAAGGATGGATATTGGGATACTAAGGGAAAATATTGAAGCAGATAAGGAACACAAAGTAAAGCCTATTAGCTATGTTCATAATGAGACTAAAACTGGGGTCAAAATGAATTTGGAAAATATAAGGAAGGTGCTGGGTGAGTATGAACACCAATGTGGATTTGATTGAATTGCTTAAGAGTTTTTATTTATAGTTTTATAATTCCACTTAATAAATCCATTGTCTACCAAGAAGAATTAGTTGAGGTTAAAAAGCTAGTTATAATTAGGCCATCCTTATCTTGATTATAGACTCTATAATATTCCAAAAATATGTAAGAAAAGGGAAACTAGCTATAAATAGGCCATCATTATCTCAATTGAAAATTCTAAAAATCCGATGGATAAGAGTGGACTCAACTATTTGACTTTGTTCATTTCCATCAAATTTTCAAAACCTATAATCAAGTTACACTCATACCTATAATCATAAGAAAAATGATTATTTTTTTTAATAATAAGTTTACTTGTAACTAATTATATTTGGAATGGGGGGCTACAGATGATTGGATGCATCCTTCTTTGTTTCTTTTGGAAAATGTGTCTTTTATATTGTATGGAGAATTGGGAGTGGATGTAGCACAAATAGGTTCTAAAAAGGTTTTGTCCTTGCCAATAGGTGTTGGTATTGTGTGTGCAAGCCCAAAGGCCTTAGAACTAGAAAATAATACAAATTAACTAAGGGTATTTTGTTACAGGAACAACTATTTGAAGTTATATAAGTTAGGGATGTATTGGCCCTACACACCATCAATTCAACTTTTATATGGACTACATATAGCTCCAAACCTTACATTATTTGAGGAATGCTTACATAAAACCATTGAAGGCATAGTGGATTAGGAAATGCAACAATGCAATTTTACTTTTGCCAATGCATGTTTCTTTATCATTTTTGAAATGGGCATGCTCATAAAATCTAGAAGATGGCCTAAATTGTCACTATTTTCCTTACTACAAATTTTGGTTAAAAATTATACAATTTTTTCTTTCACCTAGCATTCATTAGTGTTAAACACACATGGACAGCACAAGAGATATGAAAGATAAATCAGTGAGTTCATTTTTTATTAACATCAGATATACATTTATAGTACAAATATGTGACTCTTGGGTTTCAGATCCCAAGGTCTCTTGGACTGCTTTTGTCCATTCGACTTCCACACTAACCCATTAGGATTAGGTGTCCAACATTCCCCCCCTTAATCCGAAGGGTTATGTATGAGTCCAAGAAAAGAGCTGTAATACAAAATGTGCAAAAAAATACATGGCAGCACTAGGCTGAATGTGCTCTATGAAATGTTGGTATAAAGGGAGGTGGTTTAAGGATGACCACCAACACTGGAACGCTTAGTGCAGTTCCCGGAACTCTTCCAATACTGGCAAGAAACTGAAGTTTTCTGCTAGAGGAAGTGATCCTATTGTTTTAAAGAGGGAAACCTTCAACCATAAAAGGGAGGTCTCACCCCGCATAAAAGGTAAAACTTCAACCTGAAAAGGGAAGTCTCAATCTGTGATGGTTTAAGGATAACCAACAACTATGGAATGCTTAATGAAATTCCTCGAACTCTTCCAAAACTGGCAAGAAGCTGGTGTCTTCTGCTATAGGAAGTGTTCTCAATCTGTGATGGTTTAAGGATGACCAACAACTCTGGAATGCTTAATGCAATTCCTGGAACTCTTCCAAAACTGGCACGAAGCTGGTGTCTTCTGCTAGAGGAAGTGTTCTCAATCTGTTCACAGGCATCTTTGTCTCTGGCTACAACTCTGAAACTGGTGTGGCAGGTTGTGGCTCAGGCTCGCTTTATGTGACTTTGAAGCTTGTAGATGACCATCATTTCCCCCCTTGTCAGATACAAGGTGAGAATATGGAGAAAACTCAACTGCAAGACTGTTCAATACTCTGGAACAAGTTCTGACACGTGTTTGGAATATCTTCTTGGCTGTTGATGCCCATTGCCAAGAAGCGATCCATCCAAGATGAATCTTTGTTCTTGCGGGACGTTTGTTTTTGAAGCATCTGTTTGAAGAATGAGTGGTTTTATGACAGTGCTTACATGGATGAAGATCAAAACAGTGATCTTTCAAATGGCCAACTCGGTCACAGTGTTGGCATTTCACGATCTGTTGTTTTTGTTGTTGTTGTTGCTGTGGAAGAGGGGCAGAGTCTGGAACAGCTGAAGCTGAACTGTCATGAGGAGTAGGTGCACTGTCATGAGGAGCAGGTGAACTATCATGAATGAGTCCAACACTCTGAAACTGAATGGGCTTTGAGTAGTCTGGAATATGAAAGGACAAGTCCTTGTCATATCCAAGACCAGTTCTGTGCTTGTTGTGGAAAAGCTGTTCCCAAGGTCTGATGATGGGCTTGGGAAATGCAAACTGAGTTTCTTCATCTACATGTACAACTGCTGCTTTATTGGTTTCTGGATCTGAATGAACTTGCTGCTTATGGGAGTCTATTTCACTGTTCTGAACAAAAACAGGTTCAGAATGATGACTCCTTTGTTTTATTTCTTCTTGCTGAAGCTGAGATTCAAGCTGTAAAAAATCAATCTTTTCCTGTGCATTATATAAGCATGTCTGAATGTCACAAAGAGTGTCTTTGCTAACATTTACCTTCCCACCAATAGTGGAGTGTATTAGTGTATTCAGTAACTCTAATACATCATCAAATCTAGCCATTGTCTCAACAAAGAAATGAACACTCAACTAATTCCATCTAAGAATTTAGCCAATCACAAACAGATTTGTGTCCAGCAAGAATGAAAGGCTCAAAGTCCTTCCAACACAGATACAATAGATATGTTTCACCCTTAAAATGCTAAGGTATACCAAGATACGCTTTGTATGGATGCACAACTAAATGACTTCTTCCTTCTTTGAAATTCGAACTTCAACTACAGGAATGGATTACATATACCTCTGATGTATCAACTCAAATAATAACAGAGATTGGAAGCAGATGAACAGCTAATATTCAAGAGATTATTAGAGACTGATGAACTAATAACTCCAAACAGATCAATACATCACTGAAGTTTGTGTTGCAACCCTCATGAAGATGGAGAATAGCCTCTGCATATTTTGATGCATCTATGCCACTGTTCAACTCCGGGCAGAGTTTCCGTCCTGACATCTCTGTTGATTCCTGTACTTCATATAAGGTAACAGCGGGTGGAACTTTACACTTGCTGAGTAATTCGTGTGGAGATATTAATGAACTTGGCTTACAAAAGTGCACCTCAGCAGGTATTGATGAATATGATACGAATGAGAAAACATATTAGTGTGCTTCGTATGAGATGTGCATATATATATGGGCGGTATCTTAATGTAAAAAATACACCAGAAATGTCATACACAAAGAAATTTTTGAGATCCAAATCTACAATTATAAACACTCATCGCACAAAATGGCTTTCAACCTCATATACTTTCATGATGAGAACTGCGCAATATGCTATGAAGATAACCACCAGTCATGATCAAAGAGACAAGGGATACAACACCGGCACGGAAAAACTTTCCAGATTTCTTGAAACGAGACCCCAGAAGGCTACCTCCTTCACGGCAAGCTCGGTCTCCTCCACGAGTGACGTACAACAGTCAAGACGGGCACCACAAGCTGCATTATATGATTTTCAAGCCGAATAGCAAACACGAAGCCGATTATCACCATCGCATCTTTGAATGGAAATTCAACAAGCTAGCCACTTTGCCGCTGCTGCACAATAACCATTATCCAGAATAGCAAACAGTGTCCGACTAGTTGGAAACAACCTGTTGTAGTTTGGCATTACAACAACTGCTTCTAATTGCTGCAGAATGCTTGCTTCACTTGGAGCACAGTGTTGACCTTCTGAATCACGTACAAGAACATCTCCACACATTGACAAACTTGAAAAGAGAACACATTTTCGTTTCTCCTTAGCAATCAAATTGAAAAACAAGCAAATAAATTAGAATGAACATACTAATTTACAAAGCTTCACCCGAATCTTTAACGTCGGACCGCAAAAATCTCGCACACATCACAACACCTCCTAACACAAAACCACGCCCTCGGAGAGCAGGAGGTGAAGGAGTCGGAGGAGGTTCGATTCCATACTCCAATTCACTCTCATTCACAAACTCGATAGTTGGGTCTCAGAGCTGTGAATATACCATTCTTCAAAAGTAAACCTTCCTTTCTAATGGTTAAGAAAGAAAATTGTGAAGCCTACATTCCCTTGAAAGACTAATTGATGGCGTGTGTTCCATTTGGAGGGGCATTGTCAGTACACTGGAGCCAACATCGTCAATGTTTGTTAGAATGCTCTCTGCCTCATGTTTCAGCTCTTGCACAGTCACATAGATTGAGTAATCGTCAATGCAGCAGTTGGAGTAGAGGAAATTCCCTGGCTTCATCAAATGCAGGTTTTTTTTTGCAAAAGAATCTGTCAACTCAATATTTGATCCTAGCTTATATCATCGGTGTTCTCAACAAAGAGGACATAGACTGGTTGTCAGGGCAGAATCAGACTACTATAGTATTCTTGGAGTGTCGCGGAATGCCAGTAAATCAGAAATAAAAAGTGCTTATCGAAAACTTGCAAGACAATTTCATCCAGATGTAAACAAAGAAGCTGGCGCAGAGAAGAAATTCAAGGAAATCAGCAAGAATGCCCCGGCCTCCTCCGCATTTCATTAAACCAGGTCTCCTTCTAACGGCGAAGAATCTTAACCTTCCGACCGCCTCAAAGATTCCTCAATTTTCACAAAATCATCCATCCGCGACCGACAATGCAACCGCGAATCCACGCTTCTGCTAAAATTCGGAGGAAAAGCAAAATCTTTGAACGCTTCAACGGAAGCCAGAGATCAGTTTTACTCGTCTGCTCTACTCGCTGCAATTTGTAAGTCAATTGAAGTCGAGGGAGGAATGGTGGCGTATAAAAAGACTGACAATCGACAAGAGACGAGAAATGTCAAGACCAAGATGAATAGATCAGTGATGAATATTTCCAGAATCGAAAGACAATGGGACGATGATCCATGGCTAAATGATGTGAAATCAATTCGTGGGACATCAACCAAGATGGCTGCAGTTTTCAATACTGAAAAATACGAAGCCGAGGCTGCATATATAACCTTTGTTAATATGGGGAAGAGAAAGTCATGGCGTGCACAATTACATTGTCTACTGAGTTGCAAAAATTATCTTGGTTTAAAAGACCTGCGAGTCCAGCAATATGGCATGCACATTGTTCAGTGAATTATGGAAAATTATTTGGCACAAAAGGATGGTTCAAAGTAGCTGAGCAATGATGTGTGGCCAAGATCTACACAATAAACGGTTACTGTTTGTGGAAACAAATGATTTAACCTGCGGAAACTGAAAGCCTTTAGACATTGCAAGGCATATCCTCCTGCGAAATTACCAAGCCGAATAGACTGTTTCAAAGGCGTGAACTGTTATCTGACAGGACAGAGAAGCGCATGCATAGGGATAGCATACTAAAAATACCATATGGTAGAGAGGAGCAACGAACAGTCACCTACTGGCAGACGTTTATGAACAGTGAACGTTTATGGACAGAGAACGCAGGTCTCATAAATAGAATAGGGAAGACAGACATCTCAGAACGGCTTGGACAGATGCGTTATATGGCAGAGGCAGCATGTCAGGAGCGCTGGAAAAGAATATGGCAGAGGGCCAGGACTGACATGACATGCACATAACAGGCCACAGAAAAACAAGCGGCTTTGATACCATGTTAAACACACATGGACATCACAAGAGATATGAAAGATAAATCAGTGAGTTCATTTTTTATTAACATCAGATATACATTTATAGTACAAATATGTGACTCTTGGGTTTCAGATCCCAAGGTCTCTTGGACTGCTTTTTTCCATTCGACTTCCACACTAACCCATTAGGATTAGGTGTCCAACAATTAGTATATATATATTAGATCAATAAAATTGTAGCATATATTTATGGTCTAGCATTATTGAAGTTACTAATGTTTCTTCTTCAAATTGGATTTCGAGGCTTGTTGTGGAAGCATGATAATTGAATAACTACAATCAAAAGAAGGAATGGTACAATGATGTTGTTACAGTTGTGGTTGTTCCCCCTTATATTGATAGGAAAAGGATTATGATAGTAGTGTGGAAGAGATTTAATTTTAGCTTTGGATTGGGGTTTAATAAAGTGGCAAGAAATATGTTAAGAATATGACACCTCAGAAGCCTGAATGACTTAAATTCTTCCCCACATAAGTCCATGTGACATTAATCAGTATGGAATAATGAAATAATTCACATAGATAGGAAAATTCATATATGTAGCTATATCAAGAAAATTTTTCCACAATAATATTATTGAGTAACCATTTCTTTCATGTTTTTCATTTTAGGACTAGAATACTCAGATAGTGGAATATTTATATTTTATTTTTTAGAAACAATTGGAAGGCAACCTATGATTTATGGACTCCTCGCTCCTATAAAAGAATGGCCTTAACCATTATAATTTTTCCATTTGAGGTTGTTAACACCATAACTTTAATCCCAATAAGAGAATGGAATTTGTTTTGTAATCTATTATGATAGAGAAAAAATTAACTAGGATTCATGATACAAGTAATTTCTAGTTATTGCAAGACATTTTTGTGATCAAGTGAAGAATGAGTGCATGTAGGTCAATTTGTCATGGTGATAGAAAACACAAGACCTTCACAAGCTCAATTACATTCCTTAATTGAATTTTGGTAAGTAATTTTTTGTTGTAATTATGTCATAATAAGATGAAATAATGTGAGTTTTGTTTACTACGATCATAGTTTAAGTTTAAGGGAGGTTGTGAATTGATTAGTCAAGGGTATAAGGATATAAATAATGAAAATGAAACTTACAAATAGAGTCCATGTTGACAATAAATATTTTGTTTCAAAAGACGATTTTTCTGATTGTAGAACATTAATTAAGGGCATGGATAGTCTTAGAGAACTTCTAGGGCTATCCTCTTAACACTATAAATATCAAAATTTTCCTATGAATATCAAAATTGATGCCACATTAGTATCTATATGAATATCATACTTTTAGGGTTCTTAGTAACAGATTTGATTTCCATCATTACTTATTATAATTTCATATGATTTAGATGCTCTAATGTTTGGGATGGTGACAAGACTATGTTGGCACCTTACATATATTATCTTATAGTTATGGTGCAAATTATTGTTAATGCAACAAAATATTCTGAGGGAGATATTTTAAGTAATTGTTTAACTTACAAAAACTTCTAATGATATCATTGGCAAGTCATATATAGTATGATATATAAATAGTACCCAATATTAACACAATATTATTTATGTGTGTTGTATTTATGGCTTCATTTTTTATGGAATTGTTTTTATTCTATTAAAACATGATTAAATTTTCCCTAATTGGAAATCATGTTTTAGTTACAACTATTGGTATGTCTCAGTGGTGTCAAGATGGTACTGAAGTATATTTTTATCCCATAAATTAGGAAGTGAAGTTGTAGCAGCTGCAACTTATCTCCAAGACACCACTCCCTTGATACCATCTAGGGTGTGATATTTATACAAGATAGCTAGGGACGTGAAACTTTTTGATACACCTTAAATCCAAAGGTCAGAGCATCACAACATGACACGTGTAAATGAGGCAATCAACCTGCACCATAGTAAATTGTATAACTTAAAAATAAGCCTCACACTTTCCAATTACCTTGTTACTTCCATTTTCTTCTCATATATCATGCCAAAACATTTTTATTCCTAGATATGACCAATATCTAAGTAGCACACAAATATTTAAGTAATGATTGTACATATATTTGAAATTTATAGTAACAAAATGTTGTTACAAGGTATATTGTACATGTTTTGTATGATATTAATTATTATTAGAAATGAAAATGAAGGTACATTATACTAAACAACTAAAAAACAATAGAATATACTCAATATTTTTTATAAAGGTATTTATATATTTAAACATGGTGAAAATGAAAGTAGAAGAATTATTATGGTTTTCATTAATTAAGGAGTCTTGAAGAATAGTTAAATTATGAAATAGAGTAAAAATGCTTTATATTATTAGGGCTATAGTCCTTTGTGAAACAAATTTTACAAATTTTCTCATCCTAATGTGTTTTTGCATTAGTGCGATGTTGGCTTTAATGATGAAGGTCATGAACATTTGTTTTAATTTTGAGTATTCATTTTTTTCTTTAAGCTCAAATGAAACACATAGTTTTGATAAAAAAAAAATTGGATTTATAAAATCTTTGAAGTAGTTCATCTTTATCTAATTAATTATTTCATTCCCATTCTATTTATTATCCTTAAATTTCACGGAGACGTAAGATTTGATATTATCAATATTGTTATCACCATAATTTCACCAAACTATAAAATTCAAGTGACGGTACATGGAAGAATCACATATTCACATTTAACTTACATAACATAGTCATATCATGACCCATATGCTACGTACATTGTCATGCAGAGTAAAACCCTCAGTGAACCAATTCTAGGATCACCCTATATAGCCTTCAATACTTGTGCAAGTGGTACCTAAAAAGCTTCAATTATTATGGAAATTGCTATAAATATATAAAATTTAGCATTTCCATAGCTCATAAATATGCAAGGACACTTTTCATTGTAAAGTTGTAGACAAGCTTTCTTGAGCCCCACTTCTCATTAACACTTGATCCTTTGGCCCTCCTTTGGGTGTAGTCAAGAATGTGGATGCCCATGACTCAAGAAGGAGAATTAAAATTGATTCTAATTTAAATTCATATCTCAATTTAGCCTATAAGTAGAAGTCATGGTCAAGAATTTAAAAGAAGGAATTGAGAGCATAATTATGCTAGAGAAATAGAGCTAAATATTGAGGAGTACATTGCTTCCGCTCACCTATTTCTAGTTTTCTTGTAAAAGTAGAAAATCCCAAAAAAGCACCAACTCCTATCCATACCAATATCTCTCTAGAAAATGCCACAATTATCTAGCACAAAAGCACACAAATTTTGTGGTTTTCTCTACACTTTGAAGGCCAACACTGTTCCATGAAATGAGTTACTTTGATAACAATAATGCAAGAAGGGGGGTTTTAAGACATTACTTTAAGACAAAATAACAAATTTTCCTTATCTTACCTTTTTCTATTTCTTATATATTTTAATTAATATTTATTGTGCCTCTAGCGATATAATAGAGATAAATCAAGTGTGGTACCATACTCCAATGCCTAATTTTGGTTTTAAAACTTCAACACTCGAGCTAGTCCACCATCAAAATTTTTTTACCGATCATTCTAAAACTATGTGACTCCAACTCTCTTAAAGGGTTGGGTGGTGCTTATATTCCTAGCTCTTGAGGAGTTCCTACTCATGTAAGTGAGATCCCTGAGCTGGGTCAAGTGAGAAATTAAATGATTGAAATGAATCTTGGGGAAAGGTCAGGTAGGAGATTCCATCACTGACCTTTATTTCCTTAAGGGGGAAAAGGATGGGCTTGCATAAGTTCTAAAATGCTTCAAGGACTTGACTAGGGAATCTGCTTGTTTCTTAGTAATAGTTAAATGATTTAAGGACCTAACTAGGGAATATATTTATTCTTAGTAATGGTGTAATTCATTTCAACATCACAAAGGGCCAAAATCCCACTAGGTCCAGAAGAAAAAAGGTCATCGAAGAAGTTGAGCTAACCATGGTAGTGGCGTGGGACCTAGTGGAATCCCTAGGAGGAATTTTGGATAGGTGGTCATTATGGGAAAAGTATAGTAAGAAGAGGTGTTAAATAAGTTCATGGATCTCCACCCATAATCAGAAGTAAACAATAAACCAATGCTTGAGGAGTTAGTCACCCTAGTACAACAAGCACCATCAACGAGTTCTACAACCCCCTTGCAATAATACAAGCTACGATATTCGTGGTTGAATTCAAATTCCAAAATGGTTTGAAAGGGTAAATGGATAAGTCTGGAGGGTTGACTAGCAACCAACTTGAACTAGTATCCATTCGCCTAACCTTATCGAAACTTGTAAGATAGTGCATATAAATAGGATATAGTGCATACTATAAGGCTAATGCTAGGGATGAATCCCATTGTATCGTGTGAGTTCTCCCATAGAAGTAGAATTCATTGGCCCATAAGGGAAATTCATGAGGTTGGAATTCATATAGCTCCCACTAAGAATAGTTGCACTAAGAATAAGGGGAAAGACATGGTGAACATCTTGAGTAGAGTTTTAGAAAGGTGGCCTAGAAAAAATGTGCTACAATTGAATCCCTCCAGGTGGATCATGTTGGGGCCTCGAGTAAGTTTGTTATTAGATGTTTTTACCCTATGGATCATGAAAATGCTTGACAAGCGGTTGTTTCCAAGAGAATATCCCTTGGGATTGATCATACACTAGCCCATAAATAGCCTAGAAATAACAACAATTACCATGTTTGCCATAAATTTACTATCATAAACATGTGCACTAGCAACAAGAGCTTAGGTAGGACACATCCCTTCATTATCATCTTGATTTCGATTTGCATGGAATTCTCCTCAAGGTGGAGGTTCACTTGCAAATGTAATTAAACCTTGACATTGTTATCTATAATTATGTACACCACATTGCATAAAGTTATGGGTCTAAATCTATCTGGTGTCATAAATTTTTCCTAATTTGAAATCAAAGCTATGAAGGAGGCATTAAGTGCCCTCAAGAGAATTTTGTTTTTCCTCGAGTCCTCCACCACATCAAGGATATCTTGTTTGATTATTTACTAACATGTTTCGAAGAAGTCTACATTGAACCCATCTGGGCCTGGAGCTTTCCCATTTTGCATCTCTTTGATGACTTCGCTGACTCCTCTTCATTCACTGGCATGTTAAGTTTGTAATTGGAAATATTCTCTTGTTACAAGCTTAGGAATGTGCTTTGTGAAGTTGTTGATATATTGTGATCTGTCTATGAGAGACTCCTCTGCTATGCTTTGGAAATGTTGTACCATAGAAGATTCTATTTCTTTTTGGGTGCTGAGCTGTCTTCCTTGAGTATCTCCGAGTTTTGAAATATTGTTATGAGACCTGTGATTCATGGTTGACTTGTGAAAGAATTTTGTGCTTCCTTCCCCTTATTTTATCCATTGCACTCTCGATTTCTATTTCCAGAATATCTCCTCTTGCTTGCATATGTCTCCCCATTCCTGTTGAAGAGAGTCAACTTGTATTTTACTTTCCTCGGTGAAGCCATCTGTGATGAGGACCTAGTTAATTCCCCGTAGTTTCTGTTCAAAGTCTTTTTTGGCTTTGAATATATTTCCAAAATAATTTTTGTTCCACTCTTTAATCCTGAGTTTGATGTGTTTCAACCTTTGATGCAGAAGGAACATATTAGTTCCCTGAACGGGCATATCTTCTACCCACCATTTTCCACTATTGTTGATGAAGTCAGGGTGGGTGAGCCAAATATTTTCAAGCCTAAAAGGTATGTTTCTCGGAGTGCCTATAAAAGAAGCATCAAGTTGGACAGGCCAATGATCCGAGCCTCCAAAAGGGAGGATTAAAGAAGAAAAATCAAGGCCTGTGAGAATGAGGTCCTCAAAGATTATGAATCTATCTAGTTTGGAGGCAACTTGAGAAGTCCCTCCCCACTTATTATTCCAGGTGAAGGTACCATTTTTTGTCTCCGTATCCACTAGCCTCACGTCGTTTAGGAAGTTATGAAAGGCTATGGAGTCTCTGCCTAGTGTTCTGGTCCCACCTTTTTTTTTTTTTTTTTTTTTTTTTTTTCTGAAAGAGATGTGATCATATTAAAGTCCCCTCCCAGAATCTAGGGCATAACAGGATATCTTTCTCTTAGCTCCTCCAGTGAGCTAAGAAGCCTGAGTTTGTTTTAAAGTTTTTTAGTACCATAGACATTTGTGATTAGATAGACTTACTTATCTCCCAAAGGTTGGATCACCATCGATAGGTAGTTCCTGGATGCTTCAGCATCTAGGATTCCAAGTTTCGGGGGGTTCCAAAGTGTGAGAATCCCTCTTGCTATGTTGTCTGCTTTAACTTCTAGATATTCATACTTGATGACCCATTTGCTATGTATCTCTCTTATTTTATCTATTGAACATTTTGTTTCCTAGATAAACACCATATTTGGTTTTAAGCTTCATTAAGAAAGGTTTGTAAATGATTAACTAGTAAGGTCTTTCATCTTACTTGAGTTGATCATGAGTTTCCCACACTCTATCAACAACTCATTCTGCCTTTTTCTTCCTCTTTTCCTGCCTGGTTTCTTGGAAGCGTGTTCTGATGTTGCCTCCATCGTTTTTACCCCTCTGTTTTCCTAAATATCATGGTTTCTTTTGACTCCAAAACCATTTCCTTGAGATCTCCAAAGGAAGAGTTGTTGCACTCTGTCAAACTCCTCTTGTGGTAGAGACTCAACTCCTTTGGTGGATCCCTACTCCAGGAAATTTTCTAGATCGAGATTCTCCCTTTCAAGAATTTCCTGCAGATCATGGTCCTTCATTCTAACCTTGCTTGGGGTCATCTCATGGTCCCTATCAAGTTCCATAGTGCTTGGTAGATCCTCCTTTAGTTTTCTATTTTTAGGTATATCCTCCATGCTGTCATCCTTTTCCTTCTCTGCAGGACTATCCTCCAATACCTGGTTCGTTCCATTGTTCCCATCTTCTTCTTCTAATATCTTGAATCTGTTATGACTTAGTTGCTTCTCCTCATTGATTTTCTTCTGGTTATTTTTCCCTCCTTTCCCTCCTCCTTCCACCTTAGAAAAGCCTTCAATATCTTTGCCTATGTTGGTTTTGATATTGCTCTCCATTTTGTTTAATGGGTAGTCTCTGAAGAGGCGCCCATGTTCATGACATTTGCGACATATGAATGGGACATGCTCATTGTCCACCACCTGCACCCATTCTTCATCATATACTTCTAGAAGTATTTTGTCTGGAAGTGCTCCAGAGAGGTCCATTTCCATGCATATTCAGAAAAAAGAGGTGTATTTTCCTTGTAGAGTCGCATCTGCTATTTTTAAAAAATGACCTAGTTTATTGCCTATGGCTTTTAAGGATTCTGGTAGCTAATAATCTAAAGGTATGGAGTAGATTCTTATCCATACCAGCACTGATGTAAATGTCTCTCGTTCTGGGACAAAATTCATCACCCATGGTCGATTGTAGAGTCCTGAAGCAACATAAAAATATGGTCCTCCTTCGAACACTCTGTCTTTGTCCTCTAAGTTTGTGAACACTACTGTGAAGAAACCCTTTGACCCAAGGTGAAGATTTATTTCTCCCTTAGGTTTCCAGTGGTTCTTTATCCATGCATGTAAAGCCTTCTCCTTTGACCATATCCCCATAAATTTTCATATTATTACATATGCCGCCATGTGATCCCTATGCACTTATAGCGCTGGATCACTTAAAACAACCCGTGGTGTGATGGCCAACCTAGGTTTACAGAGTCCTGTCATATTATTATGCTCAAATCTCTGACTGCCTCCTCCTTTTCTCTTCTCTCTTCTGACTTCCTCATGATTCTCTTCCTGTTCCTGTGATCTGATGTTTTTCTGTTTCTTTGTGTTATACTCCCAGTTCCTGCCTCCATTGGTTTTTTGAAGCGGTTTGAAACCGAATGACTGTAGGAGAGAGTGGAACTCCCCCCTCCTCGTCCCTCCATGGTAACCAGCACTGATGCCCTATTGAAAACCCTAGTTCAACTTGCTTCTGTCTTCTCCAGCCGCCGCTATTTCTTTGATGTTCTAAATTTACTTATTGACATTCTTGGCATGACCAAATTGTATAATTCAGTGCCATTCTTATAAATTATTGTTTGAGTGTATAAATAACATAGAAAAGTATGAAGCTCTCGTGATTGGTTTAAATATGTTATGAGAAAAAAAAGGCACAAAAAATTCACATTTTTGGATATTCAGATCTGGTTGTGAATCAAGTTAAGTATGTTTATCAAACTAGGCATTCCAGAATCAGAGCCTACAAAAATGAAATTTGGGATTTGTTTGCTAACTTCTTCACCGAACATGAAATCTCATTGATACCAAGAGAGAAGAACGAAATCATAGATGCTCTAGAAAAAGGTTGCTAGTACATTTAGAGCTCTATTTTATTCAAATAACAAATATGAGATAAATGTTAAACAACCACCTTCAATTCTAGACAATACAAAGCATTGGAAGGTTTTTGAAGACAAACCAACAAATCAAAAGATTTCTGGAGAGAATAAATGAGTTCCTCAACACTGTGATAGAAAGACATGAAGATGAAATTATAGATGAAAATTCTGAAAAAAAAATCATTTTTAATGTTCTAGTAAGAAAGGATATTATTCCTCTTAGTAATAATTTGATTCCTAGAGGCTTAGTACCTTTAGAAAGATTATTTCATTCTAATGATGTAGCATTGAAGCCAATAATTCTTCCAATCGAGGGAGAGATGGAGGATTACAATTTGGGAACCGAAAGTAACCCAAAAGTTGTCAAAGTTTCCAACACTTTGAAGAAAGAGTAGAAAACATATTATGAAAAATTATTGAAATAATTCACTGATATATTCACCTGGAGGTATGAAGATTTGAAAATATATGATTAGTCCATTATCCAACATACCATACCACTTAAGGAAAATGAGAAACCATTCAAATAGAAGTTGAGAAGGATCAGTAAAAAACTACTACCACTGATTGAAAAATAACTAAAGAGGCTTCTAGCTGTGAAATTTATCATTCCACTCATATTTTCCAATTGGGTAGCAAACTTGGTGCCAATAAGAAAGAAAAGTGGTGAAATTTTCCTATGTGTGTATTTCACAAATTTAAATAAAGTCTCAATGAAGAATAATTATCCTTTACCGAAAATGGATCACATTCTCCAGAAGGTGATTGGTTCCGAAAGGATTTCCATGCGGGACAGGTGGTCTGGATACAATGAGATCCTAGTTGACCCAAAATATTAGAAGAACACTGCCTTCACCACACCATGGGGTACGTTCATGTATTCTGAGATGCCATTCAGACTCATGAACGCGGGATACACTTTTTAGGGTGCAATGGGCGTCACCTTTGCTCACCAAAGAGATAAGTTTGTAGTGATTTATCTAGATGATATTTTTGTTTCATCAAAGTCCTAATCTTCCCATATGAAACATCTTAGAACAATTTTTAGTAAGTGCATGAAATTCAAAATTTCTCTTAATTCGAAGAAATCCCATTTTTCCTTGAGAGAAGGCAAGTTTTTTGGTTATATAGTGTCAAAGTATGGCATCAAGATAGACCCCAATAGATTGACAACAATCCAAAATACTGAGTATCCAAGAAGTAAAATGGAAGTGCAATCTTTCTTAGGTAAAGTAAACTTTCTATGACATTTTATTCTCAATTTTGCAGAAATATTAAAAGTAATAACATGAATCCTTAAGAAGGGGAGAAAAATTAAGTGGAATAAACAAGTGAAGAATTATTTTAATGACATCAAGAGAGCCTTAGGTCAAGCGCCTCTACTCATTAGTCCCAAATTTTCAAGGGATTTCATATTTTTTTTCTTTTTCTTCTGAATACATGTTTTTTGGTGTGTTTCTTCAGAAGAATGATGCAGGACAAGAACAACCCATCTCCTTTATTAGCATATCATTGAGGGATGTTGAACTAAAGTACAATATTATAGACAACCATGTATATGCATTGATCAAAGTACTAAAATATTTTAGAATGTTTGATTTACATTCTCATGTGATTGTATATGTACGAGATGTTGCAATAAAGAGTATTTTAGTACAACCAGACAATGATGGCAGAAGAGGGACATGGATTACTAAAATTTTGGAGTGTGAAATGGAAATAAAACCTATCAAGTTGATTAAAGGAAAATGTATAGAAAGACTCATATCCGAATCAAATCTTGATGATGTTGGTATAAATTATGTTTTTGAATTATTAGATCTTCTAGACGAAGAATCAGCGGTTGAAGTTGAAGATTGTTTTAAAAAATGTTAGTGGCATGATAATATTGTTTACATTCTGCAAAATTTACAAGTGCCACTATGAATAAATAAAACACGAGCTATATTTTTGAGATTGAAATCTGTCAAGTATTGTCTTTTGAATGGCCATTATCTATACTAGAAAGATCCTTAGGGTATTTTGTTGAACTTCCTTCTACAAGATGAAGCTAAGAAAATGCGTAAAGAGTTTCATGAAGGAGCATGTGGAGTGCATAATTACTGGAAGGCCACAATAGATAAAATATTGAGATTCAGTTTTTGTTGGCCTGCTTTATTTTTTGATGCTATGAAAGAAGTAACAACTTGTCACAAATGTTAGTTGTTTGAAGGTAAGTCAAAACTATTGTCTTTACCTTTGAAACCTATCTCTGTAGAGGCACCTTTCGAGTAATGAGGCCTTGAATTTATAGGTGAAATTCATCCAGCATCATCAAAACAACATTGATGGATCTAGACATGGATAAATTAATTTACAAAATGGATTGAGGCACCTCAAAATAGGAAAGCTACTGATCTTGTGGTTATTCAATTCTTAGAAAATATTATTTCTAGGTTTGGTTGCCCAAAGAGGATAATTATTGATAATACCTAGTGTTCTAAGTATAATAAGTTAGTAACATTCTGTGAAGACTACCATATTATACTCAACCATTCCACAATAGATTACCCTAAAGGTAATGGACTTGCAGAATCCTCTAATAAGAGTTTAGTCAGAATCATTAAAAAGTTGTTAGAAGATAACACAAGGCTTAGCACACAAATCTTAAATTTGCCTCATGGGAAGATAGAGTTAGCACTAAAAGGTCAATCAATACTTCTCCTTTCCCATTAGTATATGGTGTTGACACAATTTTTCCTCTTTCAGTGGGAATGTATGTTACAAAATATTTGCAAGAGTTAGGAGAAGAACCAAACAAGCTACTAAGAAGGAGAAATTAGCTAATTGAAGTGCAAGAAACAAGAAAAAGGGTGTATGAAAAGTCTCAAGAAATACAAAATCAAATCAAAAATAATTTTTGACAGAAAAACCAAAGAGGACGACTTCAAATGCCAAGACCTAGTTTGAAAATGGGATGCTCACTTTGAGGAGAAAGGCAAACATGGGAATTTTGAGAACATTTGGAAAAGGCCATACAAAATTGTAGCTTTCTGAGGAAAGAGAAATTTCATCTTAGAAGGTCCACATGGAGAATCTTTACCAGGAGGTCCAATTAATGGACATTTCATGAAGAACCATATTTCTTGAATGCATGACGATTTTTAATTTTCATTGTACATATCCATTATTTTGAAAAGTATATTTCATTTTTGGATGAATTTTTTAAAGGAATTGAAGCCCGAAGTGAAGGCCCTAAGGTTCTGATGATATTCATAAGAAAAATAATAAGTTTTTTAGAAATTTTATTTTGTACTTTCAAGTTCAGAGTTTGTAAAATCATCTTTTAAAAGATGAAGCTCTATTTCTTAGTTAGTTTTTCGTTTAGCTAAATTTTCTAATGGATGACGCGACTAGTCTATGGTAGGTTCTTGCTACCATCATTGATCGACAACATCCCCATGGAGCCAACTGTTATTACAATAAAATTTTCACATTTTTAAATATTTTTGGAAAATTCTGACAGTTGTAGTGTCAATATCTAAATTTGTAATAAACAACTAACATTTCATCTTTACGAGGAAATAACAATATCATCTTAGAAGGTCCACATGGAGAATCTTTACCAGGAGGTCTAGTTAATGGAAGTTTCATGACGAACTATATTTCTTGAACACATGATGATTTTTAATTTTTATTGTACATATACATATATTTTGAAAAGTATCATGTAGTTGTGGATGAATTTTTTAAAGGAATTGAAGCCCAAAATGAAGGCCTTAAGGTTCTGCTGATATTCATAAGAAAATTAAGAAGTTTTTTAGAAACAATTTTATTTTCTACTTTCAATTTCAGAGTCTGTAAAATCACCTTTTAAAATATGAAGCTCTATTTCTTAGTCAATTTTTCTTATCGCTAAATTTTGTAATGGATGAGGCGACTGATATATGTGAGGTTCTTGCTGCCATCATTGATAAACAACATCCCCGTGGAGCCCATTGTTATCACAAAAAACTTCTTGACTTTTAAATATTTTTGGAAAATTATGACAGTTGTAGTTTCAGTATTTAAATTTGTAATAAACAGGGAACATTGCTTAATAGCAGTCCTTTCAAATTTTTTTCAGAAATCTGAGTAAATAAATAGAGAATTTTGAAGTCAGTATTCAATCATTAGAAGGACTCAAAGCCTACATTGGACCTCTCCATTTGGAAGTGCTCAAAATTATGTTTCCAATGATATATGGAACTCCCCAAAAGGACCCCGGAATCAAAAGTTAGAGGAGATTGAAGTTTCCCTTTGAAAACCAGAAAATAAAGAGAAAATGCCTAAGTATGAAAATCCTAGATCCCACATATCAAAGTTTTTTAAAGCAGCAGTAATGGAGGTCAAAGCCCATCAGCGATCACTGATGATTGATATCGGCAATCGGTGAGCAGAGGTCCTACAATATCGACAACCAGTGATCAGAGGTCGAGAGCAATCGACGATAGGAAATCGGATGTCCAAGGCACATCACATATCGGATGAAAGTCACATAGAGCATATCGACATTCGGTGATCGACGATTTGAAAATGAGGTTGAGTGACCACATTTTAAAGTTGCAATATGCGAAGTTGTGACATGAAAAGGGTCGACAATGCTAAACCCCCACGAAATGCCAAAAGGAATTTACAAAGTATTGTTATCGCAAAACAGAGCATGGACGTTCCTTTTCTCTCTCCTCCAACTCGACGCATGGCACAATATGATTGGATTCAAGAAAGTACACATGGCAGGGAATGATTAGATCTGATAAGATACGTGTGGTGGGTAGTGATTGGATCTAATAAGGGCCACATGGCGGTTGATGTCATCATGATGTGGCAGTACAGTGGACACGTGGCAAGAAATTTTGACATTTTCAGGGGTCATAAGGGGCCAGAAAAGGGTGACATGTGTAAAAAATCACAAGGTGACATGTAGAAGTGATGACATCACATATCAGAGATTGATGATAACAGGTTAAGGCGTTTCACAACTCTCAATGTAAAAACCTCATATTGAAATCCTCCGATTAAGGGGTTGTGATATGGGGGCTAGCCCGTGGTCATAAAGAAAGCTAAGGCATAGGGCTGAGAACCAAAGGTGATCACATATCGGTGATTTGTAACATGTACCACTTGAAAATCCTCTGATTGAGGGGCTCAGGTATTTGAATTGGTCGACGGTTGCAAGGAGCTCAAAGAACCAAAGGTTAGGGATGATAACCACGGGCTATCGCATATCAGAGATTGTAAGCCTTGGGAGGGTGCAAATGCAGCGTTATAAAATCGTTGATTAACAAGTATCTATATTATAAAAGGTCCATGTGCATGTGTTGTGGTACCATGTGTTACACATAGGAACTATTTGTAATGCATTATTTCAAAGAATCGACCTCGTCCTAGTCACAGGGTTAAAGCCCATAAAATTTCTGGCCCTGAGCCCCTACACCCCAGTCATGTACTTTCCGCCTAAACCCCAAGGGCTAGGCATATCAGAGAGTTCACACTCTACACAGTATAGAGTGGCATACATTAAAACGTTTTGATAGAGGGAGCTCCAATATCGGGACTGGCACACAGTCTTTAGAGTTTAAAAGAACCTTAGGCCTAAAGCATTTAACAAAGGAAGTAGCCCTCGGTAATGAATAAAAATCCTTAGCACTTCAAGGCTAAGACGATGGTCACAACCCTCAGTCATAGAGTGAAGAAATACAAGAAGGGTCTAAAAGTGCAAGGGGTCGAGGAATATTAGTGAAACAATAAACCAAAGATTTCTCTGATAGGAACATACAAAAGGTTAAATATGGATGGGTCCACAGTTATTGAAAGGCAATAAAAGAAGGATCATAGTTTTGAATGAACAATCACAAATTGTTGCGAAAACAACTACAACCACTCCAAATTTCAAGCAAGAAGATTAGTATTAAAAAACTGGTTTCCAGTTTTGAATGTTAGAGATTTTCTAACATAATTAAATAAGAACGAATGAGCAGTTATAGAGGGACCTTTTATGATAGCATAGATGCTAAAACTACAGTTGAGGGACCTGTTCTAGTTTCAAAGGGAGAAGTTGATTAAATATTTCTTTTACCTAAATGCAAGCATATTTTATTATAGTTATTCTAAGACATTCAGAATATTTTTAAGTTTATCTTTTGCATACATGAACTTGAGAGATATTAAAATATCTCTGTTTTGTTAATTATGTGAGGACTATTATTTTGTAAAACTGTTATATAGAGAACTATATAAACCATTTATGAATATGTAAATAGAGGTTGGGAATTATTGGAAAAACACTTGGAATCTAGATATATTTGAGCAATAGTTGAATTGAGGCTTCTGTGATCCATATCGAGTTTAAGAGAAAAAAAATTCGGCGTAAATCACATGGTAATACATTTGTCAATGTGTTTCGAACCAACGAGTGTGGTTCATCGTCAGGACAAGTTGAATAATCAGATCATGGCTATAGAATTAAATAGGGAGAGCAGATCTTCCAATGGCTAGAATAACGGCTATAATAGATCATATTGAAGAAAAAAAAAACAAAAAACACAAACACAAATAAAACGGCTAATATTTTGACCAAGAAATGGCTAGACTTGACTATTCAAATTGAATAATTAATATGTTAAAAATATTATTTTAATACCCAGATACTACTGGGGAATATTTATAAAATTGATAAAAATGATAACTTAAAATAATGGAACTAGGAAAATTAACAGTTATTAATCAAGAGGATATGATAATAATTCATAAAATATTATTATAATAATAAGGTTAATTTATTAATAATGGCAAGGTAACTAATCAATAAATTTAATAGAAATGTTATTTAATGGGTCAGAGTATCAATAGATCTAGGGATATTAGTAATTGAAAGTATTTAATATTAACAAAAATATTATTAATTATTGTTATACTATATATATTCGACTAGTGAGGTAATAATAGATACTATTATATTCATGTTGAAGTATTATTCTAATAATTAATGGTTAGGGTAACTAGGGAAATTAGTAATAATAAGGATTTATTGTATTATTATTATTACTATAATAGTGTTATAATAATAGTATTATTATTGAAGGTAACTAAATTATATGGATTTATTGGTAAAGTTGTCTAATTTAGCTATAAGAGTATAGATAGTCAGGGAAAGGATAGTCACTCAAAAATAAGAAATCAAGGGAGATTCCTAAAGAGGATCAAAGGATTAAGGCTAAAGAGAGCAGGTTAAGAAAATATTAATATAAGAAAATTATAACCAACTATAAATAGAGGGAGGGGAGGAAGGGGAAGAAACGATTAGGAAGAGAGGGCTGGAATCTAGCAACTGCTGATCTTCCAACCGTCATCCCTATTGAGATTACTTGGTCTTCTTTCGATCTCAATGGCTTCCCTAAATTTTCGGTGATGGAACTGCGCAACTTTAGCAATAACATTGGCCTCCTCAATACACACATGATGTTTGGTCTTCTCCGCATGCTCTGCAAGTGCGGAAGACTTGGTTTGCTTGTGCAATCTTAAATGTATTCACAATGTTCTATGAGTAGTCAATAGTAAATTCATGTGTTGCTTCACCTTGTAAGTATTTTTTTGTTATATAATTGTTTTCTTCCATGTATGATAATGTTAGTTTATGAGATTGGATTTCATTGATGCTCCTCTCTTAAATTATCACTCAGTAATATTTGCTCCAACTATCTATAAATTTTGTTTCGTTTTGTCCCTCTTTCTTCTAATCTCAAAATAGTCAAAGGACTTATGACTCTTCATGCTTTGAACAACCTGCTCATTGGAGCTCTGATCTCAATTGTTTAATAGCTAGACTCCATGTCGAATGGTTTTGAAGATCACCCAACCAATTCATCCATATATCTAAATCTGGCCACCTAAACTCAATTACACAAAATATTCTACTACAACGACCATATGGTAGTTGCGCTTTACGAAGAGATCCCTCTTTGGGTTGAAGAGCCAACTTCAACCTACAAGAAGTTTGAGATTACCTTAGTTATTTCCTCATACAACCACATAAATTTTCCGGTGATAACAACTTATATATTCTCTCTTATATTTAGAGCCTTAGGAAATCATATCTCTTTCTTAAGTTTTAAGATGTAAGAAGAGAAACACTCCATTAAAAAAATATGCTCTAATAAAATGAAAAAAATATTTAAAGAATATATTTTAAAATTTTATAAAATAAAATAAAAACAAAATTACCTAAAAAAAAATTTATTTATGTTATATTTAGTCGCTTAAACAATTACATGTTATAATAATAATATGTAAAATGAAAAAATAATATATTTAACTAATTCAAATTAACTAATTATTTATTGGAAAATTCTTACTATAAATTTAAATTTAATTATTTAAATAAAATTTGTTGGAGATCAGATGCTCAGCTAAATTAAACAAAATACACAGCAGATCAATCATGCACATAAAGACACAAGAATTTAACGTGGTTCACCCAACCAATCTGGGCTACGTCCACACAACATAGGCATCGGCAATCTTATTAATCAAACATGAGATTACATAATGAAATCCTCACAAAACTCTCACCCTCATAGCAAACAATCCGAATGGTTGCCTGTTATATAGCAAAGAGAATCTAACAACCTCATTAACTCACTCACATCAAATATAGGAGGCATTAATCATCTCCCAACAACCTGGAGCTAATCTAGGAACTGAATTTCTATTGTTGTCACCTATAGAGATTTTTGCCTATTTTACTCCAAACAGAAAATCTCAACAATCTCCACCTTGACAACAATTAGCCTGATGCCCTGTTATTATTATTTTATTTTTTCTGCAAGCCAAGAGAAGCCAAACACCAGCGTAGCTTCTCTAACAAAACTGGTTTCGTGAACATGTCTGCACAATTCTCCTTTGTATGCACCTTTTCAAGAGAGACTCCCCTTTCAGTGATAACCTGTCTTACAAAATGGTACTTAATTGGAATATGCTTTGATTTACTATGATAGGGCGGATTCTTAGCCAAATGTATTTCACTTTGACTATCACAAAGTAACCTGATGTTGTCCTGTAACCTACCAAACTCACCAAGCAAACCTTTCAACCAAACCGCCTCTTTGCAAGCATGCGAAGCAGCAATGTATTCTGCTTCAGTAGTGGATAATGCGACAATGTTCTGTAGCTTTGACATCTAGCTTATAGCTCCACCTGCAAGAGTAAAGACAGACCCTGAAGTTGACCTTCTCTTATCCAAATCACCTGCAAAATTGGAATCAACATATCCGCAAACAAATTCACTACTCTTATTGTAAGTGATACAATAACTACTTGTGCCTCTCAGATACCGAAGCACCCATTTCATTGCTGACCAGTGTTCTTTACCCGGATTTTCCATGTACCTGCTGACAACCCCAACTGCATGTGAAATATCTGGTCGAGTACAAACCATCGCATGCATTAAACACCCTACTACATTGGCATATGGAATTCGAGACATATAATCCTTTTCTTCATCTGTATTAGGACATAAACTCGAAGAAAGCTTAAAATGGGAAGCTAAAGGGACTGAAACATGCTTCACATTATTCATACCAAACCTCAAAAGTATTTTCTCAATATACTTTTGTTGTGATAGCCATAGCTTACCATTTCTCCTGTCTCTGAAAATCTCCATGCCCAAAATCTGTCTTGCAGCTCCTAGATCTTTCATACCAAATGTCCTTGCCATCTGAGCCTTCAACCTGTTGATTTATTCTATGCTTTTGCTTGCTAAAAGCATATCGTCAACATACAATACCAAGATAATGAATATGCCATTATTCAACTGTTTAAAATAAACACAATGATCATATTGACTTCTAACATATTTTTGACTCAACATGAAAGAATCAAACTTCTTATACCACTGCCGAGGCGACTGCTTCAGGCCATATAATGACTTCTTGAGCCTGCAGACGAATTTCTCATTGCGATGGTGAACAAACCCTTCTGGTTGTTCCATATATATTTCCTCATCTAAGTCACCATGTAGAAATGCAGTCTTAACATCTAACTGCTGCAACTCTAAATCAAGCAAAGCCACTAATGCTAACACAATTCTAATTGAAACAATTTTAACCACTGGTGAAAAAATCTCATGAAAGTCAATACCGGCTTTCTGAGAAAACCCTTTTGCAACCAGCTGTGCTTTGTACCTGTCTTCCGTATCATTCACACCCCGTTTCAGCTTGAAAACCCATTTACACCCCACAATTTTCCTGCCTTTCGGAAGCTCAACCAGATCCCATGTGCCGTTCTTACTTAAGGCCATCATTTCGTCCTTCATGGTTGCTTTCCACTTGTCACTATTTGAACCTTCTACAGCTTCCTGATAACACAAAGGTTCATCATCATTAGCGGTCAAAGCAACTGAAGTAACATGATCATCATACCTTCTCGGAGGGCATTTGATCCTTGTAGACCTCCTTAAGAAAGTTTCTGGTGCTTCCACAATTGGCTGTCTATCATCTGTAGGAACTTCTTCATGATCGCCATCTGAGACCTGTTCATGACCTCCATCTGAACCCTGTTCATAATCTGATTCTGAAACCTGTTCATGACTAGAATCTGAACTATGGTCGTTATGACTATCATTAGAAATGCTGTCAAACTGAATGTGCTGGAAATCAAATACATCATCCTGTTTCAATCTACTATCTACATCTAACTGTACAAGAGAGGATTCATTAAACTTTACATCTCTGTTGATGATGATTTTGCGGGTAGTAGGATCCCACAATCTATATCCCTTTGTTCCATCACCATACCCAACAAAGATATACCTTTTAGACTTTGGATCTAATTTAGTTCGCTGATGTTTAGGCACTAGAGCATATGATTCACAACCAAACACTCTGAGTTTAGAATAGTCACAAGGGTGTCCTTTCCATACCTCTTGTGGAACCTTGCAGCCTATCGCCGTTGATGGAGATCGGTTTATCACATAACAAGCTGTTGCCACTGCTTCCGTCCACAACTCCTTTTGCAACCCGGTGTTACTCAGCATACACCTTGCTCTCTTTAGAAGAGTCCTGTTCATGCGTTCAGCAACTCCATTCTGCTGAGGAGTATAAACCGTGGTCTTATGTCTCTCGATCCCTGCATCCTTGCAATAGCTGTCAAACTCCTTGGAAGTAAACTCACCACCATTGTCAGTTCTTAAACATTTTATAGTTCTACCAGTGCTGTTTTCTACCAATGCTCTAAATTGCTTGAAAACTGTAAAAACATCAGACTTCTTTTTCAACATGTAGACCCACGCTTTTCTAGAAAAGTCATCAATAAACGATACAAAATATGACGAGCCACCATATGACGCTGTAGGGGCTAGACCCCAAACATCTGAATGGATATAATCAAGTAATCCTTTACTAGTATGTTTGCTTGTTTTAAATTTTTGTTTACTTTGTTTTCCAAACAAGCAATGTTTACAGCAATCTAACTTTCCAAATCTTAGATTAGGAAGTAACTTGCGATCAGCCAAAATTTTCAACCCTCGTTCGCTCATATGGCCCAACCTTTGATGCCATAGGCGAATGGAACTACCGTCCTGTTCAGACACCGACACATGATCTGACCCAGTTCTACCTTCTAATTGAAAAATATTTCCTACCTTCTTAGCCTTCATCACTAGTAAAATACCTTTATAGATTTTCATAACTCCACCTTGAATTACAATTTTATATCCATTCGTATCCAATGCTCCTAATGAAATTAGATTTTTTCTTAGATCTGGTACATGTATCACATCAGTTAACAATTTGGTTGTGCCATCTAACATTTGCAGTTGCATACTTCCAATTCCAACAATACTGCAAGTGAAATCATTACCCATGTACACGACTCCATCATCAATTGATCTATATGTCTTAAACCAATCTTTATGAATACACATGTGGTTAGATGCCCCGGAATCTAACAACCAATGTTGATCATGTTTTGAAACATTAATAGACAATACCTCATCACTCATACCTAAACCAGATACTAAACCTGTATCTGTGGTGTTGGCTTCCTTCTTTTATGTTGAAGAGCCTTCTTTAGCAGCCTGCTTTCGCTTCCAGCAATCCTTTTTCAGATGTCCAGCCTTGCCACAATGCCAACACTTCACCTTTGTCTTCTTTCCTTTGGACTTTGAACGAGAGTCGCTATGCTTTCCCCCGGAGTGTCTCTCTCTTGAGCGACCTCTGGCCATCATTACCTCTGACGTAGAGGTGTCTGCATTCGACCTCTTCCTCGTCTCCTCAGACAACAAGCCTCCAACAACATCGTCAAACTCAAGAATGTCTGCTGACTAAAGCTTATGGAAGTAACAATGTGATCCCAAGATTCGGGCAATGAACACAATAGAGTTATTGCCTTATCCTCCGAATCAAATTTCACATCTAGACTGTCTAATTGCACCAGTAAGGTATTAAAAACATTCAGCTGATCAGTAATCGAGGTACCTTCTTTCATCCGCAAACCGTAAAGCTGCCGTTTCAGGAGAATCCGATTTGTCAAGGATTTCGTCATATACAGCTTCTCCAACTTCGTCCACAAACCAACTGTAGTCTTCTCTGACACGATGTTAAATAAAACATCATCAGCCAAACACAACCGAATTCCACTCAAGGCTCTTCCATCCAATTCATTCCACTCATCATCTGTCACGGGGGAAGGCAGTTTGGACCTGCCCAACAATGCCTTTGCAACGCCCTGCTATACCAGCAGATCATGCATCTTTACCTTCCAGATCTCGAAATTATTTTTGCCATTAAATTTCTCGATTTCGAATCGGGCACTTTGAGTTTTCACCATTTGTATCAATCAAAAAACAATAATCTCCAAAAAAAAAACAAACCAATGTTTCAATACAAGCAATTAACAAAACCAACTGCCTATGCCTTTCTGTCTTTGCCTTTTGTTAGCGCTTGAAATTTCACCTCAGGCTGAGAAAGGTAAACTTCAAGGCAACATCAAACCACTTAGCCTCGTAGCTAGCCCTACGGGGCAGGAGAGGGCTCTCTCCGGTATATCTCGGTAAATATATTCAACGGGCGAGATAACCAATAAGGAAACACTGATTTTAGGCTAGTAAACTGATAAAAAAGGTTTGAATTGGAAATTTTAAGATTTTGGTGGAAAGTTGGGGAAAGGCAATTTTGGGTGTGGGGATTGGACACAGTTTTTGCAGGGGGTTCTTTGGGGCAAGGTAGGAGACAGTATTTATGCCTTTGATAGAGGTGGATGGATGAGAATGACCGGTGAGGAGTTAAGGAGAGAAAACAATAACCTTGAATTCCCCTTAAACAGTTGAAAACATTGATATTAAGCAAACTTAAAAGCAGAGCATGACAGTCATGAATTCTACTTTAACACTTCGTTTGCCTAATTTGCAGAAGGAAAAGTAAGGAAATGATTCACATAACACACTTACAAGTACAAAGAGAAACACACCATCAATACATGTAACCACAGGAATCCCAAAAAGGACTGCAAAACCCTGGTCTTCCTTTGCCAAAAATTGCAGAGATACAATGAGTAATACAATAGAGCTTATCCCTCAAGAGTCCAACCTTCCCCAACCCCTGAAAATGATTAAGAAAATACATAATATAGGCAAGCTAACACTGTTCCTTGCCTCTAGGGGTCGAGCTCATCCTTCTAGGAGCTGTTTCAACCAATTCTAAATCGAGCACTAAAATCTAGGCAGTCAAAACAACTTGCCTCTATAAGCTAGGAAACCAATTCATTGATTAAATGTTTGCTATTTCATGAATGAATCTTCTAGAGTAGGTAAATAAGTGTCAAAATATCATAAAATTACATCATTTACAACAAGGAGGGTGAAAATCAACTCCAAAAAGTCAAATCCAGTCAAAACTGCGTTTTGCTGAGCTGTAGGTTGAATTCCTGTGCAAACTGCCTGATGGGTCGCGCGCCTTTGGAGGCACTTTTGAGACACTTCCAGGTGTCCAAATGAGGCAAAAGTGGGCTTGTTGGAACGGTCTAGATGTCTACTTTCCAACCCAAGTGGAATTTCTGAATTTGGTGGTCATTTCCCCCCCCAAAATTGCAATCTCCCAAGACTGCTTCCTGTGTGTCAAAAATGTGGGAGAAAGTCATTTTTTGCTTTTTTTTTTTGACTTTCTGGAGACCCAAAACTTGATGAAATCTCTTGTTAATGGCTGAGCAAGTGTAAATTTTCATGAAAAATCCAGAAATGCTGAGTTTTTCCAAAATGGAGTTGCCAAACGAAAGGGTCGCGCGCGGCACGCGACCCATCGGTGAAGAAAACCTGTTTTTTGCCAGAAAAATCACAAATGACCCAAAATGCTCAATTTTTTTTGAAAATTGTGCTGGAGTTGAGTTATTTAGTATCATGCTCCTTCAAAGAAGCCTCAGCCAAGATGTGGAGGGGATCGGGCTTTTTCCTTTGTTTTTGTGCTTTGGCCAACCGTCTTTGGAGCACTTTCATTCTTGCCTTGCATACGTGCATCCACGCCCAATAATGATTTTTCATGTTTCTGAGCAAGTCCTTATCTTGGTTGGCCTTGGCCAGCAACCTCTCCAAATGAGCATTGACCTAGAGAAGCATAGCCTCTCGCTCAACGGGTACCAAATCGCCGGGTCTCTTTCGAGCCAAGTTGCGGTCCTCATGAATCCTCCGCAACTCATCAAGAGTGTGCTCATCCTCCAACTGCTTGTTGCGCTGCTCTAAATATGTGATCGTCCATTGTGCCCCTTCCAATTTTCGCTGCAATGAATCATTTTCATCTCTTAGGTGCTGAATGATCTCCTTTGACTCTAGGCTAGGAGAACTGATATCAAGATCAACAATCTCTATATCTGGAACACCTGATGGCCCCTCATCAATCCTGGGCTGTTTGCCCCTCTCTGATACTTGTGCTGCTGTCGGAGACGAGGCCCCTTCCACCTGGTGTGGAGATAACACTCGTGGTGCTGATGAAGAAGGCGAGACCCCTTCCACCTGATGTGGAGAAAATACTCGCCGAGCTGCTGCAAATAAGGCCCTGTGGCCTCTCTGATAAGTGACCAATGGAGGAGAACTGACATGTCTAGTCTCAGGGATATCATGCTGCTGTGATGGTCCTCCCTCCTCATGAACAATCTCAGGATGTGGTAGTGGTGCTGTGAAAAACTCACGAGAGATAAACTCCTCCCATGGGATGCCATGCTGAGCCAACTGATGTATGACCACAAGCTGAATCAAACCATAATGATAGAGGCTCCTATATTGTTGTGCTGGGCTCTTCCTCTGCATCAAGGGCACCATCCTCTCAATATTCTGGCACAAGAAAATAGGGATGTTCATCATCCGAACCCGTGTGAAATGCATCAACAAGCGAATATGGTATGAATACACACGTGAAAATCTGCCCTCACAGGTGAAATAGCGCATGATAAGCCTCATCAGAGGAGCATACTCATTCCTCAAAAATATAAAAGGAAATACACCCGTCACTTGTCTCATAAATGCAGGTTTAATGTAAGGCTCACACTGAAAACTGTCCAATATTTTGCGCTTGTTCCACACTTCTCCAACATTTGGTATCCCTGTTGCTTGAGCAATCATCTCGGGTGTCAATGTAAAATCCACCCCTGCAAGGTTCACATGCCCATCATGCAAATGCAAAACAAACAAGCGAGCCAACTCCCTGTGATGCTGGATTTGAGAGATCCTCTCACAAAATTCATAACATGAAAGATAGCGGAAACATGTGACTGCAATTGGACAAGCCTGCAAATCGGTCAAAGAGCTGGGCTCTTCTCTCTTATGGTGACCGCTCTTACCACCCCTGTGAGGCCTCCTATGTACCTCAAACTCTGAAGCTGACTCATGGTCATCACTTTGCTCATAATCGGTTTTGGTTTCTGACATGGTTTCAGGAGCAAAGTGGCTGAAATGTACTGCTGCTTCTGCTTTGAAATCTGCTGTTTTAACTGTTTTGAAATGCTGTTTCAAGGGGACAAATAACACAAGGGAAATGTTAGGGAAGGGAGACTTGGAAGGGAAATTGGGAACAATATATGAAACAGGGAGTTTAGGGGAAGAATTATGACATATACATCATCATACAATTTCATTTGCAAGGATGTTATGGGAGGTAGGGTTTAGGGTTTGATTTTTGATTTCTTAATATTTTTGGTAGGGAAATTAAATAACAGTGATAAGGGAATACGAAATGGGAGGTGGGAAAATGTAGGAACAATAGGAATGAAAAGGAATACCTTAAAACAACAAAACAAACACTAGCAACTTTGATATTTTCAAGCAAAAGCACATGGAGTCTTTACTTGCAAATGCAGGCTTTTAAAAATATTATCATGATCTTCTCAAGCTTTAGCAAACCATAATTTATATGATTGAAGGCCTACATGACAAGCTTGAACAATTTGTGGTCGTTTGGCAACTTGCTGGCAATTTTCTGTGGAGGAAACCCTGATGGGTCGCGTGCACTGCCCAACAGGCCGCGCGCACTCAACGGGTCGCGCCCGTATAAAATTTACACTGGCGGAGGTGCCCTGATGGGTCGCGCTCGCTTGACGGGTCGCGCGCCAGTCTCGACGGGTCGCGCGCCTTCACACTTCACCAAATTCGCCCAAATGCTCTTGAAAACGATTTGCTCTATTGCTTGAAGGCACAATGAAGCTTAATGGAGGGAGAGAATGACTTTATAGCCTTGTTTTGAATTAATTTCATGTCAAAACCCTCTTTCTAATGTTTTTCATGACACTTTTTAAACTTTGAATGCTGCTGACTTTTTGGTTTCCTTTTGTCCTGAAATTGGTTGAATTGATGTTTTTCCTTGATAATTTTTGCAGGGATAGCTTCTGAAGAGTCTCGGCAAAGGGGTCCAGGGTTGCGTGTTGCCTTTCAAAGAATTTTTGAATTTTTACAATTTTTAAAATTTTTTGAGAAATGACCTTGGCTTTTAAAAACAACGTTTTTAAATCCAAGGTAAAAATTAACTGTACAAGATGAAATCTTTTAAAGAAACACTTTGATAATCATCCCTCTGGCCTGCTGGGCATTTATTAACTTTTAGAGACATGACCTTGAAGACAAACTGGACCTAAACCCTAGACCTAAGACTTTTGACCTCAAGACAAGACAAGCAACTTTGAAATAGTTTATTGACTGAAACAACATGATCCAGCAGTGCCATGAGGGGAATAAAGACACCATCTCCTCCATCAGGGTTATGGCATGCCTAATGGAATGCAATAAGATGACACTGATGAGACACCTACTTATGCAAATGCAAAGAGTTTTGATCGCTGATGGAGGGCTACTAGACCGACTCTAACACCTTTAAATAAAGAGCTGAGTTATAATACAAAAAACTGAATATCAATATGCACTGGAACTATGCTATTGTTTAACAAAAGAAGTGCTTTCGGTACTGAGCATCAACCAATGAATTACTCTCTCAAATGTTTCGGGCAAATAGTTTCGCAGAACTGAGCTTGGACACCAATAAACCAATGATTTACTTACGTTTTCTCCACAAATAGTTTCACAGAACTGAGCTTGGACACCAATAAACCAATGATTTACTTACGTTTTCTCCACAAATAGTTTCGCAAAACTGAGCTTGGACACAACCGAACAGGATTTTGTGAACAAATCGGAGCCTAAAGCTGCTTATTACCGATCTAATGGAGTTGACCCAGCTACAGTCGCTTGCTTTATCTCTCCCCGTCCATGGAGTGCTCTCACAGAAAGGATGACATTAAACACAATACAACGATTCTGAAACCACAGAGAACCAGATTACAGTTTTAACATTTTCGATTTGCAATTTTAAAATTTACGGTTTTGTGTTGAATGGAACCCCGCGATATAAACAGACGTGCAATACAATCATACGTGCAATATAATCAGACGTGCAATACAACAATTTCTCTATCTATTGGTTATCTTTCAGCACATTCGAGATATCGCAGAAATTTGATTGTAACAACACTGCCTTCAACACCACGCAACAATCTATATTTTACAACTTAAGTTACCTCCACCAGATCGGTTCTCAAATCCACGCAGCAGTCTTTAGTCCACCACGCACCAGCACCAGATCGACTTCAATGTAGCCAGCGCTCCACGATGAAATCAATGGAAGCCTCGCTCCACCGTTCAGGATGGCTCTCTACGCACGTAGAGACACCATGCAACGCCTCTAGGCAGCAAAGAAATGACCTCTACGCACAACATGCACCAAGCACGTAATACACAGCTCCACGCTTTTGCGCTCCACCTTCAGCACGCTCCACCTCCAACTGCTCTGATACCACTGGTTGGAGATCAGATGCTCAGCTAAATTAAACAAAATACACAGCAGATCAATCATGCACATAAAGACACAAGAATTTAACGTGGTTCACCCAACCAATCTGGGCTACGTCCACACAACATAGGCATCGGCAATCTTATTAATCAAACAGGAGATTACATAATGAAATCCTCACAAAACTCTCACCCTCATAGCAAAGAGAATCTAACAACCTCATTAACTCACTCACATCAAATATAGGAGGCATTAATCATCTCCCAACAACCTGGAGCTAATCTAGAAACTGAATTTCTATTGTTGTCACCTACAGAGATTTTTGCCTATTTTACTCCCAAAAAAAAATCTCAACAAAATTCAATCACTTTAAAATATCTCTTTTTAAATTAATCTATTAATAATTTTTCAAATTAATTTTCCTTATATTAAATAAGGTTAAATCTTAAATAAATAACCATATCCAATCTAATATCCCCAAAGCCAACCCAAAACTACAAACAATTAATATCCCCAAAGCCAACCCAAAACTACAAACAATTATTTTCATTTATTTATAGTATTATATTTTTCTATGTAATGTCTACGTACCTTCTATTCATAACAGAAGCTCTGAACCAACGTGCCCATATTCATAAGTGTACCATATATATATCGTGGTCGGAGTAATATTTGATGCATGACCAAATCTTCGACTCTGATATCATTGGTCCCGTTGAGTTATAAGTATCGAAATGGAAAAAACGGGTTCATGGTGGAACGAAGTGCCTGTTGGCTTTCAAGCGGAGATATGTAAGCGTCTGCCAGTGGAATTTGTGTATAGTTATCGCATCATCTCCAAGCAATGGAACGACCTTCTTTCCTCAAACTACTTCTTAGCCACGGTTGGTTCTGTGCGGCCTGAGTATGAAAATCTCATGTATGGCTTTCTGTTTCTACACAAAAACCTGGATTAAATCCTGTTTTGACTTTTCCAGGACGGAGACTGGCAGGAAATCTATTCTTTCAAGCAATCTTTGATTGGGATTGTATAGGAGTTGGAGATCACGTTTGTTTCGTGCCATCACAGTTTGGGAAGATTAGATCAAGAGAAGTAGTAGATGTTATTGATTACAACTTAATTGAGAACACATGGAGTTGGCTTCCCATTTGTCCCGTAAGCCATCACGGAGTAGGAGGTGCGAACTATGAGGCCGCTAATTACGGAGCTATAGCCGTTGAACCAAACCCATGTATCAAAGTCCTTTGAAACAATTTCGCACTGGTTTATCTAAGATAAAATTTGTGTTTAGATATTTAGAATTTTGACAGAATATGTAGCCGTGTTTGTTCACAATTTGTTTTATTAATTTAATGATTAACAACGGTTATTTTGTCTGTTCAAAATGTATAATTTCGTATATGGAGAAACGGTAAAGAAATATAAGTAATTATACTGTATTTAAAATAATTAATGTATTATTATTTTTATAAATTATTTTTAGAGTTAAAGACTTCATATTTATTTTATACGATAATTAAGAAAATCATTATGATTTTATAAGTTTTTTTTGCTTTATAAGAGATAATACATTTATATTTTTTAAATATTTTAAAATAGGATAGATTGAGTAAGGGATTTGTTCACAATTAATGGGTGGGGAAGGTGCAGCCGCATTCCTGCCCACCTCTAGCCCACCTTCTGTGGGGTTATTTTGGTTTTTTTCTTTTTTTCATTTTATATTTTATTTTATATTTTATTTTTTAATTTTAATTTATTTTATTTGAATTTTATAAATTTTTTGAGATTTTATAATTTTAATTTTATAATTTTTTTGGTTTATTTTTTTATTTTAATTGTTTTTTATTGTGCTTTTTTCCTAACTTAATTTTTTTTATAAATGTTTTATTTTTTTATTTTTTAGCTGTTGTTATTTTTCAATTTTTTTTCTTTAAATTATATGTTTTTTTTGAAATATTTTCTCTTTTTTTTTAATTTATTTTTTGTTATTTGTTATTTTTTATTTTTACAAGTTAATTTTTTTATTTTTTTTATGGCTTTTTTTGTCATGTTTTTATTTTATTTTATTTTTATGTTTTATTACCAACATGAAAATCACTGACATTTAACAAACAAAAATCCACTAAACAAAAAAGGTTGACGTTGCATCAAAACTTTTCAAAATCAAGATGGAAATCACTAACATTTAAAAAAATGTTCATACTTGATACATAAAAAAATTTAGAGTGCCAAAAATATGCTGCAAAAAAAGGTGTATTCTGAATCACCACTTTTCAACTTATCTCCCCAAGGTTTTACTCAAATTTCGAGCAGGAGTACTCGTTGGATGTAAAATTTGATTCCTCGTCCAAGGAGTATCGATGTTGCATATTTTCGATTATAGCATACTACAAGAAAAATGAGAAATACATGGAAAAACATGATTGTAGTCACGTTTTTTCATGTATTTCTCATTTTTCATGTAGCAAGGTTCATCAAAAGTATCCAACATGGGTATTCTTTAGATGAGGAATCAAATTCTACATCCAACGAGTATTTTTGCTTGAATTTGAGTAAACCCATAGGGAGATAAGTTGAAAATATGAGTTGAAATGGACATAAACCCTCAAGAATTTGACTTGTAAATTGTCAAGAAATCTTCAAGTTTCATATATAGATCAATTTTGGTATGAGAGCACAGTTTGTTTTTGTGAAGATTTGATTTGTTTACAGGTTTTTTTTTTTATGCTTACAAGGTTGAAGCTCAAGACAAGAGAAGGAGAATTGGTAGTGCCAAGATATCAGATTGTTTCAAGGAGAACAAACACTCCTCAATCTTCAATAGTTATGGCAAATGAACAGGGCATTGAAGGGATGTTTGACGATGAGAAAAATTTCATAAAAACATTGTTTGAGATGTCAGAGATGGTTATGGTTGTAAATGAGGAGAGGAATTCCAGATTGTATGGAGATAGTTCAAAATATCATGGATAAAAAAGGGACAAGCCTGCAAAATGGACTGGAGGGAATGGTCACAAACCACCACCCTCACCTCCATCATCGTCCTCATCTTCATCCTCACCTTCTACCTCTTCTACCCTTTCACAAACACATCCAAATTCCCTAATAGGTCATGGTAAAACTCCGTTACTTAAGCTTGATATTAAGTTTGAATTTCCTATGTATAATGGAGAGGTGAATGCTGAGAGACTGGATAATTGGGTTCATCAACTTGAAGTGTATTATAGGATACAAAACATCAAGTATGATGAGACCAAAATTCAGTTTCCTTTATTATGGTTGGAGAGTGCAGCACTTATTTAGTGGGAAGCCAAAACTCAAGAGGATATGAAAAAGCATGGTAAGGTCTTAACCTCTTGGAATCATTTTGTTGTTGCATTAAGAAGGAACTTTTATCCATTAGCATATATGTAGAGAGCTATTATGGGTTGACCAAACTTTAGGCAAGCTAAGGGGAAAAATGTGCAAGTTTATACTCAAGAGTTTAGGAGGAGAGCCTTAATATTGGGTATAGATTTGTGATCACAAGATATTTTTCTCAAATATATTGGAAGTTTACATAGTTACCTTAGACACACTATTCTCATGTTTAACCCTATGAATTTAGATGAAGTTTGTGTACAAGCCACACATCTAGAAGCAAGAGGGAAGAATATTTTTGATGAGAAAAGTGAGGATTCCTTTGAATCTGGAGAGAAAGGAAAAGGTAAGTTCAAAGGAAAGGGGAAGAAGAATATTTCCATCATGATGGAGAAAGACAAAATCACATTTAAACATCGTTCCAAAGATGGACATTATGAATATAATTATTGGAAAATTCATCAAAAAATGAGACTCACAAAGTTTAAGAACAAGTAGAAGGAGAAGACAACAAGAACTGCTCAACATGATTTAGGTTCACACTATGAAGATGAAACAAATATTACAACGATGGGTTTGAAAGGTAAGGACATTGCAAGTACTAGTTCTTCAAATTGTCTCAATGAAACTCAAGATGAAAAAACAAGAACAGATCTTTTCCACATTAGATTTATTTCAAATCATACCAAGATTGACAGACTATTCGATAGTGATTCTCAAGAAAATAATATCTTAGAAGACATTGTCAAAAAGTTGATTCTAGAAACCATTCCACATCTTAGACCTTATTCTTTAGGTTGGATATGTAAGAATGCAAATTTTCAAGTGACAAGGAAGTGTATACTTAGGTTTGCAATCACTGCAAACTTTCTTGATGAAGTTGAACTTGATGCAGTTCTACTTGAAATTACTCATATTGTTTTGGGAAGCCCATATATTTATGATAGGAGAGCAATACTTCATCGTCACGAGAATAATTATCACTTATTCAAGAATGGGATTGAGTACATTTTTAGAGCACATAGTAAGAATATGAGTTTGTCTCTTATGCATGTTGGACAAATGAAGAGAATTGTGAATGCTAGTGAGAATTTTTCTTTGTTAATGTTCAAACATAAAGATGTTGTGAATGAGGTCTTTCAAGGTGATACATCAAATGAAAAATATGATTTTATTGATGTCGCTAATGAGTGTGATAATATGTTTCAGGAGTCTAACATGTTTCCTTATCAAAGAGGTCAAAAACATGAAGTAAATTTGTAGCAGCATGCCTTATTGATGAACATTGGTGTGAGTAAGATACTGGTGTTAGAGGGTGCAAGAGTCAAAGAGTAGAAAAAGAAAATTGACAAAGAGGACAATGGTTTCAAAAATTATTCTTATGGGTTTTAGAATGTGTTGGATTTGAAAAGAGATGGTGCATGGCGATGGCGATCTCATTTGGTCAAGATTCGAGCAAAGTACAAGGCTAGACATGGTAAGCATCGTTATGACAACTATGTTCCAGGTGAGAAAATTTGTCATTGTTTAAGTTTCCTTTGATTGGAGACCAAGGAGGAAATGTGTTTATTGCTTCAAGGACAGTTTTTTGTTTTTCATATTCTGGTAAATTGCAGCAAGATGATATCTATGACAACAAGACAAGGTCTCCAAAATCAGGGAGAATGATCAGTTTCACGAAAATTGCAAAATGTCACATCCAAGAAATTTTTAGTGGATTGAGACCGGAAGGGTGAGGGAGCTCTGCCATCATCTATTTGTTGATGGATAAAGAGATTTTGGAGGTCCAAAATATTCCAGTGGGGAGGAATGATATGGTGGATCAATTTTATCCTCAAAATTTGAAGTTGTCGAAATGTATCAAAACGAGAAATACCATGTATATACATCGTTTTGAATTTGGTGCAATTCGTTTCGTTCAAAACAGATGATGTATGCTCCCTAAAACGTGTTTTGTTCATTTGTGGAAAAACAAAAAAAAATGGTTTTTAGGTGCAAGGCTGCACAGTTAACAGTCCATACTGCTGACGAGACCCTGACATGTTGACTTTGTCTCTCTGACCTATTATAACTTGCCACTTGTTAGGATTGGATTGAATGTAAAATGGTTATTTTTTATTAGTGAGGTTGGTTGAGATCGACTAACTAGGGAGGACCACATGGGCCAAACAAAGGCTACTACATGGCCTCTCAGTGACCACTAAAATTTTGTTAAAGGCCAAGCAGCATCCATGGGGGTCGAACATGAGACATCCAACAACGTAGTAATGCCTATGACCATCTGTGCCATATTACTTATTGTTATACGTGGCAACCAATACATGTTTTAAACTTTGGTTATGGTGCGTTTGGAGGGGGATGGGGCTAAGTCCTAGCCCTTGGCCACCCCAGCGCCATGGGACTATGGGCCTAGGCCCTAGCTCAACCCATGGGTTAGCATTGAAAAAAAAATGCTTAACACCATATTCCTAACACTACAAAAATGCAAAGAACCACATGCTAAAAGGAGGAGGGTCGGCCCATGGGGCCAGCCCTGGGCCATATGCCCAAACCATGTAACCACGACCAGAACCATGGGAGGGAAGGAGAACCTTCCGGGGGTAGGGTTCCGCTAACCCAACACAAGGATTCCCATAGGTCACCGCCCGAGAACCCAAGTCATCCAACCATAGATAGAATCTCTGAAATCAATAACAGTTGATGTGCGACATGGCGGAAATTTGGCTGGGTATGGAGACTCACTGACGCGATTAAGGAGGTGATAATTTTCCTCCTTATAGAAGGGAATCCCGCTGGTGCTGGGCAAAAATTTCGCCCCATGATACTAAAAAGGGTGCAATTTGTCGCCTAGGGCTAAAAAAAGAGGAATTTGTAGAATGAATAGCACAAAAACTTTGGGAGATGATATCTTTTTTAGGTTTTGTCCTTTTTGGGAGCAGAAAGAGGTTAGACAAGGGTTTTATATAGTTCTGAAGCCATTGGAGCTATCATATCTACATTCTAAGCATTGTAACTTGATGTAAACACTAATCCTTTGAGAATAATGAAAGAGGCCCAACCATTGGAAGTTGGACCAAGAGATGTAGCCCGGGAGGAGTGAACTCCTTTATCATTTGTTGTCTTGTGTTTTCTATTTTGGTATTTTGATCTTCAGTATTTTCTATAGAAATTATTTTAAAATCATATTATATGTTAAGTAATCTGACATAATTGTTTAAAGACTCCATAAAAATTTCACATTTAAATGGAGATAAACCCTCAAGCATTTCACTTGCAAATTGTTAAAAGTTATTCAAGTTTCATATAAAGATCAAATAGTAGGGACTAGCCTATATCAACTTAGAAACCATTGCATTATCAACAATCTGAGAGTCCATAACTTGATGCAAAAGACGTATCATAACTTTTTTACGGAACCTACATCCAAAAGTAATTCTATACTATAGGCATCATTATTTAGTACTTTTTGTTAAAGAAACCATGCAATTTTTTTCTTATAAACATCTCCATTAACTATTTTGGCCATTCAATATGACTACTTGAATTTTAGATGACTAAAAGTAGTGTTAGCACACTTAACACTTCTATTATGGTTTTGTCAGTTGTCCATCAATGAATCTTGAAATGTGACTATGTGAATTTTAGATGACTAAAAGTAGCGTGGGTACACGTAACACTTCTATTATGGTCAATTGTCCATCAATGAATCTTGCATTTTCCCTTCAGTGTCCATATACTAGTCTTGGGGTCAAATGGAGTCATGGGTCTTAGTGCTCTAATGTGGGAAACCTATTAGAGAAACTTTGTCTTTTCCAAGTTTAGGTAATGCATTTCAACCACTTTCGCATGATGAAAATAAGGAAAAATTAGAAAGAAGGCATGTACTTATTCATTTGTTAAGGGATTTCGACAATGCAAATGAATAAAACAATGAAAAAAATGGAAATGTTATTTCCAAGGAGTTGTGGATTTTATTATTACAAAGCTATTCAATCCAAATATGACACTTATGGAGATAAATGTTGTACATTCATGCCAACAAAGCAGGAATTGAGGGTGCAGAGTTACCTGAACCCCTGTATCAACCACTATTGCATCCTCTTATGATGCAATCAATTCAGAGTAAAGACAATGAAAAACAAGTGGGAACTATGATGGCAATAACCCTTTTCCTATGATTTTGGCCTTCACTTCTATAGATGAGCCAATAATTTATAAATTTCCTACAAGTAGCATTGCAAATTATAGAGGTAGATGAACTACTTCAGGTAGGAATATTATGAGTTCAAATTTAGTTGTAGAAATACCTAAGCTTCAAACTTTGTGCACTGATATTTTATGCAAAAACCATGGCCCATGATAATTTTAAAATGCCAATTCATACATAATTCCAAGAATGAATAATTTTTATGTTCTTCAAGTCTCTCTCTTGTGGAAATATTGAAACTGTGACTATTGAAAAGGAAAATCATCATCATGATATGGATAAAATGGTACACTTGCCTCCCCATTAAACCAATTGGTTGATATGGATCACTTTGGGGAATATGGATCATTCGATGAAAATATGGAGTAATTATTACGTGATGATTGATCACATTCCAAGATATTATTTGAGAATGTTACTGTTGATTTAGGAAATTTTAAGTCTCTTAATATGCTCTTCTCTTGTGATGGAGAAAGTGAAATGGAGTCTTAATCAAGGTATTTGCAGGACAATTTTACAGATGGTATGAGTTAAGTATGATTTTAGATATAAGTTAGCAGGCCTATTACCACCACTTTAAGAAATGTGTAAATTTTTATTGGGAATTTCTTAGGGAATAAAATCATGGAAAGAAATCTTCAAAGATAAACACTTTAGCTCTTCTTAAAATAGTTAGACATTATTTTTGTGTATTAAGAATAAATGTCATAAAAGCTAAATGAAATCTCTTAATATTTCACTATGTTGATACTGAAATTCCTTTTAGATTCAAACTACAAATTATAATATGCTAAAACAATTGACTTGAATCTACTATACTCATCAATGGAAATAATAAGCAATAAATGAAATCACGAGGCATAAAAGAGAAATAATTCAATCTCATATAACACAATAATTTCCTAGTGAAAGCCACCACTAAAACCCCTACTATTTGTATATTGGATTAATAAGAAAATATGAGAATATTATAATGCTTTTATCAAGCTCGAGCAACCTCTACACTATCTATATCTATCTCATTTCTTCCTAAGCAAGCCTTGGATGAATACAATATGCTCTGCCCAACCTTGAGCTCAACCCACACAAGTATTTTCTATCCTACACCTGATTGAATACCTTTGGCCAATACTGATCCAGGTGGATGTGGTTGGACACCCTCCTATTCCATTGGGACCCCCACCATTGTCTCTTTCGGGTTTTTCATTTTCCTTAATCGTAGCGTAGTTTACTATTTTTGACAATTTTTTGGGTCCTAAACTTTTGGAGCCATTTTGAGGCCCTAAACGACGTTTTTTTGGGAAAATCAGGGCCAATTAGTATATGGATTGGTGTTGGTCACTCTAAAGTTGTAGTCCTCGGATAGACATTTCTAAAAAGGTATTGTGCATGTCAAACGAAGATTGTATGCCAAAGTTACGACCCTAGGAAGTTGACGTACCAATTTACCCAAATGGAGCCCATAGTTTTGGTGCTTCATTTCCTAGGGTTAGGTTTTTTATTAGGATTTTCCATTGTTTCTCAATAATAAATAGGTCTCTAAATCTCATTATAAGACAGTTCAGAGGCATGTAGCCACCACATTTCTTCTCAGATATAATCTACCATTGTCTGAGTTAGTTTATTTCCATTTCTCTTTGTAAGCATATTTTAGTATATGATATTAATGAAATGAAGTAGTATTTCTGCTGCATCTCTGTATTCATGGTTATATTTGTAATTTATTGCATTCCTGTTTAAGTTAAGCTTAGTGGTATCAAAGCGGTTCGCTCTTTATCTATTTTTCATTGCATGTCCCCATTGATGTCAGGATATAAGGAGTTAGGGTTCAAACTAGTCGAACCTTTACAAGACTAGCCTTTGCAAATCCCAATGAATTCCCATGGTGGAAGAGAAGAAAGATGAGGGGGCAGAAGATCCTTTCAAAATATTACTCAAAGAAGCCCTCGAGTGATAAAGGAACACGATGATGGGAAGCTTTTCCCAAATCCTTTAGCAGCTACCCAAAGACGATGAATCTACTTCCAACAACCACTCTGGAAGCACCACACCCTTTAAGGTACAAGCTAACTTTGATATCCCCATATTTGAAGGTCAAATAGATGCAAGCGTCGTAGATAACTGGTTAAATCAGTTAGAAGGATATTTTTTCTGTTCATGATTTTTCTAGATGGGAAAAGATTAGTTTTTCACTTCTCAAAGCTGCCCCCCACATCAAGGACTTCCGGTTTTGGTTATGAAACCAGCTCACAAAAAGATAAAAAAGATAGATCAATGCCTTAGAATTCAGCCTCTTCGAGGGGGCAACCTCCTTTACATTACACAAATGAATGATTCTTTGATGATTCAAATGACAAAACCTCCTTTCTATATATAGGAGTCTAAGGAGTCACAATACAACCCAGTCAACCTAACAATAATAATATAAAGGCATAAAAATAACAATAGAGGGATTCTATGGGGCACAGTAATAAAAATATGGGGACAATAGGGGCACAACAATATTAATAAGGGATACAACTACAATAGTAATGGGGAAATCACTAGTATTATAGGAACCTAACATGCCCCTCTCCTTCAAAAAAGTGTTGTCCTCAATGCTTGAGTAGTTCTGGATGCTTCAATATAAAATTCTCATCCTCCCATGTGGAATCTTCAGCGGATAAGTTCTTCGACTTGATGAGATACTCCGAAATTGATCGATTTAGTAGCTGTCGAGTTCTTGTTTCTGTGACTGCTTCCAGTTCCAATATAATTTTTCCTTCCTCATCACGTTCTGGCAATAATGTTTGAACTGGGAGCTTGTCGCCTATAACCTTCTTTAAACACGAAACATGGAAAACTAGGTGCACTCGAGAAGCTGCAGGAAGCTCCAATTTGTATGCCATAGTACCAATCTTTTGCAACATCAAAACTTATTTCACTGCGATGTTGATCTGCCTGTTGTTTCATTCTATTCTATGCCAACATGAGGTTATCCTTTAAGAGTTGGAGGACTTGTTGTTGATGCTCGATGTGATGTTCCACTTCTTGAAACTTAGAATTTTCTCTTAAATATGATGTGATGGATGGCGGCTGATATCCATAAAGTGCCATAAATGGGGTCATTTTTGTTGTTGTATGGTAGGAAGTGTTATACCACCATTCAGCCAGAGGCAACCATTTGACCCATTGTGTCTGTTTATCAGATACAAAGCAACGAAGATATCCTTCCAAACATTTGTTTACTATCTCATTGTGCCCATCAGATTGAGGATGATAAGATGAGATATGAGCTAACTGAGTACTAAGATAAGAAAATAATTCTGTCCAAAAATTTCTAGTGAAAATGGGATCTCTATCATTGACAATAATCTTTTGGTTTCCATGTAGCTTTTGAATTGTTTCCATAAATGTAGTAGAAACTGTACTGGCTTTAAATGGATGTGATAATGCGTAAAAGTGTGCATACTTGGTAAGTCTGTCAACTACCACCATGATGACACTCTTTCCCTTAGACTTGGGTAAACTTGTGATAAAATCCATTGAAACCTCCTCCCAACGTTGGCTTGGAATGGATAAAGGTTGTAATAGACCCGGGGTCTTAATTGTTTCAACTTTATTTTGTTGGCAAACCAAACATTCTGCCACAAAATTTTGAATATCTGATTTAAGGCCATCCTAAAAAAATTCCTTCTTAACCCTGTGGTAAGTTTTTAAAATTCCTAAGTTCCCTCCTAAGGGAGAAGTGTGCAATTCCATAAGAATCTTTTGTTTGAGTTGGGAATTCTTACAGAGTTATAAGCGATATTTGTACCATAACGAATCATTTTGCCAGCTAAATGTATCAGATGTACTGGAATCTTGTTGTAACTTTTGAATAAGTGCCCACGCTTCTTCATCATTCTTCCATTCCTCCATTGCTTTGTTTATCCAATCTGGTTGCATAATAGAAGTGGTGCACAACAATGCTTCCACATCCTCATCCTTTCTTGAGAGTGCATCTGCCACCAAATTTTTCTTTCCTTTTTTGTAGATGATTTCAAAGTCATAACCCAACATCTTTGTGACCCACTTTTGTTGCTCTTTAAAGGATAATATTTGTTCTAAAAAGTATTTAAGGCTATCATGATCCGTTTTTACCTTGAAGTGTCTTTCCATTAGGTAGGGTCGCCATTTTTTAAGTGCATGTAGTATTGCCAACATTTCCTTCTCATAAATAGCTTTGTGTAAAAACTTTCCCTTGATTGGACGACTTTCAAAAGCGACGGGTCTTTCATCTTGCATTAAAACAACACCAATTCCATTTCCAGAAGCATCACATTCTACAATAAACGTTTTTGTGAAGTCCGGTGTAGCTAAGACCGATGCTTGGCATTTTGCCTCTTTAAGATGTTCGAAGGCCTTTGTTGCTTCTGGAGTCCATGAAAATGCATCTTTATTCAATAATGTTGTTAAAGGTGCTGCTATTCTCCCATAATTCTTAACAAACTTGCGATAATACCCTGTCAACCTGAGAAATCCTCGCAGATGCTTTATGGATGTGGGGATTTTCCATTCCTTAATGGCTTTAATTTTGCTAGGGTCTACCTTAACTCCTTCATGAGATACAATATGACCCAAATATTCCACCTCTTGTACTCCAAAGAAACATTTGGATCTTTTGCATATAATTTTTTCTCCTCCAATAGTTGTAGCACCCTATCAACATGTTCAACATGATCCTTCCAAGACTTGCTGTAGATTAGTATATCATCAAAAAATACTAACACAAATTTTCTAAGGAAGGGTATTAAAATGGAATTCATCAAACCTTGAAATGTAGAAGGTGCATTGGTAAGGCTAAAAGGCATGAACAAAAATTCATAATGACCCTCATGAGTTCTAAATGCTATTTTCAGAATGTCTGCAGTCTTCATTCTGATTTGATGATATCCTAAATGAAGATCCAACTTGGTGAAGTAAATTGATCCATGCAATTCATCCAGTAATTCATCAATTACAGGAATGGGAAACTTATCTTTAATAGTGAGCTTGTTGAGCTTCCTATAATCCGGACACATGCGCCATGATCCATCCTTCTTGTGCACCAATACTATTGGAGCAAAGAAAGAACTTTGACTAGGTTGAATTATACCAACCTCTAGCATTTTTGCAACCATACGTTCAATTCCACTCTTTTGGGCATAGCGATATCTGTATGGCCTGATGTTTGGAGGAACACTTCTTGGAATCAGATGAATAGCATGATCATGATCATGAATAGGTGGGAGACCTTTGGGAGTCTCAAATACCTTGGAATGATTGTCCAATACTTTTTGGAGATCTGGAGAAAGAGATGATTTTGACGTGGAAACATCTAGCGAACATAATTGTGCAATTACACCTCTTTGTTCCTTTTTTAGAAGCTTTGTCATACCGTTAGAGCTAATTATCTTTCTTGGTTTCCCTGAAATACCCCTTAATTCAACTTCCTTTCCTTTCGCAGAAAATTTCATGAAAAGTTCTTGAAAATTAAAAGCTATTGTACCCAAGGATTGTAGCCATTGGACTCCCATTGGAATGGAAAGCATTGGGGTAGTCAATACATATTCTCCCATGGATAGCTTGATATTATGGAAATTTCCAGAGCAATTTATTGTTCCTCCATTTGCAACCATCACTTGACACTCTGGTGCTGGGTATAGGAAGCAATTAAATTCTTTTGCTACCTTACAATGAATAAAATTGTTGGCACTTATTGAATCAATCAACACTATTACCTTTGTCTTCTTGATTTGTCCTTCTATCTTGATGGTTTGAGGAGTGGTAATTCCCGCCAATGTATTACAAGATATGGTCAGATTCATTTCTTCTAGGCTTTTTTCCTGGAGTATATCCTCTTCTTTTGACCTTTCTTGCTCCTTTTCTTCTTCCTCTTCACAACCTATGTAGAATAATTTCTTCTCAGCACACTTATGACCTTTACTGTATTTGATATCACAACTATAACAAAGTCCTTTTGCTCTTTTTTCTTCCAATTGTTGTGGTGTCAACCTTATAGGTTGTGGAAGACTAGGGGCAACAACACTTCCATATTTATAGTTGTGAGTGGTATGCTTCCTGGTTGCCATAATTTTGCTTTCCATTTTTCTTGCTAACCTGAATGCCTTCTCTAATGAATCAGGTTCCCAAAGGCGAACATCATGTTGGATATTATCTTTTAAAGTCCCTATGAACACATCAATCCTATGCTCCTCTAGAATATTTTTTACCCTTATGTTCAATTTGTTGAACTCCTCAATGTGCTCCATTATTGAACCCTTTTGATTGAGACTTATCAATTGGCTAAAAAAAGTGTTGCTTTTTATATCCTCATAATGTGCTGTCAATTCTTCCGTAAAAATTGCCCAAGTGATAATTTGTTTACAAGAGAAAAGCCATTGGTACCATACAAACTGATTTGGTTCCAAATATAAAGTTGCAATACGTACCTTTTGTGTGTTTTTCACATTATTGAGATCTAAAAATTGCTCCATCTGTAATATCCATGTTGCGGGATCCTTGCCATCAAACTTCCTCATATCAATTTTTGGAATATGGTGGGTTTTCGATCCAACATTAGATTCCATGAAATCATGATTAACATTTATTTTGTTCGCATCATGAGTTTCCTTTACTACCCTTTCACCATTAGTAAGTATTCCTTGTAGAAAATTTGTCTTCAAATCTGCCATGTCTGTCTTCAAATTTGTCTTCAAATCTATCTTCAAATCATCCATCTTAGCTTCCATGCCATTCATCTTAGCTTCCATGCCCTTTATCTTATATTCCACGCCATTTATCTTAGCTTCTGTTAGCTTTTATGAGAGTGACATTTGTTGCACTTGGTCTTGTAATTTTGATATATCATGTAGCATTTCTTCCTCTTCTTCATGAGTCATGCTAGCCCTTTCAGGTTTCTTACTAGGTGTTTTCATTTTCTTTCCTCGGGGCATTAGTTACCAATAATAATTCTCTACTATGCCCTTTGAATTCTTCAAAACAATTTTTCAAACCAAGCTTAAGAAAAAAATTAAAAAAATCTACAGACCTTTTTTCACTTTGTAGGAGCTCGGTATTGCCTCTGATGTATCTCTGTAATTTCGGATCCTCCAATTCTGAAATTGCGACTTGTAGTAGCCCTCTGTGTCCTCTTTACAATGCCATGAATCTGATCCAAGTTGGATTCTCCAAGGAAGAGTTATGCCAAATCTCCCACAGTGATCTGATTATAGACTAGTTCAGTAGAGCGAACTTGTACGACATGCCACATGTCCCTGTTTCGACCTTTGGATCTGAAAAATATGTACAAGAAACTACAGTCTGTCCTATTTTTGTACCTTCTTACTAAACTTCAATCCAATGCTTAGAGAGAAAGTTATGACAATTTTTCCCAGGTCACCTGTTTGGAATGTAATTCAGGAGTCTGCAAAAAGACCAACTTCCTCAGATCATATCTCTGCCAATATAGCGTGAAAAGATCTGAAATTTGGACCTGAGGTTTAGTGAGATTTTTTTACAAATGGGTTTTTGTTTTCGCTTCTGAAACATCGCAAAAAAAAAGTTATAGCGAAAATGCCATGATGACCTATTTGGAGCAGCAAAACCCTAGAATCCAAATCTTAGATACCAAATGTTATGAAACCAGCTCACAAAAAGATAAAAAAGATAAATCAATGCCTTAGAATTCAGCCTCTTTGAGGGGGAAACCTCCTTTACATTACACAAATGAATGATTCTTTGATGATTCAAATGACAAAACCTCCTTTCTATATATAGGAGTCGAAGGAGTCACAATATAACCCAGCCGACCTAACAATAATAATATAAAGGCACAAAAATAACAATAGAGGCATTCTATGGGGCACAGTAATAACAATATGAGTACAATAGGGGCACAATAATATTAATAAGGGATACAAATACAATAGTAATGGGGTAATCACTAGTATTATAGGGACCTAACATATAAGGAGTTAGGGTTCAAACTAGTCAAACCTTTGCAAGACCAGCCTTTGCAAATCCCGATGAATTCCCATGGTGGAAGAGAAGAAATATGAGGGGGCAAAAGATCCTTTCAAAATATTTCTCAAAGAAGCCCTCGACTGACAAAGGAACACGATGATGGGAAACTTTTCCCAAATCCTCTAGCGGCTATCCAAAGGCGATGAATCTACTTCCGACAACCACTCTAGAAGCACCACACCCTTTAAGGTACAAGTTAACTTTGATATCCCCAGATTTAAAGGTCAAATAGATGCAAGCGTTGTAGATAAATGGTCAAATCGGTTAGAAGGACATTTTTTCTATTCATGATTTTTCTAAATGGGAAAAGATTAGTTTTTCACTTCTCAAAGCTGCCCCCCATGTCAAGGATTATTGGGTTACTGTGAGAAGAAAGATGAAATGATGCAGCCCATAATCGGACTCTCAAAAATCCCTAAAATCACGCCACAGAACCCTTTTCCCTTATAACTCGACCGTTTTCCTTTTAAACTAAATACACTAAAAACAAGACGAAACGCTGAAGTTTTACCTTTTCACATTGGTGCACTTACCATATGCCAGAAGTCAACCCATTGACCCTCGATGATTGTTGATCCGGATCTGTAAGATCCGACGGTAGTCGAAAATTTCGAGCGGAACAATAAATCAGGGGTTAATCGCCCGATATATGGTTTTATTCCTCTCCGCCTCGCTTCGTGTCAACCTTTAAATGGAGTCGGGGGTCGGGCCTTCAAAACCACTTCCAACCTTTGGCGCATCCAAAATATCGTCCACTGTAGCAAAAACCGCTTGGCGGTCCAATGGTTACGATAGATCGTGATCTAACGACCACGATCTAATCGACTGATCACAAATCATAATGCCACTGTCTAGGCTTCCTCCACTTCAAAGCGCCAATGCGATAGCGCTTGCGGACCCGATAATTTATCAATCCTTTTTTATAACATTTCAGATCCGGTATTATTGCGAGGTCGGAAATTGGCGATTCAAAAAACTGGTTCCTCTCCACTTAAGTGATGCAATTTGGGTTTCACGGACTCGATAGCATTGAAAACCTCCGTCTAAAAAATTTGAAGTCTGGATTCTAAATCCGAATGTGTTTTGCGCCGATCCTTAGTGTATTTTGGGTTTTCCGCTTGCGAAACCAAAACAATATAAAAAGACTCGCCGATTACTCTTTTAACTCAGTATTATCTATTGTAAAGCGTAGAAAATAGAGCAAGCATCAATATCATCCAAATACAGAGAAAACAAGCATTTGAGGACCTCCACGGCTGCATATATATATATATATATATATATATATATATATATTTATATATATATATATATATATATATATATGTGCACAACATCAATTCATTCAAAATAAAGGAGTTATAGAGTCTCGGCCTTGGGCCTGATTACACAAACAAAGACCTCTGTCTCAAAAATACAATCCACACACTATCTTGCTCTTGCTCTACTAAATCCACTCCTCAATCCTCTCTCGTTTCATTACATTTTTCCTCCTTTTTATAAGTCGGATACCACTCTAACTGTATCTAATAAATCAATCCTATTTTTAATAAATATAACAAAAAATATTCTGATTCCTAGCTCTATCTCACACCTATGCTAACAATTCATCTTTGAGCCTAAAATAGGACAATTTCTAACTTATTACAATAATGAAATACTACTCATTTCTTGAGAGAACAAACCCTCTCAGTAAAATTTCCTTTTGACCCATCAGGTCAATGAATTTCAACTTATTTAGCCACAACATGTGAAAAATATTTCACATTGATGGCTAAGTTAGATGCTCCTTTATCAGACTCCTAGGGAAGAAAAGAATCGTCCTTCAAACTTTCAGGACTTACTCCATACTTCTGTAATTCTTCTGTTGTCAACCAACTAGCATCCTCCACTGGTTGTCCTTTCCATTTGACTAGATATTGGAAATAAGTATGTCCTCTGGTTCTTTTGGATACTCTTTTCTCCAACACAGCTTCCACTTCTTTCTTAGTTGTCTTTGGCATCTGTTCTTCCCAGTTCACAGTTTGAACTTCATCTCCTGTAGTTTCCTCCTATAGCTCTATCTCTGCCTCTTTGTATGGATACAAATCTGCAACATTAAAGGTGGGGGATATTCCAATCCTTTCTGACAACACAATTTCATATGCATTGGCTGAAAATTTTCTTACAATTTTACAAGGTCCTATCTTATTCATTTTTAGTTTATTGTAAGTTTTAGTAGGCAATCTTTCTTTTCTTAAATGCACCATCACTAAATCTCCCACTTGGAATTCCTTCTCTCTGCTTTTTAGATATACCCTTTGTTTGTATTTGTTGCTACTTTCTTGCAATCTGCCTTTGACTTCTGCCTGTAGTCTCTACATCTGTTCTACAAACTCTTCAATGTTTTTACTTCTGGTCTCTTGTTTTCCCAAATCTCTGGCTCATACACACCTCTTGGATTCATTCCAAAAACAATCTGAAATGGACTCATTTCATTACTTCGGTTTGGAGTATCATTATAAGAAAACTTAGCTTGAGCTAGTGCTAAATCCCACTGCTTAGGATTTTGATACACTAAACTTCTCAATGTATTCCCCAAGATCCCATTTACTACTTCGGTCTATCCATCTATTTGAGGATGGTATGCTAAAATAAAACTGGGGTTAGCTCCCAGTTTCTTCCAAAGAGTTCTCCAAAAATTCCCTACAAACTTGGTATCTCGATCAGACACAATACTTACAGGCAATCCATGTAATCTTACAATCTCTGAAAAGAATAAATTAGCTATGTGTGTTGCATCACTAGTTTTCCTACATGCAATGAAATGTGCCATTTTGGAAAATCTATCTACTACAACATAAATAGAATCATTCCCTCTCTGGGTTTTTGGTAATCCCAGAACAAAATCCATGCTAACTGCATCCCACGGTCGATCTGGTATTGGCAATGGCTGGTACAATCCTGTATTATGACTCCTTCCTTTTGCATGCTGACATATCCTGCATTTCTCAACAAACTTCTTAACATCAATCTGCATTTTTGGCTAATAATAAAAAGCATTCACTTGGGCAAAGGTTTTATCTTGTCCAAAGTGTCCAGATAATCCTCCACTATGTTTCTACTTTATTATGTTCTCCCTCATGGAACATTTGGGAATACACAATTTGTTGCTTTTAAACATTAGGCCTCCTTGAATGAGATAGTCCAACCACTGACTTCTATTATGACTCATTGGATTCTGAACTGTTGTGTAGATATCTTTAAAATCTACATCATCCTTGTACATTTCAATCATTTCCTCAAACCCTACAACGCCCACTTTGAATTCTTGTACAATAAAAATTACCCCACTTAATGCATCTGCTACTTTATTTGACTTACCACTTTTGTGCTTTATTGCAAAAGTAAAGCTTTACAAAAATTCTACCCTCTTGGCATGTTTCTGATTCAACTTTGGCTGGTTATTGATGAACTGTAAGGCATGATTGTCTGAATATAATATGAATTCTTTTTGCAGCAAATAATGTCTCCATTTATTTAAGGCCTACATAATAGCATAAAACTCTTTATCATAAGAAGAATATTTCTTCTTTGCATCATTCAATTTCTCACTGAAGTATGTTATTGGTCTTTTCTCCTGACTCAGAACTTCTCCAACTGCAACTCCACTAACATCTATTTTTACTTGAAATAATTTCTCAAATTCAGGTAAAGCCAAAATTGGTTCCTTTGTGATCTTGTTCTTCAGAAAATTAAAATTCATGTCTGCTACTTTTGTCCACTTGAATGGGTGATTTATCTTCTTGATTGTCTCAAGGATTGGTGCACAAATCTGACTAAAGCCTTTGATAAACTTTCTGTAAAAACTTGCAAGACCATGGAAGCTTCTTACCTCAAATATATTTCTGGGAGTAGGCGAGTTCCAAATTGCTTGGACTTTATCTGGATCCATCTTCAAGCCTTCTTTAGAAACTAAAAATCCTAAGTAAACCAGTTCTTCCTTCATGAAACTCCATTTCTTCAGATTTATTAGTAGTTTCTCTTTCTGCAGAGTTCTGAGAACCAAATTAAGATGCTCTAAATTTTCTTCTTTACTTTTACTAAAAACTAGAATATCATCAAGATAAACAATAACAAACTTGCCTTCATATTCCTTCAAGACTTCATTCATTAATCTCATGAATGTGCTAGGTGCATTAGTGAGTCCAAAAGGCATCACTAACCACTCATACAACCCACTGTTTGTTTTAAATGCAGTTTTCCACTCATCGCCTTCTCAGTTTCTTATTTGATGATATCCACTCTTCAAATCTATTTTAGTAAAGTATTTTCATCCACTCAAACAGTCCATTAAATCATCCATGCATGGAAAAGGAAATCTATACCTGATTGTGATCTTGTTGATGGCCTTGGAATATGTGCACATACGCCATTCTCCTCCTTTCTTTGGACTGAGTACTGTTGGTACAACACATGGACTAAGACTTTATTTGATTAACCCCTTATCCATTAGCTCTTGCACTTATCTTCCAACTTCTATATTCTCTTAAGGAGTTAATCTGTATGCTGCTTTATTTGGAAAACTTTCTCCTAGTATTAGGTCAATATGATGACTAATACTCCTGATTGGTGGCAATGCATTTGGAAACTCATCCAAAATAATATCAACAAAATCATCTAACAACATTTTAACTTCTTCAGGAAAATCATCCAAGTTTGTGGAAGTCAAAATTACCTTTGGTCTTCCCACAATAGAAAAATGCAACTCCTCATTCTTCACTACTTCCTGCAGCAGCTCTTTTCCACTTATCAACATAATACTACTTCCCTGTGTTCCTTTGTCAGCATCATCCTTCAATTGCAGCAGTGCGTGTTTAGTTCCATCCTTCTCCAAAGTATAACTATTTTTCCTTCCATCATGAATAGCTTTTCGATCAAATTTCCATGGTCTTCCCAACAATACATGGCATACATCCATGGGCATTACATCACATAATATGACATCTTTATACGTACCAATTTGTATCTGCACCTTGCATTGTTCAGCCACAATAATCTGATGTCCCTTCTATAACCATGATACCTTGTAAGGAGTAGGCTGCACGGTCTTTGCTAGTCCAAGCTTGTCCACCATCTCTGTAGAAACAAGATTATCAATGCTTCCACTGTCAATTATTACTTTGCAACACTTACCTTTGGATTTATAGGTAGTTCTAAACAAATTCTTCCTCTGTGCTGGTTCTCCAATCTCCGGCTTTGCCCTAAGCAAAGTCCTTCTCAATAACAATGATTCACCTTCTTCAGGGGGTTCTTCCTTTTCCACAAGTCGAGGTGGTTCTGGCTTTGCCTCAGCCACATTCGCATTCCTCTAACTTGTTGGTTTATTATGAGGATAGTCCCATGACATATGTCCCCATTCTCCACATGTATAACATCGAACATCTCTTCCTCGCCCTCTTCCTCTGGGCACAAATCTTCCTCTGTTAGATTCTCCCCTCTATGGTGGTCTGCTACTTGAGCTTCCTGCTTCATGCTGATGCTGTTGTCCCCTTGGTCTAGTAGTTCCCCTACCTCTTGCTGAGCTTTTTCCTCTATTCCTTTGACTTTGTTTCCTCAATATCTTCTCTTCTGCCTTCAAACTTGCTTGATAGGCATCCTCAATAGTTTTCAGACTTAACAAGCTAATCTCATCTTGTATGTCATACCTTAAGCCATTGATATATCTAGCTACCTTTTCCACATCATCCTCTACATGCCCTACTCTAATATTCAATCTATAAAGTTATTCTGTATATTCTTGAACAAACATTCCTTTTTGCCTTAAATTTTGTAATTGCTTAAAAAAATTCAAATGATAGTCTTTAGGCAAAAACTTGGCTTTCATTTTACTTACCATCTTGTCCCATATCTTGATCTTGTACTTCCCTTTCCTCGTTCTTGATGTCTGTAACTCATCCCACCAGATCGTTGCATGACCCTTCAATCTGGTAATTGCAAACTTCACCCTCTTCCCCTCATCAACCTCTTCATAGTCAAAGTACTGGTCTAAGGATCTGATCCAATCTGTTCGCTCTTCTGCATTCAGAATCCCTTCATACATAAGGATTTCCACCTTAGGTTTTCCCCCTACTTTCGCCAACATCTTGATGACTTTGGCAGTTTCATTGTCTTCTTCTACTACCTCCTTTGTAGGAGATTCTTCTGAAGAACTTTCATCTCCTTCATTAGGTGCTCTTCTCTAGGCAGTATTAATTGACTCCATTCATGTACGTAGACTCCATACCTCTTCCAATAGAATTGCATTTGGTTCAGGTCTTCCTCGACCAATGCCCCTCCTTGGTAGCATTTTCATTGCAAACAAGCCTTTCTTCTGCTCCGATACAAAAAATGATGCAGTGCAGAAGCGGACTCTCAAAAATCTCCAAAATCACCTCGCGGAACCCTTTTCCTTTATAACTTGATTGTTTTCCTTTTAAACTAAATACACTAAAAACAAGTTGAAACACCGAAGTTTTACCTTTTCACATTGGCACGCTTACCGTACACCAGAAGTCAACACATCAACCCTCAATGACCATTGATCTGGATCTGTAAGACCCGACGGTAGTCGACGATTTTAGGCGGAACAAGAGATCGGGGGTTAACCACCCGATATATGGTTTTATTCCTCTCCGCCTTGCTACGCGTCAACCTTTTAGTGGAATTGGGGGTTGGACCTTCAAAACCACTTCCAACCTTTGGCGCGTCCGAAATACTATCCACTGTAGCAAAAACTGCTTGGCGGTCCAATGGTTACGATATATATAAATACATGAACAAGTTGTCTCAATATAGTGCGTCGATCTTGAACAAACTTGGTTGAGACATTTTCTCAACAAACACTAATCTAGGAGAACTAGTTGGAGAGAATCTCTCATCCTAACTAACCTCCCTAGTATGAGGAACTAACTCCTAATTCTTAAGATTTGATTTATTTAATTATGATTTTTGGATTTATAATTGTTTTATTATGAGAGTGAGGCTAACAGTCCCCCCCTCAATGATAAATCCAAAATAAGAACAAGGAACCCTCTTCCAAGTTCTCAAGTTGATCCTAAAAAACCACTACGTGAAAAACCTCCAAAGATGGATGCTAAAGAAACTGCAATATGAAGAGAATATGAATCATCTACATGATCGATTGATCTCCAAATGTCACTTGACAACTCAATCATGTGCTAAGAAATCAACGTCCTATGTCCACTGACAAAATATGATGAACACCCACTGGTGTATTTGCTGACGAGATCGCCCACTGGCTGATGACTTTGAAAAACCATTCACTGTTGCTTTTGCTGTGTTTGAAAACTGCTCACTCATGACTTTGTTGTCGATTGCCCACTAGCGAATTTGTTGATGTTGAAAACTGCTCACTGCAACTTTTGTTGTTGATGCCCACTAGCTACTTCGCTGATGTTGTCGAGAGTTTCAGTTTGAAAACCACTTGTCAATTTCATTGACATTTCTCCCCTTTGTCAGCTGAAAGGAGAGGCAATCTTCTCCAAATTATATCTGAATTTTGAACTCCCCCCTTCAGGTGTAGGAGAGTTTCACTGTTGTACTCCTACTTTCAGGTGCATGAGAGTACCATCTTCAATTGACTGTTGGCTGCAATATGTGTGAGTACCATCTTCAATTGACGTCAGTCTGCAAGTTGATGAGAACTTGTTGAGGTGATTTGTTCAAGTAATCCGGCACTAACGAACTGAATGGGCTTTGAATAATCTGGGATATGTAATTTGGCATCATATTTGATATATCCTAAGCCTCATCGATTTTTGTTACTTTGAATTTCTTCCCATGGCTTGATGATGGGTTTGGAAGAAAGTTGAACTGGAACAACTTCAACATGTAAAGCTAGTTGGATGAATGAACTCGAATGATCAACTGTCTCTAGATTGGTTAAAGACTTGGAAGCAACACGCTTCTCTTGCAACTCATTTCTCTACAGTTGTGACTCTAGTTGAAGGAACTCAATCGTTTCATGTGCATGTTGAATATTCACTTGAATGGTAGCAAGAGTGGTTTTGCTGAAGTGCACCATGTTGCCAGTTGATGATAACATTAAGTTGTTAATAATTTGGGACAACTGAATGTGTGTCACCATGTTGCCTTGCTTACTTTGAAGTCAGGCTTGCTTGTCGTAGAAGTTGTGCTTGAAAAAATTTCTCACTTGAGTCGATCATTGAAATGACACACTCACTTGTACTGGTTGTTGATTATCGATGCTTTTAAACACTTGCTTGAACTGCTGATTTTAAAAAATGAAGGGTGTTAAACACTGTCGAAAATTCACCCAAGAGACAAATGACAAGTTCAATCTTGATGAATAAGTTGATGACTTACTTGACTTAATGTATGCATTGTAACAAATCAAATGAGGGTGTCGGTTACAACCAAAAATGCACCTGGACAATTTAGTTTAAAACAGTTTATCTGCAAGTGATACAAAAAGTGTTGAGGATGTTGATGTCATCTTGGCTTGAAATGCTTGATTTTGTAGCGTCCTTAACTTGATTTCTTTGATTACATGATGTGAAATGTGTTTGCTTGGATTATCATCCTATCAAGTTGATGATGCGACACTTTGTGCTTGTTTACTTAAGCTTGATTACAAGAGCTTGAATGAAAATGATTATGTGCATGTAATTCGTTAATTTGTTGTGTGCTACATGTATACCATATTAGAAGGATACCACATGAAGGTTAGTGTCAAAACGAGACATAAATAAAAAGCAATACCAAGAATCATGCACTACACAAGGTGTTCCTAAGATCCCCTTATTCAATTTTGAGCAGATCTAAGACACTTCAACTCCACAAAAAATATGCCTTTTTATTATACAGGTTACAACCAGCTCTTACACCCAAGAAAAACTTTTCAATTACAATATTTTGTTTGTTTGGACCCTTTTTCAAACAACAAACTCACTTTAATGACTTTTGAAAGTCAACGTTAATTTCTGCCCATTCACTCTCAAAACATTATAAAAATTACCTTCCCTTAAAATTCACTTATCACTCCAAATATTACAAAAGGCAACTTATCACTCCAAAAAAGTTATACAAATTAAAAAGCATACCCTTATTACTCCATTAACATTATCATGATTGGAAATCTTGAAAAAAAATCTTTCATAACCTTATCTCTCCAAAAGCCTCATAAAAACTCTACTTTATCATCCCACTTGAAAATGAATTTATCATCTTTTTATGATATCACTTTATAAAAGGTGAATTCACCTTTAGTTCCAAACTAAACTTTAAAGTTTAATGCATAAAGTAAATTCTCACCATTCACTCGCGAGAAGTCAAACCTTGAATTTGGCTTTGACAAAGAGTTCACCACCATCGTTAAAACTCTTTCCAGGTGAATAGTACCTTCTTCTCTTTGAAACACGTCCTCCACGCTGGTTGTCCTCCATGCTGGATATTGGGTGGCTCAACCTGGCTTATGCTGGCTTTTTTGTGCTTGTACAATACCAAGATACAATAGTGCTACCTTCAATCTACCACATAGATTTTATAGAGATCATAATCATGCATACTTGGAAATAAAATAATGTCATTGTTCAAAGAAGTTCAAATTTGGTCTCTTTTTAAGCGTTGGAGCTTTCCAAAGAAAAATCTTCGGTTCATGCTAGGACAAAGAGGCGATCTAAAACTTGGCGCAAGTTTGCTCGACCTTTTATAATATACCATGTCATCTTTGAGGTTGTTGCTATAGTGATTGCTATAATGTCAACAAAGACTTCGGATTTAACTTGGCAAATGCAAGCCTTGCGAGTACTACCTGTCTTTGCTTTGCCAGGGTTCAATAGTTGTTGATGCGATTCAACATTCTAGCCGTAAATTAGCAAACGAATCTGCTGCCATCTTCAAGAGTTAAAATCCCAACATATTTTACGACATTACCTCAGCTCCGTATCAGAGAGAGAAGAGACACAAACTCATAAACACAACACTAAACTGAGAACTCCACAACTTGGCTTCATTAGCTGATTAAATATTATTTATACAGGATGGAGAAGGTTCTGGAGATCGATGGGGTGGTGGTTTCTTCAGGAAGCTTTCCCCATTGTCAATGATTTCTAGAAATTGCATTTAAACCTTCTGTTGAATTTTGACTGCGGGTAGTTGGAATTAGTTCTAGTTCCTTCCAACACTCCCCCTTAATTCCAACTATATAACAAACATACTCTTAACTGATATGCCTGCTGGTCTAAGTTTCAGCTAGGCTTACAACATAATTTGGATTTTCTACAACACACAACTTACTTCTACACATTTCAAATTTAGCCTTTCCAAGAGGCTTGGTGAATATGTCAGCCACATTTTCATTTGTATTACAATATGATAAGTCAATTTCTTTTGATTGCAATTTTTCTCTTAAAAAATGATGTTGTGTGTCAATGTGTTTTGTTCTTGCATGATATATAAGATTGTTTGCTAGTTTGATAGTGCTTTGATTGTCACATCTGATTACTGTAGGTGCTTGTTGTGTTTCTCCAACATCTTCAAGTATCCTCCTAAGCCATATTGCTTCACAGGTAGCACTACATAATGCTTTATACTCAGCTTCAGTGGATGACAATGAAACAGTTGGTTGTTTCTTACTGCTCGATGATATTGGTCCTGAACCAATATTGAACACGTATCCAGTAGTAGATTTCCTATCTTCTAGATTTCCAACCCAATCAGAATCAGAATAACCTGCCAATTCAACATCAAATTCATCAGTATACATAATACCAAAATTAAGTGTTCCTTTCAGATATCGAAGGACTTTCTTTATCGCTTTCCAATGGCTTTCACAAGGCTTAGCCATGAACTGACTAAGTATGCTAATAGAATATGCTATAGCTGGCCTAGTAGTGGTGAGATAGTTTAGACTTCCCACCAGTTGACGGTACATAGTTCCATTCACCTCTTTGGTTCCATCATCACTACAAAATTTGACATTCTGTTCTAAAGGAGTAGATGTTGCCTTGCATTCAATCATATTGAATCTTTTAAGGATTTCCCTTGTATATTTGCTTTGTGTGATTAGTATCTTACCAGATTCCCTCCAAACTTCAAGACCTAAACAATGATACAATTCACCAAGATCCTTCATCTCAAATACACGTGACAACTGATTTTTAATTTCTTCAATCAACTTGCATGCATTTCTTGTCATGATAAGATCATCAACATATACAGAGATTAAAGCAACATTCTTGCCTTCATCTTCCTTGATGTACAAGTTAGGATCATTTTTGCTTCTCATAAAAGAAAGAATCAATTTTCACATACCATGATCTTGGTGCTTGTTTCAAACCATATAAAGCTTTCTTTAACCTGCAAACCAGATGCTCCTATCCCTATTTTACAAACCCTTTAGACTGAACTAAATAAAATTCTTCTTTTAACTCACCATTCAAAAATGCAGATTTGACATCTAACTGATGCATTTTCCAATTATATTTTGTAGTTAATGCAATCATGATTCTAATTGTGTTCAACTTAGCTACAGGTGCAAAAGTATCTTCATAATCAATTCCCTCCTTTTGTGAATATCCTTTTGCAACCAATCTAGCTTTATGTTTATCAATACTTCCATCAGCATTAAATTTAGATTTATAAAGCCATTTGCATCATATGGGAACTTTGTTTTTAGGCAATTCTGTTAATTCCCATATGTCATTCTTCATTATAGAGTTATATTCTTCATTCATTGCATTTCTCCATTCTTCATATTCTTTAGCTTCCTCATAGCTTGAAGGTTCTACAACATTCATAAGAAGAGACATTAATGCATAATCTTTATACTTTACAGGTACCTGACTTTGACGTGATGACCTTCTTGGAGTTTTACTACTTTCATCTTTCTTTCTTTGCAGAGTCTCCTCTCCTCTCTTTGGAGTGTCATGACTGCTTGATGCTACTTGCTCTTGAACTTGTACCTATTCTTGTGCTTGTTCCTGTTCTTGTTCAACACTTGTATCTAATTTGACATAATCATCAATATCATGCCATACAATAGTATTATTTATTTTATCACCTTCATTTGCATTCTCATGAAACACCACATCCCTACTTGCAAGCAGTCTAAGAGTACTAGGATCAAATAACTTGTATGCTTTTTGATTGTCACAATAACCAATAAATATGCACTTAATTGACTTTGCATCAAGTTTTCTTCTTTCATCTTTTGGAATATGAGCAAATGCATTGCAACCAAAAACTCTTAAATGACCCACTTTTGGTTTGTACCCATAAAATGCTTCAAAAGGTGTTTTTAGCTCTAAAATTTTGGTCGGACTCCTATTTTTCAAATAAGCAACAGTATTAATGGATTCAACCCAAAAAACATTAGAGATATTTTTACCTTGAAGCATACTATGTGAACATTCAACTAGTGTTCTATTTTTCCTCTTAGCAACTCCATTTTGCTGAGGTGTATTTGGCACTGTAAATTGTTGCAGAATCCCATTGCTTTTACAATATTGATTAAATTCTCTTGATTTGAATTCTCCTCCTTGATCAGTTCTCAAAATTTTGATGTAATTACCAGTTTGTTTTCTACCATACTTTTAAATTCTTTAAAATACTAAAAAACATCACTCTTTTTTCTTATGAAATACACCCATGTATACCTAGATCTATCATCCACAAAATAAGAAAATACCATGCTCCACCAATAGATCTAGTTTGCATAGGTCCACATACATCAGTATGAATTAATTCAAGTATTTCCCTTTGCCTTTTTTCTTTATGTATAGGAAATTCCTCCCTATGTTGCTTGCCAAGTACACATGCTTCACATTCAACATGATCATTCTTCAAGACAGGAAGACCTTCAACCATTGTGTTCTTTTGAAGTAGCATTAAATCTTTGTGATTTAGATGTCCATACCTTTGATGCCATAAATCTACTGTTGATATTGTTGTAGAAGTCAATGCTTGATGACTTTTCCTGGTCACATCCAACTTATACAAGCCTCCAACTCTGGTTCCTGTGGCAATAACCTTGTACTGATCTTGAATGTCTTTCACTACACACTGTGATTTAACAAATTCCACCTTCAAATCTTGGTCAGTAATAGTAGAAACAGAAATTAAATTATTTTTTATATCAGGAACATACATCACATTATGGATCTGTTTCTCTTGTCCATTAGGCAAATTTACACCTATTACTCCATAACCTTGAACTTTAAGTGATCTGTTATCTCCTAGACAAACATATGTTCCATCAATGTTTTCATAATATTCATCAAACCACTCCTTATTACAAGACATATGGAGTGATGCACCAGAATCAATGAACCAAGCATTCACATCATCATTTTCCACAGACAATGCAGCATCGGAAACAAACAATTTAAGATTTTTAACTCCATCATTGATTGAGGTATCTTTGTCCACAAAATTTCCATTATGCCTTCCGTTTCTTTGCCTAGAATCATTATATTTCCTTTTATAACAATCTTTAGAATCATGCCCATGTTTTCCAAAATAATAACAATCATCATTTCTCTTATGGATTGGAAATTTAGACTCTGTCATACCTTTTTGTTTTGCTTGAAACTCGCCTCCTTTGTTCTTGTCCCATTGCTTGCCTCTGTATGGATATTTTCCCTTGGCTACCAATGCCAAATCTGAACTACTAGATCCCAAATTAAAGCTCTTCATCCTCTCCTCCTCTTGTAGAAGAATTCCTGTCAATTCATCAAATGTAGGGGGTTTCTCTCTAGCTGAAAGACTTGAAACAAAAATTTTATAATCTTGCACTAAGCCATTTAATGTGATGGTGACTAAGTCAGTACTAGACACCTTTTCACCAATATCTCCTAACTTATCATTTAAATCTTTGACACGAGATATGAAATTTCTTATATTTTCATTTGCTTCCATTTTTAGAGATAAAAGTTTAGTCTTCAAAAACAAGATCCGATTTGTATTTGTTGTTTCATACAAACCCTTCAGCATATCCCATGTTTCTTTTGATGTCTTGCAATCTCTGATGTGAGGAATAATGTTGTCCTTTACGGACATACGCAACAACACCTTTGCTTTCATCTCCCTTCTCTCCCAATCTAGAATAGAACCTGCAACAGTGGGTTTGGGCTCATCCCCACTCACAATGGACCACAAATTATTACCTTCTAAAATAGTCATTAACTTGAATTTCCAATTCACATGATTTCCTCCATCAAGTAAGGTGGATTCATTCATATAAGTATCAGGCAACAAATTTGCCATGATGAAAAAAAAACTTTCTCCAATCACCAAAATGCCACCAAATCTAATTCCAAATACACCAAATTTCACTAAATCTCAAAAAAATTTCACCACATTAAAAAAATACTAAATACCTTATTACTCCATTATAATCTTCTCATTAAAAATAAGCACCCCCTTTCTAAATTTAGTCTCAACACTTGAAATAAAGCAAATCTTTTAAAATCAATTTTCCCATTTGAACCCCTTTATGCTCCAATAAAATAAAATAACATTCATACCTGTTGGCTCTACTACAACAAGCCTGGAGTCTGCTGCTAAATGTTCCAGTTATAATTCAATGTCGAATCTAACCAGAGATTCAACCCAAAAACTGTAAGCAATCGTGCATGCACTATCCCCCATAAGACGATGCCACATGTTATGATCCTTACCTTATTTATATGAAACGTATGCATAAATGCTTGATAGAGTTTAAGGCCACTTGGCACATAGAAGACTTAAAGCGTCACAGAACCACAAAAAACTCAACCAACCTCCCCGTCAGATTAAATTGTACAGCATATATAAGCACTAGCTTACAACATATAAGCAAAAAAACATAGATGACATTCTTTTTCTAGCAGTAAGCGCGTTATAGCAAGCAAACAAAAACACATATGGAGTACTACTTCTAATAGTAAGCGCGGCACTTGCGATTGCAGTCCAAGGTGCATCCTCCACCGCCACCGCGACCGCCAGTACAGCCAGGACCTTCCAAGCTCATAGCACACAACACACAGCTCACCACCGAACCCTCCTTTGCATAGCTTCTTGACTCACTCTTACACGCAAAGTCTCACCTGATTTCTCAGCAACACACCCTTTACTCACACACAGGCGTAACACACCCTTTACTTACATAGGCACCTTTCACATAGGTTTTATTCCCTCTCTACAGCTTACCCTCACTGAAGAACCTTACATTCTCAGCCCTCAACCTCGCTTTGATACCATATCAGAGCTATGATACCATATCAGAGAGATAAGAGACTCAAACTCATAAACACAACACTGAACTGAGAACTCCAGAACTTGGAACTTGGCTTCATTAGTTGATTAAACATGTATTTATACAGGATGGAGAAGGTTCTGGAGATCGATGGGGCGGTGGCTTCTTCAGGAAGGTTTCCCCATTGTCAATGATTTCTAGAAACTGCATTTAAACCTTCTGTTGAATTCTGACTGCGGGTAGTTGGAATTAGTTCTAGTTCCTTCCAACACTCCGGTGGCCATTTCTCAAAATCCTTTTCATGTCGGATCAGAAAATACTCTTTAACCGGCTTCTAACACGTCACCTCAAAGTCTACATACTGTAGAAATAAGAAGCCAACTTTGAACTCAGAACTCCAGAATCTCTAACAAAGTCCTGCTCTCTTTACTAGTTTTCTCTATAAATATAACAAAATGACCGAATGCCACAACCAAACTCTTTTTTTCTGCTGTGGTTTACATCTCCTTCCGCTCAATTAAAACCTCTGTAAATAACTCTATGACAAATACTTTCAAGCCGCTAAGATCCCTCGAATAAAGATTTCACATTCTTACCGCACTTGGGACGTCTCCTCTTTGACGAGGATATTTGCTTCAACCTGTCTGTTTCGTTCAAACTTCTTGAATTCAACGAAAACACGTAGAACAACCACCTCTCGGGAATAAAAAGACACATTAAGCCTCCTTTTATCCACGCCTCCTGCTTCCCTGGCCACTGTGAGCGACGTTTATAAAGGCTCAAAACCTAACAACGCTGGGACAAATCTCAGAACTCGGTACGCTTTGACATCTCCAAACCTAGTACACCTCTCAATAGCTCGATTGTAAGACGCTGGTTTCGACCTTGTGATGCACAAGGGCGCAACAAAATTGAATATATATGCTCCGGATGAAGCCAAAGCCAATGGGACAGGAAAATTAAAGGAATCTTTTGGTCCAGACAACAAATTTAAGCTCCTCGAAGCCTCGTATGGTCGTTTAGAAGTTTTTCTCGGTGGTCAAGAGTGGAAAAAAAAAGGACGAATCGATGCAAGCTGTCAATGGCAGTGGGGACTCGCAGGCTGCAATAATTCTATGCAGTAGTAACTAAAGCAAACAATTCCAGCTTATCATCGTCGTATCTCTTCCAACGTGCAATTATTCCACTCAATAGAGATTCAGATAGATGGTAGGTCTCCATGCTCACCGATGGATGGCATGAAGTTTAGATACCATCAATGTGCCGGTGAAAATGAAATATCTGCATGCTACCAGTTCTCCAACAAATGGTGTGAGATATGAATGTAAACAATGTCTCCCCTTCTTATTCCATTGCAAAGATCATAATATAATTAATAGGTTTCTATGGAAGACTACCATGGAGTCAGTCAGGCCCTAAGAATCATTGATGCTCTGATACCACATGAAGGAAATTAACACACATAAAATAAACTCAATAAAATAAACACTCAGAAATATAGAAAAAACTAGACATGGTGGAAAAGGCAGAGAGCCATCATGTGGTCTCTCTTGCTCATGTATTTCTCATTCTCATTCTCCTTATTAAAATAATGTTTATGATACATATAAATACATGAGGAAGTTGTCTCAATATAGTGCGTCTATCTTGAACAAATTTGGTTGAGACATTTTCTTAACAAACACTAATCTAGGAGAACTAGTTGGAGAGAATCTCTCATCCTAACTAAACTCCCTAGTTTGAAGAACTAACTCCTAATTCTCAAGATTTAATTTATTTAATTATGATTTTTGGATTTATAATTGTTTTATTATGAGAGTGAGGCAAACGATAGAGATAGAGAACTCATTGAACTAGTCCAGATGAATATGAAAACACCTCATCATGTGTTATGTTCTTTTTTCACACCAACTAGAGTTCATGCAATGAAGATGGTAAGGATTACACCCTCGATAATTTTTTGTGATTTTTTTATCAAGGACCAAGAAATATTTCTTGATGAAGGGAAGCTTGGTCATGAGCACCATGCTCAATTACCTAAGGGAAAGGCCAAGTCAATGTAGAGGAAATGTAAATCAACATGAGTGTTGTTAGTGTCCTAGGTCTAGGTATCTTGGTTATGATACTCTTACTATGTCACTTGAGGTCATAGTTATAAGTGCATGTTAGTGTATTTCTTTTGGTCTTTGTGAGTGTCATGGCATTAAAAGGTTAGATTTGTCAAAGTATGATTCATGATTCTAATTTGTAATCATAAAAGGTCAGTTCTCATTATAAGAAAGTACAGGTATCAATGTAATCAAGCTTTGGTTATCACATGTCAATCATGGAAATCAATTTTGCATAAAAAAGACTAATGACAAGGGAATGGGCATAGATTTGGAGACGGTGATGTGTCAGTTTGGAAGTATTTTCAACAAAAAAATAGTGATCTCAGAAAAGGAGGTAACAGTTATGAGTACAATCCTTCTCTCTTCCCAAGCGTTGTGATTCTAGACATGCATTGTGTTTTCATGATTGGTCATTCAAAACCATGATCAACATCATTTTTACCCTCTCTAAGCTATATTGCATGTTCAAATTGGTTATTACGTGCACGCGTTAGTGCTTAGTTCTTTGACATTTTCATTGGAGGCTCCTGTTCACTTGTTTTGTTAGCTGTGCAAAGTCTGCAGGGGCGTTGATTTCAGACAACGTTTCTTTTCTTGCACATGAGTGTCAAATGCTCACTCAAAAGTGCAAATTCAGTTTGGTTTTTATCCTTTAGACTTCGAACAACTGTGAAATTGTGATTAGAAGCCATTATAGACCAGTTCAATCTTGTAAAAGAAGTGAAATTTGATATCGTTGTGTTTTTGTTGCATTTTATCCTAATATGGCATTGTGTTTTCATCTCGAAGCGATGTGAATCCACATAGTGGATCACACCCCTTCTTCTAAGCTGCCAATTTACCTCTTTCCATTGTGTAAACCTTATATGAAATTGTGTTTTTAGCCTGGGGATTGTAACCAAAGCTTTTCCATCAAAATTTATGCCTGAAAGTGTGTTAAAAACAAAATTTCCTCTATTTTATGTTTCTAACCCTTTGTGCTGAGACTTTCCCTCGTCAAATTGCTTGTCAACAATTATCAAATTTCTGAGTTTTATAGGGATAAGTTGGGAGTGCCCATAGTTGTGAATCTTGACATAATTGATATGCTATATTTTAAAACATTGTCACGAGGTTTGGAAACCAAAGAACACCTCCATTTGTTGCCTAATACCCTTACCAAATTCATTGTTGCAAAATTAAAAATATGGGACACAAAACATAAAGGAGGATCCATTGTACTTTTTTAACCGCAAAAAATCTTAGTTATCAATGCATACCTAGCCAGCAGCATAGCTTTTGAGCAAGTAGGTTGTATGAGATTTTTTGAAAGAATTCAAGGATACCATTTGCAGTTGACTAAACAATTTACTAAAAGTTTTGATGGTGTAAAAGCAAATGTGGGAAGCCTAAAATTTCTAGTTTCAAGCCAAACAATATCTGAGGCTAGTGAAATTACTTTAGGTGGAGAGGAGTGGTTCAAAGGAATGGATTTTGATTTGGTTGCGTTGAAAGATTTCCACAAGCCTAAACACAGGAAACGATATGGTTTATATATTTCTATGAGTTATTTATAGGACCATTGTGGCAAGTTGTTAGAGGTCATCCAAAGGAACTTTACATGTGGGGGACGATCCAATAGGGTTTATCACTACCACATGAGGCTCTTAATGCATTTCTCTTGCAAGAAAGCTATGAGTCTTCCCTATTATTTGTTCAGGAGTTTATGTAAGATGGTTGATCGAGTGCACACAAAAGGAAGTCAAGTGGAGGCCAATGTATTTAATTTTTCATTGACTAAGTTGTTGGTCTTGAAGGAGATTGAGAATAGAGAGAAGACATGGTAGGAGTTCTTGGTCTCTTTAGGTTGGGCAGCACAATCTTCAAACAGACAAAAGGCTAGGAAAGACACTCCTTTAGTTGTGATTAAGGAAGTTTCACCTGCAATAAGCTCAGTCAAGAAACCTTTGACCAAAGGAAAATTGGATGATAAGAAAAGTTCTAAGAAGCTACAATTTTCCCCTGAGATAGAGAAGGTGGTAAGGGTGCCAAGAAAAAGAGTTGTTGCTAAGAGACTACCTATGGTTCCTCCATCATCACGAATTCAAGTCATGGAATTAGAAAGCACACAAAGAGAGGTGGAAATTGATGAAAAAGACGAGCAAAATAGGGAATTACAAGATCAATTAGACAAGGCACATGTGACTAGAGCTTATTTGTAGCAGGAGAATAGGGAGCTTAGACATAAAGTGTCTCAAGAAACTATCCATCCTAGAAGAGAAAATCCATCAAAGGAAACATTGGCTCATGTTGCCAAAGACAAAGGTAAAATGGTCATTGATGTAGAAGAGTTGAAAGATGTAACTGAGCAGCCAAGGAGGCCTAGAACTAGGTCTGCTACCAAAGAGAAAATGCAAGAAGAGGAGATTTTCCATCTAGATCAGAGGTTCCTTGATGAGCAAAAGAAGTTTGAGGAGCTACTGGAATAGATTGAAGGAATACAATATCAAGTAGATAAAATTGAAGAGAGAGACTATAAGGATAAGTTGGCTTTGTTTGGACATGTAGAGGCTATTATGCCAGCCCTTGATAAGGCTAAATACAAACTGAAGTGGACCTTGCCTCTACATAGGAAAGTGAAGAATTTATATGTGCAAAACCTGGTCCTGAAAAGAAGACTTAGGTTGGTGAAGAAAAGGCTTACTGAAGTCAAAGAAGCTGGAAGAAAAGGGAAGAGAGGTAAGTTGGAATTGTTGGTAGAGGCTAGTACAAAGATGAAACTCCAGCAAGAAACTTCAACCTAGCCCTAAAAACTTCATTTTTGGCTCAAAGATCAGTTTTGATGAAAATAGCAGAATTGCAGCAAGGGGCTTGTTGCGCTTTCCATATGTAAATTTGATAGTTATGGGGTAGTGAAGTTCAAGGTTTTTGTTATCATGAGGGATTTGTATGAAGGTTCTAGTACTTATTATGAGGTTTCCAACAATCCACATGGAGGAAAAGGTCATCAAGTTTTCATTTTGTAAAGGCATTGCGAAAACATACAATGCACTGCGGAAGTGGGGTACAAGCCAAAGGGAGGTCTACATGTGTTTTGAAACTTGCTTAGGAGGACCATCACCATCACAAGAGAATTTGAGGCATACCCAGTTGCTTCATTTTTGTTGAAGAATCTAGGGAAATTAGAGTTGATGATATTCTTCTTGCATGATAATTATTTGTGAGGAACTTAACTTTACTTCTTAGCATAATATTCAAATGTTGTTATTATTAGAGTGTGTCTTCTTAGTTCATCAAATAGATACCAAAACAAAGAGACAAGAACACATGGTGTTGGCTTTTTTCCAAGGCCAAAAATTCTCCCTCTTAGAGAGGAAAATTCGTACAAAATTATTTTTATAGAGATTCCAATTGACAAATACCAAGACCATGACCCTTGACCTATTAATCCTCTCCAAGACCAAGACACCAATCCTCTTCTTTGTCACTGCTGAGATCATCATCATTGTTGCATCATTAAGGTCATCATTTACTGCATCACTAAAGTCATTATTGTTGCACCATTTCTATTCCTTCACCTAGATCATTTATCCACTCTTCACTGATATCATCATCATGTCTTCATCGATGCATTGAGATTTTCATCATGGCCTTGCCTTCATCAAAATCATTATGCCGAGGTCGCATATAGTATGTTGAGAGATCATTATTTTAGGATCACAATTATATTGAGACAGTGATCGGTGTATCATCTTCACCTTCTTCATAACAAACATGTCGAGACAGTGATCAACACTAAGGTCTTCATCATCACATCTATAACAAAATTGTGGCAGTGTTTTTTCCTTGCATCCTAGATTGTCACCGCCAAGGAGAATACTATAATTTGCTTACTGAACTTATACATGAAATTACAGGGGTATCCGAGATGTGTCGTCCTTTAATGTGAAGTTCATATTATTGTACCGATCTGAGAGAATCGTAGGTCCTATACTTATCTGAATATATGCACTTCTGTACTTGACCGAGATTACAGATGATCCAAGATTCTATTCTTGCTCTTTTGTTCATACCCTAATGGGGTATATATAGTGGTTTTGTCTCCATAAATAAGGCGACATGTCATAGTGAATTTTTGTGTCTCGATATATGAGCTGAATTGTCATTTATATATATTTTGAGGATGACATGACTACCTTTCTTCATATTTTTTCTTGTTGCCTTGTTCAAGAGGATTGTGCTTGTTTTGGAGGCCTGATCTAGACACTAGGTTAACTCATATACATTACATAAAAGCTCAAGAAGAGATCTTTAATATTTTCTTTGACTTTTTTACTTTCGTATAGCACTTCAACATGTGTTGAACCTATGTAATGAGAAAGAAACTCATTTTATAATTTACAAAAATAATATTTATTTTCTTTTACCTAGTTAGACTTTCTTCAATTCTCCCTCTTAATTAGGGAGGTATTCATAATGGTACTTGATCATTCTCAATCTAGATAATTTTTGATAAGAAGAATCGAATTGATAATCCCATATGTATAGCATCATATCAACCAGAATTGTCACAGTGCAAGGACTTGACAAATAGCTCTATCTCTCCATGAGACCATGAGCTACAATGTTCGTGAGATCAATGATTATATACACCTTCATCATTGTCTGTGAAGGTACATACCCACCCAAGTGTTCACTGAGTATGACCTTCTAGGAATATTCTTATCTTGGGTTCCTAGCCCTCAAAGAATATCAGTCCTCTCTCTTACTCTTATCTTGGATGACCTACACATCCTCAAAAAGCATGAGATGCCAGGTGATTACCCAATCCTCCATTCTTTCTTTCCAAGTGAAGAGAAGAATTTTGTTTCTATCTCTCCCTCTCAATTACGAAGGACACATCCATCATGTGTCTACATTTCTCTTCATGGTCTTCACTAAGACTTACGGTTGTTAGTCATAGTCTAGTGCATGACACTTCAAATAGAAAAACACAATTGTCACTCCTTCTTAATCAAGGGTGACTCAATACAATCTCCCTCTTGATCAGGGACCCGTCAAAGCTCCCTCTTAATAAGGGAATCTCCTTTTTCATCAGTAGCTTCTTTTTCATGGGTCCGTCAACTTCTTAATCAACTAATGGCATGAAATTCAGTTGAGCTTCTTCCTTGTAGGGCATCAACCATCGATCACTTTCCTTCTTCATTTTTCATGCCATTCCTTTCTTCATGTAAAGTGGCCTTCTTGATACATATCTGGAACCTTCGTCATGTGGCTACTTCTTCCTCATCATGTTTCTTTCAGGAGTTTCCATCCACCACATGAATGCTAGTTGTACTTGCACTGACAATTCTTGTTCCAGTAGCCCTGCATCAACTCATCTAGATACTATTCAAGAAATCATAACATTAAATCAAATTGTACCTTTCGATATGGCTCTTTATCATAACATATTTCTGTAGGTATCAGCATCCTTTATACATGTTTACACATCTCCCAAAGATATCCATTGTCAAGGGTATCCATATTTTTCAGACTTTCATCAAAGTCTTCATATTTTTTCTAGGAGATTTCCTAGTCAAATCTTCTTGGTCCTTTGGATGTTGATTTCCTTCATCATGGTTTCATATCTCATGATCTCTTCCTTCCTCACGCATTCCATTCCAGGAGCTTTCAGTGAGAGTTTCTTAAATGTAGTTAACCACCTCATACTTCATATGAGTACATATTATGTTGATTTCATCTTAGTGTGACTTTATGCCTTCCTGCATCCTTTCAGAGGAGGAGATCCTTTTTCTATAGATCATGCTTCTGAAGATAGAAGCAGATTCATATTACTTGCAACCATACGACATGAAATTATAATATTAAACACAAGTATACGTACCTCATTTTACCTGTAGGTCATCTAGGCTTCTTCCAAAATTTTCCTTCATTGAAAAGATCTTCAATCCCTTGATTTGCTTCATCATACCATCATCCCATGAATTCCATAAGTTGGATTTCCTGATGAAACACTTGCTTCCTCTCTATATTAGTGAAACCTCCGATGAGTATTCCATCAAAGAATCTTGAGGATCTTGCATATCCCCATCTGGCAAATGTTTCCTTTTTGTATGACGAGCCTTGTCCTAGATGACTTCTTCTTTCCCTACAATGTCCAATGAGGTTCCCAAGAGCTATATGCTTCATGTTTGACTGCTATGGATTTTTTCCTTCATGATTCCCATGGTGATGTTCTAAGCTCTTTTTTCTAATGCTTCCATGATGCAACGATGCATCTAATTATCATCGTCATATCTATAACAAAAGCTTATGGTAGGTTTGTGAGGGATACCATTTAAATTATAGTAGAGATCTTGTTACTCCTCTTTATTTATCCCTTTTCATCAGCTCCCTCCATCTATCCAGTTATGTCAACTTCCATAATATTTCCATAATATTAGCTATACCATTAAGTTTTGTTTGAGGACCAAACTTCATTTTCCTTTCTTGCACATGTTTGAGTCCTTTAACCTTCAATACCTTTTCCCTCAACTTGTCTTTCTCTATCTAGCATAGATACCACAAGTTGTCGAATGAGGTAACTTCCTTGTTTATGGAAATTTGTTAAGTTACTTATAAATTAGTGTATCAATGATGATAATCTTATTATCATCTCTCCCAGATCTTCCAATTGAGATCTTATGAAAATATCCCTTCCCTCTTTTATACCTTCAATCACGTCTAAGTGATATGACCTTCTTCATTGCATTTTAGAGAGTATATTTTCTAGCATTTCATATATCTCTTTTATGTCTCCTTTATTGCTACATAGGGATGAGAGGACCTTAAGAGTTCCATCCCATGAATTCAAAGGAGACCTTTTTCCTTGATATGTTCACTGAATTCTCTTATCTATGAGGATTATGACAATCCTCCTTATTCAATGCAAGGACCTTTGATAACCCATCCAACCTATAGATCTCCTTCCAATAATGAATTCATTTAATCAAACTTAACTATAGAATGAAAGGTACTTACTTGACATGTGAAGATTAAAGCTTCACCTTAATTGATTTGATGAAGGTTGAAGAAGATATATTAGAGCTTCTTCTTGGATGATCTTCTTTCAAATGAGAAAGCCTTTTCTTAATAGAAAAGGTTGCTCCTTTTGATGAGGATGATTTTTTGCTTCCTTGAATGACCTTCTTCTAGGGCGAGGAGATGATCCTTGCATGTTTTTATAACCTTAAAGATGACAATGCCTTCTTGCCTACAACACACTTTACCTTGTTTTTCAGTGTAGATCAAGACTACTTATAGGGTTTTGACCTTATCTGAGTGATGTAATCTTTGTTTTTGAGGTCCTTTGAGCTTACCTTACTTTCTAGACAACTTGATGAGGGTCTTGATGGCCTTTTGATGATGACTTTAGAGTCAAAATTTCTTGTTGTTATAGACTTCTTCTTGAGACTTGATCCATGAATGTCTCTTCTTGAAACTTGATCCTTGAATTTATCTTTGCTGCCCTTCCTTTGACTTCTGCACCCTAGCTTTGATACCATGTTGAAGGATCTAGGGAAATTAGAGTTGATGAGATTCTTCTTGCATGATAATTATTTGTGAGGAACTTAACTTTACTTCTTAGCACAATTTCCACTTGTTATTATTATTAGAGTGTGTCTTCTTAGTTGATCAAATAGCTACCAAAACAAAGAGACAAGAACACATGATGTTGGCTTTCTACCAGGGCCAAAACCTCTCCCTCTTGGACAGGAAAAACAACAAAAAATTATTCTTATAGAGATTCCAATTGACAAATACCAAGAACATGACCCTTGACCTATTAAGCCACTCCAAGACCAAGACACCAATCCTCTTCTTTGTCATTGTTTAGATCATCATTTACTGCATCATTGAATTCATTATTGTTGCACCATTGATATTATTTCACCTAGATCATTGTTGCACTCTTCACTGATATCATCATCATGTTTTCATTGATGCACTGATATTTTCATCATGACATTGTCTTCATCAAGATCAGTATGTTGAGGTCATGTAGAGTATGTTGAGAGATCATTATTGTAGGATCACAATTATGTTGAGACAGTGATCAATGTAACATTTTCAACTTATTCATAACAAATATGTCGAGACAATGATCAACATTGAGGTCTTCATGATCACATCTATAATGAGATTGTGAAAATGTTATCTCCTTGCATCCTAGACTGTCACCACCAAGGAGAAGAGTGTAATCTGTTTAATGAACTTATACACGAAATTGCAGTGGTATTCGTGATGTGTCCTTCTGTAATGCGAGGTTCATATTCTTGTACCCATCTGAGAGAATCTGAGGTCTTGCACTTATCCGAATATCTGCACTCTTGTACTTGACCGAGATTACAGAGGATTTAAGATTCTATTCTTTCTCTTTTTCACAGACCGTAATGGGGTATATATAGTGGTTTTGTCTCCATGAATAATCCAACATGTCATAGTGAACTGTTGTGTCTCCATATATGAGCTGACTTGTCATTTAGATATATTTTGAGGCCGACATAACTGCCTTTCTTTCTTGTTTCACTTTTTTCCTTCTTCAATAGGATTGTGCTTGCCTTGGAGTGCTGAGCTAGACATTAGGTTGACTCATATACATTACATAAATGCTCAATAAGATTTATTTAACATTTTATTTCACTCTTTGACTTTCCTATAGCACTTCAACATGTGTTGGACCTATGTAATGAGTAAGAAACTCATTTTATAATTTACAAAAATAATATTTCTTTTCTTTTGCAAGTACAAAGATCAAAATTAGATTTATGAAGATCGAACCTAGTTAGAATTTCTTCAACAATTTTTTCATACAGAGGCCTCAACCATATAAAGCATAGAAGTCACTTTGTTTTGTTGTGAATCTTATTAATGTCGTTTTCAGTTTGGACATATAGCCATATTTTGTCTTGAAATTCGAATTTTTGACTTCTAGTAATAGTTTTGAGAATGTAAATAGATGGAAAATTATCCTAAGGATTCTGTTTAATGTTTATTGGTCAATATTCTAATCTAATGATGTTTTAAACTTGGATTGGATACAAGAAAAATAGTTCCTATTTTTAAGTATATGCACTAGATTTTGAATGTATCTAGTTAAAATTAGCTTTGGTCAATGAATGCAGCCACCTAGGATAGGAGATCGAATCTTTAATGATGTATAAGGATATAAAAATCATTGTAAAGGTTATTTTGGTTGAGTTTAAAGAGAATACTTTTTTAGCATTGTAATTTTGAATACTTTTTGCTAGTGAATGAATGGAATAACAGGTGATTTGCAAGGATTCTTGTGTCAGAATTTTGGTGTCTTCTGATCCTTTGACTTATGAGTTATCTTATGTTTGTTTCATCCCTTTAATGTACATATTTCTTGTTTGGAAAAAACCAAATGATTGATTCATAATTCATCCTTAATGATGCTCTAATTAGTTTGCCAAGTTACTAATGTTTTCAGCTTTAGAACGACATTTTAGAATTCATCTATTGTTTGATTCTCTAATGTTCTTGTCTTTCCCTTTTTCTTCCTTCACCTTCCAAAAAAAATTTAATCAAAAACCACCACTAAAGTTGCCTACCTCGCCCCTATGGAGAAACCCTCTATTTTCCCATCATCTCGTTAGACATAAATCAGATTTTGATCACGAATCAATTTCCAATGGTTTTCCTCATTTTCTCATCAGTATATCTCTAAAATCAAAACCATTTTGAGCTTACTACCTATCTTAATATCCTATTTGTTAAGTAAACTAAGTGAGGGAGCCCTCTCGAGGCTAGAAGGACCAGATTTTGGCCTATAGTGGTTTATGGTTACCTTTGTCATTTTCTGCCTCTTCCTAGGAAAATAACAAAATGCCAACAAGTCTCTCAACCAAAAATCAAAGGAAAGCATGATGGATTTATATTTCCCAAGAATAATCATCGAAAGAAGAAGACATGATACTACTGTGTGAAGACAAGACATGTGCAGAAATACTATTACAAGAGTTGTGAGTTGGAGTATAAGGTTGAGATGATTGAAGAAACACGTTAGCAGAAAGATCAACCATTTGATTTACCAACAACTTCACCCATTTAGTTGGAACTCAAGAATTACATGCTCACATTGCATAGAATCAAAGGGTAGTTAATTCTAGTTTCACTCATCACATGGCCAAGGATGCTTCTTTCTCTTCCTCCCTACATAATGCTATTGAGAAAAATATTTATGTAAAAGACCATTTTTCCCTCAAAATTGTTGGCCATAGTGATATACCTTGTTGACATGGAAAATTACTTGAAATTCCTATCATTTGCTTAGTCTAAGCACACATTTTTGTTTATTTCTCAACTAACAAAAACAAGTAAAATCATTGACTTCTGGCTAGAATGGTTTATTATTAAATATATAAAGAAAAAAAGTTGAAATCACCATAGGAATCCTCGACTCGATTAAGGGATTGTATAAATTTCATGACTTATCCTAACCTAACTGACTAATATGACTGTTCTTGTGGCATAGATTGGTGGATGGAGTTAACTTTGACATGAACAATTCAAAGATCTAATTTTTTAAAGTCTTATGATAATGGAAACATATAAGATGGTTTCTAGCATTAGGGGAATTTTGAGGTCCAAAATAGGTCTCATAAGGAAAATAATACAATAATAGTTAAAATAATAAGACAATAGTAACAAATTAATTTCTAAAGGAATGTTTTTTTTTTCTTTTAATATTTTTGGCTGATTTGTTTATAACCTTACAAAAGTGCCAAGACTATGAATCCATTGAATGAAAAATTAAATATCACATCCAAACTTTATTTCTTTCAAGAAAGGGTTTCCTAAGGTAATATTTTCATACTAGAAGAAAGAGAGTATAAAAGCCTCACCTTCTATTTGGTTTTTCTCCCATAAAGGTTTCCTTAGGAAAAATTAGTGTATATTGTGTATGGTGTGTGTATTTCTTTCTATTCTGTATTTCTCACATAATAACTAATTTATTCATTCAAGCATAAAAACACTAAATAAATAAACTGAGATGTAAAGGGAACTAACCTTTATAGTAAATATTTCACTATTTTGTCAGATTTTTTGTGACACACTATTCCAATGCAATATCGATGATAATTTAAAAATCATTAAAGAATTGTTTTATTTTTTGGAAAAAAAATAATGCTAACCAATGAGGTGTGTATAATGTAGCCTTGTTATTAGTGTTTCTTTTAGCATTTTAAACAATGTTCAATATATTGATAATTTAAAACTTAGTTACAAAATTTTATTTAAATGCATTTTAAAAACACTTCTTCCATTTAAAATGTTCTAAATATGGTCAATTTGGCCACTATCAATGGCACCTATACCTAGAAAAATAGAAAAGGAAGGGCTTAGCAAGTGGCATCCAAACTGGATCACTTATTAGTCTCTAAATGCATCATGTCCTAGGACATCTTTAAGGAAGATCAACACTCTCATTTCATGGCTCATATCATTGGCCTATTAGTCTACATATAAAAATTTAGTCTAGACTTGTAGTAGAAATTTCCTTTTTGAAAATTTCTAACTACAACCACACTTCTACAAAATTATAAAACAATGGTGGTGAGAGTCACAAGTATTAAAAGGTTCCTATATGTACAAGATTTAGAGGAAATTGAAATATATCAAATGGCAGCTGAAAGGCACTAGTAAAAATTGAGCCAATTTTTTACAATCATTTGTCATTCTTTTGGTGAGCGTTCATCACTATAATGACTAAAGGAGGTCTTACTAAATTTTGTTTTAGGTACAACCATACAATTGACATTTTAAAATGGTACAATGTGCATGTGTCGTTGAACACAAAATTTGTTTCCTAACACAAGTTCTTGTTGGAGTTATAACACTAATAATCATCATTCCACATCATTGCAATATCGATGGAAAGACAATTTCCTATCTTCGTAAGACTAAAAAAATTTGTTGTTGTTCAATAGGCGATGGTGAATCTCCTTCAACGAACTTTCCATACTCTCCACACTTTATGTTCGAGGATTGGATATTTCTAATCCTTGTAAGACTAATGAAAGTGGGTGTCAATTGACGAGTGATATTTGATATCCTTTGACAAAATGATGGTATCTATTGACTAATTCTTGAAGATATCCTTGGATGAACTTTCCACACATGAAACGATTTCCATTTGATTGTTGGACATTTATGGTCATTGTAATACTAAAAAGAGTGGGTGTTAGTTGATCAACAACATCAGATATCCTTCGACGAAGTTTCCATAAGCACCATGTTTTTTGTTTAATCATTGTATGGGTTACATATCGTCATTAGTCTACAAAGTTCCATCATCGAAAGACCGATGAAAGTGAGAATATATATATATATATATATATATATATATATATATATATATATACTAGTTGTGACACTTAAAATCATAATTCATTAATATAAAGGAAATATATCCATTCTTGCTCAATCCCAAAAATAAAAGATTAATAAATTGATTAATTTATAATCAAAACTTCTATCATGTATGGTTTTTTATGCTAAATTAGTGACTCCTTCTATGATAAATTCACCGTGTACTTAGTTTTATGTTATCACTTTCTTTACTCTATTTTACCAAGGTTACAACCATAAGTAATCTTTTGTATATCTATGAGTAGGGTACTTGGTACTATCAAAATAGAGGGTACTTGCTACTTGTTGTTATGTGATCAATCACAAGTCGATTTTATAGTACACAATAAACCCCAATTTTCTTCTCTTTGTAATTAATGGTATTTGACTTCTCGTTATGAGATTGACTATAATTTAACTATCTAGCATCCTAGCTTCAATATGTAAAATTAATTCCTGTTGGACTACTATTTTTTCCATGCGTCACGTATATGATCCATCTTACCATATAATATTTTGTTGATTGCCCGAATAATATAGAATCACACTTGTAATCACAATGTATCCCTTAGAGATTCTCCTTTCACAACAAGTGTATCTCTAGGTATTTCCACAATGGTAAATTGCACAAAATTATTGATATTTTATATAATCGATCTTCTTGTCAAAATGCATCCACGAGTTTGCAATGGTCCCAAGGATATATGTTTATCAAGAATACCTCCCAATTCAACTTAATTATATGCATCAAGAAGCTTCTCGAGGACGCGTTGATATATATTCTCATGGAATAACAACCTTGGTTAATGGATGAATCATTATACAACAGTAACAACCTCATAAAACAAAATAAATTTTGTAGATATTGCAAGGTTTTATTTTTCATCACCATAATGACATTGTTTCCATTCTTTTCAAGTGAACACTTCCCAAATTTTCTTTGTTTTCCCTCTTAAATGTTTGTCCAACCATTGTGTTTTTAGTAAAACATACCAATAACATGATTTCACTTTTATATATTATGTTTAGTTGTAGAAAGGAGAGAATGATTTTCAATGACACATTCAAAATTATGACTAGATTCCTTTCCACCTGCAAATGTTAATATTCCTAACTAGTATAAATTTGTTGTTGGGCATATGGTTTAAGGGATCAAATTCCATTCATATATACTCCTATATCAGTAGGTGTTGTGATTGTCTCTAGTGCATTATATCTCAATAGCAACATAACTTGTCCCTCTAAAATTTAAGGATTCTTCGGAATTTTCTTGCCCGAAAATTCATTATTTGTAGAAAATTTGTGTAGGTTAACCCGATAATGCAATATAAATCAAAGCATAATACGATAGCCTACTTCTACTATAAATTTGTGGAAGCTTAAAGATCGAGCTGAACAATATAACCATAAGAAGAAGAATAAATGCAAAATACACATGAAAATACTTTGGGGAAAGCCTCAACTAAAAACCCTACTATTTGTATTATCATACAAGGTGGAAATACATAGGAATTATACAAAGCCTTAGCCCTCACAGCTAGCTAGCTCTTAGTACAATCCTCACAGATGTTCATATGCAATCTTGGCTTCTCTCAAGCCTTCCTCTCTGCCCTCCAAGCTCCTATTTCCTTGCGCTGTTCCTTCTGGGTGATCCTCTTGTTACCAAGTGGAAAACTTCCTACCAAGTGGAAAACTGATCCTCCAAAACTACGCAATCCTCAAGGATGAATTTCCTTGACTGCATGCATGAGTTTTCTTTATAGGAAAACACATGCAACTGATAGTACACTGTCCTTGACATTAATCTCAACTGGGTCTTTCTCAGAATAGACATGCATGAGTTTTTGATGAGGGAATCTTCAATTAACTAGAGTACACTAGTTGAGTGCATTAATGCATCAACTGACTGTTAACTCTCTATTAGTTCCTCAAACAATTTGGAACTAATTTAACTGGACTTAACTCAGTAAAATGACTTAACTAATTACAACTCAAATATAACTCAATCTTATATCCTTAATTTAAGGGATAATTCTTGCATGACTTTAGAAAGACTTCTAACTTGAATTTCTCAAACTAATTAATTCAAAATAAATTAATCAATTATTTCCAAGTAGCTCTTAAGACTCAATTCGATTTTAACTCCCAATTTAATTCGAGGAAAAATTAAATTAGAATATTCTTGTTGCCATATTTCAACAATATTCAGCCCCAAAAATTGGTGATAGTAAGCTACTCTAGGTATATATGAATTTATAACATAATTTTCTACTTAAATAGATCATCCCTAGGGTTACGGTTTATTGTCACCTCACAATAACTCTAGGCACAGGTTAGCTCCAATAATTATTTTAGATCTATATGTAAAAGGTATTGAAACAAACGCTTCTCTTGTACACACTATGTGACCAACTATGAGATTGTTTATAGGTCTAGCATGTTTGATGAACTGAGTTGTCACCCTATAGCCACCATCCAAATTAAATAAATTTGTTTATAAATGATCCAAGTGTGGCACATGTAGCCTGACTCTAAAAAAAACTCCTTACAAACATGAATGCATAAAAACCTGTAAGACCAAGGGTTGAATGATCTATTACCATAGGAAAATAAAAAGAGATGACTTGTCCATTGCTGACTAGCAACATTGCTAACTAGCCTGTGTGGGCTAACAAAACTTTAGGATATTTCTACGTCATATTTCCATGACTTTCAACAGCATTGAGTTTGACATGTTTAGAGCCTTTATCTCAATACAATGGTTTGAACATTCATTACATTATACACTATACACATAATACTCTTACTCATACTTTCCTAAAATAGATGTGTTCTTGATTTGACATGAACCAAACAAGTGATGAGACACTTCCTATAAAAATATGCTCTCTAAGGCTAACTATTTTTCAACATCGTACACCATGTTTTCTTCTATGAAATTCTTCTAGCAAGTTTCACATAATAGGGACAAGCAGGGACAAATAAATCAGTTTTTCATGGCATCATTGTTTGCTGAATAGTGGAGGTTCTCACTCTCTTCTTGGTTGATGATTGGAGCTTCATCATCTCCATTTCTAGATGTTCTTGGAATGTATAATGAATATTGCAATATGCATTTTGCTCATCACTCTGTATACTATTGAAAAGGTCTTAGAATAATTTTTCCAACAATAGCTCCCATTGACCTAGGTAATTGGAGAAAAATTTCTTCAAAGATAGGGTATCCAAATGGGCCTACTTATATTTTGGTTGGGATATCTTGACAAGATATTTCTTATCTCCTTATTCTATGAAATTATAGAGAGTGCCACATACGGTTGGAAAGGTCTCAAAATTTGTTATTTCACTACACAATCTTGTGTTTCATTTGCACAACCTTTGAAATCAATAAGAAGAATTTTCAATAGATTCAATAACATTGTGGGATTCCTCTAATGACAGAAAGAACGTCAAAAGACCCAAAAGGACCCATCTAGGTTACAGGATGAGATTCTGATTTTGCTGCTTAATTATGGAATGGTTATGCTTTTTGACCTTCTATTTCTAGTTACTTTTGTACAAGGCCACTTACTTTAATGTTTGAGTTCTAGTATGGTTACTTTTGTCTCTTTCAATTCATAGTTGTGGTTATGAGATGAAAAGGTTTGATCTTGAGAACAACATGCTAGAGATGATGATGGCATCTATCATTCATATTTAGAAAGCTTATTTATTATATTTCTCACGTTCAGAGTTATGGAAAAACTTATATATTCTCTCTTATGTTTAGAGTTTTAAGAAATCATATATCTTTTTTAAATTTAAAGATGTAAGAGAAGAACACTCCATTAAAAATATATGCTCTAATAACAAATATATTTCAAAATTTCAAGAAGGGAAAAAATATCATTTAAATACCTGTTATAATAATAATAAGAAGTAAAACAATACCGATACTATATTTGGTTTATAATATAATAAGTAAAAAAATACCAATACTATATTTGGTTTGTAATATTATATTTTTCTATGTAAAGTATACGTACTTTCTATTCATAATAGAAGATCTGGACCGACTTGCTCTATTTTGTTTGGAGAAGGCTCAATCTTCATACGTGTACTATATATGTAGTCGTTAGAGTCATATTTCATACATTAGCAAATATTCGACTCTGTATTGCATTTGTCCCGTTGAGTTACAAATATGGAAATGGAAAAGGCGGCTTCATGGTGGAACGAATTGCCTACTGACTTTCAAACTGAGATATGTGCGCGTCTGCCGGTGGAGTTTGTGTATAGTTTTCGCATGATCTCCAAACAATGGAAGGACCTCCTTTCATCGAACTACTTGTTAACCAAGTGGGTTGAGGCACCTCTCAACAGGAATCAGCCACGCCTCGTTCTGTGCGACTTGAGTATGAAAACCCCATCTATGGCTTTCTGTTTCTACACGCGCACCTGGATTAACTCTTGTTTTGACTTTTCCTTCCTTAAGGACGAGGAGTGGAAGGAAATCAGTAATTGCAAACAATCTGTGGGAGGACTCATCCTGGTCGAAAATATGTATGCAAAACGCTGTAGCAGGCTGTGCAATCCTTATACACGAACGTTCGTTGAAATTCCGGTACCACACGCAAGACGCTACTTAGGGTACTGCATTGTGTTGGATGAGAAAAATAATGACAGTAGTGCATACAAAGCTGTAGCTGTTGGGATCCACTGGCCGGATGTAGATATATGGGAGGAACAACAACATTTGGTGGAAATTTACGAACCGTCCCAGAAAAGATGGAAAATAGCGGGATACTTTCCGGAGAATTTAACGCTGCCTGCAATATCCATTGACCTCATTTACTACAAAGGAACATTCTACACATACTGTTGGGGTGACGTGACTGGTATAGCGTCTTTCACCATTCCCTTAGAGGAGGGAAGCGGTACTTCACCTATAACCATTCCCATGCGTTTTGTACCATTCCCTCACAAGTTGCGGAACGGTCGTCAGCATTCGCGGATCATCACCTGCGGTTCTCGTCTCCTATTCATCTCTGCCAACGTCGTTTCCGTTAGGAAGCGCAAACACGTGGATGTGATTAGTGTGTGGGAGTTTAAGTTTAAGAGTGAGGAAGGCCACCCGGTGCCTCTGTCCAATTCGCCTGAATGGGAATGGGTGGAGATTGCACGGATGCCTTCCTCCCTTTTGGAGAAATGGATTGCAAAAATTAAACCACGGATTGGAAAAATGAAAGCAGATCATTTATATTGGGATTGCACAGGAGTTGGAGATCACGTTTGTTTCGTGCCATCAATCTTTAAGAGGAATCGATCAGTACACGAAGTTATAGCTTACAATTTGATTGATAGCACATGGAGTTGGCTTCCCAGCTGTCCCATAAGCGATCGCTGCGTCGGAAGTAATAACAATGAGGCCGCCCATTACGGAGCTATAGCGGTTGAACCAAACCCACATATCAAAGTCGAGTGAAACAATTTCGTAGTGGTTTATCTAATATAAAATTTGTGTTTAGATGTTTAGAATTTTGACATAATATATAGTTGTGTTTGTTCAGAATTTGTCTTATGAATTAACCATGGATGTTATGTCAAAATTTATAATTTGGTAGCACCAGAAATATTAAAAAATAAAAATAAAAATATTACATTTAAAATAATTAATAAAAATATATTTATATTAATTTTAATATATTATTTTTAAAATTAAAGATTTTATTTTTATTTTATATGATAATATAAAAAATTGATATTCTTTACTCGAGGTAATATTGTTTTAATCTTCTAATTTATTGAAGTTAAAGGAAATTCATTTTGAAAGCAACTAACATAAGCTTGTTATCTTATATCCTATTCTAGTCATCTGGAGACGATTGAATAGTCTCTCCGTCATGTATATAATGAAGACCTACCTGATGGAATAGAATAGTTGAATCATTTTTGCCTTATGGAGTTACTACCTGGCCTGACATGGTATCAGAGCCAACTCCTTTTTTTAGCTCTTATGTCCCTCGTAACTCCCTAGTTTGCTCTCCATATAGCTGAGCTGCTCCTCCATATAATTAGCTGCTCCTCACAGGGTAGTTGCCCCCTCCACTGTCGCTGCTTTGAACATTTCATAAAAGGGATTATCTATACTGCCCCATGTCCAGCGCTGTCCATACTGCCCCACTGTCCAGCGCTGTCCATGCTGTCCATACTGTCCATGTGCATTAATTTTTTTTTGAAGGCCCTGCGATTCTCTGGCGATTTTGTTTCTCCATTTGCCTTGTTGTGGCTGTCTGCACTGATTCACATTGATCATTTCAAATCTCATTCAATTGTAATCCCCATAGCGGAAATGGCACTGTTTTCAGGTATTTGACGTGTGCTCAGAGGGACATCGACTGTTTGTAATGTAATGTTCTGACAAGGAAGAAGCAATCGATGAATGCTTTCGCAGGCCCAAAAACATATGAAGCTCGACCCCTTGCGTGACTGCCAAGGGCATTCGATCAACGGCGACGACCACTCGTAATAGATCAATATTGAAGAAACCAGCCACTGAAAGCGGCCTTCTGCAATGGTGATGGTAACAGAGGTCTATGGTATCACGGATTAGAATTCTCTTTTGTTCACATGAAGACTTCGTATTTTTTAACTCTGTTCACTGTATTAAGTAATGTGCTTGACAACATTATACATTCGAAGCCCATATTGTTGTGCACCTAAGGAGCATGAGAAGTTCGAAAAAAAAAGTTAATGGACTAGTTTTAGCACAGTCAATAATTGAAAGTCGACTAGTAAAGTCGTATTTGAAAACCAACATTTTTTTGGTTAATTTTAAGTATAACCGCATGGATATGGACAAAGGGATGCCTTCATATATTTCTAAGAGGGTTTGTAACTTGTGATGTTGAGAGTCCAAATACGTCTGGACTACGTTCTTCGGCCTTTTAGTGGACGCAGTGCTTTATGCTGTTGAGGGTATTTTTTTTGGACTTAGTAAACTGCCATATTCTATACTTGACTTAGTATACTGCCATATTCTATACTTTAACGTTGTGCAGATGAATTTGAATTGACATTTGAGTTTGTTGTCCAGTCACATCAGTACTATATTTTTTTTCCATTAAGAGTAAAAGTTTTGCAGCAGAAGTTTTTTTTGGCTATAGTATGCATTCAATCATATCCATGGTGGGAATAGTTCTCACTGGCAAGGGGAACTATCCTGAATGGTCCTGGATGATAAAACACACCCTCATTTTCAATGAGCTGTGGAAATGAGTGTCTGTCGGAGACGAAGACAATGAACCAGTACAGCCTACCTCAGACAAAGAGCTTGTCATTTGGGAAAATAAGAACAACAAAGTTTATGCATTAATTGCAACATCTATAAATGAAGAGGCGAGTCGCCATATTTCGTCATATTCAACTGCCTTTGAAGCCTTACAAAAGCTGAAAGAACTCTATGACTCACATTCTGCACTTGAAGTTGTTCAACTCATGATTAAACTCTTCACTCCTGAACTACAAAATAATGGTCCTCTTGCTCTGGCATCCGAAGTAAAGTCTATAATGCATGATATCAAATCCACTAAGGTTGAATTGGATATTCCTCTTATCGCTTTTCTCAAGGCACTTTATCCTACTTACTCCAATTATCTTGAGTCATTGCAAGCAAATGAAAATCTCAAAGATATAACCTTTGACTCTCTTGTGAAAAAGTTTGCTGAAAGAGAGAAAGCTTTTGGAAAGAAGACAACCCCTAAATCTTCTGAAGAGGCTGTGTGCCTTGCTCATAAAGAAAAGCATCCTGCTCAAGATTCTACAAGAGGAAGAGGTGGTCGAAGAGGAAGAGGAAGATATTTCAGAGGCAGGGGGCAGACATTCTCAAGGAGAAAAGGCAGATTTGCACTGCATTCACTGCAAAAGAAATGGATCACATGATGCCTCTACATGCAAGCTACCATGGGACAAAATTGAGCAGAAAAGAAACCAAAAGAAAGGTAAAACTGATGATACAGACAAAGGTAAAGCACCTGAATCTTCTCACTATGATGTGGCACACTGTAACATTGGAGTAAATTAAGATTTATTTAATGCTTCACTTGCTTCTTGGAAAAATGATTGGTTGCTTGATTCAGGAGCAACCTGCCACATGACTCATAGAAAAGATTTTTTTGAAGATTTCACTGACAATGTTGATGGAGCAGTATACTTTGCAGATCAATCAAAAATCAAGCCATTAGGGCTTGGCACAATCAAGCTTAAAATGCCTGGTCTTCTAGACTTTCTTCTGCATCATGTTCTATATCTCCCACAGCTCAAGAGAAACTGGTTGTCCTTGGTCCACATCCGCCAAGAAGGTCACTCCATTCATATGTTTGATGGCAAGCTTGAGGTAAGAAAAGCATCTGACCACTCACTTGTCATGAGGGGAATAGAAGAAGAAAGGCTTCTCAAACTGCAAGGAACCTCTGCTCATGCACACCATTTCTTATATAATTCTCATCATGAAGAAGGTACACTTCCATCAAGTTTATTATGGCATGCTAGATTTGGACATTTGAACTATGACAGTCTCCGCTTGTTGAAGAAAATCCCACATGGAGTATATGTTCTTCCATCAAAAGCTTTCATCGTGGTTGGTGATCGTGACAACGGTGGTGAACCAAGTGTTTTCCAGCAGCTCATGGACATAATGAAAGTAGATGCCCCCTCGTCAATAATAGTTCGGTGAACATTCTTATTGAGAGATTTTACTTGGATTAGGAAAGCTAATTGTGCCGTAACTGTGGTGAATATCCTGCATGGTTAAAAACCACAAGATTTGAATCCGTAGGATCTATTTTGCCTATTGTTGACAGTAAAGCCTGTTTCTGGGAGGGACAGTTTTGCAACACCTCGAGTGTCGACATAGTGGAAGGTGATTGAGCAAGATCTTCTACTGTGTTATAGTTTTGAGTTGCTCAAGCCTGAGGGTTGAATGTCGATTTGTGCATAACTCCCTTTGGTGGTTTTATTATCGATTCTGGTACAATGGGTGGAACAACTTCAGATGAAGTCAAGGTCAAAGGATTAGGTTGATCAGTGGCCTGATTATTCAACGATGATAGATTTCCATAATATTTGTTTCTTATTGACACCAAAACTTCGGTTTGTGGTTTTATGATGGATAACATGAGTACTTGGGATGTGAAAGCATGGTCTTTTGCAAAAAAATGTGTCTCCGGGGTTGGAAATGGATCTATCAATACTGCCAATGTGTTTGAAGTCTTTAAAAGTTTTAGAGACCTCATAGTGATGTGGACAATCTCTTGTATAATGCTCGTCATTACATATCAGACATGGATAACGAGGTTTCCTTGCCAAAGTAGAGGAATCAGATGATTTCTCTGGAGGGGAATTTTCTTGTTTCTTTTTGTTTTTCCCCTTTTTCTTACTTCCTAGTTGCTTTGGATTTTTTCCTTTGTCAGATGACACGACATTAATCTCAGAGGTAAGAGTATTTTCTGATGCATTGGTAGTTTGATTGGAAACAAGAAGAGTTTGACCAGATGGTCTTCCTGTTGTTTGTGTGCTTGAAGAACCGATCACACCATCGCCGGCATGAGAGTCCTTACTCGATTGTGGAGGAGGTGGAACAATGAAAGCTGGTCAAGGTGCATTGGGAATTTTATCATAAAGCATGCTGGATTGTGTGTAAATCAAATCCAAGTATTGGGCACGAGCAATGACTTGATCTTCTGTGACAACTCCACCTTTTGCCACATCCTCGGTGATTGATGGCAACAAGGATTTTATGAACCACTCAGCTAAAAGCTGATCGAGAACATATGTCTTAACCATTCGACGACAACGCCACCACTCATGAATATGATCTGATATATGGGTAGCAGTAGTCTGTTTAAAGTTGGTTAGGAGTTCTGTTCCAATCTCGTATCTGATAGGTAACTGGAAGTGGGTCAAAAAAGTAGTGGCTAAAGTGGTGAAGTTATCGAAAGAAGCTCTTGGTAATTCAATGTACCATTTAGCAGCTGGACCAGTAAGTGTTCTTTGGAAAAGACGAAGTCTGACCGAATCATCATTTAAGGAGTTTGATGAACACCACAAATGAAAGGTCATAACATGATTTGATGGGTCTTCTCCAGGATTTCCATTAAACTTCAGAATGTCAGATGGTAACTTATGTGGAATTACCGGCCACCAAGGTGCATATAAGATTGGATCATTAGTGAGCCGATTTAAATCTGGTAATTCTAAAGTTGCTACAAACGGCAACTGTCGATTCAAGTCAGGTTGAGCATACCCAGGATATGATGGAATTGCCTGAGCAATAGGTCTTTGCATACCGACATAGGGCATCTGCATTTGGTAACCTTGGTATGGTTGTTGAACAAAACCAGTATAAGGTGGTTGTTGATAACCAGATTGAATGTGTGGTGTCCATAACCTGTAAAGCCTTGTTGACTAGAAACTTGGTAAGCTTGAGATTGACCAAAACCAGGTCGAGCCTATGAAACAAGTCCAAACTGGGGTTGGAATTGCTAGAATTAGGGTTATTGAATAGAGGCTGCCATGGTTGTTGAATCAACTGTTGTTGTTGTTGGTACAACTGTTGTGGATTTAACGGTTGTTGTTGTCCAACAATGAAAGTTTGTCCAAGTTGTGAATAAACTATACCAGTGTAAGCCTGGGTCAATCCAGATAGGGGTACACTAACCTGAGGTTGTTTCTGAACTCCAGAAACAAGTGGTTGTTGTACAACAACTTGAGGAACTTGAACTTCTTGACTTGAAACTTGTGATTGCAAGGTAGAAGGATTAGTTTGAACATGTTGAGATACAACAATTTGACTTGTGATTGTGGTACAGTAGTAACAACAAATGTAGTGGGAATAGTTGACACATTTTGCATTGGTTGTGTTGGATACACAAGCCTTGGTTGAACTGGCATTGTTGGTTTCCATTGACAAACTCTAATTCTAGGTTGAGCTAAATACTATGGGATATTACCATATGGTAGTCCCCCGGAATAAGGAGGATACTGTGAGTAAGCATATTGCTCTCCATATGGTGGAAATCCAGTATTTAATGGATACATAGGTCTTTGTTGACCAGATTGTCCAACTTGATACTGAATGATTTTTTGTCTTTGGCATTCCATTTTATTTCACTATCATCTTTCAACATGTTGGTGATCACTCTTAAGATTTTAGCTAATTTGGAATAAACCTTCTCATGAAACTTATGCTGCCAATGAAAGATTGAAGTTCTTTTTTGTTCCTTGGGGGGTTAATTTTCATGATAGCTTCAATTCTACTTGAGTCAATTTGGATACCATCTTTATACCTTATATGACCTAGCAATTTACCTTCTTCCAATTCAAACATAGATTTCTTAGGGTTTAAGGAAATACCAAATTTCCTGCATTTATCAAAGACTATTTTTAAGTGAAATGAGTGATTTTCATTTGTTTTAGAGAACACAGTGATTTCATATAGATAAATCACAACAAATTTGTCCTTCTTATCTATAAAATAAATATCCATTGCTCTCTGGAAAGTTTCTCCTGCATTCATAAGCCCAAAGGGAATTTTCACTTACATGAAAGTTCCCCATGGTGTTGTGAAGGTTGTTTTGTCTTGATCATCTAGATGCACTAAAATTTGGTTATACCTTGAAAAACCATCAAGCAATGAAATTCTGCTAGAACCAACTACCCTCTGTAAAACATGATCCATCTTTGGTAAAGGGTAATTATCTTTGAGAGAAACTTTATTTAAGTTTCGAAAATCCACACATAATCTTATTTCACTAGTATTTTTCCTCACTAGTACCAGATTTGATAACCATTTAGAAAATCTCAAAGGTACAATGATTTTAGCATCAAAAATATTTCTTACCTCTTTTTCAATTAAAGGTAAAAGAACATGATTCACCCTTCTCAGTTTTTGTTTGAAAGGTTTCTGGACCCCTCTGATGGAATAGTGTGCTGAATAATACTGGTATCATAGGCCTTCAAATCTTCATATCCCCATGCAAAAACATCAAAGTATTTTTTCAATAGATTAATGTATTTATGTTTCTCTTCTTGAGGTAAATACTTAGAAAGCTTCACAATTTTTGGATTTTCTTCAGTCCCTATGTTACAGTGTTCCACTTTAGCCCCTACAGGTTACATTTTGGGCTTTTGAGCCACATCATTAAAATCAAACAGTTCTTCAAGTGGTACCAAACCCCTTGGTATTACATTATCCTTTAATTGTAAGACTTCAAATTCTGAATCATCTTTATCAACATCCATAATGATTTGATCCAAAACAGCTTGTTGATCGTCATCTTTAACATTATTCTCTACATCAATATGTAAATTTTCAAACTCCCCTTTTAGCTGTAAAAAATTGTCTAACTATCTGTCATTATCAAACACTTGCCAATACCTTATGTTATCTGGGACAGTATGTCTATGTTTCACTTCAATCTCATACTTTTTATTGTGGTAGAAAGGGACTTTACATGTACTTATTAAGGTAGCCAATGCATCAGCAAAGATATTTTGACTTCTAGGAATCAAAGACAATTGATACTCTGGAAAACACTGCAAGAAATCTAAGACATCATTTCTATATTCCCTCAACCTAGGATGTTTAGCTGAATATTCACCTTTGATTTGATTGATAATGAGTTTTGAATCACCATGAATGGAAATTCTTTTAGCTCATGATCTTTTTAATAACTGCAACCCTAACATAAGTGCCTCATATTCAGCTACATTGTTGGTACATTGGAAATTGGGCTTGTAGGAATATGATTTTTCTCTACCTTAATTTGTGTTAACGATCCACACACTGGCCCCTGCACCTTCTTTGTTGACTACTCCATCAAAATCCATATCCCATATATCTTCATTCTTATCCTCTTCTTTTTCAATCTTTAAATTCACATCCTCTGTTTTGCCTGGTTGACTTTACATATTTGAAATTTCTTCCTCTAAACATATATCATTGTATAGAATGAAAGAATCCATGTATGAATGAATAGAATAAAGTGGATAATTAATGGGTTTGTCTTGGTTCTTACCATGTATTTCATCAAAGTCTCCATGTACAACCTCCTTTGTTGACCAAATATAGGAATAGTTGCATAATTCATGTCCATCTACAAAGTAACTTGCAACTTTTCTCCCAAGATCTTGATAAGAGCATTCCATATTTTGGAGGTATATCAGTGACAACAATATCCATGAACAAACTTTTTGTTTGGATTTGAGCCAAGGTTACACATAAATCCTTAATCAAACCTAAACATCTGACTCTACTAGAATCAAAAGAGTAAAGGTCTTTGTATGGCCTGGTTATATCTATTCCAAGTTTTTCCATAATGAATTTAAAGATTATGTGAAGCGCCAGAATCCAGCATGGCATTTTGAAAAATGAAATCATGAATGTTAAGGCTAACATAAAAGGGTGGGACATTACCATCTTGTGATCTTCCCTCAACTTCTGGTCCAAATAATAGTTTTGGATGATCATCACTTAAGTTCACAATATTTGTTCCTTCTTCTATCTTTAGTGCTTTTATCACTTGATTCCTACAAACATCGTTCTTCAGCAATTCCGTTAGAGGAACACAAATTTAACTTTTGTCAATTCAATTTCAATTTTGAAAGATGGTTGAGGCTTTTCTATTTCCTTATGAGTTGTATCCTGTTTTTGAAGAATTTCTTTTGGAGGATCATCTTTGGTTTGACTTGTAGAAGGTGCATCACTTTGGACCTTTTTGGGAGGATTTGATGGAACCTTCCTATTTCTCATATTATATTGTTTGTGTACTTCCATGATGGCATTTTGATAACCCTTCTTATAGTCCTCTGATTCAATAGGCATGTCATCTTGTTGTGCTAGCACAAACAAATCTTGTTCTTCTTTAGTCAAGAAAACATCATCTATTTCCCCTTCACCAAAAAGATTAATTTGATTCTCTTTTGGATCATATGCTATTTCATCTTCTTCTTCTGCATAATTCTCCTGAAAAGGAGGTCTGATTTGTTGATGATCTGCTAGGATTATTTGATCTCTTTATTTAATTTAGGGTGGGTTCCTTCTGAAATTAGAAGTTCTAATCTGAGGAGCTCCTTGTGGTTCTCTTGGTGGAGCTCGGTCTACCAAAGTCATTCTTTCCATCATCCTTTCCATATTTTTGACTAAGGTGTCTAGTTTTTCATCTGATGAAGAAGAAGAAGGTTCTTCCTTAATGGTCATTCTCCTTTCAGCCTTTAGCTTTGCTCTTTTGTCCAACAAATTTGCTTCTACACTAACATTATTTCTTTGCATTTCCTCTAAGGTAATTGGATTTCTCTCTCTTGACTGATAGGCCATATCAGCATCAAATCCATCTGGAAATCGAATTAAAGCTAATCCTAGTGGGGGCTTAGTTATTGTTGGGATAGACTTATAAAGTGCTAAACCTTGATGTAACCCTAACCCTAGCATAGATTATTAAAACCCTAAATTGCTACCTAAATCTTTATTAAAGAAACCCTAATGGCTAATGAAAGCCCTAAACTGCTACAACCCTAAAATCCTAACCCTAGGTGCAAAACCCTAAAATCTAAATCAAACCCTAATTGAATCCATCCCTAAAAACCCTAGCCAAACCCTTACTCTAAAACCCTATACCCTAAATTATTACATGAAATTCTAAATGCATATAATTTTAATGGGACCCATTAACTCTAGCCACAAAATTCATAATTCACTTAATCACCAATTTACTTGATGCAACCTCATAATAAAACCAAAACACGTGACACTTTACCAATTAACAAAAATATTAAAAATAATATTTCCTATCTAATTAAATGACCAAACAATCATATATATATATATATATCCAAAAGCCTTTTATTTTGGGCGTAGATTTTTTTTAACATTAAAATACACATTGGATGACGCTGCATATTTTACTATTCAAACCTTACATGTCGGCTCCAAGTCGACTCCTTGAAAACAACAACCACTTTAAAACGATGATATGTAAATAATGGGAAGTCTGGAAATGCATCGATCGAAGGAAAAGAGATTCAGAGAAGAAGCATAAGCAAAGAAGAAAGACGCATATCTAAACCTGCTTTCACGTGGAAAAAAAACCCCTACGTACCTGAAGTTTATCGTACCTATCTGTGGAAGAATTTTATCTTCGTTGCTATTGAAAGTTTTGTGGAAACGTGTTTTAGACACATGTACCACTTGCATAAACTTTCGAATCTATACATTTTGTTGGTTGGAACATTAATGTGTTAATAACACCTGTGGAAGAATGCGTAGTAAAACCCATTGTGGAGAGATTGAATAGTAGGCTTTTTGTCAATGTGTTAAAAAACCTGTACAGATGAATCTAGCTAGTAAAGGTTGAACACACATCTTTGCAGAGCAAAAACACTAAAATAAAATCGAAAGAACAAAAGAATGATTCATTAGAAAATAGTTTACAATGCTCATGATATAGCATTACTGGGTGAAGATCCCAAGGTAATGCACCATAGTGGTGATCAATGAGAGGACTCAACACCTACAACAAGTTCCGGAGAGAACTAGCTGGTTGCAGAGTGAAAGGAGGAGCAAATCAGGAGAGAAGAACTAGCCAGTTGCGGAGTTAAAGAAGGAGCAAATCAGGGAGTAAATCATGCAGAAGAACTAGCCAATTGCGGAGTTAAAGAAGGAGAAAATCAGGAAGTAAATCATGCAGAAGGAATCTTGCATGTAGTCCCATGCTCTAACTAAGTGTCCGCATGTAGGTGTGTAGTACCTCCAACACCCCCCTTGAACACCACTATGGGAAAAATAGAAAATGGGCCCTGGAAACTAAGGCCAAAGGTCACCCAAATACAGTGCAACTTGTACTAAAATTAAGGAAAGAGGGAAAACCTCGTGGGGAAACCCCCCCCCCCCCCCCCCCCAAATACAATGTAATCAAAAGAAAAGAGGAAGAAAAGATAGTTGCTAAGCAACTGTGTCCTTCACTCCAAGACGATCGCAGAGAGCAAAACTTCTGCTCAGTGAATGTCTTGGTGAAGATGTCTACAGTCTGTTATGCTGAAGGACAGAACTGCAAATCAATGACCCGATCATGTACTAAGTCTCTGATGTAGTGCATATGGATCTCTATGTGCTTCGTCCACTACCGTTGTACTAGATCCCTGCAAAATTTGAGAGTGCTCTGGTTGTCACACCAAATGACAATGGGCTGGTGGAACTGGACGCCCAACTCAGTGAGGAAGTGTTGTAGCCACAGATCCTGAATGGTGATGTTGACTACTCCTCTGTACTCGGCCCTTGGCTAAAGAGAGAGCAATAGTAGCCTGCGTCTTGCTCGACCAACAGATAGGCTAGATCCTAGACTGAGTGAATATCTGGAGGCGGACTTGCGATCAATACTGTCACCCCCACCCAATCAGAATCAGTGAAGCCAAGGAGATTCAATGCAATTCCTGCTGCATAGTGAATCCTGAAGGTGATGGTGCCCTGCACATATCGGAGGATGCGCTTGGTAGCATTCCAGTGTAGCTCATGCGGCTCCTGCATGTATCTGGAAACTGCCCCTACTGCATATGAGAGATGTGGTCCGGAGTGGGTGAGGTACAATAGGCTCCCCACTAGCTGTCAATAGAGAGTGTTGTCAACTAATGGAGTGTCACCTCCATCCTCAAGGCAGACCCCAGACAGAAAAGGAGTCTATGCTGGCTTGCAGTCAGTCATGTGAAATATCTCGAGGAGATCCGTGCATACTTAGCCTGAGAGAGTTTGATGCCTGTGGCATCCTAGCTGATCTCAAGACCAAGAAAGAAGTGTAATGGACACATGTCCGTCATCAAGAACCTATCACGCAAATCCTTCTTGACTGTAGCAATGGCTGAAGCCGAGCTGCCGGTGATCAGGGGATCATCCACATACAAAACTAAGATAAGAAGAGAATCATGTGTCTTGAGCATGCAAACATTCGAATCAGACTTACATATTTCAAAGTTTTGTGATAAGAGAAAATAATCCATCTTTGCATACCAAGCTCTCGAGGCCTGCTTAAGGCCGTAGAGAGATTTCTTCAGTCTGCAAACCAAAGATGAATCCTGAATGAAACCATGTGGCTGCTCCATGTAGATCTCCTCAGATAGGTCTTCGTGAAGAAAGGCATTCTTCACATCCATTTGATGTACTTCCCACCCCTGGGCAGCCGCAATGGCAAGTGCAAGGCATATGGAATCCATATTTGCTACTGGAGCAAAGGTCTCATCATAATCAATGCCATGCACTTGCTGGAAGCCTTTGGCTACTAGCCTAGCTTTATGTCTGGTGATTTGCCAATCTGCAGCACTCTTGGTCCTGTAAACCCATTTGCATCGGACAAGTTTCATTCCTAAAGGAAGGGGGACCAGATCCCAAGTCTGGTTCTCGAGGAGGGAGTTATACTCCTCCATGGCGGACTCCCAAGATGGGTGCCCAGCAGCCTCAGCATAAGACTGTGGATCAGAAGACAGAACCAAATGACAATGCCAGGATGGTGATGGTTCAGTGGAAGTGAGGACAAGAGGAGGCCCAATAAACTTTGAGCTAGTCCTCTGCAAATTAGAATTATCCCCACAAGACCATTTCTAGCAACTGGGTGGTCTTGTGCATATATCTCACGTAAGCTCCTTGTTCTCTAATTTATGACAGGGGAATTTGATTCACTACCGGAAGCCGATCTGAGCTTGGATGTGGATCATCATATGCATGCACTAGATTTGTATCTGAAGACTCTATCTCTACATATGCATTCTCTACTGCGGCATCTGCATGCTCTGTATCTGCATCTGAGTGTACTGAATCATCATCTCGAACATGAGGTAGATAAAAGGTGTCTGCATGCGGAAATTGAGGTGCATGCAAGAGACTTTCCTCAAATTTGACACTCCGCTCAATGATGAGCTTGTCTGTAGAGAAAATCACGAGTCGGTATCCCTTCACACCATTAGGGTATCCAATAAAGATGCACTCAATGCTCTGTGGATCAAGAGCTTTCCTCTTTCCAGAATGGATCTTGGCCCATGCTCGGGAGTCGAAAACACGGAAATGGGTGACCTCTGGTTTAGTGCCACTCCAAGCGTCAAAGGGGGTCTGATCCTTCACAGACCTATGAGGAGATCTGTTCTGGATGTAATTAGCACAATTAAGTGCTTTAGCCCATAGCTTATGAGGCAGTGACTTAGCATGCAACATGCAGGAAGCCATCTCTTTGAGAGATCGGTTCTTTCTCTCAACAACTCCATTCTGCTACGGAGTGTATGGAACTGTGTACTGCAACTGTATGCCAGACTGAAGGCAAAGGTTCTGAAGTGCTATGTTAACATATTCCCCCCCATTATCTGTATGGACGGTTTTGATCTTTCTCTCTAACTGTGTCTCAACTAGTGCTTTGAAATCTTCAAAGTGCGCAAAAACTTCAGATTTGTTCCTGAGAAGATACACCCAAGTATACCGTGAGAAATCATCAATAAATGTAAGCACGTACCTTGCTTTGTTGATGGAAGGATGAGGAAAAGGCCCCATGAGATCACTATGGATCAGATCTAGAGGAGAGGATGTTGTGTGAATCTTGCCAGTGTCAAACGTTTCTCAAGGATGTTTGCCAAGGACACACCCTTCACAAACTCCTTTGGAGAAACTGATATTTGGCAAGCCTTCCACCATCTCATGCTTGCTTAGCTGTTGCATATACCTATAATTTAAGTGACCAAACCTCTCGTACCAAAGCCTACTACTATCATCAGCATGTGTAAGCAATAAGGAGGATTCAGATTCAATAAATTCAGAAAATGTATACAGTCTGGCTCCATTTTTTACCTCACCAGTTGCAATTTTGGAGCTGCTATGTAGGTCATATATGTTCACTGCATCTGGAGTGAATTCCACTCTTTTTCTGGTGCCGGAATGAGTGATCTGATAAATTGAAAGTAGGTTTACCGAAAGTTTTGGAACATGAAGCACATCTTCAAAGCTTCCGTGTAAAAGTTCCACTCTACCTTTTCCGGTGACCTCAATAGGTGAGTCATCTCCCATGAGGATGGGAGGTCCTTTGCATGCATCCAAAGAGGAATAGACTTCCTTTGCAGCATCCATATGATGTGATGCACCAGAATCTATAATCCATGTATGAGGGGAAGAATTAATTGCAACTAAAGCGTGAAAATTGTTACCTTTCTCGTGTGGCGGATCCTTAGTTTTCTTCTTGGCACCCTTAGGGATGTGGTCCCCAAGGTTTTGCTTCTAAAGGATTTCTGCCATTTGGTCAACTTGTTTCTTCATGCAAGAGGATTCTGGATGGAATCTTCTTTGACAGTAGGTGCATTTGTTTCCTTTCTTCCCTTTGTCATTTCTCGAGTCGGAGGAGTCATTGAAGGGCTTGGTGTACTCTTCCTTCTTTGGATGGGAATGCACTTTTCCCTTGTCTTTTTTCTGCTGATTTTTTGATTTGAATTAGATCTGTGATATTTATTGTGGCTGCCATCATGCACAACAAGTGAATGTGTTTTTGGAGGTTTGATTGTACCCATGCCAATGAGTTTATCTTGCTCAAAAGTAAGGGACTCCATGAACTCTTTGAGAGAAGGCATAGTGTAGGATTTACCTATTGTGAGCCTTACTGAATGAAATGTAGACACAAAGATAGAGTATTTCGGTCCGAGATTTGACATAATAGAGAGAACTTGGCGGCTCTCCTCCTTGGATTTGTCAATTCCACAACCCTTGAGTTGCAGCAATAGATCCTTATATTTGATGAAGAAGTCTTGAACTCTGTCGTAGTTATGTGGATCCAATGACAGCAGCTCCACTTTGAGCAGATGTCCTTTCATCTCATCCTGTTTCCCGTAGAGTTCTTAAACCTTTTTCCAAATCTCATTGCGAGTATTGCAGGTAGATAGATGAAACTGCAACTCTAGGGAGATGCACATGCATATGGATCCATGGCCCCATCCATGCGGTTGAGGTACTTAGATTTCTCTATGGCTGAAGTGGGTTCCACTTCTGCAGCCATGGTAATCCTGTACAACCCTTTTTGAGGAAGGTATCGAGCCATTTGGTCCTTCCATTCGTGATAGTTGTACGATGTGATGTTAGGAAATGCTCCCATTTTATATGTCGTTCTTCGATCTCCAAGTTGTAATACCTGCAAAATAAAGTATTGGTGTGCCTTTTATCTAGCAACCTGTGGGCTTTGATACCACGTAAATGTGCTAGAAAACCTGCACAGATGAATCTAGCTAGTAAAGGTTGAACACACACAACTTTGCAAAGCAAAAACACTAAAAGAAAATCGAAAGAACAAAAGAATGATTCATTAGAAAATAGTTTACAATGCTCATGATATAGCATTACTGGGTGAAGATCCCAAGGTAATGCACCATAGTGGTGATCAATGATAGGACTCAACACCTACAACAAGTTCCAGAGAGAACTAGCCAGTTGCGGAGTGAAAGGAGATAGGAAATCAGGGAGTAAATCATGCAGATGAACTAGCCAGTTGCAGAGTTAAAGAAGGAGAAAATCACGGAGTAAATCATGCAAAAGAACTATCTAGTTGCAGAGTTAAATAAGGAGCAAATCAGGGAGTAAATCATGCAGAAGGAATCTTGCATGTAGTCCCATGCTCTAACTAAGTGTCCACATGTAGGTGTATAGTACCTCAACCACTTTTGTAGTGGACCTACAAATACCAAATTTGTGTGACCACTACGTGGTGGCACCTGTAACAAACTGAATAATTCTAAGCGATGGAGCAACGAAGAATATTCATGAGCGATGGAGTAGCAAAGAATATTCATGAGTTCTTAAGAAGATTCAAAAGTTGGCCAGATTCTTTGATAGATTCTAAACTTGTATCTCTTCAGCTCGGTGATAAATCTAAGGTACAGTGCTAGGCCTCCACGCTTGGATCTGTGGAGTGAAAGTCACCAAATATGTGGAGCTAAATCAATACTTCAGACTATATCTTAGAACTGCAGATTGTGGGCTCAAACTATCAGCATTTGGAAATTAGACTTAGGGCTTCAAAGCCCTATTAGCTACCCTCGGATCTTTTGGATGTTTATGAAGCAGTCCGTGGAGTGGTCTTTTATCAATAATTGGAATTACCTCTTGAAGAATTTTGGGAGAAGTTTTTTAGTAAACCCTGGCTTGATTTGGTAGAAGAAATTGAAGATATTTTTATGAAAATTACCTTGACCAGACCATTGAAGAATTTTGAATAGAATCAAACACACTCTTAAACATATTGAAGACACCTTGAAGGTCTTGAAGATAATTTTGAAGACCATGATGCATTAGCTATTATGAGGTAACTTGAAGATCCTTGTTTTGGGTACCATGAATAATAGTGGAGATGCCTTCATGTGAAGAGCAAGGTTGTCATTGATGACGTGACGAGAAGACTAAGCGAAGATTGATAGGGCTTGTTGAAGAAGACATTGGGAGCCATGAAGTATAACCAATACATCTTGATGAAGTGAAAATGAGGGTTGGATCCCAAGAGGTTAGAGCCTAAAAAATACAAGGTTGGTTCCTTGGAAGATATAGTTGGAGCCCTAGAGGATTTGAGTCCTCAAGAAACCAAGTCGGAGCCTGAACCAGATATAGGGTTGGAGCCCTTGAGGTTGGTGCCTCTAAATTGGCAAGGTTGGAGCCTTGGAAGTCCAAGTTAGTGCTTGAAAAAATGTGGGTTGGAGCCTAGGAGATTGAAGATCAGTGTCTTCATCTAGGGTTGGAGACCTATATATATTGTACTTGATTTATTCTAAAGAAATTAATAAAATATTTTATTCTTATTGTTCATTTTGTGTTCTAAATATAAGTGATATAACTGGTAAAAATAACAATTGAAAAGAAATATTAATTCATCCCCCCTCTCAGTGTTTCCAATAATTGGAATCAGAGCCAGTACCTTCACTCAAAGCCTAATAGCTTGAAGTTTATCCTTAGAACACAAATGGAAAAGCCAAGGAAGAAAGCCTTCAATCCTCCTACATATGTCTCTTCCTCGACCATGAAAACTGAAGACAATCAAATTGAGAAAGTTCCAATGTTCAATGGCAACTTTGATGTATGGATGGTAAGAATGAGAAATTTCTTAATGTCTCAAGGCATTGGAGTATGGGAATCAGTGATTACTGATAGCACGATGGATGATGAATCCAAGGAGCACAATAGAAGAGCAATGAAGACAATTTTGAATGGGCTACCAAATTCAATAAAGGCCAATTTGGAAAAATGTTCGTCAGCGAAAGATACACAGGACAAACTTCATGACCTTCACTCAAAAGGAGCATTGACCGTGACCTCTAGTCAAGAAGATGATGAAATCAAAACAGAAATCCAAAACCCATCAAGGAAGCTAAAAATAATAATTATGACATCAAGGCTAGAGAAGACCTAGAAGAAGAAGAAAGCAAAGAAGGTTTTGAAGAAGATCTCCTAACTAATCTTATAGCTTCCATGGAAGAGATTAATAGTTTTGAAAAAGGAAAATGAGGAACCTAAGAAGAAAGGGCAAGATGTTGACCAGGACAAGACAAGGAAGGAAGTTGACCTTTTCAAGCTTCAAGTACAAGAAAGAGATGAGGATCTCACCAAGCTTAAGGAGGAATTTCATAAAAACAAAAGAAGGCATCATAAAAAAGTCATATCATGACAAATCAATTGGATAAGGCAAAGAAAAGGGAAAAAACTTTGTCAAACCACCTTGAACAAAGACTTAAGAGTTTAAACAAACTTGAAGCAGATATTGGTCAATACAAGGAAGAGGTCTCCTTCCTTGGATCTCAACTAGAAGAAGAAAGGAAACAAGCACAAGGAGCCTGAGTTTATGAGTCTGTGGGGGGCATGCTTTCCCTTGGCCTCTTGATTTATTTGTCTTTAGCAATAGGAGTTTGTAAAGAAGATTGGCTAACCAAATCCTCTTGTTAGCATGTTGCTTTATCTCTGGCCTAGGTGTATGTGCATATGGAGTGCTTTTTTGTTCAACCCTCAACTTAGAAATTACCCCTAAAAGATCATAAGACCATTTAAAACTTGGTTTGAACTTCATTTGTTTTAAAGTGGCCTCCACTTCTTTTCTTGATGCTTTGGTGTTCACAATATAAGGGTGTACATTTGCCTTTAGCTTAAATTGTGCATTCTTCTTATTTGACAAAAAGTGTAATTCTGCATCTTCTAGCATATTCTAAGGCGAAAATTCTTACTGGGACAAAGACTAATAATCTATAGGAGGGGGATCACACCCATAAATTTTGATCTCTATATAGTTCTGGTATAAATACCAGTCTCCAACCTTTGACTGCTCTGAGAGGTGCAAAACTTTCTTAATTTCTGGAGATATTCTTGGTATGACATCACTGCATAGTAGACATAAAGATGTGTGAAGAAATTTATCTACAAAATTTGTATAAGTATACTCCTCTGAATTTCTTCTAACTAGAGATGTCCAGTGAATAACTGACATTGGGTTGCCCTGTTCATCCATCTTCTGTAGTTGAAATTTGAACCTGTCCAGTCTGATAAAATAACATTGAAATAAACCAAAACTGGCTGGTGTGAACACACCTTCAGCTTTGAACTTCAAAAAATGATCATGCATGATATCTGATAAATACTGACTATAATTGAACAGAAGTGAAGGCTTCTGACCAACTGTAAAAAATGATAAAATCCTAAAACTACTTCATCAACCCAATAGTCTATATGATACCTAACAACCGAGTAACCAAAGATATCACTTGTCTGACATTTTTGGGAAGATAGAGGAAGAATATGGTGGGTTTGTCCAGGGAAATTCAACATTTTCTGGTAAAAAGCATTCAAAAATGTGAGCTCGTTGGGGGAAAGTAAGCTTCTTGTACAATTCCATCAGTGCATCAGTGGAAAAACAGATGCAGGGAGGTCTGAGATTTTATCTACAAGGATTGGCAAATGCTCTCAGGGGAAAAGGAAAAGAGGCCACTTCATTGTTCTGGGCTATCACATGTTTTTTGGCTTGGGAGGATCTTTGAGATTACAAAGGTAGAAAATTCATGGAAGAAATGA